>JASDDO010000026.1:87888394-89088394 GCA_030015575.1 Agapanthus africanus | reverse complement strand
CACGTGACCCCTCTTGCCTTAGTGTTTAACACTAAATTGGAACCTCTGAACCCGGTGTTTAACACTGTTTGGCCTTAGTGTTCAACACTAATTAAAGAACTCTATTTGCAGTGTTTAAACACTGAATTTCTTAGTGTTTAACACTAAATTAAACCCCTGTTAACAGAGCTTAATGTTAACTACCTTAGCGTTCAACACTAAATTAAAATCTCTGTCACCAGTGTTTAACACTGGTTATTCTTAGTATTTAACACTAATTTGAGATCTCTATTGCTAGTGTTTGACACTGATTTGCTCTAGTGTTTAACACTAATTTGAACCCCCTGTTGCTGGTGTTTAACACCAACTGTCTTTAGTGTTAAAACACTAACTTGTTCCCAGTGTTTAACACTGCTGATCTTTAGTGTTTAACACTAATTTTAGCCCAATTGGCTAAATGGCCAGAGGCAAAGCCACTCCTTCAATGAACCAACAGAAGGCCAATACTCCAAACATGATTGGACTTAGCCCTAGCTGGCCATAAGTCCTCAATTCAAACTTAACTGGGCTAATGGGCTCATAATATTATTAATTGGTCTTGGTTCCAAATTGGGCCAAAGACTATTTAATCTACCTTGGTTCAAGGGTACGTCTCTTCACTCTTTTGATACTTGGCGTTGTAATTCCTCAACGTCTTCAAAGAGGTGATGGGTCCCGATGACCGTACATTGATACAGACTGTGGGGTCCTTAAACTCATGGACTATGAGGTCCTTAACCTTGACCGAGATGTCTTAAAACTAACAACGGACTGTGGGGTCCTTAAACCCATGTACTATGACGTCCTTAACCTTGACCGAGATGTCTTAAAACTAACCTTGGACTGTGGAGTCCTTAAATCCATGGACTATGACGTCTTTAACCTTGACTGCAACGTCTTAAAACTAACATCGGACCATAATGTCCTTAAACTACCTATTGACCGCAACGTCACTAAACTAAACAACAGGGCTCCCTTGATTGCTCTATTGTTGGATCTAAACGATCCCGTTAAGTCGATCTTAGTCTAAAAACTAAACTAACGTGTCCTTAACAAACGTTTAAGTCGATCTTAGTCTCAAACGAGGCTAACGTATCCTTAAACCCAAACCCCCAAACCCAAATCTAAGAAAGATATGGATTTGGACTAGTCCGCGCCCTACGGGCGACGACATAACTCAGTCTTTGTATACAATCCACGGGCAACCAAACACAAATCAAACACACACGACACGAAGTGACCATCTGGAGAAGGAGAAAGTTGTTACCGCAATGCGGTAGCGTAATTAACTGCAGGGGCTTGCGCCTGCAGGGAAGAGCGTCCCCACAATCAAAAATCCCTTAAGCGAGGGGGAATCTGACGAAGTCTGTTACATCGGACGCATCCGTTTAAACCTTCGATACAGGATGCCATAAGTCAACTTGGCATCTTCGGAGAGGTGGACGGATAGCTCCAATTAGCATCTGTCCCGAACCTCAGGCAAGACGTCCGCCGTCGGCCGCCGTTCGGAGGGGAACAATGTCCTTAAACTAATTATGGACCGCAACGTCCCTAAACTAAAACAATAGAGTCCAAATGCTCTTTTGTTGGATCTAAACGATCCCGTTAAGTTGATCTTGGTCTGAAATTAGACTAACGTATCTTTAACAAACGTTTAAGTTGATCTTAGTCTCAAATGAGACTAACGATCCTTAAACCTAACCCAAACCCAAATCTAAGAAAATACGGATTTGGACTAATCCACGCCCTACGGGAGACAACATAAATTAGTCACCGTATACAATCCACGGGCAACCAAAAACAAAATAAACACACCAGACACGAAATGACCTTCTGGAGCAGGAGAAAGTGGTTACCGAGATGCGGTAGCATAATTAACTGCAGGGGCTTGTTCCTGCAGGGAAGAGTGTCCCCACAATCAAAAACCCCTCAACAAGGGGGAATCTGACGAAGTCTGCTACATCGGCCGCATCCGTCTAAACCTTCGATACACGGTGTCATAAATCAACTTGGCATCTTCGGAGAGGTGGACGGATAGCACCAAATAGCATCTGCCCTCGAAATTCAGGCAAGACGAACCTACGCGGTCTCGTCTCTGTGTTCGGCGGAGAACAGATTTTGGCATGCCCGGTGGGACCTCTTCCTCTTTCCACTCCATACTTCATGTGTCGTGCTCGCGAACGAATCACGGTTTGATATAGTTGCCTTGGGTTCGAGGTACTAAGATTTGGTTTTGCTCCCGTGCATAAAAAAGAACATCAATGGCCTCTAACTGTTCCAGCTGCAACAACAACTCTCACTCCGTCCTGTCCGGAGGAGTGACTTACGGGCTCGAAGCGACCTCCCTTTTCACAATGCCAGTGGAACAAGTGACCCAAGCCACCACTGGGCTATTCTTCGGGACCATGCTCCCGCCAACAGGCTTCAGCGCTCCTGTACCATCGCAAGAAGCTCCGAAGAAGTCGGTCTTTGATCGGCTTGCAACTACTGCGGCCCCTCTCAACGGGTCGTCCAAGTCCACTGCCTCAGTTTTCAATAGACTGGGCCGAAGTTCAGATGGGCCCATGAAGAAGTCCACAATTCCTGAAGAGGTTATCCCAAAGCGGATAGCCATTCCTACTCCTGAAGTCACCAAGGCGGCTTCTCCTGCTAAGGGGTCGGTCTTCACAAGACTGGCCGTTTCAGCTCCTACTCTACGTGAAGTCATGAAGGCTGTTTCCCCTATTCGAAAGTCGGCCTTCGCAAGACTGATTATCCCTTCTCAACGGACGTCATTCTTCGACAGGCTAGCGCCAATAACAATCTCTCCTCAAAGTAAGGGGTAAGAAGAAGCTCATACAACAGCGGAGGTGATCCCGGCCGCACGGCATGCTCGACGTCGCCACTGGCGCCGAGTAAGGAAAGCTGGGGGTAGTTCACCCTCTGGATTTACGCCGTTAGCTCCAACGGTGGAAGCCGATGCTGCTATTCCAACCGGGAACAGCTTTGAACCACTCAGGAGGGTCCGCAAGAACTCTCCGACTTCTGTGCTGAAAAGATCTCCTCCACCTGTGGAGAATTCCACAAAGGCGAAGATTGAACAGCCCCCTCAGCGGCTGTCCTCCAAAATTTACAAAGTCTGGCGTCAAGTCCAAGACTCGGTGATTGATCAAGACTACCCCTGCCGACAGGAAAAGATAAAAACACGGAGAGAAGAGGACTATCCTTTCAAGCCACAGAGGGTGTCATCTATTTGGGTACCCGCTGCAACGGCTCCCTCAACTTCGACCGCCCACAAGAGGAGAAGGCCGGAGAAAATTCCCGTGTCTGCAACAAATGTCAAGGGCACTGAGCCTAAACGCCCAAAGTCTGGGGGCATGGCGGTGCATACCGTCTATATGGCATCCGAAAAAGAGGATAGTCGTATCTCCACAGGTCATCGACTGCTTACGCAATCAGTGACTAAGGCTCAGGAGCAGCAACAACAAAAGCTCCAAGAGATGCTAACAGCTATGGCCGCACTCACAGGACCAAAAGCAAGCCCGGAGACATCTTCGGAGCAACGTCATGAGCTGGAAACTGATGCCGAATTCCTTTAGAGAATGCTTGAGAATAAGGACAAAGAGGCTGCGGAACAAGCGGCCAACATAAAATAAATGGCCCTTTTATTCTGAGATATGGTGGGCCTGATGATCCAGCCAGACCCTCCAGCCGAAGATCCTCCGGTAATAATTGAAGATGATAGAGGAGAGACATCAAATCCTCTGCCGGCTCTGTCAGCAGCCAAGGAGGAGACCATCTCCAAAGCCATGCTCGATGATTATATAGCTCAGCAAATATGAGTTCATCAGGCGAATGAAGCGGCTGGGTAAATTGTTAAGACTGGACGACCCTATCCGGGTTGGTACGATCAAATAAAGTACCCGCCGGGATATACGATCCCTAAATCCCACGTATATAAGGGGACGGGGAATCCACACCAGCACGTTGCTTAATTCAGGGCTTTGTGTGGCAACACTGGAGGGGATAATAAACTATTGCTTCACCAGTTTGTTGGCAGTTTGTCGGAGACAGCGTTTGAATGGTACTCTGAGCTCCCGAACGACTTCATTAAGACATTTGCAGAAATGGAGTTACTGTTCACGCAGAGGTTCGCAAGCGCTAGCGAGCGCACTCCGATCACCGCATTAATTAACGCCAGAGTAAAGCCAGCGAAACATGGGTGCAGTACGTGATATGGTGGCGGAATCTATGGTCGAAGTGCGAGTAGCGCATTAAAGAAGCACCTACGGTAGGCATGTTCATAGATACTCTCGACCCTCAAGCGACCATTTCGCAATTCATGATGTTCTTCAAGCCAACTACTTTCCAGGCCTTGATTGACAAGCTGGCCCAAATGGATCAGATGGGTCATAAATCATCTTCTTTGAAGTCAGAGCCTTGAAACAAAAAGGGGAAAGGAAAAGCAACCTTCGTCGCCAATGCTCAACAGCAGCCCAGTGGTCCAAAACTAACCGATCGCCAACATGAGAGACGACGATTCTTTAATGAGAAAATAAAGCGTCCTTATTCGTTTCCCCGGGACAAAACGAGGAGATTGTTCGAGCTGACGGTGCGCAACAGGCTCATCAACTTGCCGGATCCAAAACGCCCATTGCAACCCGGTAGGGCTAATAATCCCAATTATTACCCTTATCACCAAGCGATAGGCAATCCAATTGAAGATTACTTCGTCTTCAAAGGGTGGATTGAGAACCAATACCAACAGGGCAAATTCGCACTGTTTGAGAATTGGAAAGTAAACCCGCCCCAGCCACACGCTCTCAAAAAGGCGGACACACCGAGGGCATCATGCTCTTTTGTAGAAGAAGCTCCATTGGAGGTCGTTCTTTCAGCTAAAATGAAAAGAATGATGAAGGATCTCCAAACATGCCCGGTGATCAAATGGAAAAGTCCGCTAGAACCCGAAGTCATCAAGGGAATGCTAAAGCCGCGCTCGATGCCAAAAATTGGTGGGGATGGTCAAAATGCCCATACCCAGCCGTCAAAGTTTTCGAAGAAGAAGAAGAAGACCAGAAAGCCCGTGAAGCTTGATGACAAGCGCACGGATCTACAGAAACATATTAACGCGCTTGAAGAATATAACCAGAAAGCGCGGACACCAGTCACACTCCAAGAGTTTCTCAACCACATCCTTGAGGACGGAGATGATGACAATGGAGAAGACTCGTCAGATGAACTTGAGGATTATGTGGCAAGCTGCCATGTGATCTCTCACTCGTCAATAGACGGAGAAGAAGCTCCTGACGCAGAGAAACTGAGGGCAGATCCCAAATCGGAGCTCCTAGGACCGTCAGACGAGATGATTAATGCATTCCTGAACAAAACTCTTCTGAAAAGCAAGGCTGATCGAGAACGCGAAATGGCCATATTTGAAAAAGCCAAACGCCGACGACTGGACGAAAGGGTTAAAACACTCCCACCAGATCAAGGCACATCCTCCGCAAATAAAAGCAGGTTCAAGATGAGGAAAAGGTTCGCCAAAGCCGTATCGATGGGAATGAAGCTGCCAGAAAACACTTCTGACAGGATACACCCTAACGGAGAGGATGCATATCCAAACTACTGCTTGTACCATCGGAGGATTGCACACTCTACTGAAGAATGTAACGCCTTTAAAAATTGGTGGCAGGGATACGTTGCTCACCGGCAGCATTTCAAGCGGATGAAGCGCAAAACTCGTCGGGAACAAAGAAGCACGACAGATGAGCATAAAAGAACTGCCGGTGAATCTCACATGGTTAATTCCGGAGGATCGCAAGTTCTCACCTTCGGGAGTGATTCTAATGAAGAAATAGCCCTCGGCCCTCTCTTCAAGGAATCCATCTCTGAAACAGAAGAGATAAAGACTTGCGAGAACATTCAGCTGCGCAATCGCACGCTACCTGAAAAGAATCTCGGACCCGCAAACAAAGGATCGAACAAACAGGATAAGGGAAAAGAAAATATCCCCGAGGATATCACCCTCAATGATCGATTCATCGAAGAGCTGGCAGCCAAGGACCCGCCCAAGAAAAACAAGGTGGATTACAACGTTCTGGCACACCTGAGGAAGATCCCCTCACAGCTAAGCATTCTCGACGCCCTTCTGCTATCTAAGGAGGCGAGAGATTCTTTGATCAAGGCATTGTAAGAGCCTGACCAGTTCCAGGCTTTCCTTTCCGAAGAAAAGATGAAGGACGAGCTGGAAGAAGTGCACACAGCCGATATCACCTTCGGCGACGAGATCTCCTCCTCGGGACGTGCGAGCATAACCGTCCCTTTTATGTCTCCGGATACTGTCATGATATTAAGATAGGCAAGATCCTGGTTAACAATGGGTCCTCCATCAATCTCCTCAATGTAAGAGTGTTAAAGGAAATCTGCATGAGTGTTCAGCATCTCGCTCGTAATAAAATCACCATCTCCGGGTTTGACTCCCAGTCATCACGGACGCTCGGGTCTGTGATACTGACGTTATGCTTTGGACTGCTCGTCATGGACATCAAATTTCACGTCATTGACGCCATGACATGTTACAATGCCTTGCTCGGCAGGCCTTGGCTACATGAGTACAACATTATTCCTTCTACACAGCATCAGTGTATGAAGTACTTCAAAGATGGGCTTGAATATATCGTGACAAGGGAGTTGAACCCATTCTCCGTGAATGAAGTTCGAAAGTAGGAAGATGCAAAATACTTCTTACCAGATTTCGAAGACATGGAAAGATGCCACAAACCGAAGAACAAAGCTATCACCACTATTCCGGTCTTCGGGAGTGAGACCGAAGAGGAAGAGGAGATAGTCTATTTAGGGCCACCCTAATGCAACAAGCCGGGGCCATCCACCCCTATTCTGGTCTTCGGCAGCGACTCTGAAGATGAGGTCAATGCAGTATTCTTGGCTCGTCCGGCAATACAAGCCTTCACTGGAGATGAACGAAGTTTGCAAATTGCCATGGTTCCGCAAGAGCATTACAAAGAGCTCAACGCACTTAATACCTATAGTGTGCAGGAACTGCAGACGTTCTACGTCCCTTCCAGGCGAAAAGATGAAAAAGCAATCCTCTTTTATCGATCCGCGAAAACCAAAGTGAAGAAAGAGATCTGGCATGATGCCGATTCTAAGCTTGACAGGCTCCAGCCTATCTGTCTGCCCAGATACTACACAAAAGGATTAAAAAGGCTGTTAAGGCATTAAGGCGTACCCTTGAAGCAGACCGCGAGACAAGCCCAGTTCTACAACAGGATCTGGAATATCCCTGGAACTCAGCAAAATTTGCCCAATGGGAGAATGGAAATGATCGAGCTTGGATATGTTCAATCTAAGAAACGGGAGCGATTCTATGGCTGCTACGTTATACATGACTTTGATGAAGAAGGAGATGTTCTGATAGAAGACGCTAACCCTGAACCAAAACAAGGCTCGTCCTGAAAGTGCCAAGTCCGTCGTTCGAAGAACAGATGAATAAGCTAATAAGGGAAGCAGGTCAAAAGGCCCGGGATGACCATAACCGTGAAATGACCATTTACGAGAAAGCCAGGACGCAGCACCTCTTTCAGCAGGCTATGGAGAATGACGATGCCCTTCGTCGCCAGCCCGTCATACAAAAGACCCGACGCGGAGGCAAAAACAAACTAAAGAATGGAAAAAATGTCCGACAGCGGTCAAGCGGGTCTGAGAAGCCACGCGATCGAGAATTGGGCAGCCTGGATTCGTCTCTTGTAAAGAAGATGGGTCGACCATATTCTTTTCCCCAAGATAAGATAAGGAAGATATTCGATCTTGTCATAAAATATCAGATGATGACACTCCCGGAGTCCAAGCATCCCGAGCAAGCAGGCGAGGTTTCTCACCCGGATTATTGCTCCTATCACCGAGCGATAGGACATCCTCTTGAAGACTGCTTCACCTACAAAAACTGGGTCAAGGACCAGTTTCAGCAAGGCAGGTTCGCTTTATCCAGCAGTTGGAGGGTAACCCCGCCATAGACGCATGAACCAAAAGACATATATGCAGCGAGAGTAGAGCCGGATCAACATCGGTCTCGGAAGCGATCTCGTACCTGTCACATGATAAGGATGTCGGAAGAAGGAGTGCACGAGGGTATGAATGACCTCTCCTGGTCCTTTGAAAACGAGGATGACGAAGTGATCTCAGAGTTTCCGCCGGCACCAAAAGAGCTGGAAGATGGGATACATACTATTGCTGATAACCTCAGAAAAATCGACTTGGGGACGGCAAATGACCCACGGCCGACGTTCGTCAGTGAGCTGTTGTCTGAAGAAAAGGTGGCTACGCTCAGAGACGTACTAATGCAGTATAAAGACTGTTTCGCATGGAACTACTCCGAAATGCCGGGACTAGATCCAGAAGTAGCTGTGCACAAATTGGCGATATCTCCGGACATCAGGCCAATCAAACAAGCACCGAGAAGAATGCGACTCGAACTTGAAATGAGCATCAACGCCGAAGTCAAAAATCTAATCGACTCCGGCTTCATCCAAGAGGTTCAGTACCCTGACTGGATTGCCAACATCGTCCCAGTGATGAAGTAAAATGGGACAATGCGCATCTGCGTGGACTTTCGGGACCTCAACAAAGCTTGCCCAAAGGATGATTTTTCCGTACCGGTTACCGAGCTGATGATAGACAACACGTTCACTCACGAAGTCTTCTCCTTCATGGACGGCTTATCAGGGTACAATCAAATAAAGATGCATCCCGAAGACCAGAAGCATACCGCTTTTCAGACTCCGCTAGGCATATTCTGCTACAAAGTGATGCCTTCGGTCTGAAGAACGCCGGCGCCACCTATCAGAGGGCCATGACGAAGATTTTCGATGACCTCATACATGAAATCGTCGAATGCTATATTGACGACCTCGTATTTAAAAGCAAATCATACGAAGAACATTTAGAGCATCGGAAGATCGTGTTTCAGCGCCTTCGGAAGTACAACTTGAAGATGAACCCTCTCAAATGCGCATTCAGAGTTTCCTCGGGCAAGTTTCTAGGATTCGTCGTCCGACACAGAGGCATCGAGATAGACCCGTCGAAGATTAAGGCGATCATGGAAATACCTCCGCCAAGAACTCTCAAGCAGCTGTGGTCTCTTCAAGGAAAGCTCGCGTATATCCGGCGATTCATAACCAATCTCTCCGGCAAGTGCCGTCTTTACAGTCACCTAATGAAGAAAGGGACTCCTTTCGTTTAGGATCGCAAATGCCAAAGCGCACTGGACGAAATCAAGCAATACCTGCAGAACCCGCCGGTACTAACCACTCCGGTCAAGGGAAAGCCTCTCATCTTGTATACAATAGCCTTTGAGGATTTTCTAGGCGCATTATGGGCACAAGAAAACGACTAAGGGAAGGAGAGAGCCCTCTACTATTTGAGTCGAGTTCTTCTGGGGGCAGAAAACAATTACTCCCCCATTGAAAAATACTGCCTGGCGTTAATCTTCGCGATAACGAAGCTCAGGCACTATGCGTTGGCTCACGTGGTCCACCTCATTTCAAAGATGGATCCTCTCAAATATTTGATGTCAAGAGCCATACTAACAGGGCGGCTCGCTAAATGGGCCCTTCTCTTGATGGAATTCTCGAAAACATATCGTTCTCTCAAGGCTGTGAAAGACCAGGCCATCACCGACTTCCATACTGAGCATCCTATACCTGCCGATTCTCCCCTAAACTGCGAATTGCCAGAAGAGCACGCGTTTGACACGATCGACAGGGAGAAAGGAGGGAGTGATATCCGATGGGAACTCTACTTCGATGGAGCATCTTCTATGAAGAAGCGAAATCACCACTCCCCCATGATCAAGTCTGGGGTAGGCCTCATCTTCGTGACTCCACAAGGAGGGATAATGCGCTTTGCCTTCTCTTTAACAGAGTCGAGGACAAACAATGAAGCCGAATATGAAGCTTTGATAGCAGGTTTTGAGATCGCTGTCGACATGGGAATTGAATACCTCCTCATATACGGAGATTCCCAGCTGGTCGTTAGTCAAGTAAATGGTAACTATCAAACGTGCAAACCAGAGTTAATAAAATACGGTGAGAGAGTGCAGCAACTGCTAACTCAAATCCCTGCCTATGTCCTGGAAAGCATACCGCGCGCGGAAAATAGCAAGGCGGATGCATTAGCCAAGCTCGCCAAAGAACTGGCCGACGAAAACCTCGATGATGTAAGGATCGTCGTGCAAAGCCGTCGGGTTCTTGCACCGGCAGAAATATCTCCCGAGTCTTCCGAAGAAAAGGGAGCAACCAAGCCGACAACCCTACAAATAAAGGACCGGGAAAAGGCTGAGGATTGGAGAGAAGTCTTTATAGACTACTTCAAATTCCGTCGAACACCTGAAGATGCGTCCTCAAGACATCAGCTCATGAAACGAGCTCTATCCTTCGCCTTCGTCAATGATACTCTATATAAGAGATCATTCGACTCTCTATAGTGAAGATGACTGCGACTGGAAGAAGCAAGGAGAGTCGTTCAAGAAACTCACGACGGACTCTGCGGTTCTCATCAAGTCGGGCCAACGATGAAACTGAAGATCAAAAAGATGGGCTACTATTGGCCCACGATGATCCATGACTGCCTCGAATACACGAAGCAGTGCCATTCGTACCAGATTCATGGAGACTTTATCCACCAGCATCCAAATCCGCTACACCCGACGCTAGCTAGCTGGCCGTTCGAAATGTGGGGAACTGATATAATCAGGCCCATTGAACCAGCATCGTCTAAAGGACATCGGTTCATACTGGCAACAACCGATTACTCTCTAAGTGGGCAGAAGCAATACCGCTAAGAGAAGTGAAGACGGAGAATATCCTCTATTTCTTCAAGACACACGTCATTTATCGGTTCGGCACTCCGCAACGGATTATCTTCGATAACGGGCCAGCCTACAGAAGCCACAAGATCAGCCGCTTCGCACAACAACATAATATAGACTGGAGATACTCTTAGGTCTATAATCCCCGAGCTAACGGTCTAGCTGAGGTTTTCAACAAGACCTTGACGAAGATCGTGAAAAAGACGGTGTCCAAAAATAGAAAGGACTGGCACGAGAGACTGCATGAAGCTCTCTGGGCGTATCGAACCACGTTCAAAACAGCCACAAACACAACTCCGTATGCGTTGGTATTCGGCACTGAAGCGGTACTCCCCTTGGAGATAGAGTTACCCTCTCTACGAGTAGCGGTTCACTACGAGCTAACCGACGAAGAAAATGCTCACCTTCGTCTTGAGGAGCTCGACGCCCTTGATGAAACCCGGCTCATAGCGCAACAAAACCTGGAGGCTTATAAAGTAAAGATGATGCGCTCATACGAGAGATTGACTAGGCCGAGAACATTCCGCCAAGACGAACTCGTGCTAGTGGTCAAGAGATCTATGATCCCCAATCGTGCCAAACGGGGGAAATTCGAGCCGAACTACGAGGGCCCGTACATCATAGACAAAGTTTACCAAGGTGGGGCTTACCTGCTCATGGATATGAATGGCGAAAGATCCTTCAGGCTAATAAACGGCCGGTTCCTAAAAAAATACTACGCCTGACGAGGCACGGCCTATGTCAACGATAGATGACGACGCCTATGTCCGCTCGCTATCTTCCCAAGCCCAAACTCTATAAGTAGTATCCAGCGAAACCGTTGTCTCCAAAATGGCAACAACGGAACGAAACATCCCTAAACTAACGATGGACCGCAATGTCCTAAAACTTGCAACTGACCGAGATGTCTATAAACTACTACGGACCGCATCATCCCAAGGCTGACACAAAAAAAAAATAAAAAAATATAAAAAAAAAAAGAAAACGGTATGTCCATAAGTGAGATGGGCACGGATGAAAACCCGAAAGGGCTCCGTGAATAAAAACAGCAAGGCTACCGGCGAGTTTTGTGAAAACCCGAAGGGGCGCAATCTCGTTAAAAGACACTTGCAAGGTCCTCTCGACCCGGTGAGGAGAAAATACCTGCGTGAGATCCTTACGACTCATAAGGGAGCAACGCACTTAGGGATCCCCACGATCCCTAAGGAGAAATTACACTTACGAGATCCTCACGACTCGTAAGGAGAATTCTCCTTTGACACCCTCACGGCTCATAAGATTCAAAAGCCTTAAGCTACAGGGATCTGAACATATTCTTAAGCCATCACAATCTCCAATGCTGCCCTACAAGCGTTTCAATATTGATCCTTGTATACAATCCACGGGCATGAATAAATATTTCCCTAACAAAGTCCCACCAGCGACTAGAGATATGCTCACACGGTGAACGACCCTTGTAAGTCCTCTCGACTTATAAGGAGAAAACACTCTTGTAAGATCCTTACGACTTATAAGAGAACACGCACTTAGGAATCCTCACGATTCCTAAGGAGAAAACACACCTACGAGATCCTCACGACTCGTAGGGAGAAATACTTTTATGAGACCCTTACGGCTCATGAAGTCAAAAGCCTTAGTCGACAGGATCCTAATCCTGTTTGCTAAGCCATCTTTGTTTAAATCGACAACGGCAAATGATGATTCGCTCCTGGCAATATCCCGGTTGTAGCGATGTTGATGCCTACATCGGTATCAAATTCTAAGTCCTTTCACGGAAAATGATGATTCGCTCCTGGCAATATCCCGGTTGTAGCGATACTGATGCCTACATCGGTATCAAATTCTAAGTCCTTTCACGGAAAATGATGATTCGCTCCTGGCAATATTCTAGTCGTAGCGATGCTGATGCTGAGATTGGCATCAGATTCCAAACTCAATACTCGTAAAAAATCAGCGAGCCAAAAATGCATATGAAATAGCCGAAATGATGGGGCAACTTGCAACAGAGTCAGCAAGTAAAAATATATATGCATATGAAATAGCCGAAATGATTGGGCACCGTGAAAAATAGCCGAAAGATTGGGCAATCGCGACTTTCGCGATATAAAAAGCTAAAATGATAGAGCATCGCGGAAAGAAATAAAAAAATGAAATGAAATGAAATTTTTTGCCCTACAGATGAGATCACATCGATCCCTGTATACAATCCAGGGACACAAACAAAGAGAGGATCATATCATCCCACCAGGCTCCATCAGAAAGAGAGCCAAGTCTCGATGGCAACATCTGCATCTCGAGAGAACAACAACAGCGTTCCTCCTCAGTCCAGCAGGATCCAGACGCGACAATCAACCTTGGAGCCATGGCAAAGTCCCTGTTCCAAATCTCGACGGTTCACAGACAGCCTAGAGATCACCAATAACGTTCCTCCTCATTCCAGCAGGATCCAGACACAACAATCAACCTTGGGGCCATGGCAAAGTCCCTGTTCCAAACCTCGACGGTTCACAGAAAGCCTAGAGATTACCAACAGCGTTCCTCCTCATTCCAGCAGGATCCAGACGCGACAATCAACCTTGGAGCCATGGCAAAGCCCATGTTCCAAATCTCGACGGTTCACAAACAGCCTAGAGATCACCAACAGCGTTCCTCCTCATTCCAGCAGGATCCAGACGCGACAATCAACCTTGGAGCCATGGCAAAGTCCCTGTTCCAAATCTCGACGGTTCACAGACAGCCTAGAGATCACTAACAGCGTTCCTCCTCATTCCAGCAGGATCCAGACACGATAATCAACCTTGGAGCCATGGCAAAGTCCCTGTTCCAAACCCCGACGGTTCACAGACAACCGAGAGAGCAAATCCTAGTCCCGTAGAACATGGCTAAAGTCAATCTTGACCCCATGGGAAACGGCCAGAGCAAATCCTGGTACCGTAAAACACGGCTAAAGTCAATCTTGACCCCGTGGGAAACGACCGGAGCAAATCCTGGTCCCGTAGAACACGGCTAAAGTCAATCTTGACCCCGTGGGAAACGACCAGAGCAAATCCTGGTCCCGTAGAACACGGCTAAAGTCAATCTTGACCCCATGGGAAACGGCCAGAGCAAATCCTGGTACCGTAGAACCCGGCTAAAGTCAATCTTGACCCCGTGGGAAACGACCAGAGCAAATCCTGGTCCCGTAGACCACGGCCAAAGTCAATCCTGACCCCGTGGGAAACAGCCAGAGCAAATTCTGGTCCCATAAACCACGGCCAAAGTTGGCCAAGTCAATCCTGACCCCGTGGGAAACAGCCAGAGCAAATCCTGGTCACGTAGAACACGGTTAAAGTCAATCCTGACCCCGTAGGAAACAGCCAGAGCAAATCCTGGTCATGTAGAACACAGCCAAAGTCAATCCTGACCCCGTAGAAAACAGCCAGAGCAAATCCTGGTCCCGTAGAACACGGCTAAAGTCAATCCTGACCCCGTGGGAAACGGCCAGAGCAACCCCTGTGTAACAACCCTAATTTTCCTATACAAATTTTTTTCAAATATTTTTTCAAAATCCATAAAGTGGTATTTTAGCCTGAGCACAAGATATAAGTAATTATTTTTCTTTTTAATTTCAAGTTACAAGAATGTAACAACTCCATTTTTAGTGTACAAAAATTTGCTTTAAAATTAATGTATACTTGGGGTATTTACATTTTCTGTTACTACTTTAAATAATTAAATAGCTCCATAATTACAAGAAAGAACTTGTAGCTCATTGGTAATACCTTGCACTACTGAACCAAGCCACCAGAGTTCAAATTACATACCCCACATTATTTTTAATATTGTTTTATTTTGAACCTTTAGAATACCAAGAGTTTACACGTGCATATCTCACAAAAACCCCCACTACACCCTGAAATGTACCTGTACCAGAGGGATCAGCAGTCGTCGGGGGAGGATTCCGGCAGCCTGACTCGGCCGGAATCGGCCAACTCGGCCGGCAAACCAGGCAAACTCGGCCGGTGACCGAGTCACGGCCGAGTAGGCCGATTCCGGCGACGACCCCAACACAAAAAATGTGTCTTTTGGTCTCCCCTGTACACCTGCAAAATTTTAGCCTCATACCATTTCCAGAACTCTTTTAAAACCCCAATTACTTCACTTTTAATACATTTTTATTATATTTTATCACATTTTTTATTTTAAACTTTTCATCTACCCTAACCCTAGCCTAACCCTATAAATACCAACCCTACACACTACCCCCTCATCCCGAACTCTGAGCCAACTCTAAAAAATTTCCAAGAAAGCTTGTGTACTTTGAAATCGAGCACGAAGCGAAGCTACAGCGGAATTTCCGGCAAACTTCCGACGATCATCTTAGGAGCTCCCGGCGACGAAACGACGCACCGGCGACTCCTCCCATTCCATCTCCCTCTTCTTGTTGTCCGAAACCCGTATGTCCCCATTCTATCTTCTCTATTCATTTCTAAAAATACGGAATTACAAAACCCGACGGAATCGGAACAAATCCGATTTCCGATTCGGTTTCTTTATAAAACTTCACTTCTCGTTAATACAATTATACTTAAACTCTCTAATGTTGACTATTAAACACTAATCAACCAAATTGATCAAGTTTCATTTCATAAAATGATGGCTATTTCACTTTATCGTATTTTTCATTTAAATACCACATTGTTTCAATTATACATTTAACTTCATTAAACTTGATATACCTTTAAGTAGACCACGAGGTAATGACCTACCTCCTCGCACACTCATATGCAACATAACATGATACCCTCGAGAACTTAGAATACGGGAAAACAAACATTTTCATTTAAATACCCTTTACTTAATAAAACCATTCCTAAAATATTTAGTATTGATATATCTTTACAAATAAATAATCTTTGAGCTAATAAAAATATCTAGACTCAGCCAATTAAGGACTGTCGCACTCATTAGGATAGAGGAAGGTTGTGGACATTCAGTTGTTTATCTAAACCTGACTTTGTGGGGCCTAGGCTAGACAAGTGAGAAAGGTAACTTTAAAAGCCCCGTCTCACGGTAATTCGTGAGCGGATCCCTCCTTTCTTCATTTGTACTTATCTGGCCACAATTGGCGGTGAAGAGGCGATTTGAGGTATCTCACAACCTGTCGCTTTGGACCAGTTTAGAGCAGTCTAGTTGACTTAGGAGACCCTAGAACATAGAATACGGGAAATCGACATCTTTACAAATAAATACCAAAATTAATAAAACCGCTTTTCCTTAATGATTAGTATTTATACAAATCTTTGCAAAGCGCCGCTACAACCCAATTGGGGAACCCGTTCGGGATGATGCAGATTATCGCACATCCTCAGGCTTAGTAGTGCGAGATTCAGACCTCCACAAGGAGCATTCGGTCTCGAAAGATTTAAAATACAATATCTTAAGAAAACGAGATTTCTAGAATATTATAGATATATAAAAAAATTATTTTCATATAAATATATGTATATGTAACATAAACATACCTATTTTTGAATTATCATAAATATTCCACCTTTTTCTAAAAATATCACAAGAATCAATTTTGCACTAAAATACCATGAATTCCATACAAACCAATATTACAAATAAATACCATTTATTATGAAATTAGGATATTTCCACTAGAAATATCACAATATAAAATTTACATTCATTACAACTCTAAAGACGATTAATAAATACTTGGGGTGTATTTTGAAAAGTATACAAAAATATTTTTATATAAAATCCCCTCAAGTTTTGTAAATTACCTTAAGGACCCTAGTAAACATAGGTTTAAGCAGGACCAATCTCTTGAGCCTCAGGGAGCCGAAGAAGTGGGTGCTTGCCTATCTAAGGTAGATAATCAATAAACAGTGTTATCAACACGGTAATCGTCTTTGATAAAGACACAAATCCTACCGTCCATGTGCAGCGGTTACTGATAATATCAAAACAATCAGGACTTCAATTTACCTTACTAATTGTCTCACCCAGTTTGAGTCTCATTATAATCTGACTTGAGTATGATTCAAGTACAATCTACAATCTACAATCTACAATATTACAATTCAACATGAATCCATGAATCCATTATTCAATCTATCAACTTGACTTAACCAAACCATGGATATACATCCATTTACCTGATTCTACAGTTACATACATGATTCTACAGTTACATACATGATTCTCCAGTTACATCCATTTATTGATATCATGGTTTCGGCCAGTCATCTAATTTTATAATCTATACAGTTTATAATACAAGACAATACAATACAATAATACAATCAAGATAACACGGGGTTTAAGGGGTAGACTGGTATGGAATATGTTAAAGGTGGCACGAGGTGGTCACTTAAGACGTAATTACATCCATACCGTTGTTCCGTAGTATTATCGACGGAGCCTTGTACTACGGGTTACCAAAGTCCTCGGTGTAAGTAGGACTCCTCACGTATATACTGGCATCTTCTGTACCAAGCTACAAACAACAGCGTTAACACAATATTATAACAATATAATACAATTTTAAAAGCTACCTTCTCATTCTGTCTATTCTATTCTTCCTTATCCTTGGGACTTACCGAGCGATCCGTTCGCTGACGACATTCTCTTTCTTTCTTCTTTGAATGTCGTCAGGTGATTTGGACACGTCAGAGATCGAGCCTACTGCTGAAGACTTGGATCAGTTTGCTGAAGACCCAGAGCTTTAGTTTCATTGTACACATTTCCTTTCAGTACTTTACATTCCTGTTATGCCACTGTTTAGGCATCGCTTTTAATTCAGTTGTATTTACTTTTCATGCATTGTACAAAAGAATGTTAATAAATAAAGTTGTTGTTCAGTTTATATATCTTGTCTCTAGTGTATTTACTTTTATATTGCTTTGATACGCTTAGCGTATTTACTTCAGAGTAAATACGTAGCGGGCCTCGTCCGGTCCCCTTCGCCGTATACCGGGAAGCGGGGCATGACACCCTGACCCCTTACGACTAAAGTCAATTCTGACTCCGTATGGCCAAAGTCAACCCCTCCTGGTCCCGTAGAACATGGCTAAAGTCAATCCTGACCCCGTGGGAAATAGCCAGAGCAAATCCTGGTACCGTAGAATACGGATAAAGTCAATCATGACCCCGTGGGAAATAGCCAGAGCAAATCCGGATCCCGTAGACTACGGCCAAAGTCAATCCTGACCCGTGGGAAATAGCCAGAGCAAATCCTGGTCATGTAGAACTCGGCCAAAGTCAATCCTGACCCTGTGGGAAAAAGCCAGAGCAAATCCTGGTCACGTAGAACACGGCTAAAGTCAATCCTGACCCCGTGGGAAACAGCCAGAGCAAATCCTAGCCCCATAGAACACGGCTAAAGTCAATCCTGACTCCATGGGAAATGGCCAGAGCAACCCCCGGCCCCGTAGAACACGGCTAAAGTCAATCCTGCCTTTGTATGGCCAAAGTCAACCCCTCCTGGCCCCATGGAACACGGCCAAAGTCAATCCTGACTCCGTGGGAAACAGCCAGAGTAAACCCTCAAACTCCCCATCAAAGCAATGCTTTGACTCGGGAGCATGTCAACTCATCAATCACTTACAAGTCCTCTCGACTCGTAAACAAGAAAAATTCTCTTGTGAGATCCTTACGACTCTCAAGAGAAAACGCACTTAGGAATTCTCACGATTCCTAAGGAGAAACCACACCTGCGAGATCCTCTCGACTCGTAGGGAGAAAAGTCTTTATGAGACCCTCACGGCTCGTAAAGTTGAAAAGTCTTAGGTGGCAGATCCTAACCCTGTCTCCCAAGCCATCATTGCCTCACAGAGAGGTCAAGGTAGATTTTCTACAAGCCACACTCTCATAAGTCAAACATAGACAAGAAAGGAAACAACCACTTACAAGTCCTCTCGACTTGTAAGGAAGAAAATTCTTTCGTGAGATCCTTATGACTCTCAAGGGAAAAACACACTTAGGAATCCTCATAATTCCTAAGGAGAAAATATACCTACGAGATCCTCTCGACTCGTAGGGAGAAAAGTCTTTGTGAGACCCTCACGACTTATAAAGTTAAAAAGTCTTAGACAGCAGACCTGAACCAGCTTCCTAAGCCATCGCTACCCTACAAGGAGACTAAGATGAAATGTTCTCTACTATCTACATGCCACACTTGCTAAAAACAGATGGCAATGACACAACGAAGAGAAGAAAGCAACAATTGAACAAAAAGTGTGTATCTTTTATTCATGAATTCAATGGAGTACAAGTTGAATCATATGAAAGAATAAAAAAATGGATACATACTATACAAAGGTTACAAGTGTTCAATCTATACAAAAACAGCTACTGAGGAGGAGGTGTCTTCAATAAATCAGCTAGCTGTTCGCGCACTCCTCTCGACTTCTCATGATCGGCCGCCGCGGCCAGCTCCGCTTCAATTTGAGCCCGCTGCTGCAAGCACGATGAAACCTTCTCATCAATTTCTCGTTGGGCAGCTTCGCGACTCTGCGTAACCCGCTCAATGAAGTCGAGCTTCCGCCTCAATGCCAGCCTGTCCAAAATACATCGCTGCAAATTATCAAAGACGACTCTCAGTTGCGCGGCATTCGCTTCAACTTGGGCGCGCAGCCGAGCAGATTCACCTGAAGCCTCCTCACGTTCCTTCCGCCTCAAGGTTGCTTCTTGTTCAAAATGGCGGAGAAAGGACACGCTCTGCTCGACCCACGCAGCCTGCTGGGAGTTCAAAACCAGAATCTCAGGAGTAGGATGCCTAAGCTCAAGCTCATGCAGGAAGGCCTCAATTTTTCTGCAGTGGTTAACCCAAGACTCAATGACGCCTTCGTTATGGAAGTTCACAAGCGTCACCAACATTGGATTAACCTCGCAGCAAAATCTGCAGCGAATGTAGGGGCCTCCGCGTCAAGCTCCTCGATGTATTCGCTCAATATACGCAGACTAGTCACAGCGCCTTTTGAAGATGGACGTCTAGAAAAGGGGCCTGCCGGCATTGTGATGCGAGACTCGAACGGAGCTGGAGTCGGTGCGATCACTACAAAACAAATCATAGTCAGATGTCGGCTCAAGAGATAAAGAAAATGCACGAACAATAGAGTCTACCATACCAGCTATGACAACGGGCAGAGTTGGGAGTACTGGTGGCGTGACGATCCCCTCGTCCCCTCCTCCAATTTGTAGTGCCGCAATCAACTCAAAATTAACAACGGTCGGGTCGCCCGTCTAAGAAAAGAAGGGACGTCGGTTTAGAAAGCTATACTCACCGGCACCAGCAAGCAGAGTAACTTCCGACTGGAAGGAGAAGTGCGGGCTCAGCACTTGATACAGATGATCAAAAAGAACTCCTGCAAGATCATGATGATACATGGTCAGTACGCGAAAGATACTGTTCTAATTTAAAATTGCAAAACCATACCTTCCAGCATTTGAGAGGATATAAGAGGAGACGAAAGGGCGGCGACCGTTAAAACAGCAGCTGGTGGTGCTTCTTCAGGTGTCGCAACCTCAGTGTTTACCACACCTACATTCGAAAGGAACAAAATGTTATCAGAAGGGATTTCAAAACAAAAAGAATGCAGCGACCCAAGACCTACCAGACAGGTCATCAGCTAAAACGGTGACGGAAGCATCGCCAAGCATCACGACTTCTTCGATCTCATTCGGGGGGATGGTTTCGCCCCCCGTGGCTTCGTCCCCTGATTCCATGAGGGCCGTCGTGACACTCGCAATGCTAGGCGACGGCAGGGAACCACAGCTAGAAAGAGTGGCAATTGGAGCAGTCCCGGACTCCTGAGAAAGAGTAGCCGCTTCGGGCAGAGTAGTTGCCGTCATCTCTCCTGCCACCTCCTCACCCGGACTTAGCCCTGTAGGGTATGATATATGATAATCTGAAAATTAAACTCTAATAAAAAGGACCCAGTGTTACGTTACCTTGGGTCGGCTTTTCAATTGCTTCCCGAGCCGCGCGTGCCACCTGTCTATGGTGGTAGACAGGGTGACCGGAGCACCCTCTGAAGAAGCAGGGACAGGGAAAGCAACGCTCGAGCTTGCACCTACAGCCAAGGCGGCGTTACGTTCTCTTGCTGCACGTCTCCTGCGCTTCCTTTCTGCCTGGGCCATGAGAGCTGATCTTCTTAAGACCTTCGACAAGGAGACGGCATCGTCCAAGCCAGGAGCTACCTCTGGAGCCGTTGTGGCGTCCGTCATCGGTTGCTTAAGTGAAGCCTTTTTTGGCAATACTGGAGAGGCTGAGACTTCGGTAGCCGGCCTTGGAAGCGTCTCCGCACCGCCCTGCGAAGTCGGCACTGCACTCGGGATAACCTGAGTCGAGGTAGTCTCTACAATAAGATGGAAAAGAAGAGTTAGTTTACCTATAAAAACGGGAATGGAGGCGCGGTGAGCCGAAATGTACCGATGCCTAAGGAAGCACGAAGCCTTTCCTCCTCCTCAAAAGTCTTGAGAGAAACTGCGATGGCCTCTTCAGTGGAGATGCCTGTTGAAGAAGAAGTGTCAGTCAAAACATGATAATAAAAATATAACTGTGAGAAGATACGACTGAAGTTTACCTGACTGTGCGAGGATGATCAGTCCTGCTTTGTGGCTAGCTAGTCGCTCGGAAGCTGCGATGGCGGCCTCCAGATCAGTATCATCCGGCGCCATAAATAAACCCTCGTTGGTTCCATATTCGCTTAGGCCCTCACTATAAGGAGCATGAGGCTCCTAGCCGAGTACAATGTCTACAGAAAGAATCGACTTCTTCTTCTTCTGCGATCGAGTACCGGTCGCCGGTAACACGAGCTTGCGCTTAGCGGGCAACTTCGAGCGGTGAGTCCCAATCTCCGCACCCAAGCCAGATTCAGGAGACGCCACGGCTGCCACTTCAACGGGAGCACGGGGTAGCGGTAGCTCAGGCATATCACGCGGTACCATAACCGCAGCAATCTCTCTCAAAGGAGGACGAACGACGGTCCGTTGCTTTAAAGGAATAGCTGGATTACCAGCAGGGGCTGCACCCTTACGATCAAGCAACAACTTCTTTTCCTCCCTAATGACAGCACCCATCGCATGCTGGTACCACGCCACGTATACGTTCAACACCTTTGGGACGCAACTTGGCTCACTGATAAAAAAGTTAAAACCGGTGTTGAGCCTCATGAAATGGTGTAACGCGCTGTGGATGCCTTCTTCTGTGGCGGGCGGCTCAGCTAGAAAAGCTTCAAGTGGAATACCCTGATTGTAGCTCGATTGTTGGGCGACACGATGCGGGTTGTATTTCATAAACAACACCGCATCATTCTGCCTAAACACCAGAAATCCCGGCCTGATCGAATATAGGTGGAGAATCTCCCGAGCTTTCAAGGTAGAGGCGCCATCTTTAAAGGTGTCCCGCAGCGGCTGCACTGCCTTCGCAGATTCTTTGCCGATACTTAAGACCTTGTCAACAAAGGTCATGCCATCCCCGATGGTATGTGGGCGAAGGAGTAAGCCCCGAGCCTCTCGTGCAATCGGTTCCAAAATAGAAGCGTCAACCAGCCGCAGCAGTCGAGGAAAGTTATATCTTTCATAAAAAAAGGGCCTTTTGTGAATTCCAAAGGCGCCAAGCACTTGCAATTCGAGTCACGAGGTGAAGTAATGCATTGAGAAGTTCATGGGCTGCACCCCCGGTTGAGTAGTATCTACCGCTAGGCTAAGGCCATGATATAAATAGGCTAACTCAGCGATCCCGACGGCCACTTTCACCCCAATAACCATTCGATGCGCTGGGTAAAAGACGGACGGCCTCATACGGCTAGGGTGCATCGGAAGCGCAAACCAGCTCAGCCATAGCCTGAGAAACCTCAAAAAGAACGTTTCTTCGTCGATCCCAGGAGTTGCAAGCTCTGCAAAAGGGACGGCCGGGGTGTCGGAAAGAAAGAAACTCTTCTGATCCACCTCCGCCGTCGGCAGGTTGCCCAAACCTAAGCCAAAAGGATCGTCAAGTTTGGCGAACTTTGCGGCTTCCGTCGACAGTACTTCCGAGCGGAGAAAATGAGCGATAAAATCTGTAAAATTAAGCCTACGGCTCCCAGACTCGAGAAATAGGCCCTCGTAGATATTCAACACCTTAATAAAACTTGGTGATTGATGTTGAATGGCGTTGTCCGGGGTAAGGCCCATCATCACCGACTTGGCGGCAAAGACGTACTCATCATGAGGAAGTAGTTCCTCATAATGCTCCTCTCTAATAGGCAAGCCAGATATCTCCGCGAACTCCTCTAAAGAGATGGAGACTTCTCGATCCAACAAAAGGAAGGTGTGAGTTGGAACGTTCCATTATTCCAAAATGGCTTTTACCCACCATGTAGGAGGCGTGGAGTACTGAAAGAGAGAAACGTAAACTGCGGGATACAACCCAAGCCTCAGCAACTGCAACCTCTTGGCGGACAGAATGTACCGGGCCCACTGCAAATATCCGGCTGGGTGACGGGAAGTCAAGCCTATGTTGTATGGCTGTCTCAAAGGGCGCGACTGTTCACACCATAATATTGTATTTTATATTCCCCATTCTTATGCATTTTACAATGAAAACAGGTGCTTTTGACCAATGTCTGCTACATGTTACATGTTACAGGTTCTTGGACAGAAAACAGTGAAAATGATGTAAAAACGATAAAAATATGGACTTTGACCAACAAATAGATGGATCTTAATCAAGCCTACACAAAAGAACAGTACAAGGCAACGCAAGGTCCAAGAATACAAAGCGAACGGTTAAAAATCCATTGCAATTGTTCACTGGAGATCTGGAACCAACGTAGAATCCATTTTGATAAAAGAACTAAAGAATATGGAAGCCCAGGAATCCCAGAGCAAAACCAGAAATTTTCAGCATTCAAGACTCTTATTGGGCCGCGGAACCGTGGCCCAACCCCCACTCCCGCCACGGTTCCGCGGCCGTCTTATGCCCTTACTTGATGAAATTTTACCAAATTGTGTTGGCGGCTCTGAAAAGATTTCCTAGGGGTATATTTGTAATTGTAGACATGCGGATCAAAATGTAATCTAGGGTTTCCTATCCTCTATAAATAGGAACTCTAATCATTGTAATTTCTTTTGCCTCTACTCATGAATAAAATTCTGTTTTCTTGAAGTTAGAGCGCATCAAAAGTAAGTAGGTTATTTTCCTTGCAGTAGTTGTAGTTTTTCATATCTGCTCTAGGTAAATTATTTTCTCGCCTTAGTTTAATTTAGTTTAGCTTTTATTAACTTGCAATCGATGTTTTCTCTCTTTAATAAAATCATGTTTTTTTTCATTCCCTCGATGAGCGAGTAGTTTCCTCGCTTGTTAGGGTTAGGAATAGGGAAGGATTTGAGAGATGAAGATCTCTCATCTCTTTTCGTTGCCAAACTTTTATGAACATTAGAACTCCATGCATACCTTCTTATTCCGCTCCCTACGGCACTTTTACCCTCGAGGTAGCGGTGATTCCGTAGTCTAAAGGCCCGGATTTCAAGGTTTTCCATGGAGGTTAGGGTAAAGATTAATAAAGGAAGGACAAGGATCTAGAGGAAGAATCAATCATCCCAATCATCCTAATCCCCTTTATAAATATTTACCATAACACTAATGTGATAGATTTAATTAATGGCAATGGGAAGAGATGTAGATCTTTGTTTACCAAATTTTCCCTAGACCTAATCCTAGCAAGTTTCTAATCCTAATATCATACAACTTCAATTTTTAGGTTTACTTATAAATCCAAACACCATTTGGAATTAACTCGTAAGAACTTAAAGAAGATTTACACATCCCTGTGGACCGACCCGTATTCACCGGCTAGCTTCATGCGACGCCGTTCTTGATTGCGGTAAATATTTTTGATCTATCTTTTAGAAAGCGCAAGCACGCTAAATCGAACCAATCAAATGGCGCCGTTGCCGGGGATGGCGTAGAATTTTCTTTTCGCAATTTCGGGTTAATCATAAAATTTAAAATTTCATAAAAATCTAAAAAATCCAAAATATATATATATATATAAATATATATATATTGTTATTTTTGGAAGGGATACTTTGTTGTTTTAATTTTGCAGGATTTACAAAGACGATCTGGAAATTTCCAGAAGGCGAAACAGAAATCAGAAGATCGAAACAGAAGGGGAATCAAATAACAGAACAGTGAAAATTTTTTGGAGACCCAATTCCCCCAACCCGCCGCGATTCCGCGGCCAAAACCCACCTTAGGCCGCGGAACCGCGGCCTTCTAGTGGAATCAGAGCGTCAAATTTTTTTTGGGGATTCGTGCTAATTAGACTGTCGCGAAAACGCGGCAATAACGCGTTTATACCGCGGAACCGCGCTCTTTTGGTGAGATCATCCTACGAAATTTGCATTGTAAGCTCTCTGTTATTTCTCCTCTACAAATTTTAATATATTTTCTGAATAATGCCTGCAAGATTTTGTGTGCTTTAAAAATATATTCTCTTCCATATAACGAGGCTTGTGCAGGATTTTTGGGCCCCGCTCAAAATTAAAATTGATTGCAAGTAATCTTTTTTGTTGCATATATTTTCTCGAATATCTTTTTGCAACATTTTTTTCCAAATAAAGATTCTTGTGATATGCTTCAAATAATAACCAATTGCAAGTAATATTTTGCTGTTGCATATCTTTTCTATAAAATATTTTGCTGTTGCATATCTTTTCTTTAAAATCTTTTTGCAACAAAAAAAAAATTCCAAATAAAGAGAAAGAAAAAAAAGATCATTGAAAAATGAAAAGAAAAAGGAAAATTATTATTAGGAAACTTGCAAATTTTTTGCCCCAAATAAATCCTTACACCCCCACAAACATTCTTTCTTTTCACCCTTTCTTCTAACATGGGTACCCCACATAATAAATCACTTGCCGAACTTTGGTATCCCGAACCTAATTTTGCGTCGTTCGGCAATTTGTTCTGTCAATTTAAAGACGATCCTTCCTTGCCTAAAATATCGTTGAAAGATCAAATAGAGGTGTCTAGGAGAAACAATTCGACTTTTCAACCCACTTTGTGTCGACCAAGTCCATCTTTACCAACTACATATGTTGACACCACTTTTCCAAGTCCTAACGTCTCTCCTAGGCCGATGTCCATTGCTGAGCATATTGCTCAATCTCGCAGTCGATCTTTCACCCCTCTTCACTCATCTAGTTCTAGGGATCCACACGACTATTCACCTTTTTATCCATATGTTGACCCTACCCCTGTCCAATCACCCACTTCCTACCAGTCCTACCCGACCTTCCCACCTTCACTAGACACTGTTTCTACACAGCCTGTTGGGAGTTTTGCATATCCACACCATTTTGAATCTTTTACCGAAACCCTCTCGCCACCTAAGTCTAGTTTGGAAGAGTCGTTGGAGGCGTATATCGCAGCAACAAACAAAATGGTTAGGAATGTGGAATCGTCCGTGGCCGCCCTTATGCAACCTAGTGAACCGGTAGCTAGTTTCCTGCTAGCTCAAAAAA
This sequence comes from Agapanthus africanus, assembly GCA_030015575.1. Classification (NCBI taxonomy): domain Eukaryota; kingdom Viridiplantae; phylum Streptophyta; class Magnoliopsida; order Asparagales; family Amaryllidaceae; genus Agapanthus; species Agapanthus africanus. The sequence continues at coordinate 89,062,008 of JASDDO010000026.1, read as the reverse complement.
TTTTAATGTATAAGGAGGCGGTTGGACAGAATGAGAGTGTGAGAGGATTTCCAAATCAAACCTACCCCTACCCAGTTGAAGCCCACAACTCCTGTTTTCCATCGATTGCCCTAAATAGTTCACCTGTTGAAAATAAAAATGAGTTGTGTGATTTTGTAGTGTTTGATTTGGCAAATTGTGAGGAACCCCTTTCGAGTGAAACCGCACCTAATCCTTTCGATCTTTACACCTCCCATCTAGAACCTAAATCGATAGATATCCATGCTTTTGATGAGGTGCCTAAGAAAATTGATTTTCACTTGATTGAGGATATAGACGCCGGGAATATTTCGGATGATGAACCTGTCGATTTAATAGAGATTTTATGTTTAAATCATCATCCCGAGTTATTAAATGTTTCTCCCGAATCTCATATGCGTCTTGAATTTGATGATAATGGCATGGATGAGTTGAATTTTGAGGAAAATTATAAGGATAATATTGAGGAGGGTTTTGAGGATAATATTGAGGTTGAACCATTTTTGTTTAATGTGTCGGATTTTCCAATTCAGCCTCCTGAACCTTTAACTGTTATATCACCCTCCCTCTTTCCTATTGTTCCGACCGTTACGCTTACATCTCAAATACCAAGTTCGGCGTACCCATGTTTTCTTGCGAATCTTGAGGGATTTGACCCCATTGCACGACGAGTTAATAGGTTAGCGCAATCGCTTTTAACACATCGGTCATTACAAATTGCGCTAATTTATTCACTCAATTTACACCCTCAAGATCGCACTCCACTTCTTTCTTCTTTCCGTCTTTCTTCTCCCCCACCGAGACCATATTCTTCCATTCTTCTTTCCACACGGTCTCGTGTACTTTTCATCTCTTTTCTTTCCACCCCATTCTTGCACCAACTATACCATTACCACGATAAGATTTTTGAATGGTTGGTGCTAACCTTTGGCTTGTGTAAGGCCAAGCTTAAGTTTGGGGGGACCTTGTGTATATATGTATATATATTTTTTGTTTTCTTTTTCTATAAAAAATAAAAATAAATAAAAAAATTTCAAAACATTAAAAATAAAAAAAAATTATTATAAATAAACAGGGGAGTGCTAACATTTTAACCCTCTTGGTTTAGTATGACAGTGAGGACACTGTCAAGTTCAAGTTTGGGGGTATGCTCGGTACGTCTTCTTCCTTCGCATTCATTTGTATATATTTTTGCATTTGCATATTTATTTGAAAACCCATAAAAATTGAAAAAAATTTCAAAAATTATAAAAATTATTGTATTCAATTTTGGCTTATTTGACTAGAGTTTGACAGATAGGTTAACTAGCTAGGAACTACTAGATCTTAGACTTAGTAAATTAAAAACCCTAAAAATAACCTTCCTTAAAGTTTAACGATAGAGAGTATATGTTTTTGTAGTTTATTTAGAAATAGGCAAATTTTGGGTTCACTTCTTGGGCTAAGTCAAAACGAAGGAAAAATATTGAAGCTTTTATTAGAGTATAAGTTTGAAAAATAGTTCCTAGCTTAAGTCTAGATTCTGAAAACGTATACCCTACAAATTGCACAATCACGCACCTTGAAACTTGGAATAGTAGAAGAGACCCTGAATGCTCTTGTCTAAAGTCCTTAGTACGAAAAAAATAAAAGAAAAAAAAGTGAATAAAGAAAAAAAATGAACACTGGTTTTTGTGATTACTTAAGGCTGTAAAGAATAGAAAAATATTTAGCGAGGGTGCTTCATCACTTAATTCCTTAGACCAACTGGTTTGGGAGTCACTGCTAAAAGCCTTGGGTGTTGCAAGACTAGGAATTACGCTTTAAAGTGCTAACATATCTTGTAATCGGTTGTTGGTACCTCAAGAAGTATTAACGGTCGCATGAAAGATGTGTAAGCAAGATTCATTTAAATTCACCAACTAATAAGTACTTTGGACAACGGACAAGGACATGATTGCTTGATTTGAATTTCCAAGTGTAGGGGTGATCTATACACATACGTAGGGGTATGTGATTGGGATTTAGATGAAAGAAAGGGATGAAGAATAAAACTTGTATCTTTAGTAGAGTTGATAGAAATTCCTAAGTGGAGATGGAACTTTAGAAAGAAAACTTAAGAGATGCCGAAAGCTAAGTAGGTCTACATAACATATATAATCTTAAGTTAAATGATGAGGAAGTGTGAAGAATAAGAGTGGATAATTTACGAGTCGACGATAATAGAATTCCTTGTTAGAAAATCTAATTGGAAAACAAAAGTCGAAAAGCCGAATTGATAGGATTTTGTGGGTAGGATCCGCTGAAAACCCTCAGGAGACAACACTCCTCCTACTAGGGACACCTAGAGATTTAACGGCTTGTTGCACATGCTCAGTGCAATCGCGTTTCCCTGCGAAAGTGCGGTTAGGTTTTTGTAGAGAATAAAAAAAAATAAGTTTGCTCGAGGACGAGCAAAAGATAAGTTTGGGGGTATTTGTTCACACCATAATATTGTATTTTATATTCCCCATTCTTATGCATTTTACAATGAAAACAGGTGCTTTTGACCAATGTCTGCTACATGTTACAGGTTACAGGTTCTTGGACAGAAAACAGTGAAAATGATGTAAAGACGATAAAAATATGGACTTTGACCAACAAATAGATGGATCTTAATCAAGCCTACACAAAAGAACAGTACAAGGCAACGCAAGGTCCAAGAATACAAAGCGAACGGTTAAAAATCCATTGCAATTGTTCACTGGGGATCTGGAACTAACGTAGAATCCATTTTGATAAAAGAACCAAAGAATATAGAACCCCAGGAATCCCAGAGCAAAACCAGAAATTTTCAGCATTCAAGACTCTTATTGGGCCGCGGAACCGCGGCCCAACCCCTACTCCCGCCGCGGTTCCGCGGCCGTCTTATGCCCTTACTTGATGAAATTTTACCAAATTGTATTGGCGGCTCTGAAAAGATTTCCTAGGGGTATATTTGTAATTGTAGATATGCGGATCAAAATATAATCTAGGGTTTCCTATCCTCTATAAATAGGAACTCTAATCATTGTAATTTCTTATACCTCTACTCATGAATAAAATTCTGTTTTCTTGAAGTTAGAGCGCATCAAAAGTAAGTAGGTTATTTTCCTTACAGTAGTTGTAGTTTTTCATATCTGCTCTAGGTAAATTATTTTCTCGCCTTAGTTTAATTTAGTTTAGTTTTTATTAACTTGCAATCGATGTTTTCTCTCTTTAATAAAATCATGTTTTTTTTCATTCCCTCGATGAGCGAGTAGTTTCCTCGCTTGTTAGGGTTAGGAATAGGGAAGGATTTGAGAGATGAAGATCTCTCATCTCTTTTCGTTGCCAAACTTTTATGAACATTAGAACTCTATGCATACCTTCTTATTCCGCTCCCTACGGCACTTTTACCCTCGAGGTAGCGGTGATTCCGTAGTCTAAAGGCCTGGATTTCAAGGTTTTCCATGGAGGTTAGGGTAAAGATTAATAAAGGAAGGACAAGGATCTAGAGGAAGAATCAATCATCCCAATCATCCCAATCCCCTTTATAAATATTTACCATAACACTAATGTGATAGATTTAATTAATGGCAATGGAAAGAGATGTAGATCTTTGTTTACCAAATTTTCCCTAGACCTAATCCTAGCAAGTTTCTAATCCTAGTATCATACAACTTCAATTTTTAGGTTTAATTATAAATCCAAACACCATTTGGAATTAACTCGTAAGAACTTAAAGAAGATTTACACATCCCTGTGGACCGACCCGTATTCACCGGCTAGCTTCATGCGACCCCGTTCTTGATTGCGGTAAATATTTTTGATCTATCTTTTAGAAAGCGCAAGCACGCTAAATCGAACCAATCAGCGACTCACCCTGACATATATGCCGCCCTAGGATATCCAACGCCATCGGAGGCTGTACAGGAATCGCAGCCATAGAAGGCTGAAGGAGACCGTCTGAGGTCCAATTAACCTCCTTCACGGTATAGTTCACCGGGGGTGGATCGGCGTAAGAGATCGCCAAAATGGGCTCCGAGAGTACCGTGCAAGAAAAGCTCCGTCGACCCCTGATGATTTGGTTGTACCATGTTCCCCATAGATGAAGATTCTTGTGCTCCGGATCATGGTCTTTGATCAGTGCAAAAACATCTCGGTCTACGGGCGCTTCGGGGAATCCGCCTTCCGAACGGACGAACGGGAAGGAAGTGTCGAAAGACATAGTACCTGCGTGGAAAAGAACAAATTTTCAGCCGCCAATGCTACAGATTAATTTCCATCACTAGGTGCTTTAAATCCGTACCGCACTGTAATGCAGTGAAAAGGGCCCAAAGGGGACCCACATAATCTAGATGACAGTTCATCATTAATGAAACAGTCTCATCATTTGATGAGACTGTCATTAAATGGGAAAATCCTCAAAGATTCTCATTTAATGAGAACTTCTCGAGCCAAGGAGTAAATCTCCCATTGAGAGTATCGCTCTATAACAGATTGACATCTGTCAACTCTGATGATGAAAGGAATAAAAATTCCTCAAGAGCCTTGCTCTGTAAAAATGATGGAATATTCCATCATAAAACTTAAAATAAAATTTTTAATGAATTAAAATTCTGAGATCTTCAAGATCTATGAACAAACTCTAAGAGTTTTCATGAAAGGTTAACAAATCTATATGATTTGAAAAGAGCAAAACTCTGTTGATGGGTTAGGAAACCTTAAGAAAGATCTAAGATCTAACAAGAGCAAAACTCTGTTGAGAAACCCTAAAAAAGGTTTTCTTGAAGATCTATGATCTAAGAAGAGAAAAAGCTCTGTTAATGGGTGAAACCCTAGTTTATTGACTAATCTCTTTAAAGATTTGATATTTTACCTAAAAATTTGATAGAGTTCTGTCTTTAAGGGAGTTCTTAAAACAGAGAGCTACGCTCTAAAGGAGAAATTGATTCTCAGAAAACAAGAAAGAAGATGAACAGAAGTCATCTTAAGGGCCAAAGGCCCTATTTATAGGCACTGAGAGCCGTTTCAACTTCAAAGTTAATCTAATGGTGGAGATGCTGCCACCGCTGCACTCACGTGTGAGCCACGTAAGCGCAACGGTGAGGGGCATTTGTTTCCCCCAATCAGAGCAAACCTCTGTTCAAGTTTTCAAAATTTGAAATAAGCAGCGCTTCATAAGAGTGCCAGCGCTCTGAGGCAGCGCTCACGTGCAAAGCACGAGTGCGTTAGCGTAAAAGGCGCCAGTGCTCTGAAGCAGCGCACACGTGCAAAGCATGAGTGCGCTGACGCAAAGAGCGCCAGCGCTCACGTGCAAAGCATGAGTGCGCTCGCGCTGGAACTAAATGTTCCCCACCGTCAGATCAAAGATCCAATAAAGATAATAAATCATCAGTTGACTATAATAAAATTCTGTTAAGAAAACATTCTTCAAAATCTTTCCAAACAAAAAGATTTTGCTCTGTAAATCAGAGCACCGTTGGATCAATGATCCAATGGTGATTAAAAAAATCACCAAACTACAGAATAAATTCTGTGTGAGGAAAGATTTCCCAATCTTGTCAAAAACAAGAAGATTGCCTTCTGTAAATCAGAAGCCCTTGGATCAAAGATCCAACGGAGGAAACATCCCCAAATCAATTAGAGAAAAGATCTCTTCAACTGATTGAACAAATCAGCCTTGCCCTATATAAAGGCCCCAAGACTTCAAGTCTCAGAGAGAGGAACCCCCCTATAAACTTTGAGAAATCTCAGAAAGAAGAGCAAGCTCTCGATAGAGGAAGAACTTTTCTTCAAGGTAAAAAAAACAGAGATAAGAAAAATCTCATTAAAGAAGAATAACATAATTCTTCTCACAGATCATAGATCTATAAGACTAAGGTCTTTTTACAAAAAGAGATCATGAACATCTCATTATAAAAGGTGGGAGAATAATTCAATTTTCTTAGGATCACAGATCCATAAAGGTAAAGCCTTTCACCAAAATAAGAGATTGAAACATCTCATATAAAATAAGAACTTTGTTCTTAGAACCTTGAGACAAAGTCTCTTATAAACGAGAATTTATTTCTCAGATCATAAAACTGATCAGAAGCGCTTTTGCGCTCTTCGACTGGCGCACAGCGCCAAGCACACCATGTGCTCCTCATGTATGCGCCACTTAACAAATAGCGCTTTATGCTCATAAACTGGCTCTTTGTGCTCATAGACTGGCGCTAGCGCCAAGCACGCCACGTGCTCCTCACGTGTGCGCTATATCACAGAAGCGCTTGGCGCTCATTAACTGGCGCTAGCGCCAAGCGCGCCACGTGCTCCTCACGTGTGCGCTATATCACAGAAGCGCTTTACGCTCATTAACTGGTGCTAGCGCCAAGCACGCTACATGTCCCTCATGCGTACGCTGATAGAACATAAACTGTTCTTTAAATAAAGCCCTAGGGCTATGATGAATACTCAGCATTCAATAAAAGACAGAAAGTCTGTCAGAACCCAAATCAATGCTCAGCATTGTCAAATGTTTAACATTTTAACTGAGTGGGCCGAGCCCGAGTTAGCCATAAACCTCTCATTCAGATTAATTAAGCCCATATGCTCATAAATTTCAGATCTTAGTCCCAATTGGACTACAGATCTCCTAACCAAAATTGGTTCAAGGGTACATCTCTTCACTCCTCTGATATTTGTCGTTGTAATACTTCAACGTCTTCAGAGAGGTGACGGGTCCCGACAACCAGACATTCCATGGACTGTGGGGTCCTTAAACTCATGGACTATTATGTCCTTAAACTTTACAGACAATGATGTCTATAAACTACCATGGACTGTGGGGTCCTTAAACTCATGGACTATGGGGTCTTTAAACCTGGACTATGGGGTCCTTAAACCCATGGACTATGATGTCCTTAATCTCGGACTGTGGGGTCCTTAAATCTATAGACTATGATGTCTCTAAACTTTATAGACTATGACATCTTTAAACTGGACCGTAATGTCCTTAAACTAATTATGGACCGCAACGTCCCTAAACTAAAACAATAGAGTCCAAATGCTCTTTTGTTGGATCTAAACGATCCCGTTAAGTTGATCTTGGTCTAAAATTAGACTAACGTATCCTTAACAAACGTTTAAGTTGATCTTAGTCTCAAATGAGACTAACGATCCTTAAACCCAACCCAAACCCAAATCTAAAAAAATACGGATTTGGACTAATCCACGCCCTACGGGGGACAACATAAATTAGTCTCCGTATACAATCCACGGGCAACCAAAAACAAAACAAATACACACGACACGAAGTGACCTTCTGGAGCAGGAGAAAATGGTTACCGCGATGCAGTAGTGTAATTAACTGCAGGGGCTTGCGCCTGCAGGGAAGAGCGTCCCCACAATCAGAAAACCCTCAACAAGGGGGAATCTGACTAAATCCGCTACATCGGCCGCATCCGTATAAACCTTCGATGCACAGTGTCATAAATCAACTTGGCATCTTCGGAGAGGTGGACGGATAGCACCAAATAGCATCTGCCCTCGAAATTCAGCAAGATGAACCTACGCGGTCTCGTCTCTGTGTTCGGCGGAGAACAATGTACCCTTGAACCAATATTGGTTAGGAGATCTGTAGTCCAATTTGGGACTAAGATCAAAAATTTATGAGCATATGGGCTCAATTAATCTGAATTAGGGATCTGTGGCCAACTTGGGCTCGGCCCATTCAGTTAAAATGTTAAACATTTAACAATGCTGGGCATTGATTTGAGTTCTGACAATTATTTTTGTCTTTTATTGAGTGCTGAGCACTCATTATAGCTCCGGGGCTTTATTTTTTAAAGAACAATTTATGTTCTCTCAGCGCACACGTAAGGAGCACGTGGTGCGCTTGGCGCTGTGCGCCAGTTGATGAGCGCAGAGCGCTTCTGTTAAGTAGCGCACACGTGAGGAGCACGTGGCGCGCTTGGCACTGTGCGCCAGACAATGAGCGCAGAGCGCTTCTGTTAAATAGCGCACACATGAGGAGCACGTGGCGTGCTTGGCGCTGATTGCCAGTCAATGAGCGCAGAGCGTTTCTTGTGAAATAGTGCACACGTGGGGAGCACATGGCGCGCTTGGCGCTGTACGCCAGACAATGAGCGCAGAGCGCTTCTTGTGAAATTTGGAGCGCTAAGGCTCTGCAACGCTATGCGTTAGTTTTGGAGCGCTGAAGCGCTTCTTTTAATTGGAGCGCTAGAGCTCTACAACGCTGTGCGCTAGATTTGGAGCGCTGAAGCGCTTCTTTTAACTGGAGCGCTAAGAATCTTTTTAGGCAGCTTTGCATCCTGAGAATTAAGTTTTCTCTTATAAGAGACTTTGTCTCATGGATCTAAGAACAAAGTTCTTATTTTATAGGAGATGTTTCAATTTCTTATGTTTTTGGTAAAAGGCTCCGCCTTTATGGATCCATGATCCTAAGAGAATTGAATTATTCTCCCCCCTTTTTATAATGAGATATTATGATCTCTTTGTGAAAGACAATTTGTCTTATAGATCTATGATCTGGCAAAAAAATTAAGTTCTTTTTCTGATGAGATGTTTTGATCTCTTTGTTTTACCTTGAAGAAATTCTTTTTCTGCAGAGAGCTTGTTCTTCTCTTTGAACTTTTTCAAAGTTTGTGGGGGGTTCCTATATGTGAGACTTGAAGTCTTGGGGCCTTTATATAGGATAGGCTAATTTGTTGAATCGGTTGAAAAGATCTTTTCTCTAATTGATTTGGGAATTTCCCCACCGTTGGATCTTTGATCCTAGGGCTTATGTTTTATAGAAGGCAATCTTCTTATTTTTAACAAGATTGGGAAATCTTTTCCTATACAGAATTTATTCTGTATTTTGGTGATTTTTAATTACCATTGGATCATTGATCCAACGGTGCTCTGATTTTCAGAGCATAATCTTTCCTGTTTGGAAAGATTCTGAGAAATGTTTCCTTAACAGAATTTTATTCTGGTCAATTGATGATTTTTAATCATGTTCGTTGGATCTTTGATCTAAAGGCCGATAACATTTTGTTCTATCGCTAGCGCTCACGTGTTTTGCACGTGGTGCGATGCTTAGAGTCCAGCGCTCTTAGCGCTAGCGCTCACGTGTTTTGCACGTGAGCACTACCTCAGAGTCTTTGACTCTTAGCGCTGGCGCTGTTAGCGCGAGTGCTCTCGTACTTTGCACGTGAGCGCTGCATCAGAGTCTTTGACTCTTAGCGCTGGCGCCGCTATGAAGCGCTGCTTCATTATTGAAGGTGTCTTTTCACCTTCCTTCTCCATTTTTGCTGAGTCAAGCTTCTCTTTCCCAGAGCTTGGAAATAGTTCCATCACATACAGCATTTTCTGTGCCTAAACTTAAATGTCTCCCTTCATAATCTGAAACAATACTTCTTTTCTCTCTCATTTTCAGAGAATCATTTTAACAGAGAAGAGCTATGGCTCATAATCGCCCACATGCTCGCCGCCAGCCATGGGAGGTGCCCATTGAGGAAATTGTTTCTCGTTTTGCTGCGCGCTTGGTGAACCCTACTCTTACGGATGACCAATGCGACACGGTGTTGCACGAGCTCTTGACTCATATAGGATCTCCTCTCCCCAGCGGCTCCATTTGGCTCCGGATGGTTCTCTTGTCTGTGATCAATGATATTCCCCCTCCTCCGGCGGAGATGACTCCGGCAATACTCGACGCCGCGGAAGACAAGATCGAGTGCTTCCACGAGGCACTTTTGATCACCACAGCTCTAAGGGATCGCTCTATCCGGCTGCGAAGCCAAATACGGGCTTAGCGGGTCGTCATGTCTGCCTTTGCTGATGGGTGCGGTGCTGATCGATGGGTAACTACTCTTCGTGAAGATTGCCGCTTTGTCATGGTGGAGAAGGCAGAGAGAGAGTTGGATAATTTTATCCACAGTTTTGTGAATCCCTGTACTTTCGATCGCATGTTTGGTGATCTATTTCCTGTAGAATAAAATATTCAATTAAATGCTTTGTTTTTGTCGTTGAACACCTGTCCTTCCTCTGATGTGTGCATGTGTGTATATGAATGAGCCTGGTTTCACACATATCTGTAAATGAAACTTAAGCCGGTATAAACAGGAACTAATAGCTTTTGGCCGAAGATTTTGGCGGGAACAGTGCCGATGCGTCGTTTCGTCGTCGGAAACTTCTCGGATTGTCGTCGGAAGTTCGTCGGAGCTTCGCCCCTTTCTAACTCCACTTGCACACAAAAAGTCTTAGGAATTTTTTTGAGAGTTTGGACAGGGATTTGGAGTGAGGAGGGGCGGCGGCGCCGGCCGAGTCAACCGAGTCGCCTGCCCGAGTCGGGCGAGTCGGGGCTCGTCTTGCTGCCACGTGTCCCTGACGATTGGTCTAGCCTCGTGGTCACGTTTGTTTATTATGTAACTTACCCTATTACGTGTAGTGCACGTGTAAACTCTTGGGCTTCTAAAAGATTATTTTTAAAAAAAAAATTTACAGAAAGTTTAGGGTTGTTATATTCTACCCTCCTTATAAAAATTTCGTCCTCGAAATTTGTAAAAGGAAAGTGTAACGGATTCAAGGAAAGTTTGGTGATAGAACTATTGGTAGTGTATGAAAAATATGTGCAGGAATGAAAGAATGCGAAAGGTTTGAAAAGAGTTGAGGAAATTACCAGGGTTACCTTGGTCTACGGTCTCTGTTTCTTCGACTGCTAAAAGGAAATCTTGACGCCGTGGTACATTCTTCTTAACTGGGGGCACATTTCTCTGTTCTTAGGGCATGTTTCTCTGCCCTCGAGGCATGTTCCTCAGTGCCTGATGGAATTGGCGAGTAGGCTGTGCAGGTGGTGGAGCTGGGAGTGCAAGACGAGGTGTAGGAGCCTGAATAGCTGGCCGCTGCGGGTAGTTGGTGGGTTGCTGATCTGGGTTGCGTCTATAAGGACAGTTTCCAATTCCGTGATTGGATGCGCCGCAAACTAAGCACAGGCCTTTTGCACGCCTACAGTCCTTCCACAAGTGTCCTTCCCTCTTGCAATAGAAGCAAAAGTCGGGACTCGGCTGGTTATCTGTTACTTCCGGTCTCCTCGGCTCAACAGTTGGCCTTGAAGAGGCCCCTCCTGCCATCTGAGTGGCAGGACGCTTCACTCCGGCAGATTGAGGTCCGCCCTTCCTCTTTACCACTGCCTCATATCGTCGGGCAGCCTTCAAAGTCAAATCATGGGTTGGGAAATCCCCTGTAGCTAATGCTGCTTGGATTTCCGGGTCCAACCCTTCCTAAAATCTTCTAGCTCTGATCTCAGCAGTTGGTATGAGATAGGCCACAAACCTACTGAGCATGGTAAACTCAGCATCATACTCATCTACAGATTTGGTCCACATCGAACCTTATTGCAGATGGATGAACTGCTGTTCTATATCAAAGCGGGCAGTTTCAGGGAAGTACTTTGCATTGAACATGTCACGTAAAGTCTTCCATTCGATAGGTTGGTCAAGACGGCTTTCTTCCGCCTTCCACTAAACCCGTGCATTGTCAGTGAGCTGCAGCTTTACAACTCATACCCAAGCGACCTCTGGCACTTGTGCTGCTGCGAGGTCATCTTCAATACTTTGAGCCCATCCCTCCATTTTCAGAGGGCTCTTTTTTCCCGAAAAGTTCTTAGGGTGCAGTGCTCGGAATTTCTTCACTCCGGGTGCTTCCGTTTCTGAACGATTCAAGAGAATAGCAGTCTGCTGCTGCTGTCCTTCCAGGTGGCTGCACATCGCCTTAAGCAATACCGTCTGCTCATTGATCGAAGCAGCTATGGCAGGTGTAATTGGTAGGGGTAGTGGAGTGTTGTTGAAGTTGGTGCTGGTGTTGTTTGGGGAATCCATAACCTTGAAAGAAAAATTTATTTTAGGATAGATTCAAAGTTATGAATTGTAAAGAATGTTTTCAGTTGCCGGTTCTTGTGTTATATTTCTTAGGTTGTCCACGTAGAACTGAACTGCATGGTAGGTTTTATACAGCTTTGACCTGCATGGGCCACTAACAAAACCTGTCACGCCCCGCTTCCCAGTATACGGGCAGAGGACGTGACGAGGCCGCTACGTATTTACTCAAAAGTAAACACGCTAAACGTATCTAAGTAATATAAGTAAAATGCACAAGAGACAAAGACGGTAGATATAATTGAACAACAACTTTATTTATTAACATTCTTTTTACAATACATCTGAAAGGTAAATACATGGAATGGAAAGCAATGCCTAAATAGTGGCATAACAGAAATAGAAAATGCAGAATATAAATGTGTACAAATAACCAGAGCTCCGGGTCAAAGGCTAGCTGATCCAAGTCCTCGTTGGTGGACTCGATCTCCAGTGAGTCCAAATCACCTGACGACATTCCAAAGAAGAAGAAAGAGAATGTCGTCAGCGAACAAATCGCTCGGTAAGTCCCGTAAATAGACAAGAATGGAATAGACAGAATAGAGAGTATATTATTATGATGTTGTATTTAGTTTTAACGCTGTTGTTTGTAGCTTGGTACAAAAGAGGCCAGTGTATACGAGAGGAGTCTCACTAGACCAGAGACTACGGTATATGGAGTACAAGGAACCGTTTAGCCACGGTATAACGACAATTGAATTTAGATTAGGTGTCTTTATGGTTGCTGTCTCGTGCCACTTCTAACACCTTCCGTACCAATCTACCCCTTATAAACCCCGCGATGTCTTGATTGTATTGATGCATTGTTTGAATTGTATATTGTATATAGATGGATGACTTGCCGAAACTATGATATCAGTAAATGGATGTAACCGGAGAATCATGTAGATGGATGTATATCCATAGTTCGATTCAGTCAATATAGATTGATTAGATTGAACAGATTGAATATATAGATTCATGGATTCATGTTAAATTGTAATTTGTACTTGAATCATATTCAAGTCAGATTTGATTAAATTGAGACTCAATCTGAGTGAGTCAGGCAATTAGAAAAGAAATTGAATCTTGAATTATATTTTGGTGTTATCGGTAACCGCTGCACATGGACGACATGATTTATGTCTTTTTCAAAGACGATTACCGTGTTGATAACACCGTTTGTTAAGTTGTCTATCTTAAACATGCAAGCACCCATATCTCCGGCTCTCTGAGGCTCAAGAGATTGGTCCCGCTTAAACCTATGTTTACTAGGGTCCTTATTGTAATTTAGTATAACTTGAGGGGGTTATATGTAAAAATAATTTTGTATAATTTTCAAAATACACCTCTAGTATTTTATTATCGTCTTTAGAGTTTTCATGGATGTATATTTTATTAATGTGATATTTCTAGTGAATAAAACCTAATTTCATAATATATGGTATTTATTTGTAATATTGGAATTGTTTGGTATTTTCTTGTAAATGGAATGTTTTTCTTGAATTTTGGAAATGTGAAATATTATAAATATTAAAAATAGATATTTTGATATTAATTACATATATATTTATTTATTAAAAATATAAGTTTTATTTATAATAGAAATCACATTTTTCTAAAGAAAATTGTATTTTAAATCTTTCGAGACCATATACTCCTTACGGAGGTCTGCATCTCGCACTACTAAGCCCGAGGATGTGCGATAATCCGCACCATTCCGAACGGGTTCTCCGAAATGGGTTGTAGAGGCGCATCTGCAAAGATTTGTTAAAATACACATTTTGTAGAAAAATATTTTTTTTATAAGTCGGAGGTAGTTTTGTGTAAAATTGTATTTTCCCAAATCTATATTCCCAAATTCTATCGTGCTATATTACATATGAGTGTTGTGATGAGGTAGGTCATTAGCTCGTGAGTTTTCTAAAGCTAGCATGGTTAAAAAGTATAAACATGTCGATATGAAATATAAAGGTATTTTAATATAAAATTGAAATAAAATTGGCTATGGTTATCATTTTAATGTCAAACTTGATCTATTATCTTAGTTAATGAGTATTAAACAATATATCAAAAGTTGTAGGTTTGTTATTAAGAAAATGTTGTATTTTTGAAAGAAAAGAGAATCGGAAGCCGGAAAACTCCGCTTCTGACACGTTTTAAGAATTAAGAATTTGAGAATAGTAAAAGAGAGAGAGAAGGGGGAATTACAGGTTGATTAGCTAGAGAAGGGAAAGAGAAAGAGATGGGAGGTGCCGGTACGTCGTTTCGTTGTCGGAAACTCCTCGGATTTCCGTCGGAAATTCATCGGAACTTCGCCCTTTGCTAACTCCACTTGCACACAAAAAGTCTTGGGAATTTTTTTGAGAGTTTGGACAGGGATCTGGGAGTGAGGAGGGGTGATTTTAGGTGTGGTATTTATAGGAAAAATTAGGGTTTAGGGTAATGAAAGGGTGTGATAAAAATTATATTTAATTTTGCATTAAAAATTAAAAAAGGGTATTTTAATTCTCTGTTTAATTGCAGAGATTTTAAATAGTGCAGGAGGAGTGGGGTAGGCCAAAAGGTGCAGGGGGTTCAAGAAAAAGCGGGATCGGACCGAGTTGGACCGACGGCACCGACCGAGTCAACCGAGTCGCCGGCCTAAGTCGGGCGAGTCAGGGCTCGTCTTGCTTCCACGTGTCCCTGACGATTGGTCTAACCTCATGGTCATGTTTGTTTATTCTGTAACTTATCCTATTACGTGTAGTGCACCTGTAGACTCTTGGGATTCTAAAAGATTAAAAAAATTTAATTAAAAAAGTGTGGTTGATAGAATTTGAACTCTGGTGCTTTGGTTCAGCAGTGCAAGGTCTTACCAATGAGCTACAAGTTCTTTCTTACTGTTAAAAAGCAAATCAAATTTATAACTTGTGCTCAGGCTTAAATACCCCTTTCTGTATTTTTGAAAAAAAATGGTACAGAAAGTTTAGGATTGTTACAAGAAGGGTTAAACCGAAAAGGGTCTCCTCAAGCTTCAGCCGGACCAGAAACTCGAGGAGGATCCTCCACGAGTTCGGCGCAAGCTGGCCCGACGAGAGTTGGAAACAACGAAGTATTCCGCATACCTCGGTTGGAAAGGGCAGACGCATTCTCGCACAGAACACCTCCAAATACAGGACAATCTCCTTCCCCTGCACCGGTCCGCCCGTTCGCCCCCCTTTGCCAAACGGAGGGAATAGTTAGAGGGGATTTGGAAACGAGACCGAATCTCGGCAAGCTCGTCTAGATCCCTCAAGACAGAGGGCGCATTGCGGGCGTTCCCGATGCGCACCTTAGGGACCCTCGTCGCAGTCGGGCGGCTAGCGGCGCGGGTAGCCCTGACTCTACGGGGCGGGCCCGACGATGAGGAAGCAACAAGGGAACCCTCTCGGGAAGAGGTGGAAGACTCCTTAAACTCTACCCTAACTATTTCAACAGACTGCTCAGAAGAAGACATCTAACCCGATTCAAAGGAAGGAGTTCTCCATGGAAAAAGTGCGAAGGATCCGATCTAAAGGATGGAGCGTCGAGCAATCTCTCGCAGCAAATGAAAATAGTGGCTAAAGTATGAACCCTAGGGGGATCCCACTCCTATTTATACTGCTTGTGGGACACATCCGACGGCTCAGATCGTTTCCCGCCAAAACGAAGCTTCGTGTCTGCCAGCCGTCGAAGCCCCGCGTGTCGAACGACCATTGGAGATGTCCCTTCGGGCGCAAGCGACAGCGACAGCTTATCACGTCCGCCAATCTTCGTTGGACACGTGGCCTGCGCCTCAACAGACGTGCAAGCGAATCAGCGCTCCTCTTTAAATGCACGATCCTTTCCCCTGAGCCGCTGACGTCATCCAAGATACACACAGAGATCCAAGCGCCCGGGATACGGCACGCGAGCTCAAAGATCTGAATGACGCAACCGACCTATGCCGAGTCGCCCCGGAAATCCGCGCTAACAACAGGCTAAGCCCGGAAAACCAATCCAGACCACTCTCGACCCGACCCATAAATAGGTGGGGATGAGAGTGGGGGGCTAATATTGATACTCATAAGTGGGAACTCCTCGGATCATGACACGTGGTAGATGACGTGTCCCGGGGCTCACGGGACAAGAGCAAACACGATGCGTTGAAGGCCTTCCCCGGGCTATCGTCCCGAGGCATGACTCGACCTTCGATGGATCCCTGAACACTCCTATGTTCACGTTACAAATAACCATCGGCTCGCCTCCGAGCCCTCCTACACGTTGAGCTTCCTCAGCCCTCTCTGCTCGCCTCCGAGCTATCACAGAACCGAGCTTTCTCGGCCTCCCGCTCGCCTCCGAGCCTCCCGCCGAACTAAGCCTCCCGGTTCTACCGAGCAACCAAGGACGCAGAGCCCAAGCGCCTCCGCCATGGCTCCACATATTTCGCCAGAAGCGAGATATCCGCCACCCAATATCTCGCGTTCCACGCCGTCGTATCCCCCCATTAACGAGCGTATCTCGTCATTAATGGGGGGATCTCATCATTCACGCAGGCGTAACGTCAAGGGGTGAAACCGACTGCGCATATCTTGCGCCAGCTCACTCCAAGCAACCACTATAAAACCCCCTCTCTCAGACGACTCAGGGAACGCAATTTTATTCCAATAAGCCGCTACTCTGTCCAAATTCCTCGGCTAGCTTGATCGTCGGAGGATCCACGGTGGTACAACCACCCCGGGACTTCTTTTGCAGATTGCTCGGCATTGCCTCATAACAAGACCACTGAGATCCACACGCTCAAGGAGGCAATCCTCAACACCAATCTCAGCCGTTCACCAACGCTCGCAACAGATTGACGGAGGACAACATCTGAAGGAGATCCTAACTTCCATCAGAAAAGAAATAAGACTATATGCCTCACAAAATTGTCTTATAGTTGCACGAAAAATCCCATTTTTCTCTCTCTACTGCTTGAGCGCATTGCAATATATCAAATAATTGCCGGAACCTCTGGGAATCTGACTATCTATAGACATAGTTTATATGAAAAATTGAGGTTGTGAATGTCACAAGCTTATTTGGGTGTGAATACATCTCACAGCCTTTGGAACGAGTTCGTCCCAACTTAAACCTAGAGACCCATCCCCCAATCCCCCCTTCCCCCCGGCATATTAACAACTTAAAATACCTTCTTATTTTGATAAAGGGCATCCCGGCTGGCCCGGGTCCCAAATACACACACATCCACGCACAGGGGGGAAAGAAAGAAAAGAGGGAAGGTGCGGTTTGAACACGCAACCTCACGTTCCACAACGCCATGTGTGCATCAACTGTCTACACCATCTCGGCTCAGCTTAAAATACTTTCCTAACTAAAAACTGATTATGATCAAAAAATCACTTAACTATGCTTTCAAATGCTGTCATAAATTAGAATTCTATCATCATGTTATAGCATAATGCACGCCGGCATGAAACCTGATCTTAGTTTAATGCTGATCTCAAATGGTAGAGAACACCACATGAGACTAGGAGAGAGATTCTGCGAAAAAACAATAATAATTGCAATAAGCTACCATGAACATTCATGAATTATAAATGATATATTTAAGCCATATGACCAAAATCTGAAGAAATTGGCATTATTTGTGGAGCCCACAACACCCACAGCTTTGGATTCATCATAGAGTTACCATGAGCAAACATCTGAATTTGAATTTGATCATTTTCATCCTATAAAAGTCTTTGATATTTTATTCTAGAATGTCAAAAAGAGAAAAAGATGAAAAGGTCTTTGGTGAATCCCGTGACCAACTGCAGTCATACTCTGGCAGCTGGAAATTTTCGAACTGCCATTTACACCTGCCCATTTAGGAGCATCCGGGAGAGCGGCGCTCGCCGCTGCGGCCTGGGGCAAGAGGTGTGAACGAAAGGGTGACCCCCTTCTTTTTATTTTAATTTTTTTAAAATTGAATTTTCGCGTCAAATTTCAGCAATTTTTTTTTAATTTACATTTAAAATCATGGGGTGCAAAACCATGGTTTAGGTTATCCAAATACCCTATAGTCACAAAACCATGGCTTCACACCGTTCCCCTGAACACATCTCAAAATATGGTTTGATTACAAAATCATGGTTTTAAACCGCTCATCCGAACGAAGCCTTATATGTCATTAAATGGTTCATTATTTTCTTTTCTTAAAGATTAATACTTAACCTACCTTGAGACCGGTAGGCTAAGCTCCTTAGCCACCTATTGGAGACCGGTACTTTAAGAACCTCCCCCGACCCACAAAGTACCTGGCCTCCTACAAGGCTCATAGAAAAAGGATCACCCTTGATCAACTCTTTTTAGTTGCCTTCAAATTTTTTGGTATATACTATCTATCGTATTTGATTATATTTGTATGTCATGAAATATATTTAAGTAATTTGTTGCTTGAATATATTTTCTAATTAGATCCGGCAAGAGATCGATGGTAGAAAATTTTAAGATTGGTGGTTAAGTTTCGCAGAAGCTAATCTAAGAGCCATGCTTCGCAATAAAAATGTCGAAGAAAACCATGCACAAAACCAGCAAAATTTTTAAAGCATATTCAATAATGAAACATAGATTTTATTTTGAGGTGTTAACATGAAATCACGACTTCTTATGTTTCTGACCGACACCCGTTTGAAAAAAACACCGATTATGATCTAGGTTTCACAACCAATGTAAAAATTGCCAGCACCTAACGTCTTCTATCCGCTTAACACGGTCGATGGGTCCACGGGATCCGCCCGATCCTCCAAGGCTTTATTATAACTTAAAGTTATTTTACTTAAAATTTTAAAGCTAGGTGACTGAAATAAATCCCCCAACGTCCCCCCTCCCCCCAACTCTCCCCACCCCCGCAAAAAAAATAAAAATAAATAAAAGGTCTGGTAATTTGCTCATGAATGAACCCATTTATCCATTCGTGCACCGGTTTTAACATGCATCATGAATGTTGCGCTTCATAAAAAAAAACATGCATCATGAATGAGCACATTTGTCACCGCCTTTGATGGAAGTCCAAGATCTGCGGTCCACCTCTTACCATCCTATCCTTTCCACGAAATCCTCGTCTTCTAGAGCTCTAAGTGGCATTATCGGAATTTCCTAGCGATCTCAAGGGCTTTTGTCGTGATAAAATCCACCTTCTCTCCTTTGTTCATTTTCTCGTCAACGTCAAAATAATATAAAAGAAAAAAGAAAGCCACCAACGAGCTTTGATTCACTATAAAAATGATGGCATTTTATAGAATTAATCCAATCGAATCTCTTCACCTCGCTTCCTCCAATGAATTCTAGCTCTAATCCGTCAAATTCCAACTCGAGCTCCAAGGATGTCTTCGATCTGAAGAGCTCCTTAGCTTCGCCTGAGATCGCCGCAGATCGAGGTCGAAGTCAAGGGATTAGGTTCTTCAGCGAGGAGAAGATGGAGAGCGATGGCAGATCTAATGTGAAGATCGTTGAAGGGGAGTATGGCTACGTCCTTGAGGATGTCCCTCACTTGACTGACTATCTCCCTCATCTTCCTGTGAGTCCTGTGATTTTTATCTCAAAGTTTGATGCTTTTTCTGCTTCAGTTGATTTTTTTCGAAAAGAAAGATATGAACTTGAAATTAGTTGATAAATAAAGATTTTGAGCTTCTTTGTGTTTATTGGTGTTGATTGTTGATTTTGTTGATTAAATTTGCTCTCTTGTGACAGACGTATCCGAATCCGCTGCAAAACAATCCAGCATATTCAGTTGTCAAGTATGTGTCTTGTTTTTATCTTACCTGTTTAGATGCCTTTTTATTTGATTTTATTGTGCCCTTTATAAAACGAATCCTTTGTAACTTGCAAATTTTTTTTTTGGTAGAATGTAAATTATATTCTTTTAATCCTCGATAGATGCATCATAGCAACCCACGTTCAATTCTCCCGGATGCGCGTATTAAATTTTAATTAATTTAGGTTAAATATATCGATGAGCAAAAGCCTAGTTTTTGGCGCAAAGGGCCTCAACCTGTTGGGGGTGGTTAAGAAAAATGAAATGTATTTTCTCGGCCCTCGTCACAACCTTGGAATTTTGGTGCAGTGGAAGTGACATTTAACATTCTGTCATGCAACATCTATTATGGTATAAAAGAAATAATCTCACTTTGGCACAACTTTTGAGTTTAATGTAGTAAGTAACTGGGAAATCAGGTTGGCTGTAGAGCCGCAAACGTTCAAACCCGGGTGTGCATCTTAATTAAGTGGATCGAAAAGTATCACTGCTCAAAACTGAGGTTTTCGGCAGCTAATAGAAGTTTCCTCGGCCTGAGGGGGCCAATTAGACCAATATGAAATTAATTTTCTCAACTATCATCTTAACTTTAGAGTTTGATGCAGTTATGGAGACTTTAAAACATCTATTCAATTATATTTTCTTTGTCTCCTTGATAGAGAATAACAAACCGTCTTCGTTTCAGGCAGTATTTTGTTAATCAAGATGACACTGTTCCTCAAAAGGTGAGTTCACAATTTTACAATGATCATCGTCTTCTGTGACCACTGAGTTACACAGATTGTTATGCTTACATGTCTTTTGTCCATAGAAAAATGCGATTTTGGGAATTGAAGTTATATCAGTGTTATTTAAAAGTATGAGCTGTCTATATGCAGATTGTCATTCAGAAGAAGAGTCCAAGAGGAACCCATTTTCGACGTGCTGGACCTCGTCAGAATGTAATTACAATCCCCATATGTTTGAAATTATGATAATTAAGCATCATGCTAGAACTATATGATTGGTAGTTCTCGATGTGGCTCAGGTATATTTTCAGTCTGATGATGTGCAAGCATGCATTGTAACATGTGGAGGTCTCTGCCCTGGACTCAATACTGTGATTAGGGAAATAGTATGCGGCCTATCCCACATGTATGGTGTTGACAAAGTTTTTGGTATAGTGGTGAGTACTTGCTACTGAAGTTACGACTTCATGTAATCCAATTTTCATTTTTTTATTTGTTTCCTCTATTTTTAGAAATTACTTTGTTCCTTTTGCCTCACAGTTCTAATGTTCCTTTGGGGATCTATTTCAACAATAATGATACTTATGCAAAATAGTGAAACACTTTGAATAGAATGTTAGCCATTTAGCAGAGAAACCACAAAGAGTTAGTAATGCACACAATATAATAGCAGTGTGGATGGCACTATATTTGGTTATTATGTAATATCAGCAATGCGACATAATCTTAGCATTTGTCATTACTAAGTATTCGAAACATTTTTGTCAATGGTATATTCATACCAGCTGGGGATAGCGAATCAATGTTTTTGGATAGTGGAATCTGAATAAATTTCGGTAACGATGGAAGATGTCAATATGTAGTGTTGATATAAAGCTCCCCAAAACAATCAGACTTCAAGAATGCTGTGACATGTCATTTTCTGAGATGTTGGTACTAATTATTATGAAATCTCCTTGTCTACTACCATTTTCAATGTAATGAATTTCTATAATAATATTATGTGTTCTCATGTACCATAATTTATTCATAATTGTTTACCCCCAACATGAGGTTGACCTTATAATTTTCTTTCCTTCGTGGAGAGCCAGATGGTATAATTTGAGTAATCAATTCTAACTTCAGCAACAATCAATACGGCAAACTTTTTTCGCATAATGTTTTCTAGATGTTTAACTAATAACAATGAAGCTAGCAGGCTAGCGCATGATGGATTTTGTCCCCCTAATTAGTTGTGTGTCTGCAAACTCAGCTTAAGGGTCTACACTTCCTACCAGGGAAGGACTTCAATTTTATAGCACATTCGTACAAAGATATCAATATGTATCAGTGAAATATATAGTGAAATATATATGCTGAAAACATTTATCTGAATAATTAAATAAGATTTATCTACAATTACTACCTATACTTTATGTTGTGCATGGGAAACAATACTTTTCACTGCTCACTTGCTGAAAAGAGTGTACACTTTTTTTTCAATTTCATACTATTGGGATAGGTGCATCAGCTTATATAGATAGTTCTGTCTATAGGATGGATACAAGGGGTTCTATGCTCGTAATACTGTCAACTTGACACCAAAAGATGTCAATGATATTCACAAACGAGGCGGCACCGTCCTTGGTTCCTCACGAGGAGGTCATGATACCATAAAAATAGTTGACAGCATACAGGATCGAGGGATTAATCAGGTATGTATTCAATTTTATTTTCTGTCTCACTGCAAGAACCATGAGTCTTGTACATGTGTTAATTAGGTATGCGCTATGCTTTGCTTCCAGGTTTATATTATTGGAGGAGATGGAACCCAGAAGGGAGCTGCTTTGATTTTTGAGGTACTGTTCATGATTAGAATGCAGGGCGATCAGGGCTATTCTAATTCTTGACTTAATATCACTTAATCTCATATATATATTCCATATTTGCATGTCATAGTTCATGAAATGTAGTGTTATTTATTGTCTGGCTTTGTTCCCTCCCCCCTCACCCACCCACCCACCCCACCCACCCCGATCAAGTTTCTTGCTTCATCGGATTTGAGAACACACGCAATTTTTCTCTTAATCAAATTCATCTTTCTTCCTGGTAATATACAGATCACGACAAAAACGGGCCTGTGGAGCTCTGCAGGCCCAGTGCCTGCGAATGCAGGCACAAGCTGGCAGGTGGGTCCTGCCCATGTGTGGGACCCGCCCCGGCCCGTGTGGGTTTGTGCCTGCGTTCGCAGCCACTGGGCCTGCGGAGTTCCACAGGTCCATTAAGTCCTACATATCACAAGTTTTCCCAATTTTCAGTCTTACTATTGTATGTCCATAGCACACTGTTTAGAAAGCTAGAATCCTTGAGGAAGAAAAGAGAAATTTGTGCACTGTTAATTTGAGAGTTCCCCTTGCAGGAAGTTCAAAGGCGTGGGCTCAAAGTTGCAGTTACTGGAATTCCGAAGACAATAGATAATGACGTTGCTGTACTTCCCTTTCCTACCTGTGATCCACATGATTAGTGGAAACTTCTTGTTTATGCAGTCTTTACTTTGTTTGGTCTTTAATTGCTTGTTCTATCACTTCTGTTGCTACAGGTTATCGACAAGTCATTTGGTTTCGATACTGCTGTTGAGGAGGCACAGCGTGCCATCAATGCAGCGCATGTAGAAGCTTCAAGTGTTGAGAATGGTCTCGGTGTTGTGAAGTTAATGGGTCGCCACAGTGGTAAGTTCTCAAACGAGCCTCATTTCATTAATTATGCCTATCAATATTGAAATGCATGCTGTTTTTGCACAAGGCAAAGCCGGCAAATGATTAGTAGAGTTACCCATATATTTTTGCCTAAAGTTGTAATAGTCTTTTTCTGACATTGTTAAAAACTCATTTATTAAAGTTCTCTAGTATGAAATGCATGCTAGTTCCACCATGTCTTGTAGGCAATTCTCTTTGTGAGACATTTGGTTGCAGTCCCATGCTTTCCTTGCTAAAGTGAGAAATGATTTTGTCGTGTGCATTATGTTAGGATCTTCACAACTTTATGTTCGGTCTACGATGTAGCCGAATGTGTTTGGAGGAGAGAATGGATAGAGAATGGAGAAAGTATCAATAAACTATTCTTATATTTTCCTTGCTCTTTAAAAACTTTACAAAACATCTCCTTATATAGGAGTTTACATGCCCCTTCATTATGACTCTTCATAATACCAATTGATTACAATAACCGTTACATATCCTTTCATTAAACCTATTCATGAATTGGTATCCCTTCCTTTTATAATCGATGTCTCTTCAATTCTTTGTAACCGAAAACAAGTTTAATTTTTAACATGCTCCCTTAAACTTGTTTTACCATGCCGATCTTTCCTCGCAATTTTGCGAACACTTCAAATTTTAGGGGCTTTGTAAAAATGTCGGCCAGTTGATCTTGTGATTTGACATGAACGAGTTCGACCTCTTTCTTCCTCACATGTTCTCTGATAGAGTGATACCGAGTATCAATGTGCTTGCTTCGTTCATGAAACACTGGATTCTTCGCCGGTGCTATAGCAGATTGGTTGTCCACATACATCTTCGTAGGTCCTTCCTGTTCAACCTTTAGATCTTTCAGCAGATTTCTTAGCCATATAGCATGGCAAACTCCAGCCGATATAGCAACGTATTCGGCTTCACAAGTTGATAGTGTCACTATCGGTTGCTTCTTGGAACACCAAGTAAATGCTGATTCACCGATGAAGAAAATGTACCCTGTCGTACTTTTCCGGTCATCTATATCTCCTCTCCAATCGCTATCGGTATATGCATATAATTCAAAATTGTTAGATTTCGAATAGAACAAACCGAAATTTGGTGTACCTTTGATATATCTCAATATCCTTTTCGCCGCTGATAAATGTGTCAATTTCGGTTCTTCCATGTATCGGCTGATCAAGCCGACTCCATATAGAATATCCGGTCTTGTGCATGTAAGATACCGAAGACTGCCTACCAAGCTTTTAAAATGCGTCGAGTCCACATTGCTCCCTTCATCGAACTTTGATAATTTTGTTCCGCAGTCTACTGGGGTATTGACCGAATTGCTTTGCTCCATATTGAACTTTCTCAAAATCGACCGAGCATATCCTTCTTGGGATAAGAAAATCCCATTCGATCTTTGCTTTACCTCTATTCCCAAATAATATGACATCTGACCGATGTCGGTCATTTCAAATTCTTTAACCATCGAGCTTTTGAAGTCATCGAACATACGTGGATTGTTTCCTGTGAAGATGAGATCATCCACATATAAACATACTATAAAAATATCACCTTTTTCGGACTTCTTTATGTATAATGCATGCTCATAAGGACACTTCATGAAACCGTGTGCTTGGAAGTATATGTCGATTCGACTATTCCATGCTCTCGGTGCCTGCTTCAGGCCATATAAAGCCTTCTTTAGCTTCAGTACTTTCAACTCATGTCCTTTCTTCTCATAACCGAGTGGTTGCTCGATGTAGACTTCTTCTTCAAGATATCCATTGAGGAATGCCGATTTAACATCCAATTGATATATCTTACAACTGAATTGAGCCGCCATAGCAATGATCAGTCGAATTGTCTCGAGTCGCGCTACTGGTGAGAAAACTTCATCATAATCAATGCCAGCTTGTTGTTTGTAGCCTTTGACCACTAACCTTGCCTTGTATCGCTCGATTTCTCCCTTAGCGTTCTTTTTCTCCTTGTACACCCATTTCACTCCTATGGGTTTCTTGCCTTTGGGAAGTTCGGTGATCTCCCAAGTTCCATTTCTCTCAATAGCACTGATTTCTTCGTCCATTGCTTCTTTCCACCTTCGGTCTTTGACCGCTTCTTCAAAATTCATTGGCTCGCATTCGGCAAACAAACAAAATAATGTTAGATTATTTTGCATTTCGGTTACCTCATATAACTCGGTCATAGTCCTCGTCCTTGGATTTCTTGGTGGAGTTGAACTTGACGACGCTTCGGTTTGTGGAGAACCGACTTGAGGCGAATTGAACCGAGGTGTTGTTGCAGGCGATGGAACATCAACTTCGACTTCATTTCTTTTCTTTTCTTCTTGACCGAGTACTTCATTCGGTCTGCTGCTTTCGGCTTCATCGCTCCAACTCCATGAGCTTTCTTCATCAAATTCGACATCTCGGCTAACAATGACCTTCTTATTGACTGGATTAAACAGCTTGTAGCCTTTGGTTCTTAGATCATAACCGATAAAAATCAACCGAGAACTTCGGTCATAAAGTTTTACTCTCTTTTGTTCGGGGACATGAGCATATGCTATGCTCCCGAAAATTTTAAAGTGACTTACATTCGGCTTATAACCATGCCACATCTCCTGCGGTGTTACATTTTGTAGACTCTGGGTTGGGCATCGGTTTAGAATGTACACAGCACATGCAACCGCTTCTGCCCAAAATTCCTTCGGCATATTTTTACTACTCAACATACATCTCACCATGTCTAATATGGTTCTATTTTTTCGTTCGGCCACTCCATTTTGTTGTGGTGAATAGGAGGCCGTTAAGAAATGCCGAATCCCATTTTCTTTGCAAAAATTTTCAAACTCATTTGAAGTGAATTCTCCACCTCGGTCTGACCTGACCGATTTCAAATAAAACCCACTTTCTTTTTCCACATTCATTTTGAATCTTTTAAAATTTTCAAAAACTTCCGATTTATTTTTTAGAAAATATACCCATGTTTTCCTTGTGAAATCATCAATAAATGTTAGAATGTACCTTTTTCCACCAAATGAATTTGGAGTAATTGGTCCACATACATCGGTGTGGACAAGTTGTAATGGCTCCTTGGCTTTAAACTCGGCTTCTTTTGGAAAACTTGCTCGGTGATGTTTACCAAGTAAACACCCTTCACATAACTCTTTCGGTTCATTCATAATCGGCAAACCTTTGACCATGTTCTTCCTCGCCAACAAGTTTAGTCCGCCGAAATTGAGATGTCCATACCTCATATGCCATAACCGAGCCGAATCTTTCACCGATGATTTTAGACACTTTGCTTCACCATATTTGATATCCAATAGAAATAGCCGATTCTTCGTCATCTGCACTTTTGCTATCAACTTCATTCGGTTATCTCTTAAGAAAAGAGTTCGATCCTTTAAATGAATATCGAAATTCTTTTCTAAGAGTTGTCCCAAACTCAAGATGTTGTTTTTCATATTCGGCACATAATACACATTTTCGATATATTTTCGTGATCCATCTTTCAGTCGAATTAAAATTTTACCTTTGCCTTTTACTGGTACCTTCGAACAGTCACCGAATGTGACTTGGCCACTCACCGATTCGTCCAAGTCTACGAACATGTTTCGCTTGCCACACATATGATTACTTGCACCAGTATCGAGATACCAAGTGTCGGCACTTTCTTCGTCACCTTTAAAAGCCAGCAGAAGTACATCGTCATTGTAATCTTCTTTCTCCACAAAGTTTGATTTTTCCTCGACTGTTTTTCCCCAACAGTCTGCTGCGTAGTGACCGAATTTCTTGCAATTATAGCATTGAACATTCGGGCTCCCTCTTCCACCAGTCGATCGTCCTCGGCCGAAATTTTGGCTTTGACTTCTATCGTCATTGTTTTGACCTCCTCGACCACCTTGTCCTCGACCGAATTGACCTCGGCCACGGCCTCTTCCTCGGCCGCGTGTATTTCCTCGATTTCGGTCATTTTGACCATTTTCAACCGAATCACCTTTCAAATTAACTTGTGTTTGTAGTAATTTTTAAATCGGTTCTTGCTTTTTCACGAACCGTTCTTCATGGGCTTTTAGTGAACCCATCAACTCATCTATCGTCATTTCTTCAAGATTCTTTGACTCTTCAATTGAACACACAATGAAGTCAAACTTCGGTGGTAGTGACCGAAGAATTTTCTCTATCACCCTTACATCCTCCATTTTTTCTCCGTTCCTCTTCATTTGGTTGACCACCGTAAGCACTCGGGCATTATAGTCAGTCACCGATTCATTCTCCTCCATTTTTAACAATTCAAACTCCATCCTTAGTGATTGTAAGCGTACCTTTTTAACCTTCTCGACTCCTTGGAAGGTTTTCTCAAGTATCTCCCACTGTTGCTTTGCATTAGTGGCAGCCGAAATCTTCTCGAAAGTCGAATCATCGACACCTTGCTCGATAAAGTATCTTGCGGTACAATCTTTCTCGAATAATTTTTCGTGGGTCGTTCTCTGAGCTGCCGTCAGTGCAGCTTCATCTTGAGGCCGATCATAGCCTCGGACCACCACATCCCAAGCGCCTACTGCTCCCAAAACAGTCTTCATTTTGATGCTCCAATTTTCATAGTTATCTTTGGTGAGGCGTGGGGCGTTGTACGAGAGTGTTGTCTTCGACATTTTCTTCGAACCTTGCTCTGATACCACTTTGTTAGGATCTTCACAACTTTATGTTCGGTCTACGATGTAGCCGAATGTGTTTGGAGGAGAGAATGGATAGAGAATGGAGAAAGTATCAATAAACTATTCTTATATTTTCCTTGCTCTCTTAAAAACTTTACAAAACATCTCCTTATATAGGAGTTTACATGCCCCTTCATTATGACTCTTCATAATACCAATTGATTACAATAACCGTTACATATCCTTTCATTAAACCTATTCATGAATTGGTATCCCTTCCTTTTATAACCGATGTCTCTTCAATTCTTTGTAACCGGAAACAAGTTTAATTTCTAACACATTAATATATAGATCCCTGGTTTATGTGTGTAGGATGACTCCCCCTCTGGTCTGGTGAAGAAAAGAGATCATTTTAAAAAGCCGAAGGCAAAATGTCAGTTGTTGAATCAAATGCATTCTATAAGTTCCCGTTATATAATTGGACCTATTTTTCACATGTGCATTGTAATTTTTATAGCAACCATAAGAATAACAAAGAACTATCCTTGTGCAACCTTTATCCAGCATCTGCTAGGTTTATTAGATCTATGCTCATTATGGTACTCTTGCATCAAATGATCATCTCCATGGAGCCTTCATCTCATATTTGCCGGAATAATCTCTGGTCCAATTACTTTCTAGGTGTATTTTCTGTCTTCCTCAAGTTTTCTACCTCCCTAAATTTTCCTATGTTCCTCAAATGTACATAGAGTAGAGACTTGTAGACTGTATGCTAAGAAAATATCCCTGTGCTGGAGTTTTCTGCGGAAACTGTGCTGAATGCAGATTCTGCATGCAAGCATTTTTATTTTTTTATGATATTGCATTCTAATGCTTGTTTACATGCTAGACTACCCTGCTTCTGTTCTGTAGTGTATCACAAAGACACAAATTTACCTGACAAGGCTTGTACCAGATCAGGAGTACATTTATTATGCCTGTGTTAACAGGTTGTAACTTGTTTTGATTATGATAAACGAGTGATTAGTACGCAACACTCTCTTAGCATGGCTGTATATTTTGACCACCAGTAATTTTAACTTGAAGTAAGATTCATGCAAGACTTTCTATGCTGCATTTGACCTTATTTATTTGGTTATATACTAACACAACAAGAATTATTGTTGACCTCTTTATTAATTTGCTTTCTAATGCAGGGTTCATTGCAATGTACGCTACTCTTGCAAGCAGAGATGTGGTAGGCATTAATAACCCATGCCACATCTAGTCCTAGCATTGTTTATCTAATTTACTTTTTGTGATACAAAACTTGACATATTTTTCCTTTTCTGCCCCCTTAGGACTGCTGTTTGATCCCTGAGTCGCCCTTTTATTTGGAAGGAAAAGGTGGACTATATGAATATATAGAAAAGAGGCTCAAAGAAAATGGACACATGGTTCTTGTTGTTGCTGAGGGCGCAGGGCAAGATCTTATTTCTGAAAGTATGCGGACCATGGACCATCAAGATGCCTCGGGAAATAAGTTGCTTCTAGATGTCGGCCTATGGTTATCTCAGAAAATAAAGGTACATTCAGATTACGTTTTTTCAGGAACAGCAATTAGTTTTATTCTGTCAGCTTTCTCTTCATGATCAACCAGTGTAAAAGTCTTCATCATCAATTTTCCACATTGAGATTATGGACTATGGTTAGCTGGACATTGATACATAAACATTTAGGTGAGGTTTGTTGACCAATAACTGCTAGTTGTTGGCTTGGTCAAAAGGCTAATATGAAAGCCTCCTATGTACTCATTTATTCTCAATGATTCATCGCAAAATTAAATAATTTTAACATTTCAATATATATGAAATGAAAAATGAAGGTTGAAGGCCTCAATGCGATGGCTTGAAAAGTAGAATAAGAGGGTCATATTTTACACGTTTCTCACCATAATTCCTTTCTCTTGCAGGATCACTTTGCAAGCAAGGGGAAGATGCAGATAACTCTTAAATATATAGGTATATCTATTTAAATCACTCACTGTATTTGTACATCATGAATAATTGGTCATAATTGCTAACCTCTTTGGACATTGTCACTTTGCAGATCCGACTTACATGATTCGCGCTATTCCAAGTATAGCATCTGATAATGTTTACTGCACACTGTTGGCCCATAGTGCTATTCATGGAGCAATGGCAGGATATACTGGCTTCACTGTCGGGCTTGTCAATGGAAGGCATACTTATATACCATTTTATGTATGTCTCACTCTCTTCTTTCCATTGCAAATAAGTTCTCAATTTGCTAAAACAGATAGATTGGCCTTAAAAAGGCCAAATAACCTATCATGCTTGCATATAAGCATACATATCTAGTGGAAATGCTTGCAGAGCTGAGAACACATGAATCCTTATAAGTGATACTATTTTGGTGTGTCTTGAGCAATTTACGTTGTTATATCACTTTGGCATACACAAGATAGCCGCCAAAACTTGATATACTTTGTTATTGAATTATTGTGTCTCAGGCAATTAAATTTTATGGACAGGATAAATTTAGGCTCTGTTGCATGAAAGGAAATCCCCCATCGCCCCTTGCTTTTAAAGTAGTTTTTTTCTTTCTATATTCTACCCCCAAGACATCATATTTCTAAATAAGGCCCTTTTAAGTTATCTAAATTGGCCCCATGGTTAGTTTTCCATCCAATTTCTGATAAGAAGGACCATATTGCCCTCACCTTCTTCCTCCATCCTCTATCAAAACCGTTCTCTTTTCTTCGTCTTTTTTCCAAATTCCTACACCATTCCCTTTCAACCACCTATTAGAAATGCATCCACCTATAATCATGATTTTCATGATCCTTCGCTTGAGCCATCTTGAGCCGCCTTCATGATAAAAGACAATTATTTTCTCTACAAAAGGACCAAATATATTGAGGAAGGGCTGAGGATAGATTAGATAGTCAGCAGCCTGGTTAGGCTAATTAACAACATTTAACTAGCAGAGGGTCCTTTTTACATATTGGAGAAGATTTGGGGGGTCTTATTTAGAAAATATGAAGTTTTGGGGGGTCTTGTTTAGAAATATGAAAGATTTGGGGGCTGTCTATAGAAGAAAAACCCTTTAAAGTAAGCACTTAAAACCCTAAAATAATATCCCTTAGAAATTTCATTTTCTGCCTTTTTTTTCTTCCTGATTAAACTTTGTCATGCAATGCTGAACCAGAGGTGAAGTAGAAAATCACAGGTGATTCGCGAAAAAATTGAATCTAGCAAAAGCGAAATTTCTATTGGTAATTAAATTTAGAGGTTAAGTGCAGGCTTTTTTATTCAGGGTGATTTTCCATCATCCAACAAAAAGTGAGGGTTTTCAGCAATTAAGCCTAAAAATTTAGCCTTTGCTTACAATTATTTCATTACTATGGCGTTAGCGGCAGAAAAGATTTTCAGCACCTAAGGTTTATTATTCGCGCTTGTATTTTTATTTTTATAGTATAGAAAGTTAATATTCTACATGATTGTTTCGGTTATAACTACGAGTGCCCAGAATCATTGCTTGTTTCGACTAATTTCGTTCAAATTTATATGCTATACAGAGGGTAACAGAAACACGAAACAAGGTAGTCATCACCGACAGGATGTGGGCGAGGCTGCTTTCTTCGACCAACCAGCCCTGTTTCTTGAGCCCTGAAGACATTGCCGAAGCAAAGAGGGCAGAGAATCTGCAAAAATGGAGATCATCAAGTGGGAAGTTCACTCTTGATGGCCACCACGCAATGCCCGAAGATGATGAACCCGAAGATGATTACGGCAAGTAGGCAGATTATTGTTGTTGTTTCTGAATCATCTATGTTTAGATCAGTAGATAGTAAAGTTATCACATGAGATCTATGTGAATTTTTTTATTCCCTCCCTTTTCCCCCCTTTTGCAATCTATGTATGAGCTATCTGAATAAAACCTGTATGATTATTGTACAGTATAAAACCGTATGATAATCTCCAAATAAGTTATTTATTATTGTTGTTGTACAGATTTGTATTAAGGCTGTATCTTCCAATAAATGTTGACGCTTTCAAGCGTGCAGTCACGGCCTCGGATGCAATAATTAAAATAATAAAGAAAATCGAAAACTATGGTCCGTCTGCCTAGTGAGCATCATGGCTGCCTTTTGACAGGTGGTCTGCATGTGGTGACATCATAGTTTTAATCTCATAAACAGATTTGAAGTAATTTTGATCTCATTAACATTATGCAGCAAAAGACAGAAAAGAACATTTCTATATAAAATCCTCTCATTGCAATTTTACTGAACTTGCACAATGATAATTTATATGCAAAGGGAAAACTTATATGTAAAGACGGTCATCTCATCTCTGCTATGCTATTAATGAACCATGTTAAAAACATAATGAATTTGCTTTATTTGAATTGTTTTCAACATCTGGCAAAAACTACAACATGGATAATGAACAACCACCATATAGTAAGAAAGAAAGAAAGAAAGAAAAAAAGGAAAAAGAAAAAAGAACGACAACACTCATTGCCATCATATGCTACATCTCCAGCAGTTGGTCTTTTAAAGAGTAAACAAACACTTCTTTTTCCCCGGCCAAGAACTAAATGAATCTTCAGCTTAATAAATATACTAAAGCTTAAACTCTCACAAAATATATGACTAATGAACAACAAGGACGACACGGACAAAGTAAGGGAAAAGCTCTGAAATGATTTCAATATTGGACCTTGGACATATAATAGTTCCGAATCACCAAAAAGGTATCAAATCAGAGAGTGATTAGCCTCCGTAGATGCCTGAGGGATCAGCATTCTGAACTATCCATGGATGCTCTCTCTAGCAGCTTATGATCAGACTCTGTAGATGCCTGAGGGATCAGCATTCTGAACAATCCATGGATGCTCTAGCATCTTATGAAGGGGTAGACGCTGCGAGCAGTCTTTAACAAGCATCTGAAACAAGGGGGGGAAAATAGTTCATCAACATTTTGTTTAACATTTTATTTGTCTCCCAATTTTAAGATGAGAAGAGATACCATATGAAGACCTACCTGGCTAATGAGTTCTTTTGCAGCAGAAGAAACAATTGGTTTTGAGGGGAACTTGAGATCGACTTTCACTATCCTGCATGCATTATATCGTAGTGTTACAGATATGTGACTTCTACAAGCATGTGGTGTAGTAAAAAACCATGTGAATTTGCCTGAAAGAACTAGAAGTTCACATAGAATAAAAGATAACGACTCTAACAACAAGCAACGATTCTTGTTAGTATCCGTCATAACTTTACCATTTTTATGAACTGTTGTTCATTATTTCATGAAGTGGTCAATATAAGATTCTTGGTGAGCTTGAGCATATAGATTTAAGTGTATGCTCTATGCAGAAAAGCACCCAAGATTACATTTACCACTAAGCCACATAAATATAAGAACCTCTGTGTACTTGAGGAAATGATACATAATGTGTATTTCTGCTTTAAACAAGTACCATTGACAACCAAAAAAATAAATAAATACAAACAGATTTGCGTATTTCTTCTTACCTTCTATAGGTATCAGAGTGTTCCTTCGCCTCAAATGGCGGCATTCCATAAAGGAACTCATAGCACAAGACACCTAAGCTCCAAATGTCTACAGTAGCATCATGTTCCACACTCTCGACTGAAACAAATACATGAACCAAAGACGAGTCAGAATAATAAAAGCATGAACTTTATGAGCAAATCAGAAAATGTACCCATTTCGGGTGGGAGGTAATCCAATGTGCCACACATGGTTCCCCTCCGATTAAATGTATGCACTGACCATCCAAAATCTGCGATCTTCAACTCGCCCTTATCAACAGAAAACTAACTTGTGAGTTTGTGACCTTGGGCGGCATTGGCGATGAAATGACAATAAATAATTGGTACCTGAAGACCTATGAGAAGATTCTCCGGTTTGATATCTCTATGTATAACATGCTTCCCATGCAAGTATATAAGAGCCCGTGCTAATGATGAAATATACTGACCAATCATCAAACAGTGCCATGTTGTTAATATTCTAAATATGATGAACTGTAATTAATCTTAATAGAAATTGTAGAATAGGTCAAGTGATTAACAATCGTCGTATAATATTCATCTTATTTACTGCGTTCTAAATATGATAAAATATTATTTATCTTATTAACGATAGATCCAGAGACCCTAAAAGACGCATCACAAAATAAATTGAGCTTTGGAAAAAAATAATTGAACTGAGATATAAAAAGAGTGGGTGCATTGATTTGAACTCACGGTAGCAGCGCGCCTTTCACTGAAATACTTGCACTTCTGTAATTCTTTGTAAAGCTCACCTTTCGCTGCATATTCTAAAATCAAGTAAACACGAGTCTGCAGAAAAAGGCACAAGCTGATAAGATTTTCAAAGTAGACAGCGGAGTAACAAATGACATAGAAGTCTGTGACCAGAATTTCAACCTGATCATAGAAGTAGCCATACAACCGCAATATGTTTGGGTGACGGAGGTGACTTTGTATTTCTACTTCACGTCGCAGCTGGTGCTCAACTTGAGACTGTTTTAGTTGGCTCTTGAAAAGAACTTTCAATGCCACTATATGATTACTCTGTTCCAAAATATGAAATTTTGCATTTAAAAATCTAATTTCATTTTCACTGGACAAGAACACTACCAGAAATATGATGTCATGGGTAATGAAGATTTCCTCGTAAAAACAAAATAGTTGTGAAGTGGCTTGCAATGTTAAGTGTACAAATTTACGAACAACCATATACTGTACTTAGTAGTAGTAAAGGTTGCTAGCTATTTGTCATAGTATATAATGATTACCGCATAGTTGCATGTGTCAATACTGCACTATACTTGTACATTAGGAAAATCGCCATAATTTACTATATGCATATATTCCATATTATCCATATAGCTGAAGGCTCTGCCACTATGGTATTTCATAGACACAGTTTGAAATGGCAGCCTTCAAATTTTTTTGTTCTATTTTGTTGTATAGGTTCCTTTCTATCACTAAAGCTGGGATACTCCCTTGTAATCCTTCCACTAATTGCTCATCCAACAAACACTCTTTCTTTAGAGATTCAGGAAACTTCTTGTACAGTTCGAGCGACATGGCATCAAAAAATAATGCAAATTTTAATCTGGATCATGATTTCTTTATAAAAAAAATCCCACAAATATTAACTACCAAAATAAGATATTAGATAATTCAAGTCAAGTGATTGATCGATGTGTTATAGATACACTTATATTCCAGGTCTATATTACATTGACTACTCTATGAATATCAAAATAGACACCGGAAATTTTAAGAATTGGAAATGCAAAATTCAAAGTAGGAAAAAAAAACAATTGTTTGCACAATCTCTTAATTAGTGATATTCACCTTCTTTTCCTTGGCCAAATAGACATGACCAAACTTCCCTCTTCCAAGAGGCTTTCCAATATCAAAGTCACCTAAGGTCCACCGCTTTTCTCCAACTGACGCCTGAAAAATAATACAAAACATATTTTCAGACAATGTGGATAATTTGCAGGATTTACAGAACAACGATCAAATGCAAGAAACCTTATGAGGGAAAAAAAAGGGCACAAAATACTTGATCCGCTAATTCTTGAGACAGTATGCTACTCAATAAGCTTTTACTGGTAAGTATTAATTGTTTAGAGAGATGTATGATCTAAGAAAGGAAAACCCAATTATACAAAGTCTTTGGTTTGTACCAGCTCCTATGAAACCAAGACTACAAGTATCACAGTTTAAATAGACTAAACTAGCAAAATTTGGGGAAAATTAAAACATTCTTAAAGATTTAATTTTGCCACGGTCCCAATTCAGTTGCAATTCATCTTCTAATCATCAAAATTCTTGATTTCTTCATATAGACCTAAAAAGACTCTATCTTCCTTAATAAATTTTCAAACCCTAAAAAAAGTACCTAAAGCTAAAGCAAGAAATAAAAAACCCATAAATCTTCCACTTTACATTTGAATTTCAACAAGAACCAGGAAAGCTTTCACCTTTCAAGAATTCACCTACTCATAGGAATAAATAAAGCAGAACGAATCAAGGGAATAAAAAACCTAGATCCTCCCCCAAGCTATGAACATTACAATTGAAAACATTGTGAAATTTAACATCAAAACCCTAGATTACTCTCCGTACCTTCTCTTCTTGTTGGGTCTCGGTGGTGATGGCCATTCGAGCGAAAGAGGAGAGAGAAATTGAAGAGAGAGAGAGAGAGAGATTGAGGAGAGAGATTTGGTTGGAGATTGAAATTTGTAATGAGAGAGGCTTCGCTCTCAACGGTCGACTTCTCTGAGCCGTCGACGTGTCGGATCTGAGAGGACCATTTTCAAAGATTTTTTTCTTTTTTTATTTTGTGGTGGGAGCGTGTATATACATGGGGTGTAACAAGGAGGACGTAAGTTTGCAAAAACAATCTTGAAGAATTTATAATTGCAAACTGTATTTAAGAATGGTTAGGGTTGCGAGAAACTGCAACGGTCAACTTGGGGCCAACATGTGATTCGAAACTTTTATGTATACCCCTGACATTTCTGTAAATTGCACGGAATTCCTTACAAATGATGTCGGATTTTAATAAATAAAAAATTATAGAATAAAACAAAAATTAAAACGGCGGTTTGGATGTTAGGAGCGGAGAAGACGTCAGGACCAGACGAATTCCCCATTTTGTTCCATCGCATATTTTGGAATATAATGAAAGATGACCTATTGAGCTTGTTTAAGGCGATGGAAGAAAATGCGTTCAACTTGGAGTGATTGAATTGCTCTACTTTGGTTCTCATCCAAAACAAAAATGGAGCCCGGTTCCTTACTATAGGCCAATAAGCTTGGTGAATTGTTCGCGCATGTTCATCTCAAAGGTGCTAGCAAATCAGCTGCGTAAGATGCTGGGGGCATTACCAAAGATAGGCAAACTGATTTCGTGGTGGGGCGTTATATATGGATGATATAGTTATAGCTAATGAAATCATTCAGGATTCTCGATGGCGATGGAAAATAGATACCTTTTGAAACTAGACTTCGAGAAAGCATATAACATGGTATATTGGAGACGCATATTAGTGCTTAGAGCTTAAAGACTTCACCACTAAGTGGAGGCAATGGATTGAGCTATGGTTGTCCTCGGCATCTACAGACATATGCATAAATGCAGAAGATACTGTAACAACCCTAAACTTTCTGTACAAATTTTTCAAAAATACAGAAATGGATACTTATGCCTGAGCACAAATTATAAATTTGTTTTGTTTTTTAATAGCAAGAAAGAGCTTGTAGCTCATTGGTATGATCTTGTATTGATGAACCAAAACACTAGAGTTCAAATCTTATCACCCATATTATTTCCTATATTAATTTTCGTTTAAATTTTTAGAAGCCCAACAGCCTACACGTGTATAACTCGTAAAAACCAAAAGTCACATATAAAACAAACTGTCCCAGGGGTAGAACAAATGAAGAACGACTCATGGCAGCGAGCCCCGGCCCGACTCGGCCGAATCGGCAGGCGGATCGGTCGATACCGAGCCAAATCTGTTTCCCCCTTCATGAAAGTTGTGACTCTTGGTCTCCCCCTAACCCCTGTCATGTTATTTCTCCTGCACTTTATCAGAGGCTTTAAAATCTAATTAAATCCATTTTAATGCAATTTATTTTAATACATTTTCTTTCATCCCCTTTCACCTACCTTAATCCTAGTTTTTCCTATAAATACCATCTCTAAACACACACCCCTCACTTCCAAAATTCTGTCCAAACTCTCAAGAAAACTCTCTAGAATTTTTGTGTACAAGTGGAGTTAGCGAAGGGCGAAACTCCTGCGAATTTCCGACGACTACCCTAAGAGCTCCCGACGACGAAACGACACACCGGAACCTACTTCCACTCCCCCTTCCTCTTTTCTAAGCTAAATTCCAGTAAGCCTCACCTTCCCATTCTCTATTCTTTTCTTAAAACCCGTATTCCTAAAACCCGACGGAAGCGGAGTTAATCCGACTTCCGATTCGACTTTCTTTAAAAAAGTGCAAATTTCATTAAAACAACCATACCAAACTCTCATATCTTGACTATTAATCATTAACAAAATATCGTGAACAAGTTTCATAGAAAAAACATTTCATATTGTAATTTTTATCGTACATTTTTAGTAAAATACCATATAGTTCAGTTTTGATATTGAACATCATATTTCTTGCTATACCTTTAAATAGATCACGAGGTAATGACCTACCTCCTCACAACACTCATATGCAATATAGCACGATACCTTTTGGGAAATATATATTCGGGAAAATACCGTTTTACACAAAACTACTTTTAACTTATAAAAACCATTTTCACAAAATTATGTATTTTAAACAAGTCTTTGCAAAGTGCCGCTACAACCCATTTGGAAAACCCGTTCGGGATGGTGCGGATTATCGCACATCATCGGGCTTAGTAGTGCGAGATGCAGACCTTCGCAAGGAGCATTCGGTCTCGAAAGATTTTAAAATACAAATATCTTAAGAAAATGAGATTTCTAGAAAAATAATAAATTAAAATTATTTTATATAAATATATATATGTATCATCAAAATATCTATTTTTGATATAATATAAATATTCCAACTTTTCTAAATAAAAAAGAATCACTTCACATGAAAATACCATGCAATTCCATACAAGTTCAATATTGCAAATAAATACCCTATATTATGAAATTATGTTTTATTCACTAGAAATGTCACATATATATAATCTACATCTATGACAACTCTAAAGACGATAATTAAATACTTGAGGTGTATTTTAAAAATTATACAAAATTATTTTTATATAAAACCCTCTCAAGTTTTATAAATTACGATAAGGACCCTAGTAAACATAGGTTTAAGCGGCACCGATCTCTTGAGCCTCAGTAAGCCGGAGAAGTGGGTGCTTGCCTATTTAAGATAGACAACTTAACAAACGGTGTTATCAACACGGTAATCGTCTTTGAAAAAGACAGAAATCATGTCGTCCATGTGCAGCGGTTACCGATAACACCAAAACCTAATTCAGGACTTCAATTTCTTTTCTAATTGTCTGACTCAGACCGAGTCTCAATAAAATCAATCTTACTTGAATATGATTCAAGTACAATCTACAAACTACAATTCAATATGAATCCATATATTCAATCTGTTCAATTTATCAATCTATACAATCTATATAATTTGACCGAACCGAACCATAGATATATTCCATTTACATAATTATCCAGTACTTCCATTTCCATTTATACGATATCATGGTTTTGGCAAGTCTTCCATTTACAACACAAGTCATCCATCTATATACAATATACAATTCAAACAATACAACAATACAAACAAGATATCACGGGGTTTATAAAGGGGTAGACTGGTACAGAATATGTTAAAGGTCGCACGGGGTGGTCACTTAAGACGTAATTACATCCATGCCGTTGTTCTGTGGTATTATCGACGGAGCCTCGTATTCCATTTGCCTTTAGTCTCTGGCATATAAAGACTCCTCTTGTATACACTGGCATTTTCTGTACCAAGCTACAAACAACAGCGTTAACAATAATAATACAACTTTAAAAACTACACTCTCTCTCTGTCACGCCCCGCTTCCCAGTGTACGGCGAAGGGGACGCGACGAGCTCCGCTACGTATTTACTCTGAAGTAAATACGCTAAGCGTATCTAAGCAATATAAAATAAATACACAAGAGACAAGGATAATAAAAAGAACAACAACTTTTATTTATCAACATTCTTTGTACAATACATGAAAGGAAATACAACTGAAGTAAAAAGATGCCTAAACAGTGGCATAACAGGAACTGAAAATTACAGAAAGGAAAAGTGTACAATGAAACTAAAGTGCTGGATCTTCGGCAAACTGCTCCAAGTCTTCTGCAGATGGCTCGATCTCTGCCGGGTTTGAATCACCTGACGACATTCAAAGAAAAAAGAAATAGAATATCGTTAGCGAACATGTCACTCGGTAAGTCCCAAAGATAAGGGAGGAATAGACAGAGAGTAAGAGAGAGAGTAGCTTTTACAGTTGTATTATATTATTTTATTGTTGTATTTAATGTTAACGCTGTTGTTTGTAGTTTGGTACAGAAGAATGCCAGTGTATACAAGAGGAGTCTCTATATGCCAGAGACTAGAGGCACGTATAGTACAAGGAACCATTTATGCCATGGTACAACAGCAACTGGATTCATGTTAGGTGTATTAAGTCTTACAGTCTTGTGCCACTTTTAACACCTTCCATACCAATTTACCTCTTAAACCCCGCGATGTCTTATTTGTATTGTTATCTTGTAAATTGTATTGATTGTAAGTTTAATTGACTGACCGACCGAAACCATGATATCAGGAAACGGCTGTAACCGTAAAGTCGTGTAAATGGAATACTGAGAATCATGTAAAAGGAATATATATCCATGGTTCGGTTCAGTCAAGTTGTATAAATTGATAATTGTATTCATGGATTCATGTGTTCATATTGAATTGGAATCTTGTAAATTATAGATTGACTTGAATTATATTCAAGTCAGATTAATCAGACTGAAACCCGAGTCAGACAATCAGAAATGTGAATCGAAATCTTATAATCGCTAGGGTCCTTAGGGTAATTTATAAAACTTGAGGGGGTCTTATCTAAAAATATTTTTATATACTTTTCAAAATACACCTCAAGTATTTATTGTTCGTCTTTAGAGTTATAATGAGGGTGGATTTTATGTTGTGACATTTCTAGTGAAAATATCCTACTTTTATAAATAAGGGTATTTATTGGTAATATTGATTTATTTGAAGTTCATGGTATTTTAGTGTAAAATTTATTCTTGTGATTTTTAGAAAAAGGTGGAAAATTTATATTATAATAAAATAGATATTTAAATGATAAATATACATATGTTTATACAAAAATAATTTTAATAAATATTTTATATTCCAAAAATCTCATTTTCTTAATATGTCGTATTTTAAACCTTTCGAGACCGAATGCTCCTTGCGGAGGTCTGAATCTCGCACAACTAGCCCGAAGGTGCGCGATAAACCGCACAAACCCGAATGGGTTCTCCAAAAATGGGTTGTAGTGGCGCTTTGCAAAGATTGTAAAATACTAATCCTTTAGAAAACGGTTTTATAAAGTAAAAGGTATTTATTTGCAAAAGTATAAATTTTCCGTATTTTAGATTCTAGGATTTCCTAAGTCAACTAGTCTATTTCTAAATGGTCTAAACGACAAGTCATTAGAAGGCTCAAATCGCCTCTTCACCGCCAATTGTAACCAGGTAAGTACAAATGAGGAAAGGAGGGATCCGCTCACGAATCGTGAGACGGGCCTTTTAAAGTTACCTTTGCTCACTTGCCTAGCCTAGACACCATAAAGTCAGGTTTAGATAGACGATCGATGTCCACAACTTATCGTATTTTCCTAATAAGAGGTATTTATTTGAAAGTGTATCAAAACTAAACTTTTAGAATTGATTTTATTAAGAATATGGTATTTAAATGAAAGTATTGTTTTATCGTATTCTAAGTTTTTGATGATATCGTTTTAGGTTGTTTATGCGTGTGTGTGGAGGTAGGTCATTACCTCATGCTCTACTTTAAATGTATAGCAAGGTTAATGGGTTAAATGTGAAATTGAAACATTGTGGTAGTTAAGTGAAAAATACGATAAATTGGAAAGGCTGTCATTTCATGTGATGAAACTTATTCAAATTGACCGTTAAATGTTTAATAGTCAATATAAAGATGTTTAGGCATGAATGTATCGGTGAGAAGTGAAATTTTATAGAAAACTGAATCGGAAATCGGGTTTTTCCGATTCCGTCGGGTTTTGTAATTTCGTATTTTAGAGAATGAGAAAGAGAGATAGAATAGGACTTACGGGTTTGTTTCCTGATTTAAAATCAGGAAAGCTTCTGGGAAAAGCTTCAGAAGAGGGTCACGTGCTTACACGTGACTAGCGGTCACGTGTTGGCACGTGACACCTAAAAACATCATCAAGGCAAGTTCAGTTTCCTGACTACGTTGAAGAAAAGGGGCTTCAGAAAGAGTCACGTGCTCCCACGTGACCAAGGTCACGTGGCGACACGTGACATTTAAATGCAAGCGTCAAAGGCACACCAGTTCCCTGATCAAGCCAAGGAAAAGGCTTCAGAAGAGGTCACGTGCTTCCACGTGACCATGGTCACGTGTTGGCACGTAGCGTTCAAGGCAGCAGACTCGTTCTCCAGTTGAACCAAGGAAAGAGAGTTCAAACAAGGGTCACGTGCTCACACGTGACCAGGGGTCACGTGGTAGCACGTGACGTTTAAGCAGCAATCAGAAGACAGAGCGCAAAAGAAAGAGGAAGGCTCGTTCCAAGGGGGTCACGTGCCCATACGTGACCATGGGTCACGTGGTCACACGTGACCGGCTTTCAAAGCCCATTTCGTCAACAGAATTAAATTCTGAGAGAGATTCAAATCTTTCCAAAGGAAAGCAACTACCTGGAACCAATCGAATTAAAGATTCAGAGGTGATCTACCTATGGGAAAATCTCGGGTTTGGAAAGATTTCCCCTTTAAATCTAACCGAAATAATAAAGGGGAACCCCTGGATTTGAAATCCAATGGTGAATAAAATTCACCTAATAATCCAAAGGTCCAAAACAAATGATGGATGCAAATCAAATCTCTTAATGAAGATTCGTCAAAAACTGATTGATTCGGCTGCTTCTCCTATAAATAGGAGCCAAGAGACACATAAAAAAAAAGAAGAAGATACATACGCAGAGAAGAAAAAAGAAAAGGAGGAGAGCTTTGATACTTTGAAAAGACTCGGATCTTCTGCAAAAACCCTAGGTAAGAAAGGGAAGGCCTTTTGAAAGAAAGAGAATTTAATTCTCAACAGAGTTTAACTCTGATATATAAAACAGAAGAACATATTTCTTCTCTCTTTGATAGAGGATCTGCAAAGTGCACATCTCCCCTTAAGGTTGAGAATTTAATTCTCAATGGGTCGAGATCCTGCCATGCAGATCCAAAACATAGAGAGGGAATGCAAGCACGAGAATTTAATTCTCACAGAACTATAGGAATTTAATTCCTTTAAAATAAAATTAGGGCTTGACCCTGTATCATGGGAATTTAATTCCTTCAGAATAAAAAGAAATAGGGTTTAACCCGAATTAAGAACCTAGTTCTGTTGCAACAGCGGGAATTTAATTCCCTTAATCATAATTTAACAGAGGATGGAAGTTTAAACTCCTTAAAAAAGCTTTTGTTAGGGTTTAACCCTATTTGGTTCTTCACGTATATGAGGAATTTAATTCCTACAGAAAATTCAGAGTTAAACTCAATTCCAGAATATAAGTCTTCGAAAGGAAGTAGGAATTTAATTCCTCTGAAATTTACAGCTCGAGGAATTTAATTCCTGAAAAAAGATTAACAAAGCCTCTAAACAAAATACATAGAGGCAGGGTCACGTGTCATCACGTGACCCCCCAAGAGATCTACAGAAAGTCCCTTTGAGGCAGCACCCCACGTGATCCACGTGACCCTTGGCAGAAGCTCTAATACATAGGCATTTGAATGCCCATCACGTGATGGCACGTGATGCTCTGAAAGACACGATAATCTCAGCAGAATAAATGAAGGGAGAGCGCTCTCACGTGCTGCCACGTGACCCCTCTTGTCTTAGTGTTTAACACTACATTGAAACTCTCGAACCCAGTGTTAAAACACTGTTGGGCCTTAGTGTTCAACACTAATTAAAAAGCTTTATCTGCAGTGTTCAACACTGATCTGTTTTAGTGTTTAACACTAATTTGAAAAGCCTTGTTGCTGGTGTTTAACACCAATTATCTCTTAGTGTTAAACACTAACTTGTCAACCTCATTCCCAGTGTTCAACACTGATTGCTCTGTAGTGTTTAACACTAGGCTTCGGCCCAATTGACTAAATGGATGGAGGCAAAGCCTCTCCTGATTGGACTTAGCCCAAGATGGCCATAAGTCCTCAATTTGTGATTAACTGGGCCAATGGACTCATAACATAATTAATTCGTCTTGGTCCCAAATTGGGCCAAGGACTATTTAATCCACTCCGGTTCTAGGGTACATCTCTTCACTCCTTTGATACTTGGCATTGTAATCCCTCAATGTCTTCAAAGAGGTGACGGGTCCCGACGACCACATATTGATACGGACTGTGGGGTCCTTAAACCCATGTCTAATGCAAAATTCCTGGTCACGTGGAACGCGGATAATGTCACTCTTTGACCCCGTGGAAAACATCCAGAGCGGATCCTGGTCCTCGCAGAGCATGGCAGTGAACCCGTGCGAAGCATCCAGAGCGGAGCCTAGTCCTCGCCTAACGCGGCAGTGAACCCGTGTGAAGTATCTAGTGCAAAATTCCTGGTTACGTGGAACGCGGATAATGTCACTCTTTGACCCCGTGGAAAACGTCCAGAGCGGAGCCTGGTCCTCGCAGAG
Organism: Agapanthus africanus; assembly: GCA_030015575.1. NCBI lineage: Eukaryota > Viridiplantae > Streptophyta > Magnoliopsida > Asparagales > Amaryllidaceae > Agapanthus > Agapanthus africanus. The sequence goes on along the minus strand of JASDDO010000026.1, from coordinate 89,017,687 downwards.
CACGGCAGTGAACCCGTGTGAAGCATCCAGAGCACATACTGGACTGTGGGGTCCTTAAACCCATGGACTACGACGTCCTTAACCTTAACCGAGATGTCTTAAAACTAACAATGGACTGTGGGGTCCTTAAACCCATGGACTACGATGTCCTTAACCTTGACCGAGACGTCTTAAAACTAACAATGGACCGCAATGTCCTTAAACTACCCATGGACCGCAATGTCCTTAAACTACCCATGGACCGCAATGTCTTTAAACTAGAACAATAGAGCCCCCGTATGCTCTTTTGTCGGATCTAAACGGTCCCGTTTAAGTTGATCTTAGCCTCAAAGATGGCTAACGTATCCTTAAACCTTCAAACAGAGTGGACTATAAATCCCCCCAATTAACTCTGGCTCGAGGGTACATCTCTGAACTCCTCTGACATCCGTCGTTGTAATCCTTCAACGTCGTCAGAGAGGTGACGGGTCCCGACGGCCATACATACGATGGACCACTATGTCCCTAAACTGGAACAATAGAGCCCAAACGCTCTTTTGTCGGATCTAAACGATCCCGTTAAGTCGATCTTAGTCTCAAACTGGACTAACGTATCCTTAACAAACGTTTGAGTTGATCTTAGCCTCAAGTATGGCTGACGTATCCTCAAACCAAACCCCCAAACCCAAATCTAAGATAATACGGATTTGGACTAGTCCACGCCCTACGGGCGACGACATAACTCAGTCTCCGTAAACAATCCACGAGCAACAAAACAAACACTCACGACACGAAGTGACCATCTGGAGAAAGAGAAAGTTGTTACCGCAATACGGTAGCGTAATTAACTGCAGGGGCTTGCGCCTGCAGGGAAGAGCGTCCCCACAATCAAAAACCCCTCAAGCAAGGGGGAATCTGACGAAGTCTGCTACATCGGACGCATCCGTCTAAACCTTCGATACACGGTGCCATAAATCAACTTGGCATCTTCGGAGAGGTGGACGGATAGCACCAATTAGCATCTGCCCCGAATCTCAGGCGAGACGCCCGCGTCGCGCCGTCTTTCGGAGGGGAACAGATTCTGGCACGCCCGGTGGGACCTTTTCCTCTTTCCACTCCACACTTCGTGTGTCGTGACTCGTGAACCAATCGCGGTTCGCTAATGGTTGCCCTTGGGTTTCAAGATACTAAGAATTGGCATCTTGCTTATTGCAGAAAGCAAAGGATCGATGGCTTCTACTTCCGTGAAATTCTCCAACTGCTCAGACTGCAATTGCAACCAACGCTCTGCCTCGCCAGGAGGTATAGCCTACGGACCCCAAGCTGCTTCGCTATTCACAATGCCCGTGGAACAGGTCACTCGCGCCACCACAGGATTATTCTTTGGGACCATGCTCCCGCCGACAAACTTCACCGCTCCAGTACTGACAACGGAAGCTCTTAAGAAGTCAGTCTTTGATCGTCTTACCCCTGTCGCGGCTCCTCTCAACGAGTCGCCCAACATCAACGCCTCGGTCTTCTCTAGATTGGGCCAGAAATCCTGCAAACCCATCATGGGGCCTACTGTTAGTGTATATGCCCTAGAGGCCATTACTGTATCATACTAGTTTGTATATTACTTGATGGAAGCTTGGGATATTCACCTTGTATAAACAATCTTGCTCAATATAGTAGTATGCTACTTGGTTTGTTTCTACTTCAATGTGTACTTGTGTTTATTTCAGTATATCACTTATACGCATTAGTGGAGCCCTTAGGATCTTTGCTTGATTACCAGCGTTGTGATGGCAGTCACACTAGTGGGGGCTGGGTAATCTATAGGCACATCCTTATACAGGTCCCTAGTCGTAGGACTATCGAGACAGGGTATCGATACTCCGGAGTAGACTAGCGTATGCGCTTCTCATCCCAGTGTGGGAGATGGTCTGTCCCACAGCCATCAGTACGTCGTACTGGAGATAGTATACGGGTGCTCGTTGGGTTACGAGTACACTGGACAGGACTCGTCGGAAACTGAGAGGTTGGTATTATACCTATCGTCAGTTATCAGTTCCCAGGTGACATGAGTACAGCTTAGTCCGCTGACTTGACACTGGCACTTCGCCTCGAGTGTGTTCCCACTGCACTTTGATCACTACCCTACCACGGCTCAAAGGAGTCATGCAAACAGGTGGTGGTTGGGTGCAGTCCCGAAGCGCTTGGAGGCAGTGACGGTTAGACAGGATTCGTCTCTCCCGGTATTGGGGGTTGACATCGCGCTGTGTCTAGGAGAGCCATTACACGAGTAGTCCCTGGCCAGGGCAAGCGAGATATACTGGTAGGTTTCCAGTGTTATCTCAGGGTGTTTTGGGCTTCACTCCGACACGACTTGTACCGCTATTGGGGGACTGACGTTTTACCGCCCCCTAGGCCCGACATGCGATGTATCAGACGAACAGACCGGACTGTACGGAGAATGTCACATTCAGACTCAGTAGGAGTTCAGATGGGGTTTTCACCTCGTCAGCCTTCTTGTCGGCATCTACCTGGGGACCATTACGCACAGCTAGTGCCGCTTGCGGTCTGTGGTTAAACCCACTGCCAGCGTAGTGTCGAGTCTTTAGAGTCCCACACAGAGGGTATTCGCCTCTGGGCAAAACAGAGTAGAGGTCGCATGGTTTTGCGACAGGGTTCGTTCTCATCCGCGCACTTGTGCACGTTTGGAGTCCGGACGGATATTGCCAGCGGGCTCTGGTTTGAGCCGGATACTGGTATATGTTTTGGGGTTGCTTTTATATCTCGGTATTCTTGTTCCTCGGAACGAGAATGCAGGTGTGTATGCACAGTTGCTTGAGGCGGAGGATGAGGTTTTTCATTAGGGTTTCGGAACGGGTGCGTATGCACAGTTGACAGTCATCATTTTCCAAACCCTAATGGATTTATAAATTATCTATTAATAATAGTAATTAAATGAGAATTATGTTATGGTTGATTTTGTTGACTTGTTGACCATGGTTGAATGTTGACCACCATCATGCTTTGAAAGATCCTCCTTGATTCATGCTTACATTTCATTTAATGAAGCATGATAGTGGTCATTCCAAATTACCATCAACTATTCTTATTTTGAATTATTATTATTTAGATAATTCTTTTTCTTTTGGCATTATGGTTGCAAGAAAGAAAAAGATAGCTCATTATCTCATTTAGCTTCTCTCTCCTCACTTCATCTTCTTCTTCCTCTAGCAAAAGAGAACCCTTCTCATGTGTTGAGAATCCTTCTCTTTAAAAAGAAAAGCAACCCCTAGATACTCTCTACTCATTCTAGGTTCAAGGTTTAGCAAGCCGGAAACCCTAGTTCACTCAAAGATCGAGGAAGAGCCCAAAGGTCGAACCTTCGAGGTGGATCCATCTTCGACGGAAGAAGGCGACAAGAAGAGAACCATCAACCTCTACAAAAGTTTAAAGAAGAAGGAGTTCAAGTTTAGGTATAACCATCTTCCATAGTAGCTAACTCTCTTTAGCAAGTTTGCTAGTTTAGTTTAGACACGATCCCGACATTGTTATAGTCCATGTTGCCTCTTGCGATAAAAATTTGTTTTTTATACCGTTTCCGCCTCCCCGTAAGCACCGGGGGTCGCAATATGGACTTACAGTGGTATCAGAGCCTAACTAAACTTAAACTAGCTTGGTAGCGAAGTGTATGGAAGTTCGAAACCGAAAAATCGCAAAACCGGAAAAACCAAAACCCTAAGTTTCTGTTGAAATTTTTTCTGCTCTAAATGAAAAACTTTATACTTGTAAATTCGGCTCAGGGTTTTGTGTGAACACCCATGAAAAACGATCCACTGTTTCGTTCAAACCGCCGCGCTTCCGCGGCACGAGGTAGGCATGTGCCGTGGAACCGCCGCCGTTTGTCGTCTTCTCTGCATCGTTTTTCGTGCAGTGTGTGTCTGTGTTGGTTTTAGGATTTTTAAAATATATTATATGTGCCCAGATTTTCCAGAACTGAAATTCACTTTTGGGGTCCTATAATTCTGTATTTTTTCCGAACTTCACTGCACTTTGGCTATGTTGGTTATATCTGTATTGCTTGCATGTATTGAACGTCGGCTAATCGCTATAAGTCGATTAGTCGGGGTTATACATGATCTGTGTTTGATATTGGATTGTGTATATGAATCTGTTGGACTGTCGCGGGTGAATAGCCGGGGTGGATGTGAGATGAGCTTTTGTTTTTCTTTCATTCATTGTAAATGTAAATTGATGTAATAATATTATTTGTATGGCCGCACAACCGGGTAGGGGTTGTAGCCGTCATTGTATAATTCTTTTTACTGTTTTTGCTCCTAGGATAGACCCATGGAGGGGTGCACAAACTACCGGGTACTTGGCGGGTAGCTTGCCGCACCCGTAGGGGTCTTGGGTGGGGTATTTGGCTATTCACCGCGACCGTGTAATCTGCTTTTCGTTGCAGGCTCGAAAGGATTGCGGATTGCTAGTATATCCAATGTATTCATCTGTGATCTGTAATGTCTATCATTGCTTTCTATTTAGGCGTTGCTTATGTTTTACAGCCGCGCTAGCCCAGCCCCCGCTCTGTCGTTAGTTAAGTAACCTAACGAGTGATGACGGGACCCCGTGGCGAATGCGAATGGCATAAGCGTACGTCATATTTTGGTTGTTTTCTGCAATGGTAGGATTAAATGATGGGACGCATTAAAATAACTAATGCAAGAATATCACGCATTAAAAGAACTAATGCAAGATAATAAACCAAGCTAAAGTCATTGGAACACTTTCGAAAAACCACTCGGTTCTTTTCAAAACTAACTTTTAAATGCGGAGCTTGAGCCACTCCTTCTAAAAGCTATCTCGTTCCAATCGATTATATCAAGTTCACTACGTTCACGGTTTTACCAAAACCATCCGTAGCCCTCCGTCGTTTCATATGAATATTCAACAGTATTCAAGCTGTGTTTGTTGGCCTTAGTCAAGGCACAGTGTTTGGTAGCTGGTGAGTATTCATATGTTGCATAGATAGAATGCGTTGGTTTGGGACAGTCGTATTGCCTTGTTGGCCATAGTCAAGGGTATATACGGGTGGGTTCAAATTAACCTGGATAACGACGGGAAGAACTTGACATGTGACTTATGATTTGTTGGCCTTAGTCAAGGTCATAAGAGCATGGGGCAAAATTCCACATCGGGAGTTTCACAAGTACTGAAACTTGCTAGATTTGCATACCATTTGGAGTGTGATGATTATGGTAGGATTCCTTCATTTTCGTCACGCGATGATATTTGGATCCCGATCCTACTGTGAGTATATGCTACTCCTCGGGAAATTTCTCACTAAACGATCAATGCTATAAACCTAGTAGGTGCCTAGAAAGGTGTTAGCGGGGCTACGCCCCCAGGGAAAAGAGGTTCTTAAATTAAGGAACTTCGCGAAAGCGTTGGAAAACCTCCCTCGAAGTACCGACACTGGCCTGGCTGAACGGTTAAGCAAGTATTGTACGGTGGGATTGATCCCGGCTAATTCTTCCTTTGTGGTTTGAGGAGGGATTCGAGAGACAGTGGGAGCCATCCTGTTTAGACAAATTAAAAACCATTCTAAACTTGCAAGAGCATCGTGCTAAGTGTTTCTTCTCTCCCCCTGCAGCGACCAAATCGAAATGACTGGACTTAAGTTACTTCTAGATAAAAACATACTGACAGGGCCAAACTACAAAGATTGGCTCAGGAATGTCAAATTGGCAATCGCTTACGACAAGCTGGGGTATCTTCTTACCACCAAAGCTCCCCCTGTCCCAGGTCCCACCTCCAGCGTCGCGGATAAGGAAATCCGTAAGACTTAGGAGATTGATTGCGCGAAGGCCAGGTGCCTCGTGCTTGCCTCTATGGACAACGAACATCAGAGGAGGCATGAGAATATGGACCTCGAGTCCATATTTCTCCATACAAAAGAACTGTATGGAGAGCAGTCTCGTATCGCAAGATACGAAGTGTCGAAGAAGTTGTTTTCGACAAAGTTGGCCGTCGGATCATCAGTAGCGGACTACGTGCTTAAGATGATTGGCTACACTGAGGAGCTCGCAGAACTTGGGACCACGTTGGATAGTGAACTCTATACAGATTTAATTCTCCAGTCCCTTCCATCCACTTACGCCCAGTTCATACTGAATTTCAACTTGCAAGAAAAGGAAGTTGAACTTTCAGAACTCCTCAACCTGCTGAGGAGCGCAGAGGGCACCCTACAGAAGGGTAGGGAAACACCCGCTTTGTTTGTAGGAGGATCTTCTTCCTCTAGGTCCAAGGCGAAAGCCAAGGGAAAGAGGAAGAAAGCCCCCGCCAAACCAAGAGGAGGTGTTAGTAAAGTGGGTTCGAAGGGAAAGGAAAAGGCAACAAAGATTGCGGGGAAGCTTGTTGGAAAGGAAGAGTGCTTCTATTGTCATAAAAGTGGACACTGGAAGAAAGATTGCAGGGCTTGGAAAGCCAGGACACAGGAACTGAAGCAGGTTGCGGCTTCAGCTTCAGGTGTGTATGTTATTGAAAACTGTCTTTCTATAAACTCTACTTCCTGGGTATTGGATACCGGATCAGGATCTCATATCTGTAATTCTTTGCAGGCGTTGAGAAACCGTAGGTTTTTGAAGGCAGGTGACATGACCCTCAGAGTTGCGAACGGAGCTAGCATGGATGCTAAAGCCGTGGGGGACTATCACCTGGGAATGTCAGATGGGCATGTTTTGGTTTTGCGTAATTGCTTTTTTGTACCCAACGCAACTTGTAATATCATTTCTGTATCTTTGGTTTCTAAAGAAGGTTATGAATTTGCGTTTGTAAGTAATGTTGTAAACATTCACCTTAATCAAGTTATGATTGGGTCAGGTACATTAAGCAATGGTATATACGTATTAAACCAACCACAGATTTTCAATGTCCAGAATACACACAAAAGAAAGTCTCCAGATATCAATCAGGCTTTCTTATGGCATTGTAGACTGGGTCACATCAATGAGACACGGTTGACTAAGTTACATAAAGAAGGATACTTGGATCCGTTCGAGTATCAGTCTTATGCCACTTGTGAATCTTGTCTCATGGGAAAGATGACAAAGACTCCGTTCACTGGACACGGAGTAAGAGCGAGCGAGCTCTTGGGACTCATACACAGTGACGTGTGTGGTCCAATGTCTACACATGCGAGAAGCGGTTATTCATACTTCATTACTTTCACAGACGATTTCTCTAGGTATGGACATGTCTTCTTGATGAAGCACAAATCCGAGGCCTTTGAGAAATTTCGGGATTACAAGAATGAAGTTGAAAAACAAACAGGCAAAAGTATTAAGATTCTAAGATCGGATCGAGGTGGTGAATACTTGAGTGCCGAGTTCCTGGACTATTTAAAAGAGAATGGGATTCTCTCTCAGCGTACTCCTCCATACACTCCGCAACATAACGGTGTATCGGAAAGAAGGAATCGAACCCTATTGGATATGGTTCGTTCCATGATGAGTAAGGCTGAGTTACCGCGATCTTTCTGGGGATATGCACTAGAAACAGCTGCACATCTCTTGAACCAAGTTCCTACTAAGACTGTGCCTACCACACCATATCAGATGTGGAGTGGGAAGAAACCCTGTCTTAAATCCTTTAAGACATGGGGATGTCCGGCTTTTGTAAAAAAGCAGCATGCGGACAAGCTCGAGGCACGCTCAGTACAGTGCAAGTTTGTGGGATACCCAAAGAACTCCAAGGGGTATCTATTCTATTACGCAGAGGAGCAAAAAGTCCTTGTTTCTCGTCATGCCCACTTCTTGGAAACTGAGTTTTTGGAAAACCAGATAAGTGGGAGCACAGTAGAACTGGAAGAAATTCCAGAACCACGAGCTATTACTGAAAGCTTAGTAGAACCAGAGGGTTCAAATGAACAGGACATTCCTACGCCGCTCCGCAGAAGTAGTAGGCAGTCTCATCCGCCCGAGAGATACTACGGTTTTCTCATAGACGGGGATAGAGAGGATTGCGTCATAGATTATGACGAGCCTACTAGCTTCCAACAGGCCGTTCAGAGCGTTGACTCGGTAAAATGGCTGGATGCAATGCGGACCGAAATGGAGTCCATGTACACCAACAAAGTATGGACGTTGGACATTGCTCCAGACGGGATAAAACCCGTAGGATGCAAGTGGATCTTCAAAAGGAAGATTGGTGTAGATGGACAGGTTGAGACCTATAAAGCTAGACTTGTAGCAAAGGGTTTCCGTCAAAGACCTGGCTTGGACTATGACGAAACCTTTTCTCCAGTGGCTATGCTGAAATCCATTCGGATCCTTCTTGCCATTGCTGCCTTCCACGATTATGAGATTTGGCAGATGGACGTAAAAACCGCTTTTCTAAATGGAAATTTAGAGGAGTGTGTCTATATGGATCAGCCAGAGGGTTTCATTCAGAGTGGGAGCAGCGGAAAGGTGTGCAAGTTGCTTAAGTCCATCTATGGACTAAAGCAGGCATCGCGGAGTTGGAACATCTGTTTTGATGAGACGGTCAAGGAATTTGACTTTATCAAAAATCCAGATGAACCATGCATCTATAGTAGATTTGTAGCGAGAACTGTAGTATTCCTTGTTTTATACGTGGATGACATTCTCTTAATAGGAAATGACATTCCTATGCTACAATCTGTCAAGGGTTTCTTGTCACACAGGTTCTCCATGAAAGACCTGGGTGATGCCTCTTACATCCTGGGGATCCGGATCCATCGTGATAGATCCAAGAGGATATTAGGACTTTCACAGTCCAGGTACATCGACACCGTACTGAAAAGATTCAGTATGGAAGATTCCAAGCGCGGTAACCTACCGGCTTGTCACGGGATCACCCTCTCTAAAGAGATGTCTCCCAAGACTGATTTGGAGAGGGATCGCATGTCTATTATACCCTACGCTTCTGCGGTAGGCTCTATAATGTATGCGATGTTGTGTACCAGACCGGATGTAGCTTATGCACTGAGTGTAGTAAGCCGGTATCAGTCAAACCCTGGGGAGAAACATTGGATAGCAGTAAAGAACATTCTCAAGTACCTGAGAAGGACTAAGGAGATGTTCTTGGTGTATGGCGGAAAAGACCTCCAGATTGAGGCCTTTGCTGACTCCAGCTTCCAGAGTGACAAGGATGATTCCAAGTCCATGTCGGGTTTTGTCTTTACCCTCAATGGAGGGGCGGTATGTTGGAAGAGTTCCAAACAGGAAACCGTTGCAGACTCGACTATGGAAGCGGAATACATCGCTGCATCTGATGCCGCAAAAGAAGCTGTCTGGATAAGGAAGTTCTTGAAAGAACTTCAGGTGGTTCCGTCCATTGTTGACCCAATACCTCTGTATTGCGATAACAACGGGGCTATAGCTTTAGCGAAGGAACCCAGGTCCCATCAGAGATCCAGACACATCTTGAGGCGGTATCACCTGATCAGGGAGATCGTGGATCGCAAGGAGATCGAGGTTCGGAGGGTTGCTTCAGAAGAGAACACTGCAGATCCATTCACCAAGGCCTTACCCCAGACTCAGTTCGAGCGGCTGATCGAGATGATAGGTCTTCGGTACGCCAGTTCATGGCCTTAGTGCAAGTGGGAGATTGTTAGTGTATATGCCCTAGAGGCCATTACTGTATCATACTAGTTTGTATATTACTTGATGGAAGCTTGGGATATTCACCTTGTATAAACAATCTTGCTCAATATAGTAGTATGCTACTTGGTTTGTTTCTACTTCAATGTGTACTTGTGTTTATTTCAGTATATCACTTATACGCATTAGTGGAGCCCTTAGGATCTTTGCTTGATTACCAGCGTTGTGATGGCAGTCACACTAGTGGGGGCTGGGTAATCTATAGGCACATCCTTATACAGGTCCCTAGTCGTAGGACTATCGAGACAGGGCATCGATACTCCGGAGTAGACTAGCGTATGCGCTTCTCATCCCAGTGTGGGAGATGGTCTGTCCCACAGCCATCAGTACGTCGTACTGGAGATAGTATACGGGTGCTCGTTGGGTTACGAGTACACTGGACAGGACTCGTCGGAAACTGAGAGGTTGGTATTATACCTATCGTCAGTTATCAGTTCCCAGGTGACATGAGTACAGCTTAGTCCGCTGACTTGACACTGGCACCTCGCCTCGAGTGTGTTCCCACTGCACTTTGATCACTACCCTACCACGGCTCAAAGGAGTCGTGCAAACAGGTGGTGGTTGGGTGCAGTCCCGAAGCGCTTGGAGGCAGTGACGGTTAGACAGGATTCGTCTCTCCCGGTATTGGGGGTTGACATCGCGCTGTGTCTAGGAGAGCCATTACACGAGTAGTCCCTGGCCAGGACAAGCGAGATATACTGGTAGGTTTCCAGTGTTATCTCAGGGTGTTTTGGGCTTCACTCCGACACGACTTGTACCGCTATTGGGGGACTGACGTTTTACCGCCCCCTAGGCCCGACATGCGATGTATCAGACGAACAGACCGGACTGTACGGAGAATGTCACATTCAGACTCAGTAGGAGTTCAGATGGGGTTTTCACCTCGTCAGCCTTCTTGTCGGCATCTACCTGGGGACCGTTACGCACAGCTAGTGCCGCTTGCGGTCTGTGGTTAAACCCACTGCCAGCGTAGTGTCGAGTCTTTAGAGTCCCACACAGAGGGTATTCGCCTCTGGGCAAAACAGAGTAGAGGTCGCATGGTTTTGCGACAGGGTTCGTTCTCATCCGCGCACTTGTGCACGTTTGGAGTCCGGACGGATATTGCCAGCGGGCTCTGGTTTGAGCCGGATACTGGTATATGTTTTGGGGTTGCTTTTATATCTCGGTATTCTTGTTCCTCGGAACGAGAATGCAGGTGTGTATGCACAGTTGCTTGAGGCGGAGGATGAGGTTTTTCATTAGGGTTTCGGAACGGGTGCGTATGCACAGTTGACAGTCATCATTTTCCAAACCCTAATGGATTTATAAATTATCTATTAATAATAGTAATTAAATGAGAATTATGTTATGGTTGATTTTTTTGACTTGTTGACCATGGTTGACTTGTTGACCATGGTTGAATGTTGACCACCATCATGCTTTGAAAGATCCTCCTTGATTCATGCTTACATTTCATTTAATGAAGCATGATAGTGGTCATTCCAAATTACCATCAACTATTCTTATTTTGAATTATTATTATTTAGATAATTCTTTTTCTTTTGGCATTATGGTTGCAAGAAAGAAAAAGATAGCTCATTATCTCATTTAGCTTCTCTCTCTTCACTTCATCTTCTTCTTCCTCTAGCAAAAGAGAACCCTTCTCATGTGTTGAGAATCCTTCTCTTTAAAAAGAAAAGCAACCCCTAGATACTCTCTACTCATTCTAGGTTCAAGGTTTAGCAAGCCGGAAACCCTAGTTCACTCAAAGATCGAGGAAGAGCCCAAAGGTCGAACCTTCGAGGTGGATCCATCTTCGACGGAAGAAGGCGACAAGAAGAGAACCATCAACCTCTACAAAAGTTTAAAGAAGAAGGAGTTCAAGTTTAGGTATAACCATCTTCCATAGTAGCTAACTCTCTTTAGCAAGTTTGCTAGTTTAGTTTAGACACGATCCCGACATTGTTATAGTCCATGTTGCCTCTTGCGATAAAAATTTGTTTTTTATACCGTTTCCGCCTCCCCGTAAGCACCGGGGGTCGCAATATGGACTTACACCTACAATCTCAGAGAAGGCTGCTTCTAAGAAAGTGGCTGCTCCTGCTCACGAAATCGTCAAGGCGGCTTCTCCGGCCAGAAGGTCGGTCTTTACAAGATTGACGGCTCCCGCTCCCGCTCCTGCTGCCCAAAGGACGTCGGTCTTTGGCAAGCTAACACCAACAGCGACCCCCCACCCAGACAGGGGGCAAGACGAAACCATTCTTACCGCTGACCCTACACCGTCCGCTCGACACGCTCGACGTCGCCATTGGCGCCGAGTAAGGAAGGCTGGGGGCAACTCCCCCTCCGGGTTGACTCCATCGGCCCCGGTGGCAGAGGTTAATGCTGCTGTTCCAACTGGGAACAGCTTTGAAATGCTAAATAAGGTGCGAAGGAATTCTCCTAGGGCAGTGCTGAAGAGGTCTCCTCCCTCATTAAAAAAGGTTGTCGAAATAAAACCCGAACAACCCCGATCTCCTCAACGGCTGTCTTCTAAAATCTATAAGGTTTGGCGGCAGGCCCGAGACTCGATCATCGATCCAAACTTCTCCCGCCAGCACAAGAAGCTGAAAATCCAACCGGAAGCTGGTCACCAGGCTAAACCCCAAAAGGCTGTCTGGACGCCCACCTCAACGGCCCCCTCAACCTCCATGGCTCATAAAAGGAGGAGGCCAGAGAGGACCCCACAGCATGCAACGACGGCTAAAAGCACTGAGCCCAGACGCCCTAAGTCTGGGGGCATGGTGGTGCACACTGTTTACATGGCCTCTGGAAAAAAGGAAAGCCGCACTTCTACAGGCTACCGACCGCTAACCCGATCCGTGACGAAAGCCCAGGAGCAGCAACAAAAGCTTCAAGAAATGATGAATGCTATGGCCGCGCTCACCGGGCCAAAAGAAAACCCAGAAACGTCCTCAGACGCACGCCGGGAGGAAGAAACCGATGCTGAATTCCTTCGCCGGACACTGGAGAAAAGGGACAAAGAGGCTGCTGAACAAGCGGCCAACATACAACGGATGGGCCTTCTCTTCCAAGATGTGATAGGAATGATGATCCAACAGCACTTACCCGCCGAGGATCCCCCGATCGTTCTTGAAGACGACCGAGGAGAAACGTCAAATCCACCACCAGCCCTCTCAACGGCCAAGGAGGAGGCAATCTCTAAGGCTGACTTGGCTGACTACATAGCCCAGCAAATCCGGGTTCATCACGCGACTGAGGCAGCTAGTCAAGTCGTGAAAACGGGGCGGCCGTATCCGAGCTGGTACGACCAAATCAAATACCCGCAAGGCTATACGATACCAAAATTCCACGTGTATAAGGGGACCGGCAATCCCCATCAACATGTCGCCCAGTTCCGGGCCCTCTGCGGTAACACCGGCGGCGATGATAAATTGTTGCTCCGCCAGTTCGTGGGCAGCTTATCAGAAACAGCGTTCGAATGGTATTCGGAACTCCCGAACGATTCTATCAAAACGTTCGCTGAAATGGAGTTGTTGTTCACTCAGCGATTTGCAAGTGCCAGCGAACGCACTCCAATAACTGCACTTATTAACGCCAGGGTAAAACCGGGCGAAACCTGGGTCCAGTACGCTATACGCTGGCGGAACTTATGGTCGAGATGTGAGCAACGCATTGAGGAAGCACCTGCGGTGGGCATGTTCGTGGGAACTCTAGACCCTCATGCAACTATCTCCCAGTTTATGATGTTCTTTAAGCCAACCACATTCCAGGCTTTGATCGACAAGTTGGCTCAGATGGACCAGATGGGTCATAGACCACCTACCCCGAAGTCGGAACCTCGGAATGACAAGGGTAAAGGAAGAGCAACCTTTGTTGCGAATGCCCAACAGCAACCTAACGCCCCGAAACCGGCAGATCAACTGGAGGAAAGACGTCGGTATTATAATGAGAAGATGAAGCGTCCCTACTCGTTCCCACGGGACAAGACGAAACTGTTATTCGAGCTGGCAATACGCAACAGACTTATAAACCTGCCAAATCCAAGGCGACCGCCGCAACCCATCGAGGTGAATAACCCTAACTATTGCCCGTACCATCAAACGGTAGGCCATCCGATTGAAGATTGCTTCGTCTTCAAAGGATGTATTGAAGACCAGTACCTCCAGGGGAAGTTTGTACTGTCCGAAAAGTGGAAGGTGAACCCACCACAGCCGCATGCTCCTAGGAAAGCGGATACACCGGGGGCAACATGTTCTTTTATTGAAGAAGCTCCATGGGAGGTCGTGCTATCAACTAAAACCAAAAGAATGCTGAGAGACCTTCATGCGTCCCCTGCGATCGAATGGAAGGACCCTCTTGAGCCTCAAATTATCAAAGGAATGTTGAAGCCCCGTCCAATCACGAAGATTCGCGATAAGGGCCTAAATACTCACGCCCAACCGTCAAAATCTTCGAGGAAAAAGAAGAAGAAATCCAAGAAGCCCGTGAAGCTTGAAAACGAACACACGAACTTGCAGAAGCAAATCGACGCGTTGGAAGAATACAATCAAAAGGCGCGAACTCCTGTCACACTGCAAGAGTTCCTCAACCATATCTTCCAAGAAGAAGATGATGGAGAAAGCTCGTCGGATGAATCCGAAGGATATGCGGCGAGTTGTAACGTAATCTCCCACTCGTTTACCGATGATGGGAAAACTCCTGGCGTTAAAAAGCTGGAGACAGAGCCTGTACCAGAGCTTGCATGGCCAACAGATGAAATGATCGACGCTTTTCTAGACGAGATTCGTCTAAAATGTAAAGCGGACCAGGAGCGTGAAATGGCCACATCGGAAGGAGCCAAATGCGGGAAACTGAACGAAAGAGTTGACCTACCACTGCCAGAGCAAAAGGCATCCGAAGTAGACAAGAAGATATTCAAGACGAGAAAAAGGTTTGCCAAAGCCATGTCAATGGGGATGAAGCTACCGCCCTCGGAAGGAAACACACATGATGGGGCGGAGAGACACCCTGACTATTGCGCATATCACCGGAAAATCTCACACCCCACGGAGGAGTGCGACGCCTTTAAGATATGGTGGCAAGGATATGTTACTCGTCGGCAACATTTTAAGCGCATGAAACGCAAGAGCCGTCGGGAGCGAAGAAGTACTGTCGATGGGCACAACAGAACTACTGGTAACTGTTATATGGCTCACGTCGGGGGGTCACAAGTTCTCACCTTTAGGAGCGACTCTGATGATGAAATGGCTCTGGGCCCTCTCTTTAAAGAATCCGTTTTAGGGAAAGAGGAGAAATCGGAGGCCTGCGAGAACATTCAGCTGCGCAATCGCACGCTCCCAGAAAAGAATCTTGGACCCGCAAATAGAAAAGATAAAGGAAAAGAAAAGGTCACTGAAGATATCACTTTAGATGACCAAGTCACGAGAGAGCTGGCTGCCAAAGACCCTCCTAGGAAGAGTAAAGTGGACTATAACATCCTTGCGCACCTAAGGAAGCTACCTTCTCAGCTTAGCATTCTCGATGCCCTCCTATTATCAAAAGAAGCGCGAGACTCACTAATTAAGGCGTTACAAGAACCTGAGCAATTTCAAGCCTTCCTCGCCACTGAAAAGATGAAGGATGAACTGGAGGAAGTGCATACAGCCGACATCACTTTCGGTGATAAAGACCTCCTTCTCGGGACATGCGACCATAACCGTCCCCTATATGTCTCCGGATACTGCCATGATATCAAGATAGGCAAGATCCTGGTGGATAATGGATCCTCCGTCAACCTCCTTAATGTTCGGGTGTTGAAGGAAATCTGCATGAGTGTGCAACACCTCGCTCGTGACAAAATTACTATCTCCGGTTTCGATTCACAATCGTCACGGACTCTCGGATCTGTGATACTAACATTACGCTTTGGACTTCTCGTCACAGACATCAAATTCCATGTCATTGACGCCAAGACCTGCTACAACGCCTTGCTCGGTCGTCCTTGGTTACACGAATACAACATCATCCCTTCTACACAACATCAGTGTATGAAGTACTTTAAGGATGGTTTCGAGTATACCGTAACAGGTGAGTTAAACCCATTTTCCGTGAACGAAGTCCGCAAATACGAAGATGCGAAGTACTTTTTGCCAGATTTCGAGGATACGGAAAGGTGTCGCAACCCGGAGAACAAAACCGTCGCCACCATCCCCGTTTTCGGAAGCGACACCGAAGAAGAGGAAGAGATAGTTTGTGTAGGGCCATCTCAACGCAACAACCTGGGAACGCCCGCCCCCGTGTTGGTCTTCGGAAGCGATTCAGAAGATGAAGTTAATGCTGTGTTCTCCAATCGGCTGTCAATACAAGCACCCCCTGGCGATGACCATAGTTTGCAAATCACCATGGTACCGCAAGAACACTACAAGGATCTCGACGCGCTTCAGGCTCACGATGTGCAGGACCTGCAAACATTCTACGTCCCTCCCAGGCGAAGGGGCGAGAAGGTGATCCTATTCTACCGATCCTCAGAGTCGAAAATAGAGGAAGAGATCTGGCATGGCGCGGATGCTACACTTGACAGGCTCCAACCCATCTGTCTGCCCAGATACTATACAAATGGATTAAAGAAGCTGTTGAAACGCCAAGGAGTACCTTTAGAACAGACCGTTCGGCAGGCACGGTTCTATAACAGGATTTGGGATGTCCCCGGGACTCAACGCAAATTACCCAACGGGAAGATGGAAACACTCGGGCTTGGATACGCAAGAGCCGGAAAACGGGGACGAGCTCACAGCAGCTACGCTATATATACCTTTGATGAAGAGGAGGACGCCCTGTCAAGAGATGCCAACCCCCCATCAAAACTAGACCCCGCGATTAAAGCGCTGAGTCCGTCGTTTGAAGAACGAATGGGCAAGCCTATCAGGAAAATGGGTCAAAAAGCTCGGGAAGACCACAACCGCGAAATGGCCATCTACGAGAAGGCCAGGACGCAACGTCTATCTCAACGTGCTGCAAAAGACAAAGACGCTTATCCTCGTCAATCCGTTGTACGAAAGGCCCGACGCAGAGACGGAAATAAATCAAGAAGCGGCTCAGGTTCGTCCCTCATGAAGAAGATGAGTCGAGCGTACTCCTTCCCTCGAGACAAGACGGAGAGGTTACTCAACCTCGCTATAAAATATCAAATGATCACGCTTCCAGAGTCTAGACATCCTGAGCAAGCTAGTAAGGCCTCTCATCCGAATTATTGCTCTTATCACCAAGCCATAGGACATCCTACCGAAGACTGCTTCACCTTCAAGAACTGGGTCGAGGACCAGTACCGACGGGGTAGATTCGCTTTATCCGACGGCTGGAAGGTAACGCCGCCGCAAAAGCATGAGCCCAAGGCCGCAAGAGCAGAACCGGGTCCACCTCAGTCCAGAGAGCGGGTTCGCACTTGTTATACGATTACGATATTAGGAGAAGAGCCTGAGAACGTAGATGACCTTTTCCGGTGCTTTAAGAACAGCGATGATGAGGTGATCTCGGAATTTCCGCCCACTCCAAAAGAACTGGAAGATGGTATACATACTACTGCAGATAACCTCAAGAAGATTGAGCTGGGATCGGCAGACGACCCGTGACCGACATTTGTCAGCGAGCTATTATCCGAAGAGAGGATGGCTGCGTTAAAAGACGTGCTTCTACGGCATAAAGATTGCTTCGCGTGGAACTACTCCGAAATGCCAGGATTAGATCCGGAGATTGCTGTGCATAGATTAGCAATATCCCCAGATATCAAGCCAGTCAAGCAGGCACCAAGGAGGATGCGACTCGAGCTTGAGATGAGCATCAACGCCGAAGTCAGGAAGCTGATCGATTCTGGATTTATCCAAGAAGTCCAATATCCCGACTGGATCGCCAATATCGTCCCGGTAATGAACAAGAATGGGACGGTACGCATATGCGTGGATTTCAGGGATCTCAATAAAGCCTGTCCAAAGGATGATTTCCCAGTACCAGTAACCGAGCTAATGATAGATAACACGTCCACTCACGAGGTTTTCTCCTTTATGGATGGTTCGTCAGGATACAATCAGATAAAGATGCATCCCGAAGACCAGAAGCATACCGCTTTCCGCACCCCTTTGGGTATATTTTGCTACAGGGTCATGCCCTTTGGTCTCAAGAACGCCGGCGCTACCTATCAAAGGGCCATGACAAAGATCTTTGATGACCTCATACACGACGTCGTCGAGTGCTATATCGATGACCTCGTAGTAAAGAGCATGTCATACGAAGATCATTTAAAGCATCTGGAGACTGTATTTCGACGCCTTCGGCAATATAATCTGAAAATGAATCCCCTCAAATGCGCGTTTGGAGTCTCCTCGGGCAAATTTCTGGGATTCATCGTTCGACACCGAGGTATTGAAATAGATCCGTCAAAGATTAAGGCGATCATGGAAATGCCTCCGCCAAGAACCCTCAAGCAGTTGCGGTCTCTCCAAGGGAAGCTCGCATACGTCCGGCGGTTTATCGCTAATCTTTCGGGCAAATGCCGTCCTTACAGCCACCTGATGAAAAAGGGAACTCCATTCGTTTGGGATCACAAATGTCAAGGTGCACTAGACGAGATCAAGCAGTACCTGCAGAACCCTCCGGTATTGGCCCCGCCGGTCAAGGGAAAACCCCTCATTCTTTATACGACCGCCCTCGAAGGTTCCTTGGGCGCATTATGGGCACAAGAGAACGATCAGGGGAAAGAAAGAGCACTTTACTACTTAAGTCGAGTGCTACTGGGGGCAGAAAGCAGCTATTCCCCCATTGAAAAGCACTGCCTGGCGTTGATCTTCGCAATAACAAAGCTTAGACATTACGCATTAGCACATGAAGTCCGTCTTATTTCGAAGGTGGACCCTCTCAAATATTTAATGTCGAAAGCCATATTGACAGGACGACTCGCTAAGTGGGCTCTGCTCTTGATGGAGTTCTCGATAACGTATCAACCTCTCAAGGCAGTGAAAGGTCAGGCCATTGCCGACTTCCTCGCCGAGCACCCGATACCGGCCAATTCCCCTCTGAACTGTGATTTGCCGGACGAGCATGCATTTGATGCGATTAGCGGCGGAAGCACCCGATGGGAACTCTATTTCGATGGAGCGTCCTCCATAAAGAAACAGAAACAAGGTATCCCAATGATCAAATCAGGGATAGGCCTCATCTTTGCAACTCCACAAGGAGGGATAATGCGCTTCGCCTTCTCCTTAACAGAGCCGAGGACAAACAATGAAGCCGAATACGAAGCTCTGATAGCAGGCCTCGAGATCGCCATCGACATGGGAATTGAAGACCTCCTCATATACGGGGATTCTCAGCTGGTCGTTAGTCAAGTAAATGGTGACTACCAAACGTGCAAGCCGGAATTGGTGAAGTACGGCGAAAGGGTGCAACAACTATTGACCTAAATTCCCTCCTATACTTTGGAGAACATACCGCGCGCGGAAAACAGCAAAGCAGACGCGTTGGCTAAACTTGCTAAAGAGCTGGCTGACGAGAACCTCGACGACGTCAGAATCGTGGTACAAAGCCGCCGAGTGCTCGCCCCGGCAGAAATATCTCCGGAATCATGCGAAGAAAAGGGAACGACTGAGCAGACGACCCTATAAATAAAAGACCATGAGAAGGCCGAAGACTGGAGGGAAGTCTTCATAGACTACTTTAAGTCCCACCGAATGCCCGAAGAAGCGTCCACAAGACATCAGCTCATGAAACGAGCTTTATCTTTCGCTTTTGTCAACGATATTCTATACAAGAGATCGTTTGATTCTCTATGGCTGAGATGCTTAGGACCTGACGAAGCAGAAAAAGTCATTCAGGAAGTTCATGACGGACTTTGCGGTTCTCACCAAGCAGGCCCAAAGATGAAGTTAAAAATTAAACGGATGGGTTATTACTGGCCCACGATGATCCAGGACTGCCTCGAGTATGCGAAGCAATGCCACTCATGCCAGATTCATGGGAACTTCATCCACCAACATCCGAATCCACTGCACCCAACGGTAGCTAGCTGGCCATTCGAAATGTGGGGGATTGACATAGTCGGTCCCATTGAGCCAGCATCATCCCGGGGACACCGCTTTATCCTGGCGACAACTGATTACTTCTCCAAATGGGCAGAAGCAGTACCACTGAGGGAAGTGAAGACGGAGAATATCCTCCATTTCTTCAAGACGCACGTCATCTATCAGTTCGGAACTCCACGGCGGATTATCTCCGATAATGGGCCGGCCTACCGAAGCCATAAGATTAGCCGCTTCGCACAGCAGCACAATATAGACTGGAGATATTCTTCGGTTTACAACCCACGAGCTAACGGTCTAGCCGAGGCCTTCAATAAGACCTTGACAAAGATCATAAAAAAGACCGTTTCCAGGAATAAGAAAGACTGGCACGAAAGGCTGCAAGAAGCCCTTTGGGCCTATCGAACTACGTTCAAGACGGCCACAAACATGACGCCGTACGTGTTGGTATTTGGGACGGAAGCAGTACTCCCCCTCGAGATAGAGTTACCCTCTCTATGAGTAGCAGTCCACCACGAGCTGACGAACGAAGAAAATGCTCACCTTCGGCTGGAGGAGCTTGATGCCCTCGACGAAACCCGGCTCATAGCGCAACAACATCTAGAGGCCTACAAAGCAAAGATGACGCGCTCATACGAAAGATTGACCAGGCCGAGAATATTCCGCCAAGGCGAACTCGTACTAGTGGTCAAAAGACCTATGATCCCCAGTCGTGCCAAGCGAGGAAAATTTGAGCCAAACTATGAAGGCCCGTACATCATAGACAAGGTCTACCAGGGTGGAGCCTACCTACTCATGGACATGCACGGTGAAAGGCCTTTCAGGCCAATAAACGGCCGCTTCTTGAAGAAATACTACGCTTAATAAGCCGCAGCCTGGGTCAATGATAGATGACGACGACTATGTCCGCTCACTATCTTCATAGGCTCAGACTTTACAAGCAGCAGCCGGCCTTCCCATAACGACGGACCGAAACGTCCTTAAACTAACGGCGGACCGAAACGTCCTTAAACTAACGGCGGACCGAAACGTCCTTAAACTAACGGCGGACCGAAACGTCCTTAAACTAACGACGGACCGAAACGTCCCTAAACTACTACCGCAACGTCCTTAGGTTGACGAGATGGATAAATAAAAAAAAAAGAGAAGAAGATAAAAAAAAATGATGATAAAAAAAAACGGTATGTCCATAAGCAAAGTGGGCACGGATGAAAACCCGAAAGGGCTCCGTGAGTAAAAACAGCAGGGCTGCCTGCAAGTGTTCGTGAAAACCCGAAAGGGCGCGACCTTGTAAAAAAAAAGTAAAAAAAAAAGAATAAAAAAAAAACGGTATGTCTATAAGCAAAATGGGCACGGATGAAAACCCGAAAGGGCTCCGTGAGTAAAAACAGCAGGACTACCGGCGAGTGTTTGTGAAAACCCGAAAGGGCGCAACCTCGTTAAAGGACACTTACAGAGTCCTCTCGACCTTGCAAGGAGAAACCACCTGCGTGAGATCCTTACGACTCACAAAGGAGTAACACACTTAGGGATCCTCACGATTCCTAAGGAGAAAATACACTTACGGGATCCTCACGACTCGTAAGGAGAATTCTCTTATGGGACCCTCACGGCTCATGAGATTTGAAAGTCTTAAGTTACAGAAACCTAAACCTGTTCTTAAGCAAATCCTCCACAACCTTCGATACTGCCCTACAAGAGGCTCAGTACTGACCCTTGTATACAATCCACGGACGCGAATAAACATTTCCCCAACAAAGTCCAACCCTTGTAGGTCCCCTCGACCCATAAGGAGAAAGCCCTCTTGTAGGATCCTTACGACTTACAGAGGAACATACACTTAGGAATCCTTACGATCCCTAAGGAGAAAATACACCTGCAAGATCCTCACGACTTGGAGGGAGAAATACCTTTGTGAGACCCTTACGGCTCATGAAGTCAAAAGCCTTAGTCGACAGGACCTTAACCCTGTTTGCTAAGCCACCTTTGTTCAACATCGACAGAGGCAAATGATGATTCGCTCCTGGCAACATCCCGTCTGCAGCGATGCTGATGCCGAGATCGGTGTCCAAAATCCAAGCTTGCGGCGAAAAAGCTAGCAGGCCACACATGCCTACGAAATAGCCGAAATGATGGGGCAACTTGCAATAAAAACCAGCAAGTAAAAATGTATGCATGAAAAATAGCCGAAATGATGGAGCAACTCGCAATAAAAAGCAGCGAGTAAAAATAAAACAAATAGCCGAAATGATTGGGCACCGCGAAAAAATAGCCGAAATGATGGGGCAATCGCGACCTTCGCGATATAAAAGCTGAAACGATAGAGCATCGCGAAAAAAGAAATAAAATAAAAAATAAAATTTATGCCTTACAGGTGATGTTCCATCACACCCCGTACACAATCCAAGGGCGTAAGCAAAAAGGGAACATACCTTCCCCCCCCCAGGTTTCACCAAAGAAAGAAGCTAAATCTCGACGGGCCACAAGCGACCCGGAAATCATCCCAACACTCGTCTCGTAACGACGGACATAACTTCAAGCTAAGCGGAATAGCGGCAACTCCCGGTTCCATGGCTCGGTGGTATACATATCGCCAACAGTCAGACCTCCATCCCGTGAAATGCGGATACAATCAGCAAAATTCCTGGTTACGTGGAACGCGGATAATGTCACTCTTTGACCCCGTGGGAAACGTCCAGAGCGGATCCTGGTCCTCGCAGAGCATGGCAGTGAACCCGTGCGAAGCATCCAGAGCGGATCCTAGTCCTCGCCTAACACGGCAATGAACCCGTGTGAAGCATCTAGTGCAAAATTCCTGGTCACGTGGAACGCGGATAATGTCACTCTTTGACCCCGTGGAAAACGTCCAGAGCGGATCCTGGTCCTCGCAGAGCATGGCAGTGAACCCGTGCGAAGTATCCAGAGCGGAGCCTAGTCCTCGCCTAACGCGGCAGTGAACCCGTGTGAAGCATCTAGTGCAAAATTCCTGGTTACGTGGAACGCGGATAATGTCACTCTTTGACCCCGTGGGAAACGTCCAGAGCGGATCCTGGTCCTCGCAGAGCATGGCAGTGAACCCGTGCGAAGCATCCAGAGCGGAGCCTAGTCCTCGCCTAACGCGGCAGTGAACCCGTGTGAAGCATCTAGTGCAAAATTCCTGGTTACGTGGAACGCGGATAATGTCATTCTTTGACCCGTGGAAAACGTCCAGAGCGGAGCCTGGTCCTCGCAGAGCACGGCAGTGAACCCGTGTGAAGCATCCAGAGCGGAGCCTAGTCCTCGCCGAGCACGGCAGTGAACCCGTGTGGAGCATCTAGTGCAAAATTCCTGGTTATGTGGAACGCGGATAATGTCACTCTTTGACCCCGTGGGAAACGTCCAGAGCGGAGCCTGGTCCTCGCCAAGCGCGGCAGTGAACCCGTGTGAAGCATCCAGAGCAAATACCGGACTGTGGAGTCCTTAAAATCCACGGACTATGACGTCCTTAACCTCGATCGTGATGTCTTAAAACCAACGATCAACCACCCCGATTCCCTACAGGTCTTGCCTTGGTTTAAGGGTACATCTCTTCACTCCTTTGATGCCCGGCGTTGTAATTCCTCAACGTCTTCAAAGAGGTGACGGGTCCCTGCAACCAAACACCGGACTGTGGAGTCCTTAAATCCACGGACTATGAGGTCCTTAACCTTGACCGTGATGTCTTAAAACTAACAGCGGACTGTGGAGTCCTTAAATCCACGGACTATGAGGTCCTTAACCTTGACCGTGATGTCTTAAAACTAACGGCGGACTATGGAGTCCTTAAATCCACGGACTATGAGGTCCTTAACCTTGACCGTGACGTCTTTAAACTACGATACCTTGAGAAACCCCTAACCCCGTAAGACACGGATAAGGGTGATCACATCCGGCACTTGCAGGCCCTCACGACCTGTAAGGAAGAAAAAACTCTCTTGTGAGATCCTTACGACTCTCAAGGGAAAACTCGCTTAAGGATCCTCACGATCTCTAAGAAGAACTTACACCTATGGGATCCTCTCGACCTGTAGGGAGAAAAACTCTTTATGAGACCCTCATAGCTCGTAAAATGCAAAAGCCTTAGGAAGCAGATCTTAACCCTGAATCCTAAGCCATCACTGTCCTGCAAGGAGATCGAGGTAGAATATCCGCAGAATACATTCAATAAAAAGGGGGATACACCATTGAAGAGAAGAATATGTCTTCATTTACAAACCTCCCTTCAACAAACAATACTCGATCTAAAGCCAGCGCAAACCACCCGATACGGGAGATAACGTGGCAAGTTTCTGATCTGCATCCTATCAGGCACGCATTTGCAACTGTACGAATGTTTAAAAGGAAATGTTGCCTGAGGCACTGATGTGCATGCAACGTAACGATGGTGCTCGTAATGAAAGAAAAACAAACGGCTCATTTACGCAAGCAAGACACACGTGCGACTATCTGACAAGCATGAAAATTCAACAGAAAGCATACAAACCACCAATGATTAAAGGAGTACATTGATTCAAACACCCTACATTGGTGGGAAAAGATCTCCAAACAAGGGATCAGAAATACAAGGGTTAACAAAGCAAAACGCAAAATTCTCCAACTCCCTCTCTGCCTTCTCCAGCACGTCAAAACGGCGGTTTTCGCGAGGAGTCGCTCCCCACCGGTTGGAGCCGTGCTCATCAGCGAAAGCAAACATGACGGCCCGACGAGCTCTTATCTGACTCAGTAAATGAACTGAGTGATCCTTCAGAGCTTGAGTGATTAGACAAGCCTCATGAAAGCACTCAAGCTTGTCCTCCGCCGCGTCAAGGATCGCCGAAGTCATCTCCACCGGATGAGGGGGTATATCGGCAAGCACAGACAGGAGGATCATCCGGAGCCAAATGGAGCCCATAGGAAGAGGAGAGCCCCGACGGGTCAGTAGCTCGTACATCACCGTGTCACATTGAGCGTCGGTGAGAAGGGGATCCGCCAGCCGCGCAGCGAAGCGAGGAATTATCTCCTCAAGGGGCACCTCCCATGGTTGCCGACGAGCATGGGGACGATTGCAAGCCATGGCGATTGATCGGGTTCTCAAAGATGACCACCTTAAGGTATGAATGGATTTCTCTGTGAAGAAAAGAAGTAAGGCATGGGTTCAGGTTATAAAGGGGAGCATTTAATGCTATGCACAAAAAATGTTGTGCATGGCGGGACGATTCTCAAAGCCCGGAAAGAAGGGGAGAGCGTTGGGAATGAAATCCAACGATGCATTGGAATCAGGTTAGGAAAATGAAACGTCCCCATCAAGCAGATCCCTGCATGCGCAACACGTGAGCACTAGCCTTCGATTGGAAGATAAAGTGGCACTGCACAGACACAACAGAAAACTAAGCTCTGAGAACGAGAATCAAATTCTTAAAAGAAAGGTTTGAAAAGAAGAGGATGAAAAAGTGAAGGCGCTTCTGAAAGGACACTTCATCTCCCCAAATCCCTAAAGGAATCCAACGGTCACAAAAGGTGACAGCATTGCACTCACGTGCTGACACGTGAGAACAACGCTGTGGGGGCATTTGTTTCCTGATTTAAAATCAGGAAAGCTTCTGGGAAAAGCTTCAGAAGAGGGTCACGTGCTTACACGTGACTAGCGGTCACGTGTTGGCACGTGACACTTAAAAACATCATCAAGGCAAGTTCAGTTTCCTGACTACATTGAAGAAAAGGGGCTTCAGAAAGAGTCACGTGCTGCCACGTGACCAAGGTCACGTGGCGACACGTGACATTTAAATGCAAGCGTCAAAGGCACACCAGTTCCCTGATCAAGCCAAGGAAAAGGCTTCAGAAGAGGTCACGTGCTTCCACGTGACCATGGTCACGTGTTGGCACGTGACGTTCAAGGCAGCAGACTCGTTCTCCAGTTGAACCAAGGAAAGAGAGTTCAAACAAGGGTCACGTGCTCACACGTGACCAGGGGTCACGTGGTAGCACGTGACGTTTAAGCAGCAATCAGAAAACAGAGCGCAAAAGAAAGAGGAAGGCTCGTTCCAAGGGGGTCACATGCCCACACGTGACCATGGGTCACGTGGTCACACGTGACCGGCTTTCAAAGCCCATTTCGTCAACAGAATTAAATTCTGAGAGAGATTCAAATCTTTCCAAAGGAAAGCAACTACCTGGAACCAATCGAATTAAAGATTCAGAGGTGATCTACCTATGGGAAAATCTCGGGTTTGGAAAGATTTCCCCTTTAAATCTAACCGAAATAATAAAGGGGAACCCCTGGATTTGAAATCCAATGGTGAATAAAATTCACCTAATAATCCAAAGGTCCAAAACAAATGATGGATGCAAATCAAATCTCTTAATGAAGATTCGTCAAAAACTGATTGATTCGGCTGCTTCTCCTATAAATAGGAGCCAAGAGACACATAAAAAAAAAGAAGAAGATACATACGCAGAGAAGAAAAAAGAAAAGGAGGAGAGCTTTGATACTTTGAAAAGACTCGGATCTTCTGCAAAAACCCTAGGTAAGAAAGGGAAGGCCTTTTGAAAGAAAGAGAATTTAATTCTCAACAGAGTTTAACTCTGATATATAAAACAGAAGAACATATTTCTTCTCTCTTTGATAGAGGATCTGCAAAGTGCACATCTCCCCTTAAGGTTGAGAATTTAATTCTCAATGGGTCGAGATCCTGCCATGCAGATCCAAAACATAGAGAGGGAATGCAAGCACGAGAATTTAATTCTCACAGAACTATAGGAATTTAATTCCTTTAAAATAAAATTAGGGCTTGACCCTGTATCATGGGAATTTAATTCCTTCAGAATAAAAAGAAATAGGGTTTAACCCGAATTAAGAACCTAGTTCTGTTGCAACAGCGGGAATTTAATTCCCTTAATCATAATTTAACAGAGGATGGAAGTTTAAACTCCTTAAAAAAGCTTTTGTTAGGGTTTAACCCTATTTGGTTCTTCACGTATATGAGGAATTTAATTCCTACAGAAAATTCAGAGTTAAACTCTATTCCAGAATATAAGTCTTCGAAAGGAAGTAGGAATTTAATTCCTCTGAAATTTACAGCTCGAGGAATTTAATTCCTGAAAAAAGATTAACAAAGCCTCTAAACAAAATACATAGAGGCAGGGTCACGTGTCATCACGTGACCCCCCAAGAGATCTACAGAAAGTCCCTTTGAGGCAGCACCCCACGTGATCCACGTGACCCTTGGCAGAAGCTCTAATACATAGGCATTTGAATGCCCATCACGTGATGGCACGTGATGCTCTGAAAGACACGATAATCTCAGCAGAATAAATGAAGGGAGGGCGCTCTCACGTGCTGCCACGTGACCCCTCTTGTCTTAGTGTTTAACACTACATTGAAACTCTCGAACCCAGTGTTAAAACACTGTCGGGCCTTAGTGTTCAACACTAATTAAAAAGCTTTATCTGCAGTGTTCAACACTGATCTGTTTTAGTGTTTAACACTAATTTGAAAAGCCTTGTTGCTGGTGTTTAACACCAATTATCTCTTAGTGTTAAACACTAACTTGTCAACCTCATTCCCAGTGTTCAACACTGATTGCTCTGTAGTGTTTAACACTAGGCTTCGGCCCAATTGACTAAATGGATGGAGGCAAAGCCTCTCCTGATTGGACTTAGCCCAAGATGGCCATAAGTCCTCAATTTGTGATTAACTGGGCCAATGGACTCATAACATAATTAATTCGTCTTGGTCCCAAATTGGGCCAAGGACTATTTAATCCACTCCGGTTCTAGGGTACATCTCTTCACTCCTTTGATACTTGGCATTGTAATCCCTCAATGTCTTCAAAGAGGTGACGGGTCCCGACGACCACACATTGATACGGACTGTGGGGTCCTTAAACCCATGTCTAATGCAAAATTCCTGGTCACGTGGAACGCGGATAATGTCACTCTTTGACCCCGTGGAAAACGTCCAGAGCGGATCCTAGTCCTCGCAGTGCATGGCAGTGAACCCGTGCGAAGCATCCAGAGCGGAGCCTAGTCCTCGCCTAACGCGGCAGTGAACCCGTGTGAAGCATCTAGTGCAAAATTCCTGGTTACGTAGAACGCGGATAATGTCACTCTTTGACCCCGTGGAAAACGTCCAGAGCGGAGCCTGGTCCTCGCAGAGCACGGCAGTGAACCCGTGTGAAGCATCCAGAGCACATACTGGACTGTGGGGTCTTTAAACCCATGGACTACAACGTCCTTAACCTTGACCGAGATGTCTTAAAACTAACAATGGACTGTGGGGTCCTTAAACCCATGGACTACGACGTCCTTAACCTTGACCGAGACGTCTTAAAACTAACAATGGACCGCAATGTCCTTAAACTACCCATGGACCGCAATGTCCTTAAACTACCCATGGACCGCAATGTCCTTAAACTACCCATGGACTGCAATGTCCTTAAACTACCCATGGACCGCAATGTCTTTAAACTAGAACAATAGAGCCCCCGTATGCTCTTTTGTCGGATCTAAACGGTCCCGTTTAAGTTGATCTTAGCCTCAAAGATGGCTAACGTATCCTTAAACCTTCAAACAGAGTGGACTATAAATCCCCCCAATTAACTCTGGCTCGAGGGTACATCTCTGAACTCCTCTGACATCCGTCGTTGTAATCCTTCAACGTCGTCAGAGAGGTGACGGGTCCCAACGGCCATACATACGATGGACCACTATGTCCTTAAACTGGAACAATAGAGCCCAAACGCTCTTTTGTCGGATCTAAACGATCCCGTTAAGTCGATCTTAGTCTCAAACTGGACTAACGTATCCTTAACAAACGTTTGAGTTGATCTTAGCCTCAAGTATGGCTGACGTATCCTCAAACCAAACCCCCAAACCCAAATCTAAGATAATACGGATTTGGACTAGTCCACGCCCTACGGGCGACGACATAACTCAATCTCCGTAAACAATCCACGGGCAACAAAACAAACACTCACGACACGAAGTGACCATCTGGAGAAGGAGAAAGTTGTTACCGCAATGCGGTAGCGTAATTAACTGCAGGGGCTTGCGCCTGCAGGGAAGAGCGTCTCCACAATCAAAAACCCCTCAAGCGAGGGGGAATCTGACGAAGTCTGCTACATCGGACGCATCCGTCTAAACCTTCGATACACGGTGCCATAAATCAACTTGGCATCTTCGGAGAGGTGGACGGATAGCACTAATTAGCATCTGCCCCGAATCTCAGGCGAGACGCCCGCGTCGCGCCGTCTTTCGGAGGGGAACAGGGTTTTGATTAAGCAAAGGAGTGAAGCGGGGACTAAAGAGGTTGCCGAGGCGTTCTTCCGTCGCCGGTTGTTCCTAAAAACGTCGCCGGAATTTCCGCCGGAATTTCGTCGGAGTTTCGCCGCGAACTTATTTTCAAAGTATACAACTCTTGAGAAGATTTTGAGAGAGTGAGCTTAGGGTTTTGGGATGAGGGGGTAGAGTGTAGGGGGTGTATTTATAAGGTTGGCTAGGATAGGGTAGATGAAGGGTTTTTGATTAAAAAATGTAAAAATATATGAAAATGTATTAAAAATTGTAGTAAATGGGGTATATTAAACTCTCGGTGTCACGCCCCGCTTCCCGGTGTACAGCGAAGGGGACGCGACGAGGTCCGCTACGTATATACTTAGAAGTACATACGCTAAGCGTATCTAAGCAATATAAAAGTAAATCAGAAGAGACAAGAGATATAGAAATAACAGCAACTTTATTAATAACATTCTTTTGTACAATGCATGAAAAGTAAATACAACTGAAATGAAAAGCGATGCCTAAACAATGGCATAACAGGAAATGAAAATACTGAATAGAACAAGGTACAATATCTAGAGCTTGGGGTCTTCGTGAAACTGCTCCAAGTCTTCACCGGTGGGCTCGATCTCTGACGGGTCCAAAACACCTGACGACATTCAAAGAAGAAAAAAATAGAATATCGTCAGCGAACAGGTCGCTCGGTAAGTCCCAAAGATAAGGAGAATTAGAAAAGACAGAATAAGAGCTATCTTCTAAAGAATAATATTGTAGAGTATTGTGTTCACGCTGTTGATTTGTAGCTTGGTACAGAAGGATGCCAGTGTATACGAGAGGGGTCTCAATATGCTAGAGACCATGGCAAATGGAAGTACAAGGCTCCGTTATACAACCCGGAACAATGGCAATTGGATTCATGTTAGGTGTCTTAAATTTACCGTCCCGTGCCACCTTTAACACCTTCCGTACCAATCTACCCTTTAAACCCCATAGTGTTTTAATTGTATTATTGTATTGTACTGTATAAGTTGGATGACTGACCAAAACCATGATATCAGTAAACAGATTGTAACTGCATAATCATGTAGACGGAAAACTGTATAATGGATGTATTTGTTGGAAATAGTGCCCTCAAAGTCAATTATTGGATCGCAGGTACGTGATTGCAATGATTGAGGCAGGACCTATACCGATATAACAGTCTTGCTCGAGATGATAGTATGCTATCTGGTTTGTCTCTATCATCGTATACATGCTTTAGTTTTCTACTGCATGATGATAGAGCCCATAGGATTCTTTCTTGACTACCAGCAGTATGATGGCGATCATATACGTGGGAGCTGGGGTCTGTAAGCACATCCTTAAAGTGTCCCTAGTCGTGAGAGTTTCGAGACAGGGCATCGATACTCCAGAGTAGACTAGTGTATACAGTCGAGACCCCGACGAGGGGCGATGGCCGGTCTCACAAGCCATTGGTGTTAGTTGGTTCACCTAAGATGTATACAGGTGCTCATTGGGTTATGAGTACATCGGACAGGACTCGCCGGGAACATGCTAGTTGGTATTATACATATCGTCAGATAGCAGTTCCCTGGTGACATGTGTACAGGTTAGTTCATCGACCTGAGATCGTCATTTGTCTTGTGTGAGTTCTCACTGTGCTTAGATTACTACCCTACCACACTCAAAGGAGTTGTGCAAACAGGTTTTAATTGGGTACAGTCCCGAGCCACATTGGAGGCAAGTGAGCGGATCGTCGGGGATTCGTCTCTCCCGGTATTGGGGGTTGATGTCGCGCAGTGCACGGGTGGCCATCACTAGGAATCCTCGGCCGAGATAGTGGAGAATTACTGATTTGGATCAGTAGTTTCTCAGGTGGTGATGGGCTTTATACCGACACGATTTATCGCGTTATTAGGGGTCTGACTTTATCCACCCCTAGACTCGATATGCGATACTCTTTAGACGACCGGACCGGACCGTATATACATTGTCACTGTTAGGCTCAGTAGGGTTTATAGATGAGTTCGCTCGTTAGCTTCCCTTCCAATCAATACATAGGCAAACGTTACGTACAGCTCGTACCTCTGACGTGCTAGTGGTTATACCCAGTGCTAGTGTGTTGATGAGTCATTAGAGCCCCCGACAGACACTTTCCCAAGTTCGGGCGAAACGTTGTAGAGGCCGTATGGTTTTATGGCAAGGTTCGGAAAATGCACGTGCGTTTTCGCACGTGTCGTTTTTCGGGCAGATAATACTGGTCGGCTTTGGTTTAAGCCGGATCCGAGTATTATGCTGTGTAGATATAATATTTTTGTCTCAGTTGCATTTGTATTCGGTCGTAATACAAATGCGGGTATGTTTATACTGATACGGGGTTATCCTGAAATTTGTTTCAGGATTGCTTTTGGAAGTTGCCAGTTTCCAGTTTTCTATCAGCCGTATTTAACAGTCGGTTAACTGCGGATTTATCTTTTCGTCACTTGGGTTAGTCATGAGGGTGAGTCATATGGATGGTTCTAGAATTGGTGACTAGGCTTGATGATTCATTCATTAGCATTAATTGTTTTGGTGACTAGGTTAATGCATCACCATTTTGCATTAATTGTTTTTGTGTGTCATCCTTATTCATTTAATGTTTTGATAAGCTTCAAGTTTATGGTCACCCTCCTCCTTGCTCCTACACTCACCTCCCTCCTCCATAAATATGGCCGGCCCTTCATTGTGAAATCACATGGTTGTTCATTTGAGAAAAGATATAGTTTATAGTGTATGGAAATTTCATAGCTCGTTTCATTTCCATCACAGTTCCAAAAGGGCAACTTCATTAACCGTTCGTCCGTGACCTTGGACGTAACTAGACAAAGTGTTCTACTCATTCTCTACATCATCTTGGTCGTCTCTTTTAGCAAACTTGACAACCGAGTTGCCTCGGTTCAGAGGCGGGAGCCCGTTTAAAGATCCGTCGACGTGGTGCCATCTGGACGAGAAGATTGGAGATTCAGGAGATCGGAGCAGCCGCAACAAGTGTCGGATGATAGTTGAAGACTGAAGGACTCGGATCATTCGGTATAACGTTTCTACCCACTTTGTAGTTTGTTAGTTTAGCTTTAATGGCAGATCCGGGTTACGGTACACGATAGCGCCAGTTTGTAAAAAGTTTTTGTTCAGCATTTGGCGTCTGCTAGACGGCCGGGGCGCTACCGTGGATTTACAGTGGTATCAGAGCCTCACCATTAAGCTTTACTAACTTGTGCTAACGTGTTTAAAACATCGATCGAACGAATTTCCGAAATCGCAATTTTCTGGCACACAGGTTTCTGTCGATTTTTAAAAGGTTCTAAAAATTATTTTACATATATCAGAAAACTGTGCAGGGTTTTTTAAGCTTTGTGAAAAAATTTGGGCACGTGATCCCATAAAGCCACCGCGGATCCGCGGTCAAACCTAGGATTTGACCGCGGAACCGCGGCGCTTTAGTGGGAATAGTGAACCAAATTTTTCCAGAGAGCCTAATTTTGGAAATTGTGGTTTTTAGTACTGTTCATTTGGGCCCAGTTTTTGTTACTGTACAGCAGTTGTACGTGGGGCCCACTTTGGGAAATTTAGTCGATCGAAATTTTAAATTTGTTAGTTTACAGTATTTACATTATATCTCCAACCGGGAATGTCATTTGATCGGTAAACCGCGTCTGATTGCTATAGTTCTTTTAGACGGGTTTGCGAACGTGACATTCGCGTTGATGTTCTGTGTTGTGCTGTGTTGTTGCGGATATGTCGTAGTGGATAGCAGGGTGCAATGATAGTGCAGTTTGGATTTATTTGTACATTTGATATTGCGGGGCGAGCGTCCAACATGTGGACTGCCGTCACTGCCTGTTGTATAATATTCTTTTGGGGCACGACCGGGTCGAGGTCGATGTACCCGTTGTACATATTTTTATTTCTGTACTAGGTTTATCCCGTGAAGAAGTGCATGGATAGCCGGGTTCTGGAGGGCAACGGGTCCGTATCTCATGGCATTGAGAGGCAGAGGGACCTTACTCTAGAATTGGCAGACTATTCGCCGCACTCGTAGGGGGTACAGGTTGACCCAAGGAGGGGTGCTCAATTTACCGGATTCCGTGAAGTGTCGGGTGTTCCATTCACTATGCTGTAGGGGACTACCTCACTTCAGGTTTTGGCGGGTAACTTGCCGCACCCGTAGGGGTCTAGGTTTCATTGCACAGGCTATCCACACGACCAGTGGAACGTCGGGTTTCAGTAGCGGCTCTGTGAAACCCGGGGATCCCAGATTATCTGTATTGTTCTGTGATACTTATTACTTTTCTGTAATGTTGCATATTATCACGCCTGGAGCGATTATTGTATATTGGTATATATACTATTAGATGTTGTATATGTTTTGCACCCGCGCTAGCCCAGCCCGCGCTCTGTCGTTAGTTAAGTAACCTAACGGGTGATGACGGGACCCAGTGGCGAATGCGGATGGCATATACGTACATTATATTTTCGTTCTTTTCTGGTGTGATTGATTGATGGGACTGCATTGATTCTTATCAATGCAAGGATAAAACAAACCTATATTTGATGTTGTTGGAACAAATTTAAAAGGTGTTATTAAAGAGACGTTTCCTTTTGTTTTGCATAGCGGTATTCAGTTGGAATATCCTGCACCTCATTCCACGAGGCAAGGGCCGAGATCCCTTCACCGGGAGTGACCCCTTGGGCAGAAGTTTACATCAGGGTAATAACTTCACTATAATCGATTACAAGTTGCTTTGCATCGCGGTATTCAGTTAGAATATCCTGCACCTCATTCCACGAGGAAAGAGCCGAGATCCCTTCACCAAGAGTAATCTCTTTAGCAAAAGGTTTTCCGTCACTATATTTTTATAAAAAGCTATCAGGTTCCTTCAACGAGATCAAGTTCATTACGTTAAAGGTTTTTCGCCAAAAACCAGTCGTAACCCTCCGTCATTTCTTATGGATGGTCAGTAGTATTCAAGCTATGTATTTTGACCAACGCCAAGGCATAGTGTTTGGTAGCTGCTGGGTATTCATCTGTTGCATAGATAGATGAGTTGGTTTGGGACAGTCGTTCTGCCATTTTGGCCAACGTCAAGGGCATGTGCGGGTGGGTTCAAATTGACCTGGATAGTGACGGGTAAAACTTGGCATGTGACTTATGATATTTTTACCAACGCTAAGGTCATAAGAGCATGGGGCAAAAATTACATCGGGAGTTTCTAAAGAAACCGAAACTTGCCAGATATGCGCATACCTTCTGGAGTGTGATAACTTGAGTGGCTTCCATCAAGTTATCATGCGATGATAGTTGGATCCTGATTCTCACTGATGAGTTGGTTTACTCTTCGGGTGATCCCGACTAATTTTTCTTTCAGGTTTGGACGAGAATTTGAGATAACAGTGGGAGGTTTCCTGATTAGATAAAGTGATAACCATTCTGATCTAGGATAGAGTGCACGCAGAGTGTTTCTTTTCTCTCTCTCTCTTTGGCAGCGACCTTTGACCGACCCTAGACTATGACTCAGTGACCAAGTTGACCGAACCTTCTTAAAATACTGGCTTTTGGTTTTTCCAAGTTGCATAAGTCATTGCCGCTCTTTCTTTTACCCTTTGTATTTCTCAGAACACCCCGTATTATTACGGTTATCCACTTTCATTAGATAGATCCATCGTATGGTTATATACGAACTCGTAGGGACTTCTTCGAGGATGGATCCAGGTTCAGGAGAAATAGAATTGGTTTATTCAGTTGTCTTTTGTTATCACCTTTTCTTAGGTTGTGAGAGCTCCTTAGTTTAGGAGAGTACACCTATTACGCTTATTGGATAGTCTTAGTCCAAACCATAGGCTGATGCCGAAAGGTAGGGAATGAAAAAAACCAATTAACCTAAGTAGGGTGTGCAGAAGGTAATATGTAAAGACAAAATAAAGGGATTAAAAAGAGGGCAAAGTAAATTGCGACTGTTATCATTCACGACCAAACCGCGTACTTCATCGCCACTCCTATTTCACCTTTAATAGAATAAGGTATTATTCAATTGTCTTTTATCATCACCTTCTCTCAAGTTACGAGTACTCCTAGGATTAGGTGAGTACACCTATTATGCTTACTGGATAGTCTTCTTCCAAACCATAGGCTGGTGCCGAACAGTAGGGAAGAAAGAAAACCATTTAGCCTAACGAAGGTGTACAGAAGGTAACGACTAAAGACAAATAAAGGGATTTGGAGAGATGGCAAAGAAATATACGGTTATAGTCATGAATTGGATTATGGAAGAGGCATTACTAGGAATACCAGGATACCCCTACGAAACATTTTCATGTTTCAGTGCATTGTTAAAAGAAAACTGATTTCCCGATTAGATACTTACTCCAGGGTATGTATTTACCAGGTTTCATTCTCATATCTATATGGTTTTTACTGATGATGAGTGGGAGTAACTTATTGGGAATTAGGTGATCATCCTCATTATATCGGAATTCGTTGTAATTGGTGATATTTGAGGAAATCGCCTGGGTACAGTTTTCAACCTACGATGCACAGGTTTTGAGTTATTTAAACTCAGCGGACTTATACAGAGTATTGTATGTTGTCCAGTGTCCGTCAGGACAAAGGGGTAGGTCCTCGTACTATGTTCTGTTTACTTATGACTTCTCTAGTTTTTTAGACAAGTGTTTCATAGAAATACAATGTCTAAGTTTTGAGAAGTTGTGGGCATAAGAATAAAGTAGAGAACCAGATGCCGCAAGTATCGGTATTCTTTAAAGAAATCGAAGATGTAGATACCTGTGATTGGTATTCAGTTGATAGTAATGGTTTTGAGAAACTTGTTTCTCTTTCAGGTTACTCATAATTGGATATATTCCTAAGTTGAGTAATGCTGATTAGCTTCTCTCCATTAAGTTGATATGCACTGGAGACAGCTGCATGATTAGAATCTGGTTCCAATTAAATAAGTGCCAAATGTTTCTATATTGGATATAGAATGGTTAATATCTTAACGATGTTAAGGTATGGTGAGTTGTCCAGCTTATGCTTAAAACTAGACACTGGATAACTCAAGGCACGTTTCTGTAATGGTTGTTTGTGGGTTGACCCTGGTTTTGACAAGGGTTGACATTTCTACCATCTGGAAGATCAATAGTGATATTGTTCTTGACTCGCCACAGTTTTAGTAAAATGGATTTTTTCAGAAAACGGTAGTGGGAGTATGGTAGAACTGGAAGTGATTCCAGAACCGCAAACGATTACGGAAAATTTAATAGGACCTATATATTCAATCAGGTTTGACATTCCATTAGCTACTCCGCAGATATGGTGGGTAACCTCAGACACCCGAGAGGTGCTCAGGTAGCCTCAAGGACGGTGACAGAGAGGTTCTTGTTTACCCAGACTTGACACTACTGTTGTTCCAGACTATGAGACCCGGCAAAAGGATAAGTATAACGTCGTTCTAAACTAGCTTTAGAAGTGTACGTAGATATTATTCTGCCAGAGGGTTATCGTAGTCAGTGGGAGCAGCAAAAGCATAGTAGGCAAGTAGCTTATGTCTATTTATAGGCTTGAGCAAATATAGCGGAGATAAGTTCATCTAATTTTGATGTGACAGTTATGGCTTTGACTTCATCAGAATAGGGGATGGATCTGTTAAAAAGGTAGTAGGGTGTGATGTCCTGGTATTTGGATGACATACACAGAGTAGGAAGTAAAATTCTTATACTACAATCAGTTGTACTTTGGTCGTCACAAAGTTGTTTCTCCGCAAAGGATATGGATTTAATATCAGACATTCTGGTTACTAGATCTATGGTTTTAGATCTAGATTTGGGTAGTTTCCCAATATGGGTACTTGGACAATATTCTAATAGTATTTTAGAATAGATGACTCCTGGCATGGTGGTGTACCTGCAGGTGATGGAGTCACCCTCTTTAAAGGTGTCTTAGAGACTAAAGGAGAGAGTGTTCCCCTCCGAACGGCGGCCGCGACGCATGAGGACGTCTCGCCTGAGGTTCGGGGCAGATTCTAATTGGTGCTATCCGTCTACCTCTCCGAAGATGCCAAGTTGATTTATGGCACCGTATATCGAAGGTTTAAACGGATGCGTCCGATGTAGCAGACTTCGTCAGATTCCCCCTCGCTTGAGGGGTTTTTGATTGTGGGGACGCTCTTCCCTGCAGGCGCAAGCCCCTGCAGTTAATTACACTACCGCATCGCGGTAACCACTTTCTCCTTCTCCAGATGGTCACTTCGTGTCGTGTGTGTTTATTTCGTGTTTGGTTGCCCGTGGATTATATACGGAGACTGAGTTATGTCGTCGCCCGTAGGGCGTGGACTAGTCCAAATCCGTATTATCTTAGATTTGGGTTTTGGGGTTTGGGTTTAAGGATATGTTAGCCTCATTGGAGACTAAGATCGACTTAAACGTTTGTTAAGGACACGTTACTAAGATCAACTTAACGGGATCGTTTAGATCCAACAATAGAGCCATTAAGGGAACCCTGTTGTTTAGTTTAGTGACGTTGCGGTCGATAGGTAGTTTAAGGACATTGCGGTCCATGGGTAGTTTAAGGACATTGCGGTCCATGGGTAGTTTAAGGACATTGCGGTCCAATGTTAGTTTTA
This sequence comes from Agapanthus africanus, assembly GCA_030015575.1. NCBI lineage: Eukaryota > Viridiplantae > Streptophyta > Magnoliopsida > Asparagales > Amaryllidaceae > Agapanthus > Agapanthus africanus. The sequence continues at coordinate 88,980,079 of JASDDO010000026.1, read as the reverse complement.
AGACGTTGCGGTCAAATGTTAGTTTTAAGACGTTGCGGTCAAGGTTAAGGACCTCATAGTCCGTGGATTTAAGGACTCCACAGTCCAAGGTTAGTTTTAAGACATCTCGGTCAAGGTTAAGGACGTCATAGTCCATGGGTTTAAGGACCCCACAGTCCGAAGTTAGTTTTAAGACATCTCGGTCAAGGTTAAGGACCTCATAGTCCATGAGTTTAAGGACCCTACAGTCCGTATCAATATGTGGTCATCGGGACCCGTCACCTCTTTGAAGACGTTGAGGAATTACAACGCCACGTATCAAAGGAGTGAAGAGATGTACCCTTAAACCGAGGTATATTAAATAATCTTTGGCCCAATTTGGAACCAAGACCAGTTAATTATATTATGAGCCCATTGGCTCAGTTGAATTTGAATTGAGGACTTATGGCCAGCTTGGGCTAAGTCCAATCATGTTTAGGACTTTGGCCCTCTGTTGGTCCATTAGAGGAGAGGCTTTGCCTCTAGACACTCAGCCAATAGGGCTAAAATTAGTGTTAAACACTAAAGATCAACCAGTGTTGAACACTGAGAAAATTAATGTTAAACTCTGTTAACAGAGATTTAATTTAGTGTTAAACACTAAGAAATTCAGTGTTAAACACTGCAAGAAAGGCTTTTCGATTAGTGTTGAACGCTAAGGCAAAACAGTGTTAAACACTGGATTCAGATGGTCCAATTTAGCGTTAAGCACTAAGGTAAGAGGGGTCACGTGGTAGCACGTGAGGGCGCCCTCCCCTTTATTTTTTTTGCCAAGAGTGGTGAATTCTTTGGAGCATCACGTGTTGTCACGTGATAGGCATTTAAATGCTTGTATGTTAAAGCTTCTGCCAAGGGTCACGTGGGTCACGTGAGGCATTGCCTCAAAGGCCCTTCTCTGTGGATCTTTTCGGGGGTCACGTGGTAGCACGTGACCCTGCCTCTTTGTATGTTTTTAAATGATCTGTTAATCTCTTTCAGAATTAAATTCTTCGCAGGGTTGAACCTTAACAATAAACTTTAGAGGAATTAAATTCCTATTTCCTTCTGAAGATTTATATTCTGGGATAGAGTTGAACTCTGAAATTTCTGTAGGAATTAAATTCCTCATATATGTGAAGAATTGAGTTCTGTCATAGGGTTAAACCCTGATAATAACTTTAAAGGAACTAAATTCCCTCTTTCTTTAGAGAATTACTCTTAGATAGGGTTGAACCCTAATTTATATTCTGAGGGATTAGATTCTGTCATAGGGTGAAACCCTACTTTCTTCTTTCTTAAGGGAATTAAATTCCTGTTATTTTGACAGAACTAAGTTCTTAACTAGGGTTAAACCCTGATTCTGTTCATTCTGAAGGAATTAAATTCCTACAATATAGGGTCAAACCCTAATTTTATCTTAAAGGAATTAAATTCCTATAGTTTTATGAGAATTAAATTCTCAAACTTCCATTCCCTCTCTATGCTTTGGATCTACATGGCAGGATCTCAACCCAATGAGAATTAAATTCTCAATTCAAGGGGAGATGTGCACTTTGCAGATCCTCCACTAAAGAGAGAATTATGTTCTTCTTTTTAAGAGTTAAACTCTTTTGAGAATTAAATTCTCTTTTAAGGGCCTTCTCTTTCTTACCTAGGATTTTCTTCTGCAGAAGATCGAATTCTTCCAGAGTCTCAAGGCTCTATCTTTTTTTTTATGTATCAATCTCTGTCTCTCTCTATATGTGTGTCTCTTGGCTCCTATTTATAGGAGAAGAAGCAGAATCAATTAGTTTTGATAAATCTTTCATTGAGAGATTTGATTTGTATTCACCATTCGTTTGGACCTTTGGATTATTAGGTGAATTTTATTCACCATTGGATTTTAAATCCAAAGATTTTCCTTTGTTATTTTGATTAGATTTTAAGGGGATATCTTTCCAAGTTCAAGATTTTTCCATAGATAGGTGATATTTAATCACCTTTAAATATTTAGTCCAATCAGTTCCAAATAATTATTTTCCTTTGGAAAGATTTGAATGATCTCTTCAGAATTTAATTCTGTTAAATAAATAGGCTTTAAAAGCCGGTCACGTGTGGCCACGTGACCCCTGGTCACGTGTAGGCACGTGACCCCCTGGAACGAGCTTTCTTCTTCTTTTTGCGTTCTGCCTTCTGGCCGCTGATTAGCCGTCACATGCCACCACGTGACCCATGGTCACGTGTGAGCACGTGACCCTCATCTGGAGCCTTTTCTTTGATTTAATCAAGGAGCTGACTCCGTCTTTGCCGCTGTTTTTAAATGTCACGTGCCAATACGTGACTGCTGGTCACGTGGTAGCACGTGATGCCTCCTCCATAAACTTTCCTGATTTTAAATCAGGAAATAAATGCCCCCACAGCGTTGTCCTCATGTGTTTGCACGTGAGTGCAACGCTGTCACTTTTGTGACCGTTGGATTTCTCTAGGGATTCGTGTTAGTTATGTATATGCCCTAGAGGCCATTGTTGTACATATGATGTATATTATAATGGATGCTTGGTTATATATAGAGATGACTTTCTTGCTCGTCATGATAGTATGCTATTTGGTTTCACTTTATCTTAACATGTTGACTTGTATTGGTTTACTGTTTTACTCTCACATGTTGATAAAGCCCTTAGGATCTGTACTCGACTACTCGGACTATGATGAGATCATACTAGTGGGGCCGCGGTAGTCGATGAGTACATCCTATAACTGTTCCTAGTCGAGGGTATATCGAGACAGGGCATCGATACACCAGAGTAGACAAGCGTATACGCATCTTGACCCATATGATGGGCGATGGATGATCCCATATCCATCGGTGTTAGATATCAGAGATGGTGTACGGGTGCTCAGTGGAGACTGGGTACACTGGACGGACTCGCCGAGAACTCCCAGATGGTGATATACCATGTTGCGCCACGGCAGCGCCCCGGCCGTCTTACTCGAGGCCAAATAGCGGAATAAAAATTTTTCCTTACTCGGAAACCGGCGCTACCGCGGACAAAGAAAACCCGGATCGTTAACCATTAACCTACGCTAGCAAACAAGAGATAGGGTGAGAAGTATACCGAGTGATCCGAGTCCTCCGGTCTTCTCGTCATCGTCCCGATCTCCCGCGGAAAGTGTTGCCTCCACATCGTCGCCTCCTCGCCGGAAAGGGCACCACATCGCCTTCTTCTTTTACGGGCTCCCGCCTCAATACCGAGGCAACTCGAGCATGAAGCCGGCAACTCGACATGCCCAAGAAGTGCTGTAGAATGTAGTGTAGAATACGCTTTGTCTCAATGGGGTTTTGTTGCCATGATGGAGGAATCAAGGTGATATGAACTTGGGGATTTTTGAGGCAATGAAAAATGATATGAAACATTAATTTTCCCACACCCTCACCAAAAATGAAATGATCCATCATCTACAAAAGAAGTGGCCGGCCAAGTCTTTTATGGAAATGGTGAAGGGAAAATCTAATACAAGGGAGGTGAGTGTAGGATCAAGAAGGAGGTGACCATATCCAAAGTCAACCAAACATCAACCATACTCACATCAAGTCAAACCCATACCCTTTCAATCACACAAAGCATGGTTGAAAGATATCATAATAAACACTTTTGCAAGAAACCCCCCCACAAAGTGTAATTTGCAAAACTGCAAATTACCCCCTCCATCGGAAAAGTCCGGCCGGGAAAGAACAAAGGAAAACCGGCCGGAACGGAATGCAAACTGGCAACTCCAGAAAACTGGTCCCGTAATAAATTACAGGAAAACCCCGACACTGTGCATACACACCCGCATCTGTATTCCGACCGGATACAAATGCAATGAGACAAAATCTACACTGTACTAAACTAGTACCGGCTTAAACCAAAGCCGGCTAGTAAAATCCGTTCGATCCTGATCCGTGCAATACCGCACGTATCTGATCGAACCCTGCCATATAACTATACGGCCATTAGTACAAAACTGTCCGATCCTGATCCGTGCAATACCGCACGTATCTGATCGGACCCTGCCATATCTCCATACGGCCTCTACAGCGTTTCGCCCGAAAGCTTGAGTAACTGGAAGTGTGGTGGACTCTAAAGACTCGTCAATACTATGGCTGTGGATTTAACCACTGGCACGTCAGAGGTATAAGCCAATACGTGACGGGCCACCAGCTATTGACCAAAAGGGACGTCGATGAGGAAGCTCACCCCGACACCCAACTGAGCCTGACAGTGACAATATCCGTACAGTCCGGTCCGTTCGTCTATGAGTATCGCATGGCGGGCCTAGGGGGTTGGTAAAAGTCAGACCCCCAAAAGCGGTACAAGTCGTGTCGGAGCGTAGCCCAGAACGCCCTGAGATACTACTGGAATACCTACCAGTAAATCTCCTGCCTCGGCCGAGGGCTTTGCGTAATGGCTCTCCTAGACACAGCGCGACCTCACTCCCAATACCGGGAGAGACGAACCCCTGAAGATCCGCTCACTGCCTCCATGTGGCTCGGGACTGTACCCAACTAAAACCTGTTTGCACGACTCCTTTGAGCCGTGGTAGGGTAGTAATCAAAGCACAGTGGGAACTCACACGAGACAAATGACGATCTCAGGTCGATGAACTAACCTGTACACATGTCACCTGGGAACTGCTATCTGACGTCTGGTATAAGACCAACTAGCAGGTTCCCGGCGAGTCCTGTCCGGTGTACTCATAACCCAATGAGCACCTGTATACATCTTAGGTGAACCAACTGACACCAGTGGCTTGTGAGACCGGCCACCGCCCCTCGTCGGGGTCTCGACTGTATACACTAGTCTACTAATGGAGTATCGATGCCCAGTCTCGAAACTCCCACGACTAGGGACCATTTAAGGATGTGCTTATAGACCCCAGCTCCCACGTATATGATCGCCATCATACTGCTGGTCGTCAAGCAAGAATCCTAGGGCCTCTATCAACGTGCAATAGCGACATGTCAGGTCACCTAAAGCAGTACACGATGATAAAGATAAACCAGATAGCATACTATCATCTCGAGTAAGACTGTCCTACCGGGATAGGTCCTCCCTCAATCATTGCAATCACGTGCCTGTGATCCAATAATTGACTCTGAGGGCACTAACTCCAACAATCTCCCACTTGCACTCAAGGCTAATTATTGCGATGTCGCATACTCACAGCCCGTGTGATACCGAACACCCAACTCCTCTACTAGTCAGTCTCACAAAACCTGTTTGCGAAACTATTGCATTCGAGGAATAGCCTCAGTGAGTGGATCCGCTGTGATGTTTCTTTCTATGTCTCTCTATATCTCAAGTTCGCGGAGAAAGCCATCTCCCGAAATGAGCAATACCTGTCTTAGAATGTCTGGATGTCTGATGGGACCTAGCTCATAAATGAACTCCAAATCCAAACTTCTTAGACTGTATCATCAACTGAACTTAATCAGTATCCTGCGCCATGCCGCCCTCAGTATTGCCTTGGACCACCTGTCCAAAATACTGCCCCTCGTCAGAGGGAGAACTATAACCCTGACAACCTCCTTGTCGTCCATGTCACCTTGGAAGCCTGGAGTGATAACCATCTCCTAAAGGAGACAGCCGTTATCATATCCCTAGAACATTCACTTATGTTCTAAAACTGCTTCCTACTGTTTTTCCAGGATTGGATTAATATCAACTTATTGCATCTAGTGCAAGAACAACATCTGGTGTGGTACTTGACATCTCATGATTGACTCAATTGCCTAAGCAAGTGATCTGTCAATCATGCGTATCCCTCTCCCCTTTAGTCTGTAAGACATCTTTAGAGAGGGTGACTCCATTACCTGCAGGTACACTACCGTGCCAGGAGTCGTCCATTCTAAATACTCTTAGAATGCTGTCAAAGTACCCTGATTGGGAAACCACCCAAATCTAGATCTAAAACCATAGATCTAGTAACCAGTATGTCTGATATGATATCCAAGTCCCATGTGGAGAAAACACTGTGTGACGACCAAAGTATAACCGATCGTAGTATAGGAATATCACTTCCTACTACCTTCTCAACAGATCCACCCCCTATTCTGATGACGTCAAACCTATGACTGTCACATCAGAAATAGATGATCTATCTCCGCTACATCTGCTTTAGTCTATAAATAGACATAAGCCTGATGTCCACCAATGCTTCCGCTGCTCCCACTGACTACGACAACCCTCTGACAGAGTCATATAGACGTGCACTTCTAAAGCTAGTTTAGAACGACGCTATACTCATCCTCCTGCCCGGTCTCGCAGCCTGGAACAACAACAATGGCAAGTGTGGGTAAACAAGAACTTCCCTGTCACCGTCCTTGAGGCTACCGGAGTACCTCTCGGGTGCCTGAAGTTACCCACCTTATCTGCGGAGTGGCCAATGGAATGTCAAATCAGATTGAATCTTTAGGTTCCTTATTAAATCTTCAGTAATCGTTTGCGGTTCTGGAATCACTTCCAGTTCTACCATACTCCCACTGCTGTTTTTGAAAAAATCCATTTTTAATAAAACTGTGGCGAGTCTAGAACAATATTTCTATTGATCTGCCAGATGGTAGAAAGTCAACCCTCGTCATAGCCTGGGTCAACCCACAAACAGCCATTACAGAAACGTGCCTTGAGTTATCCGGAGTCTGGTTTTAAGCATAAGCCGGACAACTTCCCGTACCTTAACATCGTTAAGATATGAACTGTTCTATATCCAATATAGAAACAGAGGCACTGATTCAATTGAACCAGATTCAAATCATGCAGCTGTCTCCAGTGCATGTCAACTAAATGGAGAGAGGCCGATCAGCGTTACTCAACTTAGGAACGCTTCCAATTATGAGTATCCTGAAAGAGAAGCAATCTGTCTTCATCATTACTATCAACTGAATACCATACACAAGTATCTACATCTTCGATCTCTTTGAAGAATCCCGATACTTGCTACACCTGGTTCTCTACTCTATTCAAATACCTATAACTCCTCAAAACTTAGATCCTGTGTTTCCACGAAACAGCTGTCTAAAATCTAGAGAAGTCATAAGTAAACAGAATATAGTACGAGGACCAACCCCTCTGTCCTGATGGACACTGGACAACATACAATACTCTGTATAAGTCCGCTGAGTCTAACAACTCTTTCACTGTGTGTCGTAGGTCGAAAACTGTACTTATGGTTAAGAAGAATTACACCGCTGTTTAATGCTCCTTACCTAACCATCCACTGATATAGGTAAATGTCATCGACATAATATCAAAAAAGGCATATCTCACTCTATGAAAATAGACGTACAGATATATCAATTTGAAATTGGTGCACAACATCGGATATTCAAAACCAAATATCTGCCGACCGGCAATCAACCCAGGTGACTTCCTCAAATATCACCGATTACAACGAATCCCGATATAATGAGGATGATCACCCAATTCCCAATAACTTACTCCCACTCATCATCTGTAAAACCATACAGATGTGAGAATCATACCTGGTAAATACATACCCTGGAATAAGTGTCTAATCGGGAAATCAGTTTTCTTTTAACAGTATACAGTGAAACTGAAACATTGTAATGTTTCGATGGGGTATCCTGGTATTCCTAGTAATGCCTCTACCATCATGCAGATTCACAACTATAACCGTATAATTCTTTGCCACCTGTCCAAATCCCTTTATATGTCCTTAGTCAATACCGTCTGCACACCCCTTTAGGCCAAATGGTTTTCTTCCTTCCCTACCGTTCGGCACCAGCCTATGGTTTGGAAGAAGACTATCCAAAAAGCATAAAGGGTGTACTGTCCTAATCCTAGGAGCACTCGCAATGCGAGAGAAGGTGAAGATAAAAGACACCTGAATGTACTTTATTCCTATTTCTCCTGAACCAGAGTCCATCCCCGAACTGGAACAAGTTCCTTTCGAGTTCGTATATAACCATACGATGGAATATCCAATAAACTGTGGATCTTCATAGTGATACGGAGTGTCCTGGAGAAATACAAAGGTGATTTAGGATTGGCGAAGAAATACTTGGTTCGGTCGTGAATAGCAGTCGCAATTTACTTTGCCCTCTTACTAATCCCTTTCTTTGTCTTAACTCAATACCTTCTGTACACCATCGTTATGCTAATTGGTTTTCTTCATTCCCCACTGTTCGGCACCAGCCTAAGGTTTGGAAGAAGACTATCCAATTTGCGTAATAGGTGTACTATCTCCTAAACCAAGGAGTACTCGCAACGAGAGAAGGTGAAAAGAAAAGACAACTGAATAATCCTATTCGTTTTCTCCAGAACCAGAAACCATCCTCGAAGTCCTTCGAGTTCGTATATAACCATACGATGGTTTTGTCCAATGGAAGTGGACGTTCGTAGTAATACGGGGTGTCCTGGAGAAAAGGGTAAAAGTAGGAGTGGCAATGAGGTTTGCAACTCTGACAATCCAAAAGCCAGTGTAAAGAAGGTTCGGTCAACTTGGTCACTGAGTCATAGTCCAGGGTCGGGTCAATGGTCGCTGCCAGAGAGAGAGAAAAGAAACACTCAGCGTGCACTCTATCCTAGATCAGAATGGTTATCACTTTGTCTAATCTGGAAACCTCCCACTGTACCTCAAATTCTCCTCCAAACCTGAAAGAAGAATTAGTCGGGATCACCCGAGGAGTAAACCAACTCATCAGTGGGAATCGGGATCCAACTCTCATCGCATGATAACGTGACGGAATCCACTCACGTCACCACACTCCAGAAGGTATGCGCATGCTTGGCAAGTTTCAGTTCTTTTGAAACTCCCGATCATCGTTTTTACCCCTAGGACCCAAGTGACCTTGACAATGCCAACAAATCAAAGAGTCCTAGTCAAGTTCTACCCGTCATTATCTTGATTGCATTAAACCCACCCGTACGAGTCCTTGACAATGCCAACAAGACCGCACGACTGTCCTAACCAATCCACTTATCCATGTGACAGAAAAGCATTACATAGCTACCGAACACTACGCCACGGCAATGCACGACAAACGCAGCACGAATACTAAGTAATACTAATCTGAAATGACGGAGGGCTACGACTGGTTTTTGGCGAAAAACCTTTAACGTAATGAACTTGATATCGTTGAAGGAACTGGATAACCTTTTAGAAAATATAGTGACGAAAACCTTTACTAAAGAGGTCACTCCCGGTGAAGGGATCTCGGCTCTTTCCCCGTAGAATGAGGTGCAGGATATTCCAACTGAATACCACGATGCAAAGCAAAAGTAATCGGCTATAGTGAAGTTAATGCTCTGACGCAAACTTCTGTCCAAGGGGTCACTCCCGGTGAAGGGATCTCGGCCCTTGCCTCGTCGACTGAGGAGCAGGATATTCCAAATGAATACCACGATGCAAAACAAAAGCGAACATCCTTGCAATAACAGCTTTTTGAAAAAATGTTCCAACAACATCAGATTAGGTTTGTTTAAACTTGCATTGATCCGAATCAATGCAATCCCATCAATTGATCACACCACAAAGAACGAAAATATACTGACGTACGTATATGCCATCCGCATTCGCCACTGGGTCCCGTCATCACCCGTTAGGTTAGCTTACTAACGGCAGAGCGGGGACTGGACTAGCGCGGATGAAAAACATATACAACATCTACTAATATGTATACCAATATATAGTATTTCGCTCAAGGCGTGAATAAAATGCAACATCACAGAAATATACAGATATCTGGAAGCCCCGGGTTTCACAGAGCCGCTGCTGAAACCCGACGTTCCCCTGGTCGTGTGGATAGCCTGTGCAATGAAATCCTAGACCCCTACGGGCGCGGCAAGTCACCCGCCAAAACCTGAAGCGAGGCAGCCCCCTCCAGCACCGTGAATGGACCACCCAGCACTTCACGGAATCCGGTAACTTGGGCACCCCTCCTGGGTCAACCTGTACCCCCTACGAGTGCGGCGAATAGCCCGCCAATCCTGGACTGAAGCCCCCTCCGTCTCAATGCCATGAGATGCGGGCCCGTTGCACTCCAGAACCCGGCTATCCGTGCACCCCTCCGCGGGGTAACCCTAGTACAGAAAGTAAAATATACATATACCGGGTACATCGACCGCAACCAGGTCGTGCCCCAAAAGAATAATACAAACAGGCAGTGACGGCAGTCCACATGTCGGACGCTCGCCCCGCAATATCAAATGTACATAATACAACAAAACTGCACTAGCATTGCATCCAGGCTATCCCCCACGACCGATCCGCAACATCACAGCATAAACATAAAACATCAACGTGAAAGTCACGTTCGCAAATCCGTCTAACCGGGCTATAGCAGTTAGATCGGATTTACCGATCGAGTGACATTCACGGTCGCAGAAAATAATGTAAATACTGTGAAATAATGTGTTTAAAATTTTCCGATCAATCAAACAATTAACAAGTGGGCCCCAAAGAAAACTGTAGCACTCACAGAAACAATTGGCCCAACTTTAATATTCCAAAGCCCATATTTTAAGCCCAGAAGGCCTCTGTAAAAAAATGGTGAAGTGATGTGAATAGTGCGCGGCGGAAGGGCCGCATAAAGGGGGTTTTCGCGGCGGTTCCGCGCTGCAACTGTGGAGTCACTTCATCGAATTTTTACAGAGCTCTTAGATTTTCCAGTACATCAATATTTTACAACCTGAAAAATTTTTCGAGACCAAAATATTTCAACAGAAACTGATGTGAACAAAAAATACGGTTTTTGGAAATTTTGGTCGATCGGAAATGCAAACACATCAAACGAAGCTAGGTAAGGTTAATGGCGTGGCTCTGATACCATGTTGCGCCACGGCAGCGCCCCGGCCGTCTTACTCGAGGCCAAATAGCGGAATAAAAATTTTTCCTTACTCGGAAACCGGCGCTACCGCGGACAAAGAAAACCCGGATCGTTAACCATTAACCTATGCTAGCAAACAAGAGATAGGGTGAGAAGTATACCGAGTGATCCGAGTCCTCCGGTCTTCTCGTCATCGTCCCGATCTCCCGCGGAAAGTGTTGCCTCCACATCGTCGCCTCCTCGCCGGAAAGGGCACCACATCGCCTTCTTCTTTTACGGGCTCCCGCCTCAATACCGAGGCAACTCGAGCATGAAGCCGGCAACTCGACATGCCCAAGAAGTGCTGTAGAATGTAGTGTAGAATACGCTTTGTCTCAATGGGGTTTTGTTGCCATGATGGAGGAATCAAGGTGATATGAACTTGGGGATTTTTGAGGCAATGAAAAATGATATGAAACATTAATTTTCCCACACCCTCACCAAAAATGAAATGATCCATCATCTACAAAAGAAGTGGCCGGCCAAGTCTTTTATGGAAATGGTGAAGGGAAAATCTAATACAAGGGAGGTGAGTGTAGGATCAAGAAGGAGGTGACCATATCCAAAGTCAACCAAACATCAACCATACTCACATCAAGTCAAACCCATACCCTTTCAATCACACAAAGCATGGTTGAAAGATATCATAATAAACACTTTTGCAAGAAACCCCCCCACAAAGTGTAATTTGCAAAACTGCAAATTACCCCCTCCATCGGAAAAGTCCGGCCGGGAAAGAACAAAGGAAAACCGGCCGGAACGGAATGCAAACTGGCAACTCCAGAAAACTGGTCCCGTAATAAATTACAGGAAAACCCCGACACTGTGCATACACACCCGCATCTGTATTCCGACCGGATACAAATGCAATGAGACAAAATCTACACTGTACTAAACTAGTACCGGCTTAAACCAAAGCCGGCTAGTAAAATCCGTTCGATCCTGATCCGTGCAATACCGCACGTATCTGATCGAACCCTGCCATATAACTATACGGCCATTAGTACAAAACTGTCCGATCCTGATCCGTGCAATACCGCACGTATCTGATCGGACCCTGCCATATCTCCATACGGCCTCTACAGCGTTTCGCCCGAAAGCTTGAGTAACTGGAAGTGTGGTGGACTCTAAAGACTCGTCAATACTATGGCTGTGGATTTAACCACTGGCACGTCAGAGGTATAAGCCAATACGTGACGGGCCACCAGCTATTGACCAAAAGGGACGTCGATGAGGAAGCTCACCCCGACACCCAACTGAGCCTGACAGTGACAATATCCGTACAGTCCGGTCCGTTCGTCTATGAGTATCGCATGGCGGGCCTAGGGGGTTGGTAAAAGTCAGACCCCCAAAAGCGGTACAAGTCGTGTCGGAGCGTAGCCCAGAACGCCCTGAGATACTACTGGAATACCTACCAGTAAATCTCCTGCCTCGGCCGAGGGCTTTGCGTAATGGCTCTCCTAGACACAGCGCGACCTCACTCCCAATACCGGGAGAGACGAACCCCTGAAGATCCGCTCACTGCCTCCATGTGGCTCGGGACTGTACCCAACTAAAACCTGTTTGCACGACTCCTTTGAGCCGTGGTAGGGTAGTAATCAAAGCACAGTGGGAACTCACACGAGACAAATGACGATCTCAGGTCGATGAACTAACCTGTACACATGTCACCTGGGAACTGCTATCTGACGTCTGGTATAAGACCAACTAGCAGGTTCCCGGCGAGTCCTGTCCGGTGTACTCATAACCCAATGAGCACCTGTATACATCTTAGGTGAACCAACTGACACCAGTGGCTTGTGAGACCGGCCACCGCCCCTCGTCGGGGTCTCGACTGTATACACTAGTCTACTAATGGAGTATCGATGCCCAGTCTCGAAACTCCCACGACTAGGGACCATTTAAGGATGTGCTTATAGACCCCAGCTCCCACGTATATGATCGCCATCATACTGCTGGTCGTCAAGCAAGAATCCTAGGGCCTCTATCAACGTGCAATAGCGACATGTCAGGTCACCTAAAGCAGTACACGATGATAAAGATAAACCAGATAGCATACTATCATCTCGAGTAAGACTGTCCTACCGGGATAGGTCCTCCCTCAATCATTGCAATCACGTGCCTGTGATCCAATAATTGACTCTGAGGGCACTAACTCCAACATACCACACGTCAGATGGCAGTTCTCCGGTGACACTGGTACAAGGTAGTCTGTAGACCCGAGATCGTCATAGAGTCTTGTGTGATTCCCACTGTGCTTTGATTTCCACCTTACCACGTCCAAGAGGGCGTGCAAAACGGTGGCTTTTGGGTACAGTCCCGAATCACATGGAGGCAATGAGCGATAGGAGGGGATTCGTCTCTCCCGGTATAGGGAGTTGATGTTGTGCTGTGTTCGATTGGCTATAACTGGAAGTCCCTGGCCCGGGCTGATATGGAGATTTACTGGTAAGTGTTACTAGTAGTTTCTCGACCCGTTATGAGCCATACATCGACACGACTTATCGGTTACTGGGGTCTGACGTATACCACCCCTAGACTTGATATGCGACATATCAGACGAACAGACCGGACTGTACGGGAGTGTTACTGATCGGATTCATAGGAGAACGCACAGGCTAGCTTGTTGATCTTCTGATCGCTCAATACCTGGGTGGCTGTTACGTTTAGCTGACCGCTTGCAGCTTGTGGGTGTTTGATATGATCATCACCTGCTACCGGCGTATTGACGATTCTTTAGAGTCCTACACAGAGGTTTCTTGGCTCAGGCGAAACGGAGTAGTGGCGCATATGTGATATGCGCAGGAACGAGAATAATGCGATATGGGATACCGTATTATATTCTCGCGATATATCGATATGAACCGGGTCATCGGATCAAGTGTTGATTCGATGAATCGGTACATGATATATTAGTCGGTAATATTCGATATAGCCGGATCATCGATTCAAGTGTTGATTCGATGATTTAATGTATAATAATATATATGATATATTGTATTACATTATCTAATATTGGCTCTCTTTATTATTTCATTTTCTCAGTGGATGATACATTGATATATATGCGATATATGTTAATTGTATTATTTTCTTTTGTTGCAAATATAATATATATGTGATATATATTATTGTGACATGATATGATTAATTGTTAAACATGTTTAAGGATGATTAATTGAGGTTAGGGTTTGATTAGGGTTAGTAGCTTCAAGTTCCTTCTAGAAGCTTTTTTTTTTTGTCATTCTTAAGATCTTTATGGATGACACATTCTTTAAACTCAACCAAACCCTAACCCTAGTTGTTTCTCTACTTGTTCTTAGCCATTCATCCTTGACCATGGTTATATATCAATCATATGATTTATATTTCTATTCATCACAAAAGAAAATGATTATCATTATCTTTTCATGATCATCTTCTTCCTTCTTCAAGAAAGCTTGCTAGTTTTTCTTAAGTGATGAAATAAAATGAGAAAATGATATTAAAAGAAAGCAAAATTACTACTCTCTCATCCTCATCTCATCTAGCCCATGGGATTAGTGTGTTCTACTCTTTTGAGTGAGAAAGCTTGAGTCGAAGCAACTTCAAGGTAGATCATCGGAGATTTGGAATACTTCGAGCTAGCATGGATCGTTCGAGTCGTGGAGCCTCTCATGAGTCCGGGAGATCGTGGATCGCGGCAAAGGGACTTCTACTCGGAGCTTGTGAAGTGAAGGAGCGGACTACAAAGGTTGTAATCCCTCACACTTAGATAAAAGTTATCTTATTGCATGTTAAACCCTAATAATCTAGCAAAGATCCCGGCTTTGGGTTGTTCGGCACGTCTAAAATTTTATCCGGGCATGTTTGATGCCTTTAGAACCTTCACAAGAGTGCCTAGGAACCCTACAGTGGTATCAGAGCCTAGCTAGAGCATTAGGCGATGTGTTTACGAAGTTAAAACTCCGATCGAACCCGAAACGACGAAACTTGACCCCTCTCTGGAAATTTTTTAAATTTTGGGATTTTTCTGAATTAAAAATATGTAAAAAAATCAGCAGGGAATTCTAAGAAATACCATGAAACATGTGCCCACAATTCTACAATCTGAGCGCGGAACCGCGGCAAGAATATGGTTCTCGCGGCGGTTCCGCGGCTGAATTGTATGATTGGGACACGTGGCTTCATGGTATAGACCGTAGGTACTTGCTGACTATTCTGGGTATTTTTAATCTGTTCCAGGTGTTTAAAATTCTGGGGTTTGTTTTGTAATAGTAGACTCGATCGGAATATTTAAATTCGTATTTCTTTCCGGATATTTAGAAACTGTTAAACTATTTGAACGGATATCATTAACTTACTGTTTCCCGGTGCGGCAAACTTTCAAGTGTTGAAATTTATTCGGGTTTAAATCTTTCGGAAAAATTATACAAGTTAAGCGGTGGACCCTCTAGAAGACAACAAACCTTAACTCGATTATGTGACCGTCTTGAACTGCCTTTTGAACCTTCGGGTTTGGGGCAGTACGGCGTGCCACATGTGAGGCGTTGGCTTGACCCTTCTGCGGCTGGATCACCGGTACTGTGACATATTCTGGGATTATTTGAACCCCGCTCAAGTGTTGAGCAGTTTGGGAAATTTTGGGTGTTTGATTATCTGTTCGAAAAGTTTAATACTGTCGATTTATCTGGAATGTGATACAATATGTGGAATTCATAGAGTTAGGCATGAAATGCGGAGTATGTGATATTTCGGATTTACGATGTCTAAAGTGATTGTGGATTCCAAATATTGTAGTTTTACACTTTCTTTTCTGTGACCGTAAGTGTAATATGTGAGATCGCCGGTTTCGTTGCTATATGATTCAATGACAATTGGGATACGCATATTTACTTACGTTGATGATATGAGATATTATGTGTTGCTGTGATATGTTATATTGGATCGTCGCGTTCTGAATAGCCGGGGGTTTTATGTGAGATGAGGGTTTTTATTTTCATTCATGTAAAATTCATTTGTAATGTAATATTCTTTTATTTGGGGCACTTCCAGGTTGCGGTTGCTGTCACCAGTGTATATTATTTACTTTTCCGCATTAGGTAGACCCAAGGAGGGGAGCACAAGTAACCGGGTTCTAGGGTCCAGTGGGAGGCCATCTCGAGGAGTCGAGACCGGGTCTCCTAACCCTAGAATTGGCAGTGTTACTTGCCGCTCTCGTAGGGGTCTTGGGATGTGGGTTTGGCTATTCGTCGCGACCGTGGAATCCGTGTTTTATACAGGCTCGTATTGAAAACACGGACGTCCTAGTATATCCAATATTCATATATGTTCTTCTGCTGCAATGTTCTGTGATGAGATCATATTACTGCCTGAGACGAATGCTTATACTATATATATATGCTGATATATAAATATTACTGCTTTCGTTTCTTCTGTGATGCTTAGGAAGCATAAGCTGATGGGATTTTTATTAATGAGATTAATAAAAGAAAAGAAACCTAAAGATGTTGTAGAATCAAAACTTTATAAAAAGGGTAGCTACAGTTTTACTTTGCACAGTGATATATACGATATATCCTACACCTTATTCGATGAGGAAAGGACCGAGATCCCTTCACCGGGAGTGACTCCTTTAGCAAAACTGGCAGATGCTACAAAACGCGGTTTGTCTTTTGATTGCTTTTAGTGTTTTGCTTTGCACAGCGGTATATATGATATATCCTGCATCTTATTCGATGAGGAAAGGGCCGACGATCCCTTCACCGGGAGTGACCCCTTTAGCGAAACTAAGAAAAGCCTCAAAAACACTCCTTTTCAAAATTTCACTCGATTCTACGACGATATCAAGTTCATTACGCTCAGGGTTTTTCTGAAAAAACCTGCGTAGCCCTCCGTCATTTCAGATAGATGTTATTTAGTATTCGTGCTATGTTTGTTGACTTAGTCAAGGCGTAGTGTACGGTAGCTAAGTAGTGTTTATCTGTTAAAACATGAGATGTGATTGGATTAGGGTATTTGCACGGCCTTGTTGACTCAGTCAAGGGTCGTACGGGTGGGTTTAATTCAATCAAGAAATGTACGGGTTGAACTTGACTTGCGATTTATGGTTTGTTGACTTAGTCAAGGTCATAGATCGCTAGGGGCAAAAATATTATCGGGAATTTCAAGTGTTGAAATTTGCAATGAGATTGCATACCTCCTATGAGATAGTTGGATCCCGATACCCACTGCGAGTAAGTGTTACTCCTGGGAGAGTTTTACACAGGACAATTAGTCATTCAAGTAGGTGTCTAGAAAAGTGTTAACGAGGTTACGCCTATGGGAAAACGAGGTTTACTTTAATTAGGTCCGTGCGAAAGTACGGGGAACCTCCCTCAAAGTACCGACACTGATCTGGCTGAAAGATTGACGAAATTGTAGGGTGTAATTAATCCCGGCTAATCTTACCTTTTAGGGTTTTAAGGTAGATTTGATAAAAACAGTGGGAGACATCCTGATTAGATAAGATAATAACCAATCTAATCTTGCAAGAGCATACGCTAAAGTGTTTTCTTCTCTCTCTCTCCAGGTAGTGACCATTTCAGGCCATAATCAAGATAATAATATGGATGTATTGACTGAACCTAATTATTGTACTGAGCTAGGGAATGTCGGACCCGTTCTTTCTTATAAGAGTTATAAGACTGAACAGGAAACAGGAGAATATCTGGATTCTCACGCCGCCCAAAAGAACATACATGTTGATGCATCTTCTTCGGGTGTGTTAGTTATTGAGAACTGTTTCTCAGTTCACCCTACGTCCTGGGTATTGGATACCGGATCAGGATCCCACATATGTAAACAGTTACATGGGCTACGTAAAGGTAGAGAACTGGGAAAAGGTGATCATTCCGTTCAAGTAGGGAACGGTGCAAGTATTGTAGCCAAAGCAGTTGGCGAATATCACCTTGTATTGCCAAGTCGTAATACACTGATTCTAAATGAGTGCTATTATATACCGAACATGATGTGCAACATTATATCAGTTTCTTTATTGAGTAAAGAGGGATATAATTTTGTAGTACAGGATAATGTTATGAACATATTCCTAGATCAAAAGTTGATTGCATCAGGCTCGTTACATAATGGCATATTCATTCTAAATCAGAATACAGTCCTGAATATACAAAACACACACAAGAGGAAAAGTTCAGATGTGAACGAATCCTACTTGTGGCATTGTAGACTTGGTCATATCAATGCGACACGACTGGCTAAGTTACATAAAGATGGTTATTTGAATCCGTTCGAATTATCATCTTATGATACTTGCCATTCATGTCTCAAAGGAAAAATGACCAAAGCTCCGTTTAGTGGACACGGAGAAAGAGTTACCGAACTCTTAGGACTGGTACATAGTGATGTATGCGGTCCCATGTCTACGCATGCCAGGAACGGTTCTTCCTACTTCATTACATTCACTGACGATCTCTCCAGATACGGACATGTGTTCCTGTTGAAACACAAGTCTGAAGCTTTTGAGAAATTCAGAGAATATAAGCACGAAGTAGAGAACCAAACGGGCAAAAGTATTAAGATTCTTCGATCTGATCGAGGAGGTGAATACTTAAGCGGTGAGTTCCTAGATTATCTAAAAGAGAATGGGATTCTCTCTCAGCTTACTCCTCCTTATACACCACAGCACGACGGTGTATCGGAACGAAGGAATCGGACCCTATTAGATATGGTGCGATCTATGATGAGCGAAGCTGAGTTACCTATTTCCTTCTGGGGGTATGCGCTTGAGACAGCCATATACATATTGAATTTAGTTCCGTCTAAATCTGTACCTACCACACCATATGAGATATGGAGTGGGAAGAGACCATATTTTAAACGAGTTAAGATATGGGGTTGTCCGGCCTATGTCAAAAGACAAAATCCAGACAAACTCGAGGCACGATCAGTTCTTTGCAAATTTGTGGGATATCCTAAGAATTCACAAGGATATTTTTTCTACCACGCTGAGGAACAAAAAGTGTTTGTTGCTCAACATGCCACCTTTTTGGAAAGGGAATTTCTTGCAAAAGAAATTAGTGGCAGAGAGGTAGAGCTGGAAGAGATTCCAACACCACAAACCGCAACTGAAGATTTAGTGGAACCAGAGGATTCAGTAGTACCCGACGAACCCCAGCCTCTCCGCCGATCTAGTAGGGTTTCTCGTCCACCTGAAAGATACTACGGTTTTCTCATTGATGGTGGAAGCGAGGATTGCATCATGGATGATGATGACCCGACTAGTTTCGAGCAGGCCATCACGAGTGGTGACTCTATGAAATGGCTGGATGCAATGCGATCTGAGATGGAATCCATGTACACCAACAAAGTATGGACTTTGGAAAATGCTCCTGAAGGAGTAAAACCCATTGGGAGCAAGTGGATCTTTAAAAAGAAATTTGGTGTAGATGAAAAAGTTGAGACTTTCAAAGCTAGACTTGTAGCAAAGGGATTTCGTCAAAGACCAGGTGTGGACTATGACGAAACCTTTTCTCCAGTAGCTATGCTTAAGTCCATCCGGATCTTACTTGCCATTGCTGCATACCATGACTACGAAATCTGGCAAATGGATGTTAAGACCGCCTTTCTAAACGGTGATTTAGAAGAAAGCGTGTACATGACTCAGCCAGAGGGCTTCGTAGATAGTGGGAGCAGCAGAAAGGTGTGCAAGCTGCTTAAATCCATTTATGGGTTAAAGCAAGCATCGCGGAGTTGGAACATCTGTTTTGATGTTGTAGTCAAAGAGTTTGACTTCATCAAAAATATAGATGAATCTTGTATCTATAAGAAGGTAGCAGAGGGTAAGGTTGTCTTCCTCGTATTATACGTGGATGACATACTCTTGATAGGAAATGATATTCCTATGCTGAAATCAGTCAAGCTCTTCTTATCACAGAGATTCTCAATGAAAGATCTAGGTGATGCCTCCTGCATATTGGGAATCATGATCTATAGAGATAGATCTAAACGAATACTGGGATTGTCCCAATCCAGGTACATTGACACCATACTAAAGAGGTTTAGTATGGAAGAATCCAAACGTGGGAACCAACCCACGATCTCTGGACTCACTCTCTCCAAAGAGATGTCTCCCAAGACTGATTTGGAGAGAGCTCGCATGCAAGGGATACCCTATGCTTCGGCAGTAGGCTCTATCATGTATGCGATGCTATGTACCAGACCCGATGTAGCATACTCACTAAGTGTAGTGAGTCGGTATCAAGCAGATCCAGGAGAGAGTCATTGGACAGCAGTGAAGAACATTCTCAAGTACTTGCGAAGGACTAAGGAGATGTTCTTGGTGTATGGTAACGGAGAACTCCAGGTGGAGTCCTTTACCGATTCCAGCTTCCAAAGTGATAAGGACGACTCTAAGTCGCATTCGGGTTTTGTCTTTACCCTCAATGGAGGGGCGGTATGTTGGAAGAGTTCCAAACAGGATACCGTTGCAGACTCAACGATGGAGGCTGAATACATCGCTGCCAACGATGCTGCCAAAGAGGCTGTCTGGATCAAGAAGTTCATTAGTGAACTTGGTGTGGTTCCATCCATTGAGCATCCAATACCTCTGTATTGCGATAACAATGGAGCTGTGGCGTTAGCCAAGGAACCCAGGTCCCATCAGAAGTCCAGACATATTCTGAGGCGGTATCACCTGATCAGGGAGATAGTTGATCGCCGGGAGATCGAGGTCAGGAGAGTAGATACGAAGAATAACACTGCGGATCCATTCACGAAGGCTATTCCCCAGATACAGTTTGAGAGATTATTCGGGATGCTAGGTATGCGATACTACAGCAGCTGGCCTTAGTGCAAGTGGGAGATTGTTAGTTATGTATATGCCCTAGAGGCCATTGTTGTACATATGATGTATATTATAATGGATGCTTGGTTATATATAGAGATGACTTTCTTGCTCGTCATGATAGTATGCTATTTGGTTTCACTTTATCTTAACATGTTGATTTGTATTGGTTTACTGTTTTACTCTCACATGTTGATAAAGCCCTTAGGATCTGTACTCGACTACTCGGACTATGATGAGATCATACTAGTGGGGCCGCGGTAGTCGATGAGTACATCCTATAACTGTTCCTAGTCGAGGGTATATCGAGACAGGGCATCGATACACCAGAGTAGACTAGCGTATACGCATCTTGACCCATATGATGGGCGATGGATGATCCCATATCCATCGGTGTTAGACATCAGAGATGGTGTACGGGTGCTCAGTGGAGACTGGGTACACTGGACGGACTCGCCGAGAACTCCCAGATGGTGATATACCACACGTCAGATGGCAGTTCTCCGGTGACACTGGTACAGGGTAGTCTGTAGACCCGAGATCGTCATAGAGTCTTGTGTGATTCCCACTGTGCTTTGATTTCCACCTTACCACGTCCAAGAGGGCGTGCAAAACGGTGGCTTTTGGGTACAGTCCCGAATCACATGGAGGCAATGAGCGATAGGAGGGGATTCGTCTCTCCCGGTATAGGGAGTTGATGTTGTGCTGTGTTCGATTGGCTATAACTGGAAGTCCCTGGCCAGGGCTGATATGGAGATTTACTGGTAAGTGTTACTAGTAGTTTCTCGACCCGTTATGAGCCATACATCGACACGACTTATCGGTTACTGGGGTCTGACGTATACCACCCCTAGACTTGATATGCGACATATCAGACGAACAGACCGGACTGTACGGGAGTGTTACTGATCGGATTCACAGGAGAACGCACAGGCTAGCTTGTTGATCTTCTGATCGCTCAATACCTGGGTGGCTGTTACGTTTAGCTGACCGCTTGCAGCTTGTGGGTGTTTGATATGATCATCACCTGCTACCGGCGTATTGACGATTCTTTAGAGTCCTACACAGAGGTTTCTTGGCTCAGGCGAAACGGAGTAGTGGCGCATATGTGATATGCGCAGGAACGAGAATAATGCGATATGGGATACCGTATTATATTCTCGCGATATATCGATATGAACCGGGTCATCGGATCAAGTGTTGATTCGATGAATCGGTACATGATATATTAGTCGGTAATATTCGATATAGCCGGATCATCGATTCAAGTGTTGATTCGATGATTTAATGTATAATAATATATATGATATATTGTATTACATTATCTAATATTGGCTCTCTTTATTATTTCATTTTCTCAGTGGATGATACATTGATATATATGCGATATATGTTAATTGTATTATTTTCTTTTGTTGCAAATATAATATATATGTGATATATATTATTGTGACATGATATGATTAATTGTTAAACATGTTTAAGGATGATTAATTGAGGTTAGGGTTTGATTAGGGTTAGTAGCTTCAAGTTCCTTCTAGAAGCTTTTTCTTTTGTCATTCTTAAGATCTTTATGGATGACACATTCTTTAAACTCAACCAAACCCTAACCCTAGTTGTTTCTCTACTTGTTCTTAGCCATTCATCCTTGACCATGGTTATATATCAATCATATGATTTATATTTCTATTCATCACAAAAGAAAATGATTATCATTATCTTTTCATGATCATCTTCTTCCTTCTTCAAGAAAGCTTGCTAGTTTTTCTTAAGTGATGAAATAAAATGAGAAAATGATATTAAAAGAAAGCAAAATTACTACTCTCTCATCCTCATCTCATCTAGCCCATGGGATTAGTGTGTTCTACTCTTTTGAGTGAGAAAGCTTGAGTCGAAGCAACTTCAAGGTAGATCATCGGAGATTTGGAATACTTCGAGCTAGCATGGATCGTTCGAGTCGTGGAGCCTCTCATGAGTCCGGGAGATCGTGGATCGCGGCAAAGGGACTTCTACTCGGAGCTTATGAAGTGAAGGAGCGGACTACAAAGGTTGTAATCCCTCACACTTAGATAAAAGTTATCTTATTGCATGTTAAACCCTAATAATCTAGCAAAGATCCCGGCTTTGGGTTGTTCGGCACGTCTAAAATTTTATCCGGGCATGTTTGATGCCATTAGGACCTTCACAAGAGTGCCTAGGAACCCTATAGTGGTATCAGAGCCTAGCTAGAGCATTAGGTGATGTGTTTACGAAGTTAAAACTCCGATCGAACCCGAAACGACGAAACTTGACCCCTCTCTGGAATTTTTTTAAATTTTGGGATTTTTCTGAATTAAAAATATGTAAAAAAATCAGCAGGGAATTCTAAGAAATACCATGAAACATGTGCCCACAATTCCACAATCTGAGCGCGGAACCGCGGCAAGAACATGGTTCTCGCGGCGGTTCCGCGGCTGAATTGTATGATTGGGACACGTGGCTTCATGGTATAGACCGTAGGTACTTGCTGACTATTCTGGGTATTTTTAATCTGTTCCAGGTGTTTAAAATTCTGGGGTTTGTTTTGTAATAGTAGACTCGATCGGAATATTTAAATTCGAATTTTTTTCCGGATATTTAGAAACTGTTAAACTATTTGAACGGATATTATTAACTTACTGTTTCCCAGTGCGGCAAACTTTCAAGTGTTGAAATTTATTCGGGTTTAAATCTTTCGGAAAAATTATACAAGTTAAGCGGTGGACCCTCTAGAAGACAACAAACCTTAACTCGATTATGTGACCGTCTTGAACTGCCTTTTGAACCTTCGGGTTTGGGGCAGTACGGCGTGCCACATGTGAGGCGTTGGCTTGACCCTTCTACGGCTGGATCACCGGTACTGTGACATATTCTGGGATTATTTGAACCCCGCTCAAGTGTTGAGCAGTTTGGGAAATTTTGGGTGTTTGATTATCTGTTCAAAAAGCTTAATACTGTCGATTTATCTGGAATGTGATACAATATGTGGAATTCATAGAGTTAGGCATGAAATGCGGAGTATGTGATATTTCGGATTTACGATGTCTAAAGTGATTGTGGATTCCAAATATTGTAGTTTTACACTTTCTTTTCTGTGACCGTAAGTGTAATATGTGAGATCGCCGGTTTCGTTGCTATATGATTCAACGACAATTGGGATGCGCATATTTACTTACGTTGATGATATGAGATATTATGTGTTGCTGTGATATGTTATATTGGATCGTCGCGTTCTGAATAGCCGGGGGTTTTATGTGAGATGAGGGTTTTTATTTTCATTCATGTAAAATTCATTTGTAATGTAATATTCTTTTATTTAGGGCACTTCCAGGTTGCGGTTGCTGTCACCAGTGTATATTATTTACTTTTCCGCATTAGGTAGACCCAAGGAGGGGAGCACAAGTAACCGGGTTCTAGGGTCCAGTGGGAGGCCATCTCGAGGAGTCGAGACCGGGTCTCCTAACCCTAGAATTGGCAGTGTTACTTGCCGCTCTCGTAGGGGTCTTGGGATGTGGGTTTGGCTATTCGTCGCGACCGTGGAATCCGTGTTTTATACAGGCTCGTATTGAAAACACGGACGTCCTAGTATATCCAATATTCATATATGTTCTTCTGCTGCAATGTTCTGTGATGAGATCATATTACTGCCTGAGACAAATGCTTATACTATATATATATGCTGATATATAAATATTACTGCTTTCGTTTCTTCTGTGATGCTTAGGAAGCATAAGCTGATGGGATTTTTATTAATGAGATTAATAAAAGAAAAGAAACCTAAAGATCTTGTAGAATCAAAACTTTATAAAAAGGGTAGCTACAGTTTTACTTTGCACAGTGATATATACGATATATCCTACACCTTATTCGATGAGGAAAGGACCGAGATCCCTTCACCGGGAGTGACTCCTTTAGCAAAACTGGCAGATGCTACAAAACGCGGTTTGTCTTTTGATTGCTTTTAGTGTTTTGCTTTGCACAGCGGTATATATGATATATCCTGCATCTTATTCGATGAGGAAAGGGCCGACGATCCCTTCACCGGGAGTGACCCCTTTAGCGAAACTAAGAAAAGCCTCAAAAACACTCCTTTTCAAAACTTCACTCGATTCTACGACGATATCAAGTTCATTACGCTCAGGGTTTTTCTGAAAAAACCTGCGTAGCCCTCCGTCATTTCAGATAGATGTTAGTTAGTATTCGTGCTATGTTTGTTGACTTAGTCAAGGCGTAGTGTACGGTAGCTAAGTAGTGTTTATCTATTAAAACATGAGATGTGATTGGATTAGGGTATTCGCACGGCCTTGTTGACTCAGTCAAGGGTCGTACGGGTGGGTTTAATTCAATCAAGAAATGTACGGGTTGAACTTGACTTGCGATTTATGGTTTGTTGACTTAGTCAAGGTCATAGATCGCTAGGGGCAAAAATATTATCGGGAATTTCAAGTGTTGAAATTTGCAATGAGATTGCATACCTCCTATGAGATAGTTAGATCCCGATACACACTGCGAGTAAGTGTTACTCCTGGGAGAGTTTTACACAGGACAATTAGTCATTCAAGTAGGTGTCTAGAAAAGTGTTAACGAGGTTACGCCTCTGGGAAAACGAGGTTTACTTTAATTAGGTCCGTGCGAAAGCATGGGGAACCTCCCTCAAAGTACCGACACTGATCTGGCTGAAAGATTGACGAAATTGTAGGGTGTAATCAATCCTGGCTAATCTTACCTTTTAGGGTTTTAAGGTAGATTTGATAAAAACAGTGGGAGACATCCTGATTAGATAAGATAATAACCAATCTAATCTTGCAAGAGCATACGCTAAAGTGTTTTCTTCTCTCTCTCTCCAGGTAGCGACCATTTCAGGCCATAATCAAGATAATAATATGGATGTATTGACTGAACCTAATTATTGTACTGAGCTAGGGAATGTTGGACCCGTTCTTTCTTATAAGAGTTATAAGACTGAACAGGAAACAGGAGAATATCTGGATTCTCACGCCGCCCAAAAGAACATACATGTTGATGCATCTTCTTCGGGTTGTTAGTTATTGAGAACTGTTTCTCAGTTCACCCTACGTCCTGGGTATTGGCTACCGGATCAGGATCCCACATATGTAAACAGTTACATGGGCTACGTAAAGGTAGAGAACTGGGAAAAGGTGATCATTCCGTTCAAGTAGAGAACGGTGCAAGTATTGTAGCCAAAGCAGTTGGCGAATATCACCTTGTATTGCCAAGTCGTAATACACTGATTCTAAATGAGTGCTATTATATACCGAACATGATGTGCAACATTATATCAGTTTCTTTATTGAGTAAAGAGGGATATAATTTTGCAGTACAGGATAATGTTATGAACATATTCCTAGATCAAAAGTTGATTGCATCAGGCTCGTTACATAATGGTATATTCATTCTAAATCAGAATACAGTCCTGAATATACAAAACACACACAAGAGGAAAAGTTCAGATGTGAACGAATCCTACTTGTGGCATTGTAGACTTGGTCATATCAATGCGACACGACTGGCTAAGTTACATAAAGATGGTTATTTGAATCCGTTCGAATTATCATCTTATGATACTTGCCATTCATGTCTCAAAGGAAAAATGACCAAAGCTCCGTTTAGTGGACACGGAGAAAGAGTTACCGAACTCTTAGGACTGGTACATAGTGATGTATGCGGTCCCATGTCTACGCATGCCAGGAACGGTTCTTCCTACTTCATTACATTCACTGACGATCTCTCCAGATACGGACACGTGTTCCTGTTGAAACACAAGTCTGAAGCTTTTGAGAAATTCAGAGAATATAAGCACGAAGTAGAGAACCAAACGGGCAAAAGTATTAAGATTCTTCGATCTGATCGAGGAGGTGAATACTTAAGCGGTGAGTTCCTAGATTATCTAAAAGAGAATGGGATTCTCTCTCAGCTTACTCATCCTTATACACCACAGCACAATGGTGTATCGGAACGAAGGAATCGGACCCTATTAGATATGGTGCGATCTATGATGAGCGAAGCTGAGTTACCTATTTCCTTCTGGGGGTATGCGCTTGAGACAGCCATATACATATTGAATCTAGTTCCGTCTAAATCTGTACCTACCACACCATATGAGATATGGAGTGGGAAGAGACCATATTTTAAACGAGTTAAGATATGGGGTTGTCCGGCCTATGTCAAAAGACAAAATCCAGACAAACTCGAGGCACGATCAGTTCTTTGCAAATTTGTGGGATATCCTAAGAATTCACAAGGATATTTTTTCAACCACGCTGAGGAACAAAAAGTGTTTGTTGCTCAACATGCCACCTTTTTGGAAAGGGAATTTCTTGCAAAAGAAATTAGTGGCAGAGAGGTAGAGCTGGAAGAGGTTCCAACACCACAAACCGCAACTGAAGATTTAGTGGAACCAGAGGATTCAGTAGTACCCGACGAACCCCAGCCTCTCCGCCGATCTAGTAGGGTTTCTCGTCCACCTGAGAGATACTACGGTTTTCTCATTGATGGTGGAAGCGAGGATTGCATCATGGATGATGATGACCCGACTAGTTTCGAGCAGGCCATCACGAGTGGTGACTCTGTGAAATGGCTGGATGCAATGCGATCTGAGATGGAATCCATGTACACCAACAAACTATGGACTTTGGAAAATGCTCCTGAAGGGGTAAAACCCATTGGGAGCAAGTGGATCTTTAAAAAGAAATTTGGTGTAGATGGAAAAGTTGAGACTTTCAAAGCTAGACTTGTAGCAAAGGGATTTCGTCAAAGACCAGGTGTGGACTATGACGAAACCTTTTCTCCAGTAGCTATGCTTAAGTCCATCCGGATCTTACTTGCCATTGCTGCATACCATGACTACGAAATCTGGCAAATGGATGTTAAGACCGCCTTTCTAAACGGTGATTTAGAAGAGAGCGTGTACATGACTCAGCCAGAGGGCTTCGTAGATAGTGGGAGCAGCAGAAAGGTGTGCAAGCTGCTTAAATCCATTTATGGGTTAAAGCAAGCATCGCGGAGTTGGAACATCTGTTTTGATGTTGTAGTCAAAGAGTTTGACTTCATCAAAAATATAGATGAACCTTGTATCTATAAGAAGGTAGCAGAGGGTAAGGTTGTCTTCCTCGTATTATACGTGGATTACATACTCTTGATAGGAAATGATATTCCTATGCTGAAATCAGTCAAGCTCTTCTTATCACAGAGATTCTCAATGAAAGATCTAGGTGATGCCTCCTGCATATTGGGAATCATGATCTATAGAGATAGATCTAAACGAATACTGGGATTGTCCCAATCCAGGTACATTGACACCATACTAAAGAGGTTTAGTATGGAAGAATCCAAACGTGGGAACCAACCCACGATCTCTGGACTCACTCTCTCCAAAGAGATGTCTCCCAAGACTGATTTGGAGAGAGCTCGCATGTAAGGGATACCCTATGCTTCGGCAGTAGGCTCTATCATGTATGCGATGCTATGTACCAGACCCGATATAGCATACTCACTAAGTGTAGTGAGTCGGTATCAAGCAGATCCAGGAGAGAGTCATTGGACAGCAGTGAAGAACATTCTCAAGTACTTGCGAAGGACTAAGGAGATGTTCTTGGTGTATGGTAACGGAGAACTCCAGGTGGAGTCCTTTACCGATTCCAGCTTCCAAAGTGATAAGGACGACTCTAAGTCACATTCGGGTTTTGTCTTTACCCTCAATGGAGGGGCGGTATGTTGGAAGAGTTCCAAACAGGATACCGTTGCAGACTCAACGATGGAGGCTGAATACATCGCTGCCAACGATGCTGCCAAAGAGGCTGTCTGGATCAAGAAGTTCATTAGTGAACTTGGTGTGGTTCCATCCATTGAGCATCCAATACCTCTGTATTGCGATAACAATGGAGCTGTGGCGTTAGCCAAGGAACCCAGGTCCCATCAGAAGTCCAGACATATTCTGAGGCGGTATCACCTGATCAGGGAGATAGTTGATCGCCGGGAGATCGAGGTCAGGAGAGTAGATACGAAGGATAATACTGCGGATCCATTCACGAAGGCTATTCCCCAGATACAGTTTGAGAGATTATTCGGGATGCTAGGTATGCGATACTACAGCAGCTGGCCTTAGTGCAAGTGGGAGATTGTTAGTTATGTATATGCCCTAGAGGCCATTGTTGTACATATGATGTATATTATAATGGATGCTTGGTTATATATAGAGATGACTTCTTGCTCGTCATGATAGTATGCTATTTGGTTTCACTTTATCTTAACATGTTGATTTGTATTGGTTTACTGTTTTACTCTCACATGTTGATAAAGCCCTTAGGATCTGTACTCGACTACTCGGACTATGATGAGATCATACTAGTGGGGCCGCGGTAGTCGATGAGTACATCCTATAACTGTTCCTAGTCGAGGGTATATCGAGACAGGGCATCGATACACCAGAGTAGACTAGCGTATACGCATCTTGACCCATATGA
Organism: Agapanthus africanus; assembly: GCA_030015575.1. Taxonomy (NCBI): domain Eukaryota; kingdom Viridiplantae; phylum Streptophyta; class Magnoliopsida; order Asparagales; family Amaryllidaceae; genus Agapanthus; species Agapanthus africanus. The sequence continues at coordinate 88,950,912 of JASDDO010000026.1, read as the reverse complement.
TGGGCGATGGATGATCCCATATCCATCGGTGTTAGACATCAGAGATGGTGTACGGGTGCTCAGTGGAGACTGGGTACACTGGACGGACTCGCCGAGAACTCCCAGATGGTGATATACCACACGTCAGATGGCAGTTCTCCGGTGACACTGGTACAGGGTAGTCTGTAGACCCGAGATCGTCATAGAGTCTTGTGTGATTCCCACTGTGCTTTGATTTCCACCTTACCACGTCCAAGAGGGCGTGCAAAACGGTGGCTTTTGGGTACAGTCCCGAATCACATGGAGGCAATGAGCGATAGGAGGGGATTCGTCTCTCCCGGTATAGGGAGTTGATGTTGTGCTGTGTTCGATTGGCTATAACTGGAAGTCCCTGGCCAGGGCTGATATGGAGATTTACTGGTAAGTGTTACTAGTAGTTTCTCGACCCGTTATGAGCCATACATCGACACGACTTATCGGTTACTGGGGTCTGACGTATACCACCCCTAGACTTGATATGCGACATATCAGACGAACAGACCGGACTGTACGGGAGTGTTACTGATCGGATTCACAGGAGAACGCACAGGCTAGCTTGTTGATCTTCTGATCGCTCAATACCTGGGTGGCTGTTACGTTTAGCTGACCGCTTGCAGCTTGTGGGTGTTTGATATGATCATCACCTGCTACCGGCGTATTGACGATTCTTTAGAGTCCTACACAGAGGTTTCTTGGCTCAGGCGAAACGGAGTAGTGGCGCATATGTGATATGCGCAGGAACGAGAATAATGCGATATGGGATACCGTATTATATTCTCGCGATATATCGATATGAACCGGGTCATCGGATCAAGTGTTGATTCGATGAATCGGTACATGATATATTAGTCGGTAATATTCGATATAGCCGGATCATCGATTCAAGTGTTGATTCGATGATTTATTATATAATAATATATATGATATATTGTATTACATTATCTAATATTGGCTCTCTTTATTATTTCATTTTCTCAGTGGATGATACATTGATATATATGCGATATATGTTAATTGTATTATTTTCTTTTGTTGCAAATATAATATATATGTGATATATATTATTGTGACATGATATGATTAATTGTTAAACATGTTTAAGGATGATTAATTGAGGTTAGGGTTTGATTAGGGTTAGTAGCTTCAAGTTCCTTCTAGAAGCTTTTTCTTTTGTCATTCTTAAGATCTTTATGGATGACACATTCTTTAAACTCAACCAAACCCTAACCCTAGTTGTTTCTCTACTTGTTCTTAGCCATTCATCCTTGACCATGGTTATATATCAATCATATGATTTATATTTCTATTCATCACAAAAGAAAATGATTATCATTATCTTTTCATGATCATCTTCTTCCTTCTTCAAGAAAGCTTGCTAGTTTTTCTTAAGTGATGAAATAAAATGAGAAAATGATATTAAAAGAAAGCAAAATTACTACTCTCTCATCCTCATCTCATCTAGCCCATGGGATTAGTGTGTTCTACTCTTTTGAGTGAGAAAGCTTGAGTCGAAGCAACTTCAAGGTAGATCATCGGAGATTTGGAATACTTCGAGCTAGCATGGATCGTTCGAGTCGTGGAGCCTCTCATGAGTCCGGGAGATCGTGGATCGCGGCAAAGGGACTTCTACTCGGAGCTTATGAAGTGAAGGAGCGGACTACAAAGGTTGTAATCCCTCACACTTAGATAAAAGTTATCTTATTGCATGTTAAACCCTAATAATCTAGCAAAGATCCCGGCTTTGGGTTGTTCGGCACGTCTAAAATTTTATCCGGGCATGTTTGATGCCTTTAGAACCTTCACAAGAGTGCCTAAGAACCCTATAGTGGTATCAGAGCCTAGCTAGAGCATTAGGTGATGTGTTTACGAAGTTAAAACTCCGATCGAACCCGAAACGACGAAACTTGACCCCTCTCTGGAATTTTTTTAAATTTTGGGATTTTTCTGAATTAAAAATATGTAAAAAAATCAGCAGGGAATTCTAAGAAATACCATGAAACATGTGCCCACAATTCCACAATCTGAGCGCGGAACCGCGGCAAGAACATGGTTCTCGCGGCGGTTCCGCGGCTGAATTGTATGATTGGGACACGTGGCTTCATGGTATAGACCGTAGGTACTTGCTGACTATTCTGGGTATTTTTAATCTGTTCCAGGTGTTTAAAATTCTGGGGTTTGTTTTGTAATAGTAGACTCGATCGGAATATTTAAATTCGAATTTTTTTCCGGATATTTAGAAACTGTTAAACTATTTGAACGGATATCATTAACTTACTGTTTCCCGGTGCGGCAAACTTTCAAGTGTTGAAATTTATTCGGGTTTAAATCTTTCGGAAAAATTGTACAAGTTAAGCGGTGGACCCTCTAGAAGACAACAAACCTTAACTCGATTATGTGACCGTCTTGAACTGCCTTTTGAACCTTCGGGTTTGGGGCAGTACGACGTGCCACATGTGAGGCGTTGGCTTGACCCTTCTACGGCTGGATCACCGGTACTGTGACATATTCTGGGATTATTTGAACCCCGCTCAAGTGTTGAGCAGTTTGGGAAATTTTGGGTGTTTGATTATCTGTTCAAAAAGCTTAATACTGTCGATTTATCTGGAATGTGATACAATATGTGGAATTCATAGAGTTAGGCATGAAATGCGGAGTATGTGATATTTCGGATTTACGATGTCTAAAGTGATTGTGCATTCCAAATATTGTAGTTTTACACTTTCTTTTCTGTGACCGTAAGTGTAATATGTGAGATCGCCGGTTTCGTTGCTATATGATTCAACGACAATTGGGATGCGCATATTTACTTACGTTGATGATATGAGATATTATGTGTTGCTGTGATATGTTATATTGGATCGTCGCGTTCTGAATAGCCGGGGGTTTTATGTGAGATGAGGGTTTTTATTTTCATTCATGTAAAATTCATTTGTAATGTAATATTCTTTTATTTAGGGCACTTCCAGGTTGCGGTTGCTGTCACCAGTGTATATTATTTACTTTTCCGCATTAGGTAGACCCAAGGAGGGGAGCACAAGTAACCGGGTTCTAGGGTCCAGTGGGAGGCCATCTCGAGGAGTCGAGACCGGGTCTCCTAACCCTAGAATTGGCAGTGTTACTTGCCGCTCTCGTAGGGGTCTTGGGATGTGGGTTTGGCTATTCGTCGCGACCGTGGAATCCGTGTTTTATACAGGCTCGTATTGAAAACACGGACGTCCTAGTATATCCAATATTCATATATGTTCTTCTGCTGCAATGTTCTGTGATGAGATCATATTACTGCCTGAGACAAATGCTTATACTATATATATATGCTGATATATAAATATTACTGCTTTCGTTTCTTCTGTGATGCTTAGGAAGCATAAGCTGATGGGATTTTTATTAATGAGATTAATAAAAGAAAAGAAACCTAAAGATCTTGTAGAATCAAAACTTTATAAAAAGGGTAGCTACAGTTTTACTTTGCACAGTGATATATACGATATATCCTACACCTTATTCGATGAGGAAAGGACCGAGATCCCTTCACCGGGAGTGACTCCTTTAGCAAAACTGGCAGATGCTACAAAACGCGGTTTGTCTTTTGATTGCTTTTAGTGTTTTGCTTTGCACAGCGGTATATATGATATATCCTGCACCTTATTCGATGAGGAAAGGGCCGACGATCCCTTCACCGGGAGTGACCCCTTTAGCGAAACTAAGAAAAGCCTCAAAAACACTCCTTTTCAAAACTTCACTCGATTCTACGACGATATCAAGTTCATTACGCTCAGGGTTTTTCTGAAAAAACCTGCGTAGCCCTCCGTCATTTCAGATAGATGTTAGTTAGTATTCGTGCTATGTTTGTTGACTTAGTCAAGGCGTAGTGTACGGTAGCTAAGTAGTGTTTATCTATTAAAACATGAGATGTGATTGGATTAGGGTATTCGCACGGCCTTGTTGACTCAGTCAAGGGTCGTACGGGTGGGTTTAATTCAATCAAGAAATGTACGGGTTGAACTTGACTTGCGATTTATGGTTTGTTGACTTAGTCAAGGTCATAGATCGCTAGGGGCAAAAATATTATCGGGAATTTCAAGTGTTGAAATTTGCAATGAGATTGCATACCTCCTATGAGATAGTTAGATCCCGATACACACTGCGAGTAAGTGTTACTCCTGGGAGAGTTTTACACAGGACAATTAGTCATTCAAGTAGGTGTCTAGAAAAGTGTTAACGAGGTTACGCCTCTGGGAAAACGAGGTTTACTTTAATTAGGTCCGTGCGAAAGCATGGGGAACCTCCCTCAAAGTACCGACACTGATCTGGCTGAAAGATTGACGAAATTGTAGGGTGTAATCAATCCTGGCTAATCTTACCTTTTAGGGTTTTAAGGTAGATTTGATAAAAACAGTGGGAGACATCCTGATTAGATAAGATAATAACCAATCTAATCTTGCAAGAGCATACGCTAAAGTGTTTTCTTCTCTCTCTCTCCAGGTAGCGACCATTTCAGGCCATAATCAAGATAATAATATGGATGTATTGACTGAACCTAATTATTGTACTGAGCTAGGGAATGTTGGACCCGTTCTTTCTTATAAGAGTTATAAGACTGAACAGGAAACAGGAGAATATCTGGATTCTCACGCCGCCCAAAAGAACATACATGTTGATGCATCTTCTTCGGGTTGTTAGTTATTGAGAACTGTTTCTCAGTTCACCCTACGTCCTGGGTATTGGATACCGGATCAGGATCCCACATATGTAAACAGTTACATGGGCTACGTAAAGGTAGAGAACTGGGAAAAGGTGATCATTCCGTTCAAGTAGAGAACGGTGCAAGTATTGTAGCCAAAGCAGTTGGCGAATATCACCTTGTATTGCCAAGTCGTAATACACTGATTCTAAATGAGTGCTATTATATACCGAACATGATGTGCAACATTATATCAGTTTCTTTATTGAGTAAAGAGGGATATAATTTTGCAGTACAGGATAATGTTATGAACATATTCCTAGATCAAAAGTTGATTGCATCAGGCTCGTTACATAATGGTATATTCATTCTAAATCAGAATACAGTCCTGAATATACAAAACACACACAAGAGGAAAAGTTCAGATGTGAACGAATCCTACTTGTGGCATTGTAGACTTGGTCATATCAATGCGACACGACTGGCTAAGTTACATAAAGATGGTTATTTGAATCCGTTCGAATTATCATCTTATGATACTTGCCATTCATGTCTCAAAGGAAAAATGACCAAAGCTCCGTTTAGTGGACACGGAGAAAGAGTTACCGAACTCTTAGGACTGGTACATAGTGATGTATGCGGTCTCATGTCTACGCATGCCAGGAACGGTTCTTCCTACTTCATTACATTCACTGACGATCTCTCCAGATACGGACACGTGTTCCTGTTGAAACACAAGTCTGAAGCTTTTGAGAAATTCAGAGAATATAAGCACGAAGTAGAGAACCAAACGGGCAAAAGTATTAAGATTCTTCGATCTGATCGAGGAGGTGAATACTTAAGCGGTGAGTTCCTAGATTATCTAAAAGAGAATGGGATTCTCTCTCAGCTTACTCCTCCTTATACACCACAGCACAATGGTGTATCGGAACGAAGGAATCGGACCCTATTAGATATGGTGCGATCTATGATGAGCGAAGCTGAGTTACCTATTTCCTTCTGGGGGTATGCGCTTGAGACAGCCATATACATATTGAATCTAGTTCCGTCTAAATCTGTACCTACCACACCATATGAGATATGGAGTGGGAAGAGACCATATTTTAAACGAGTTAAGATATGGGGTTGTCCGGCCTATGTCAAAAGACAAAATCCAGACAAACTCGAGGCACGATCAGTTCTTTGCAAATTTGTGGGATATCCTAAGAATTCACAAGGATATTTTTTCAACCACGCTGAGGAACAAAAAGTGTTTGTTGCTCAACATGCCACCTTTTTGGAAAGGGAATTTCTTGCAAAAGAAATTAGTGGCAGAGAGGTAGAGCTGGAAGAGGTTCCAACACCACAAACCGCAACTGAAGATTTAGTGGAACCAGAGGATTCAGTAGTACCCGACGAACCCCAGCCTCTCCGCCGATCTAGTAGGGTTTCTCGTCCACCTGAGAGATACTACGGTTTTCTCATTGATGGTGGAAGCGAGGATTGCATCATGGATGATGATGACCCGACTAGTTTCGAGCAGGCCATCACGAGTGGTGACTCTGTGAAATGGCTGGATGCAATGCGATCTGAGATGGAATCCATGTACACCAACAAAGTATGGACTTTGGAAAATGCTCCTGAAGGGGTAAAACCCATTGGGAGCAAGTGGATCTTTAAAAAGAAATTTGGTGTAGATGGAAAAGTTGAGACTTTCAAAGCTAGACTTGTAGCAAAGGGATTTCGTCAAAGACCAGGTGTGGACTATGACGAAACCTTTTCTCCAGTAGCTATGCTTAAGTCCATCCGGATCTTACTTGCCATTGCTGCATACCATGACTACGAAATCTGGCAAATGGATGTTAAGACCGCCTTTCTAAACGGTGATTTAGAAGAGAGCGTGTACATGACTCAGCCAGAGGGCTTCGTAGATAGTGGGAGCAGCAGAAAGGTGTGCAAGCTGCTTAAATCCATTTATGGGTTAAAGCAAGCATCGCGGAGTTGGAACATCTGTTTTGATGTTGTAGTCAAAGAGTTTGACTTCATCAAAAATATAGATGAACCTTGTATCTATAAGAAGGTAGCAGAGGGTAAGGTTGTCTTCCTCGTATTATACGTGGATTACATACTCTTGATAGGAAATGATATTCCTATGCTGAAATCAGTCAAGCTCTTCTTATCACAGAGATTCTCAATGAAAGATCTAGGTGATGCCTCCTGCATATTGGGAATCATGATCTATAGAGATAGATCTAAACGAATACTGGGATTGTCCCAATCCAGGTACATTGACACCATACTAAAGAGGTTTAGTATGGAAGAATCCAAACGTGGGAACCAACCCACGATCTCTGGACTCACTCTCTCCAAAGAGATGTCTCCCAAGACTGATTTGGAGAGAGCTCGCATGCAAGGGATACCCTATGCTTCGGCAGTAGGCTCTATCATGTATGCGATGCTATGTACCAGACCCGATGTAGCATACTCACTAAGTGTAGTGAGTCGGTATCAAGCAGATCCAGGAGAGAGTCATTGGACAGCAGTGAAGAACATTCTCAAGTACTTGCGAAGGACTAAGGAGATGTTCTTGGTGTATGGTAACGGAGAACTCCAGGTGGAGTCCTTTACCGATTCCAGCTTCCAAAGTGATAAGGACGACTCTAAGTCGCATTCGGGTTTTGTCTTTACCCTCAATGGAGGGGCGGTATGTTGGAAGAGTTCCAAACAGGATACCGTTGCAGACTCAACGATGGAGGCTGAATACATCGCTGCCAACGATGCTGCCAAAGAGGCTGTCTGGATCAAGAAGTTCATTAGTGAACTTGGTGTGGTTCCATCCATTGAGCATCCAATACCTCTGTATTGCGATAACAATGGAGCTGTGGCGTTAGCCAAGGAACCCAGGTCCCATCAGAAGTCCAGACATATTCTGAGGCGGTATCACCTGATCAGGGAGATAGTTGATCGCCGGGAGATCGAGGTCAGGAGAGTAGATACGAAGGATAATACTGCGGATCCATTCACGAAGGCTATTCCCCAGATACAGTTTGAGAGATTATTCGGGATGCTAGGTATGCGATACTACAGCAGCTGGCCTTAGTGCAAGTGGGAGATTGTTAGTTATGTATATGCCCTAGAGGCCATTGTTGTACATATGATGTATATTATAATGGATGCTTGGTTATATATAGAGATGACTTCTTGCTCGTCATGATAGTATGCTATTTGGTTTCACTTTATCTTAACATGTTGATTTGTATTGGTTTACTGTTTTACTCTCACATGTTGATAAAGCCCTTAGGATCTGTACTCGACTACTCGGACTATGATGAGATCATACTAGTGGGGCCGCGGTAGTCGATGAGTACATCCTATAACTGTTCCTAGTCGAGGGTATATCGAGACAGGGCATCGATACACCAGAGTAGACTAGCGTATACGCATCTTGACCCATATGATGGGCGATGGATGATCCCATATCCATCGGTGTTAGACATCAGAGATGGTGTACGGGTGCTCAGTGGAGACTGGGTACACTGGACGGACTCGCCGAGAACTCCCAGATGGTGATATACCACACGTCAGATGGCAGTTCTCCGGTGACACTGGTACAGGGTAGTCTGTAGACCCGAGATCGTCATAGAGTCTTGTGTGATTCCCACTGTGCTTTGATTTCCACCTTACCACGTCCAAGAGGGCGTGCAAAACGGTGGCTTTTGGGTACAGTCCCGAATCACATGGAGGCAATGAGCGATAGGAGGGGATTCGTCTCTCCCGGTATAGGGAGTTGATGTTGTGCTGTGTTCGATTGGCTATAACTGGAAGTCCCTGGCCAGGGCTGATATGGAGATTTACTGGTAAGTGTTACTAGTAGTTTCTCGACCCGTTATGAGCCATACATCGACACGACTTATCGGTTACTGGGGTCTGACGTATACCACCCCTAGACTTGATATGCGACATATCAGACGAACAGACCGGACTGTACGGGAGTGTTACTGATCGGATTCACAGGAGAACGCACAGGCTAGCTTGTTGATCTTCTGATCGCTCAATACCTGGGTGGCTGTTACGTTTAGCTGACCGCTTGCAGCTTGTGGGTGTTTGATATGATCATCACCTGCTACCGGCGTATTGACGATTCTTTAGAGTCCTACACAGAGGTTTCTTGGCTCAGGCGAAACGGAGTAGTGGCGCATATGTGATATGCGCAGGAACGAGAATAATGCGATATGGGATACCGTATTATATTCTCGCGATATATCGATATGAACCGGGTCATCGGATCAAGTGTTGATTCGATGAATCGGTACATGATATATTAGTCGGTAATATTCGATATAGCCGGATCATCGATTCAAGTGTTGATTCGATGATTTATTATATAATAATATATATGATATATTGTATTACATTATCTAATATTGGCTCTCTTTATTATTTCATTTTCTCAGTGGATGATACATTGATATATATGCGATATATGTTAATTGTATTATTTTCTTTTGTTGCAAATATAATATATATGTGATATATATTATTGTGACATGATATGATTAATTGTTAAACATGTTTAAGGATGATTAATTGAGGTTAGGGTTTGATTAGGGTTAGTAACTTCAAGTTCCTTCTAGAAGCTTTTTCTTTTGTCATTCTTAAGATCTTTATGGATGACACATTCTTTAAACTCAACCAAACCCTAACCCTAGTTGTTTCTCTACTTGTTCTTAGCCATTCATCCTTGACCATGGTTATATATCAATCATATGATTTATATTTCTATTCATCACAAAAGAAAATGATTATCATTATCTTTTCATGATCATCTTCTTCCTTCTTCAAGAAAGCTTGCTAGTTTTTCTTAAGTGATGAAATAAAATAAGAAAATGATATTAAAAGAAAGCAAAATTACTACTCTCTCATCCTCATCTCATCTAGCCCATGGGATTAGTGTGTTCTACTCTTTTGAGTGAGAAAGCTTGAGTCGAAGCAACTTCAAGGTAGATCATCGGAGATTTGGAATACTTCGAGCTAGCATGGATCGTTCGAGTCGTGGAGCCTCTCATGAGTCCGGGAGATCGTGGATCGCGGCAAAGAGACTTCTACTCGGAGCTTGTGAAGTGAAGGAGCGGACTACAAAGGTTGTAATCCCTCACACTTAGATAAAAGTTATCTTATTGCATGTTAAACCCTAATAATCTAGCAAAGATCCCGGCTTTGGGTTGTTCGGCACGTCTAAAATTTTATCCGGGCATGTTTGATGCCTTTAGAACCTTCACAAGAGTGCCTAGGAACCCTACAATTCGGGGAGATGAAGCGTCTCCATCACATCCTATAAATACCCATGTCCTTTCAGAAGAGCCTCCGCTTTGCTCATCTTCTTCTCTTGCAAACTTTTTCTGAGAATTTAATTCTCTTCTTCCAGAGCTTAGTTTTCTGCCTTGAAACCTTTTCAGAGTTGAACTCTGTTCAGAAAGACTCTTTTCCTCAGGTAATGTCTTTGAACAAACGATGAACTTTCACATTCCTCTGGATTTTAAATCCAAAACAAGAGTTTTTTACCCTTTAAATATGAACCCATGAAACCAATTAATCTTCAGCAGTAAATCGCTTTTAGGGTTCATCTGATCCTCCAAGGAGATGATGATGACAGTTCAAATTCATGGAGTTTAATTCCGTTCACAGAAAAAAGTTTCTGGGGATTTAATTCCCCTTTCCAAAAGGAATTCAATTCCTGTGAAGAACTAAGTTCTTCCCCATAGAGGCTTCTTAGGGTTTCCTTCGCCCCAGGTTGTCCTTTTGTGATCAGTGAAGAAGACGGTTGCAATAATGTCTTTTGTGGGAATTTAATTCTCCTGATCTTGTTTGATTTGTTGTAGAGCCCAAGGTAGATTTGTCCTTTAGGAGAAGGTGTAGGGCCACTTGAAACCCACTTTTTATTTAATGAGGGTATCCCCTTTGTCTTATTACAACTGCTTGGTCTCACTATTAACGAGCCGTCATCTTGATTCCGTGGGGCCCATGTGTTTTGTAACCAATGGTCCCATGAAAAGAGTCTGCTGTTGCTTTCTTCAACTTGTCTTCATGTTCATGCATGTATATATATTGCTGGCTTTGCTTTTGACAGTCTTCTTTTATTCGATTTCAGGTGCGATGGCTTCTGCTCCGTGCTTTCCCTTTACTCATTCGGAGGCCGCTTTTCCTCAATCACCATCTGACGAGGAAGCGATGGCGATGATCCGGGCTCATGAACCGAACTGCACCAACTTGCTTCTGTGGGGAACTTGGTACAGCCATATTATCCGGGGTCGCCGGAGTTTCCTCTGTGAAGTGCCGACAGAGCCCACTTTCCCATTTTCGCCGATGGATCCTCCGAGGACGGTTTTTGCTGTGGAGATGCCCAACTGGACTCCAACGGGACGACTTGAGCCTTCAACAACAGGTATCCCGAACCACCCGATCCCCGCTATAGATATCCTAGGGCGTCGCATTTGTCAGGGTGAGGCCCACCCATGGGGGCAGATTTATAAGATAGGGCTTACTCCTCGACACCCCACGGGCTACCTTCTCTGGGCTCACTATATCCTTGCCACCCATCGTGCGCGGTTGCAGAAGGTCGGGCTTTATCAGGCAATATACGCGTCACTCTTCCATTATAAGTCCCCGCATGTCTGGTGGGTTAGGGCGTTCTTGAATCAATGGAATCTCCCTACCAACACTATTATTTTAGGAGATCGCGAGGTTTCGATTTCTCTGGCAGAATTTTATGAAATCTCGGGATTGCCAATCAGGGGTACACTGTATGAGGAGTTGTTGCCTCCTGACGAGTACGTCTTCGAGCACGAGCCTGCACCGGTTGATGGCTTGTCTGCTGAGTGTTAGTTATATGTATGCCCTAGAGGCCATTACTGTACATTGGATGTATATTGTAGTGGATGCTGGGACATATATAGGGAGGACTTTCTTGCTCGACATGATAGTATGCTATCTGGTTGATCTTTACCTTAACGTGTACATTGATTGTCTCTCTGTTACATGTTGGTAAAGCCCTTAGGATGTGTACTTGACTACCTGGACTATGATGTGGATCATACTAGTGGGGACATGGTAGTCCATAAGTACATCCTTCAAAGTCCCTAGTCGTGGGTGTATCGAGACGGGGCATCGATATACCAGAGTAGACTAGCGTATACCTTCTCGACCCATACAGATGGGCGATGGATGATCCCATATCCATTGGTGTTTGACATCGGAGATGATATACGGGTGCTCAGTAGAGACTGGGTACACTGGACGGACTCGCCGAGAACTCCCAGATGGTATTATACCTTACGTCAGATGGCAGTTCTCTGGTGACACTGGTACAGAGTAGTCTGTTGACCCGAGATCGTCATAGAGTCTTGTGTGGTTCCCACTGTGCTTTGATTTCCATCTTACCACGTCCAAGAGGGCGTGCAAAACAGTGGTTTTTGGGTACAGTCCCGAGTCACATGGAGGCAATGAGCGATAGGAGGGGATTCGTCTCTCCCGGTATAGGGGTTGATGTTGCGCTGTGTTCGATTGGCTATAACAGGAAATCCCTGGCCAGGGTTGCCGAGAAACTACTGGTAAGTGTCCGAGTCACATGGAGGCAATGAGCGATAGGAGGGGATTCGTCTATCCCGGTATAGGGGGTTGATGTTGCGCTGTGTTCGATTGGCTATAACAGGAAATCCCTGGCCAGGGTTGCCGAGAAACTACTGGTAAGTGTTACCAGTAGTTTCTCGAAATGTTATAGACCTCATATCAACACGACTTATCAAGCTATTGGGGTCTGACGTTTACCACCCCTAGGCGAGATATGCGACATATCAGACGGACAGACCGGACTGTACGGTAAGTGTTACTGGTTGGATTCACAGGAGTGTGAGCGGGCTTGCTCGTCGATCTTCTGATCGCTCAATACCCGGGTGGCCGTTACGTTTAGCAGACCGCTTGCGGCTTGTGGATGTTTGATATGATCATCATCCGCTGCCGGCGTATTGACGAGTCTTTAGAGTCCTACACAGAGGTTTCCTGGCTCAAGCGAAACGAAATAGGAGCGCATATGAGATATGTGCGGGACCGAGAGTAATGCGTGTATGTGATACCGTATTACATTCTCGCAATAAATGTATCGATTAGGTTATATGCGATATACCCTAATTATCGAATCAAGGATTGATTCAATAAACCAGTACATAGGATACTAGTCGGTTATATACGATATGACCGGATCGTTAAATCAAGTGTTGATTTAATGATTTAATGCATAATTATATATTTGATATATTACTTTGCATTAACTAGTATCGGTTCACTTTAAATGGATTTTCTCGCTCGGATGTGCGCATTGCATATGCGATATGATTTTGTGCACTTGCTTGTATCATGTTTGATGATGCATGCAAACTTGGGTTTGTGTAAAGATTGAACCATGGTTTTATGAGTGGTTAGGGTTTATTATTTTCTTATTCATTTATTCTATTTAGTTATTCATTTGGAAAAAGAAAAAGAGTGAGAAAATGGTGGCTTTTCTTTGTTTGTAAATGAAGCTTCATGAAGCTTTCATTAAGTCACCATTTTGTCTCATGTTAAAACTTAACCACTCCACTTAACTATAGTTCTCTCTCTACACTTAACCAAGGTAAGAGTTATGATAAGAATGGATTTTCTTTTCTATTTTAATTAATTCTTATCATAACATTCTTCTTCTTCTTCTTCATTTCTTCATGGAAGAAAGCTTGCTCCATTAATGGCAAGTGATGATAAAGAGTGAGAAATCCAATTCTAAAGTCTACCCACTTCCTATTTCTTCATCCTCTACCTCTTGCCAAGTAGTAGAGTGTGTTTTCTTTACAAGTTTCTTGACTTGGTGAAGTTGGAGCTTGATCTAGTGATGCCTCGACGTAGATCATCTTCGGCATCGACGTCGACGACCTAGCCTGTCCATTCTCCGATGAAGCCGACGCAAGAGCCCGGGGTTCGACTTGGACAGCGAGGAGACTTCATTGCGGAGCTATGGAGGTGGAAGACCGGATCGACAAAGGTTGTATTTCCGTTTAAACTTTAGTTAAGTTGTTAACTAGTTTCATTTTCGCCTAGATTTCTAGCCAACGATCCGTATTAGGGTTTCTCGGCACCTAGATTTTTTGAAATTGGCATGGTCGATGCCTTGTGAGACCTCCTTGGAGTGCCTAGGAACCCTACAGTGGTATCAGAGCTACTAGGCATTGGATGTCGACCTATGGGGGGTTCTCACTGTGTGACAGTGTGGCGAAGCATAGGCTCTTACCCCCAGGGTGTCCCGAGACCGGAAGATGTTCCGGTGGGTTGTAGTCCTCGCGAGGGGGTATGCGTAAAAAGTAGCGGCTGAGGGACCCGTTGGTGCCACGGCGATCCCATTGGATGGGGTGGCTGCCTGACCTACAGTGGTATCAGAGCCTAGCTAGAGCCTTAGGCGAAGTCTAGACGGAGTTTGAAGTCCGATCAAACCGAAAACTAGAACCCAAAATAGCTCTCTGGACTTTTTCCAAATTCTGGGATTTTTCCACATTAAAAATATGCAGAAAACACATCAGGAATATCTAAGAGTTACTGTGAAATTCGGCGGCCCAATTCAACTATCCCACCGCGGTTCCGCGGCATGAGCAAGGCTCATGCGGCGGTTCCGCAGCCGTACGGCCACAGTATTTAAATTATTTTGCACAGTAATTCTTAGTTTCCAGTGGTGATTTTTCTGGGAATTTTTAATATTTTTTCAAGAGTTGAATTTTCTGGGTTGTTTTGGGGACTCGGTGTTTCGATCGGATTGTCAAACTTTGTCTATGTGGCTTTCCGGGTATTTTTAGAATATGTTAAAAAGTTCGACCGGATATAAATACCCACTTTTTCCCCTGTCGGGAAATTTCTAAGTGTTGGATTTTTCCGTAGTATTAAAGACGTTCTAAGTAGTGCAAGTAACTCGATGGACCCTCTAGAAGACAACAAACCTTAACTCGATTATGTGACCGTCTTGAACTGCCCTTTGAACCTTCGGGTTTGGGGCAGTACGGCGTGCCACATGTGAGGCGTTGGCTTGACCCTTCTACGGCTGGACCGTTGGTACTGAGGCGCGAACTGAATGTTTTTTAGACTTGTTTCATATGTTGATCTGTATCGGGAAAACTTGGGTGTTCGATTGTTCGATCGGAAAGTTTGACATTTTCTATTTATCCGGAATGGAATACAATAATTGGAATTCACAAAAAGTTATGAGATAACTGAATGAATATTATAAACGTAGCACTTTAGTCTCACTTAATCGGTTGCCACGGAATTTTGATGTGATCAAAAGTCCGTCGCAATCACGTAGCGTACGCGGATACTCGCCGGGTAAACTTAATAGACAGCCTCACTCCATAGCCCCGACCAAGTGACTGTAGGAGAACCCCGTCGCCGAAAGCATCCGTTCGGGTGCTCGCGGTGGCGGTGTTCCGCCTTGGTGCACTTCGTCGACGGCGTCGGGGGTGCAGCCGTCTACTAAAGTTTGCGACGAGCATGCGATCAGGATGTCGGGAATCTTGTTGAATTACCCGACTTGATATTGAAAAGAGTTTTCGATTTTGAGACTAAAATGCGGGGTTTATAATTGTTAGGCATGCGATGTCTAAGTAATTCATTTGGTCAGGCATGCGATGTCTGAGGTGGTTGCGGATTCCAACTGTTGTAGTTTTACACTTTCTTTTCTGTGACCGTAAGTGTAATATGTGATATCGCCGGTTTCGTTGCTATATGTCAACAACAATTGGGATGCGCATATTTACTTACGTTGATGACATGTGATGTTATGTGTTGCTGGATATGTTATATTGGATCGTCGTGTTTGAATAGCCGGGGTTTTTTTATGTGAGATGAGTGTTTTTCATTTTCATTCATGTAAAAACTTGTATGTAATATTCTTTTTATTGGGGCGCTTCCAGGTTGCGGAAGTTGTCACCGTTTGTATATTATTTACTTTTCCGCACTAGGATAGACCCAAGGAGGGGAGCACAAGTAACCGGGTTCTGGAGTCCAGTGGGAGACCAACTCGAGGAGTCGAGTCCGGGTCTCCTAACTCTAAAATTGGTAGGGTTGCTTGCCGCTCTCGTAGGGGTCCAGGGGTGTGGGTTTGGCTATTCATCGCGACCATGGAATCCGTGTTTTATACTGGCTCGTATTGAAAACACGGACGTCCTAGTATATCCAATATTTCATATGATTCTTCTGCTGCGATATCTGTGATGTGATCATGTGATGTTCTGTGATAGATACAGTATATAGTATATATGATATATTATATAGACGTTACTTATGTTTTACACCCGCGCTAGCCCTGCCCCGCTCTGCCGTTAGTTACCTAACCTAACGGTGCATGAGGGGACATCGAGGCGAATGCGGATGGCATAAGTGTACGTCGTATTTATCTGTGATGTTTAGGTACTTAAATGATGGGACTTCATTAATGTGATTAATGAAATAAAAGAAACCTAAGATGTTGTAGAATCGAATTTCAAAATAAAACAGGTAGCTACAGTTCTTGCTTTACACAGAGGTATATATGATATATCCTGCACCTTATTCGATAAGGAAAGGACCGAGATCCCTTCACCGGGAGTGACTCCTTTAGCAATAACTGGCAGATGCTACACCCTCGGTTTGTCTTTTGATTGCTTTTAAGAGTTTTTGCTTTGCACAGTGATATATATGATATATCCCGCACCTCATTCGACGAGGAAAGGACCGACGATCCCTTCACCGGGAGTGACTTCTTTAGCAAAACTAGAAAAGCCTCAAAAGCACTCCATTTTTAAAATCATTTGATTCTACAACGATATCGAGTTCATTACGCAATAGGTTTTCAGAAAAACCTGTCGTAGCCCTCCGTCATTTCAGATAAGTCCTATTTAGTATTCGTGCTACGTTTGTTGGCCTGCGTCAAGGCGTAGTGTGCGGTAGCTAACTAGTATTTATCTGTTTATGCATATGATGCAGATTGGATTAGGGTAGTCGTATGACTTTGTTGGCTTGCGTCAAGGGTCGTGCGGGTGGGTTTAATTCAATCAGGAAATGACGGGTTGAACTTGACTAGCGCACTATGGTTTGTTGGCCTGCGTCAAGGTCATAGGACGCTAGGGGCAAAATATTATCGGGAATTTCAAGTGTTGAAATTTGCAATGAGATTGCATACCTTCAATGAGATAGTTGGATCCCGATACCCGCTGCGAGTAAGTGTTACTCCTGGGAGAGTTTTATACATTACAATTAGCCGATCAAGTAGGTGTCTAGAAAGGTGTTAACGAGGTTACGCCTCTGGGAAAACGAGGTTTACATTAATTAGGTTCGTGCGACAGCACGGGGGACCTCCCTCAAAGTACCGACACTGGCCTGGCTGAAAGATTGGCGAACTTGTAGTGTGTAATTAATCCCGGCTAGTCTTTCCTTTTAGGGTTTGAAGGAAGATTTGATGAAAAGCAGTGGGAGCCATCCTGATTAGATAAAATAATAACCAATCTATTCTTGCAAGAGCGCACGCTGAGTGTTTTCTTCTCTCTCTCTCCTGGTAGCGACCATATCACGCCTTAATCAAGATAATAATACGGATTATTGACCGAACCCGCTTGTTATACTGAGCTGGGGAACGTTGGTCCCGCTCCAACTTATAATTGTTATAAGACAGAGCAGGAAATTGGGGAATACCGGATTTCCCGTGCCGCCCAAATGAAGAGAGTGCATGCTGATGCATCATCTTCGGGTGTGTTCATTATACAGAACTGTTTCTCAGTATCCTCCGCATCCTGGGTATATGATACCGGATCAGGATCCCAGATATGTAATCTGTTACATAGGGCTACAAAAGGGTAGAAAAACTGAGAACGGGTGATAAGTTTCATGAGACAGAAAACGGGGCAAGTGTTGCAACCAAGTCTGTCGGTCACTGTCACCCTGTATTACCAATACATTGATTCTGAACGAATGTTATTAGATACCGAACCTGATATACCAAATCATATCACTCTCTTTGTTAGAAAAGAAAGGATATAATTTTGTATTGATGGATAATGTTTTGAACATTTCCTATATCAAAAGTTGATCGGTTCAAGCACGTTATCTAAAAGCATTGATGTTCTAAATCAAACTACAGTTCTTAGTATACAGAACACACACAAGAGGAATAGTTCAGAAATGAACGAATCCTTCTTGAGGTATTGTAGACTAGGTCAGATCAATGTGACCCGACTAGCCTGAGTTACATGAAGATGCATATTTAAATTAGTTTGAATTTACATCTTGTGAAACTCGCCAGTCATGTCACAAAGATATAATGACACCAGCTCTGTTTATTGGAAACAGAGAAAGAGTTAATGAACTCTTGGGATGATACATGTTGATGTATGTAGGTCCCCTGTCTACACATGCCAGGACTGGTTCTTTATACTTCATTACGTTCTCTGATAATCTCTCAAGATTCAGACATACGTTCCTGTTGAAACACAAGTCCGAACCTTTTGAGATATTCACAGAATATAAGTTAGAAGTAGAGAACCAATATGGGTAAAAGTGTTATGTCCTTTGATAAGATCAAGGAGGAGAATACTTGAGCACGGAAATCCTGGACTATTCTAAAGGAGAATGAGATTCTCTCTCAGCATTACTCCTCTGTATACACCATAGCACGATGGTATATCGGGGCGGAGTAATCACACCCTATATGATAAGGTGTGCTCTATGATGAGTACTACTGAGATACCTATTTTCTTTTGGGAGTTATGCACTTGAGAAGCTGCATACCTATTGAATAGGGTTCCAATCAAATTAGTTGCCTACCAGTTCATATGTGATATGGAATGGGAAGAGCCCATGTCTTAAGCTAGTTAAGATTTGGGGTTGTCCGGCCTATGTCTAAAAACAAAATCCGGACAAGCTCGAGGCAAGGTCTGTTATGTAGAACTGGAAATGTTCCAGCTATACAAACTACAGCTGATGATTTGGTAGAACCGAAGGATTCAGTAGATGCCAACTAACCTCAGCCTCTCCGCCGATCTAGTAGGGTTCCTTACCCACCTGAGAGAAACTTCGGTTTCTCTATGACAGTGGGAGTGAGGATTGCATCATGAGATGATGACCCAACTAGCTTCGAGCTGGCCATCAAGAGTAAGACTCTGTAAGAATGGCTGGATGTTTAGTGATCTGAGATGGAATCCTCATACACCAACAAAGTATGGACTTTGGTTGCTATATCTGAAGGGTTAAATCCCCATCAGGAGCAAGTATATCTTGAGAAGATTACTTGGTGTATATGGAAAAGTTGAGACTTTCAAAACTAGACTTGTTAAAAGTTTTCGTCATCAACCAGGCGTGGATAATGATGAAACCTTTTCCAATACCTATGCTTAAGTCCATCCAGATCCTACTTGCCACGGCTACATACCATGACTATGAAATCTGGCGGTTGGATGTCATGACTGTTTTTCTAAATGATGTTTTAGAAAAGAACGTCTGTAAGTACACAGCCAGAGGGCCTCGTAGACAGTGGGAGCAGCGGAAACGTGTACAAGATGCTTTATAGGATAAAGCAGGCATCGCGGAGTTAGAACGTCTGTTTTGATGAGTTAGTCAAAGAGTTTGAATAGTCAAAATGGTAGATGAACCTTGTATATACAAAAAGGTAGTAGGGAGTATGGTGACGATCCTCGTACAGTACGTGGTTGTCATACTCTTGATAAGAAAGGAGTTTCTTATGCTACGCTCGATCAATCTCCGTTTATCACAAAGATTCTCCGTGTAGGATCAGAATGATACCTCCTAAATCCTGAGTTTTGGATCTATGAGATAGATTTAATTGGATGTTAGGATTCTCACTAGTTGTAGTGAGATAGTATCAATTGATCCTGGGGAGAATCACTGGAAGTATTCCAGGGTGATAAAGACGACTGAATGTCAGTCGCAGGCATTGTCTTTACCCTCAGTAAAGGGACGGTATGTTGGAAGTGTTCCAAGCTAGATACCGTGACATACTAGACGATAAAGGCTGGATACATCGCTACTTAAGATGCTACCAAAGAGGCTGTTTGGATGTATATTTGTTCATGAGATGAACTTAGTTCCTACCATTGTGTGACAATGGAGTTGTGGCTTATGCCAAGGAACGCCCGTCCTATCAGTGATCCAGACATATTCTAAGACAGTATCACCTGATCATGGAGATGGTTGATCTCCAGGCTGATCGAGGTTAGGAGAGAAGAAACAGAGGACAACACGGCAAATCCACTCACGAAGGCCTATTCCCAAAGAGAGACTCTTATGGGATGGTTGAGTATGAGATACTACAACCACTGCTATAGATGGCCCTAGTGCAAGTGGGAGATTGTTAGTTATATGTATGCCCTAGAGGCCATTACTGTACATTGGATGTATATTGTAGTGGATGCTGGGACATATATAGGGAGGACTTTCTTGCTCGACATGATAGTATGCTATCTGGTTGATCTTTACCTTAACGTGTACATTGATTGTCTCTCTGTTACATGTTGGTAAAGCCCTTAGGATGTGTACTTGACTACCTGGACTATGATGCAGATCATACTAGTGGGGACATGGTAGTCCATAAGTACATCCTTCAAAGTCCCTAGTCGTGGGTGTATCGAGACGGGGCATCGATATACCAGAGTAGACTAGCGTATACCTTCTCGACCCATATAGATGGGCGATGGATGATCCCATATCCATTGGTGTTTGACATCGGAGATGATATACGGGTGCTCAGTAGAGACTGGGTACACTGGACGGACTCGCCGAGAACTCCCAGATGGTATTATACCTTACGTCAGATGGCAGTTCTCTGGTGACACTGGTACAGAGTAGTCTGTTGACCCGAGATCGTCATAGAGTCTTGTGTGGTTCCCACTGTGCTTTGATTTCCATCTTACCACGTCCAAGAGGGCGTGCAAAACGGTGGTTTTTGGGTACAGTCCCGAGTCACATGGAGGCAATGAGCGATAGGAGGGGATTCGTCTCTCCCGGTATAAGGGGTTGATGTTGCGCTGTGTTCGATTGGCTATAACAGGAAATCCCTGGCCAGGGTTGCCGAGAAACTACTGGTAAGTGTTACCAGTAGTTTCTCGAAATGTTATAGACCTCATATCGACACGACTTATCGAGCTATTGGGGTCTGACGTTTACCACCCCTAGGCGAGATATGCGACATATCAGACGGACAGACCGGACTGTACGGTAAGTGTTACTGGTTGGATTCACAGGAGTGTGAGCGGGCTTGCTCGTCGATCTTCTGATCGCTCAATACCCGGGTGGCCGTTACGTTTAGCAGACCGCTTGCGGCTTGTGGATGTTTGATATGATCATCATCCGCTGCCGGCGTATTGACGAGTCTTTAGAGCCCTACACAGAGGTTTCCTGGCTCAAGCGAAACGAAATAGGAGCGCATATGAGATATGTGCGGGACCGAGAGTAATGCGTGTATGTGATACCGTATTACATTCTCGCGATAAATGTATCGATTAGGTTATATGCGATATACCCTAATTATCGAATCAAGGATTGATTCAATAAACCGGTACATAGGATACTAGTCGGTTATATACGATATGACCGGATCGTTAAATCAAGTGTTGATTTAATGATTTAATGCATAATTATATATTTGATATATTACTTTGCATTAACTAGTATCGGTTCACTTTAAATGGATTTTCTCGCTCGGATGTGCGCATTGCATATGCGATATGATTTTGTGCACTTGCTTGTATCATGTTTGATGATGCATGCAAACTTGGGTTTGTGTAAAGATTGAACCATGGTTTTATGAGTGGTTAGGGTTTATTATTTTCTTATTCATTTATTCTATTTAGTTATTCATTTGGAAAAAGAAAAAGAGTGAGAAAATGGTGGCTTTTCTTTGTTTGTAAATGAAGCTTCATGAAGCTTTCATTAAGTCACCATTTTGTCTCATGTTAAAACCTAACCACTCCACTTAACTATAGTTCTCTCTCTACACTTAACCAAGGTAAGAGTTATGATAAGAATGGATTTTCTTTTCTATTTTAATTAATTCTTATCATAACATTCTTCTTCTTCTTCTTCATTTCTTCATGGAAGAAAGCTTGCTCCATTAATGGCAAGTGATGATAAAGAGTGAGAAATCCAATTCTAAAGTCTACCCACTTCCTATTTCTTCATTCTCTACCTCTTGCCAAGTAGTAGAGTGTGTTTTCTTCACAAGTTTCTTGACTTGGTGAAGTTGGAGCTTGATCTAGTGATGCCTCGACGTAGATCATCTTCGGCATCGACGTCGACGACCTAGCCTGTCCATTCTCCGATGAAGCCGACGCAAGAGCCCGGGGTTCGACTTGGACAGCGAGGAGACTTCATTGCAGAGTTATGGAGGTGGAGGACCGGATCTACAAAGGTTGTATTTCCGTTTAAACTTTAGTTAAGTTGTTAACTAGTTTCATTTTCGCCTAGATTTCTAGCCAACGATCCGTATTAGGGTTTCTCGGCACCTAGATTTTTTGAAATTGGCATGGTCGATGCCTTGTGAGACCTCCTTGGAGTGCCTAGGAACCCTACACTGAGAACGCCGTTCGCCACAAGCGTCCCAGCTTGATCAAGACGCTAGGTATCTTTGACCGATTGCTCACCGAATCTGAGGAGCAGAGTGTTACTTTTAAGAGCTTCATTGCCTGCTTGCTTCGCGAAGATGTCGTGTCGAAAACAGCTCCAAAGTTTGCCAACGTCAAATACCCCTTTGGATTTGGTCCGAAGAAGCTGCCGACCACTGAATCGGATCTACCTCAATACTATATCCCCATCATGTCGCCGATGTCTTTTGAGTCCATTGCAGCACCCGGTATGGATGAGGAGACGTTCTTCGTGGGGTTTGTCAGTGTCTGGCTCAGTTGGTTTGTCATCCCCATGCATCGTCGTTTTATGAGGGCTTTGGTTATCTACCTGGCTCATTGTATAGCTGAGGGGACGCGGTTGGCCGTCGGTATCCCGGCGTTGGCGCATCTTTATCACGGGTTGGGCACCGCAGCTAATACCTCTACTCCCGGCGTGGATGTAGTAAACTTTTCACTTCATTATTTCACGTCCTGGGTCGAAATGCATGTGCTGGGGGCTTTCGCTATGCAACAGAGGCCTGCGTTTTACGACGCCTATCCCTTCCCGTGACTTATGCGATTGGTGGATGCTTCTGCCGCCGACCCGACTCAGTTCGGGGCTATTCGGGTGCTGATTTCTCCTTACGCTGCCGCTGGCGGAATGGTTTTTAATGATCGGGTCTTGTCTACTCCCTCAGGTCCAGTTCAACAACTCTGGGACCTGTTAAAAGACAACGCACCTTCTTTGAAGCCCCGGGAGGCCGCACACTTGTATACAATTAGACCGGGCTACTTGGTGTTTCGCCAGGACAGCGCAGCTCTCTTCATGCGGTACAATCCGCATCGATTCGCCCGACAGCTTGGATACGACCAGGGTGTTCCTTTCGAGGCTTTTATAGTCTCCCCGATCCCTTCGCTCGATGCCGTTCGTGATGCCGCTCATCATTTCATGAGGCTAAACACCGGCTCCCACTTCATGGTCCCTGAAGCTGAGTACCTGTCCTGGTGCGTGGGCGCGTTTACGGGTTGGTATCTTCATCGGATCAACCCAATTATTCTTGAGGAAAGGAGGGGTGCTTCTTGGTCATGACGCCCCTCCTCTGGTTCCAGGAGCTAAGCTGCGACCGAGGGCTCCGGTCCGCTTCCCTCTAAGGGATACCGGCACTGCGCTCATCCCAGGAGAATCGGAGGTAGACCTTACTCCAACGGCTGGTATGCCCCTGGGTTATCGATCGTGGGGTAGAAGGGCCCCAGTAGTAGCACCACCGCCTGTGGCAGCACCGCCCCTCGTGGCATCGACAATGGCAGTGGCATCCTCGGTCGTGGCATCGGGCGAGGGTAATAGGGATGAGGGTGTCGAAGGCGATGTGGGTCAGCGCCGCCCTAAGGCTTCGCGGGGGAGGAAGCGGTCATCCTCGGCGACCGGCTCTGGGTCTAAGCGGCGGAGGAAAGAGGCCACCAATTTGCTCGACTCTTTGGCGGAGTCTGGGTCTATTCTTGAAGACGAACCATTGGCCTTGCAAGAGTCAGACGCTGGACTTCTCTTCCCGAGTTCGGCCGATGAGGAAGCCGCAGAGTTGGCCGAGGCCATACGGCGTTCCAAAGATGCGTCTCATAACGCCAGGGTTCCGAAGAAGCCCTATCCCGCTGTAATCTTTTACGAAGACCCTTCGTGGATTCGGCGGCGGTTTATCGGTCCTTTGGAGGAATGGGGGGAAAGGGCCCTGAAGCAGGCCGCTTCAGAAGACGCAGCGGACGCACTTTCTTTATGGACCGACGGCCATGAGTCTACCCTTGAACCCCGGCGAGCACGCCTCCTTGAGAAGGAACATCGGCTTGAAGAAGCCATATTGAGGGCTTCTTTGCGCATCGGTACGTTGTTGTTCTTTTTTTGTAGTTTTTCCAGATTATTCATGCCTGTATATATGCATCCTTATTCTTATGTGAATTGTGCAGAATCTTCGACGCTGGGGGATCTCCCTACGGGCTCGTTGAAGTTAAAGCCTGTCGAAATTCCCGATGAAGTGTTGCTCGATGTGGAGGGGACTGATGAGGCTGCTCCTCTTGCAATAGAGCCTCCAGTGGCAGTTCCTGATCATGAAGCACTTGCTCCTTTGGGGGAGGCTCCTTTGGTGGTTGCCGCCCCATGACTCTTCCCGAGGGTGGCCCAGAGGCTGAGAGAGAGGTAATCGGGACTACCCTCCCTTTGTTGGAGCCCGACGTCACGGCGGAGGCCGTTGAAGCTGCAATCCCCCCGGCTCAGAATGGGAGGAGTGTTGAAGGTAACCTTCTGAATTTTAAATTAGCAGCCTTTCCGTTGTCTGAACTCTTTTGTTTTCTCAGAATTACGCGAGCTGGCGGCCTCTATTGCCGATCTGTCTCCCCGGCAATCCTTTCAGCGTCTGCTGGAGATAGCAGCTCCGCTGGCGATATCCCCCCAACGCATCGTCCTCTCATCCGGACAAGGTTGGTGTCGTCCATCACTTCTCATAGCATCGTTGTTATTTTGCGTATTGACATTGATGTTTTCTACAGTTTTGGAGGCCGATGATGAGGTCGAGGTTCTCGAAGGGCCAGGGGAACCCTCAGCTCCTACTTGCATGACCGTAGGTAAGTGACATTCCGGTATAGCCTCACTTGTTCCTTTGCTTAAGAGTCTTACTAATATTTTTCAATTCTGAACAGCTTTGCCAGCTCCAATAGCGTTGGAATCGCGTGTCGTCATGCCGCCCGGCCCTTATGCTTTGCGAGCTTCAGAACGCTTGGCCCAATTGAGCTTTGTCTCCCTGTCGTCTTTGATCGAGGAGGTTCGTGCTGGCAGTGCAACCACAGCTGAAGCATTTGCAACCGAGGCTAACGGTTCTCTTCCTTTTCTTGCCACCTACCATAGCGAAGAGGTGGTGCGAGTCTGGGTGGAGTTCTGTCGGCAGGTGGAGGCTTGCTTGCACGCACTTGAATGTTCCCGTCTTTCCTCGGAGGTCATGGCTGCAAAGGCGGACTTGCGGGGGCTGATAGCGCGGTGCGCGGCGAACATGACATCGTGCGAGAGGAGGGTTGGCCGCAAATTTTCGGAGAGAGAGCTGGCTTCTAAAGCGCTGAGCGAGCTTCAGGCGAGTCTTACTGTCAAGGCCAACAAAGCGTATGAACTCTGGCGGGTGCTTCAAGAGTCTATCAGGGAGGTGGTGACTCTTGATAAAACCGCTACGTTCACTCGTGAAAGGGTCGAGGCTCATAAGGCCACCGAGAAAGAGCTTGAAGGCCGGCTCGCTTCGTATCAGGCCCAGCAGGCTCAGGCGGAGGCCCGTCTTTTGGCGATCTTAAATCATGAGGCCGTGGCCCAACAAAAGCAGGATGAGCTGACCAAGCTGCTAAATCGCCCGCCGGCTTAAAACATTTGTATCTTTTCCTTCCTTCTTGTATATACTCATAGATGAGAGTATTTTCTTTTTGTTTCTTTCATGAATTGTACTTTGTATCCATTTTGGTTTATGAATAAAAGATACATTTTTCTTCTCAACGGCGTGTCTTTTTTCATTGAATGCGTTTGCGAACAATTTATCTTGATCTCCTTGCAGGGCAGCGATGGCTTAGGATTCAGGGTTAAGATCTGCTTCCTAAGACTTTTGCGCTTTATGAGCCACGCGGGTCTCATAAAGAGTTTTTTTCTCCCTACAGGTCGAGAGGATCCCATAGGTGTGAATTCTTCTTAAGAATCGTGAGGATTCCTAAGCGGGTTTTCCCTTGAGAGTCGTAAGGATCTCATAAGAGAGTTTTCTTCTTTGCAGGTCGTGAGGACCTGCAAGTGCTGGATGTGGTCGCCCTTATCCGTGTTTCACGGGGTCAGGGGTCTCTCAAGGTATCATAGTTTAACGACGTCACGGTCAAGGTTAAGGACCTCATAGTCCGTAGATTTAAGGACTCCACAGTCCGATGTTAGTTTTAAGACATCACGGTCAAGGTTAAGGACGTCATAGTCCGTGGATTTAAGGACTCCACGGTTCGATGTTAGTTTTAAGACATCACGGTCAAGGTTAAGGACCTCATAGTCCATGGGTTTAAGGACTCCACAGTCCGATGTTAGTTTTAAGACATCACGGTCAAGGTTAAGGACCTCATAGTCCGTGGATTTAAAGACTCCACAGTCCGATGTTAGTTTTAAGACATCACGGTCAAGGTTAAGGACCTCATAGTCCATAGGTTTAAGGACTCCACAGTCCGATGTTAGTTTTAAGACATCACGGTCAAGGTTAAGGACCTCATAGTCCGTGGATTTAAGGACTCCACAGTCCAATGTTAGTTTTAAGACTCACGGTCAAGGTTAAGGACCTCATAGTCCGTGGATTTAAGGACTCCACAGTCCGATGTTAGTTTTAAGACATCACGGTCAAGGTTAAGGACCTCATAGTCCGTGGATTTAAGGACTCTACAATCCGATGTTTGGTTGCAGGGACCCGTCACTTCTTTGAAGACGTTGAGGAATTACAACGCCAGGTATCAAAGGAGTGAAGAGATGTACCCCTAAACCGAGGTGGCACCAATATAGAATCAGGTTGGTTGATTGTTAGTTTTAAGACATCACGGTCAAGGTTAAGGACATCATAGTCCGTGGATTTTAAGGACTCCACAGTCCGGTGTTTGCTCTGGATGCTTCACACGGGTTCACTGCCGTGCTTGGCGACGACCAGGCTCCGCTCTGGGCGTTTTCCGCGGGGTCAAAGAGTGACGTTATCCGCGTTCCACGTAACCAGGAATTTTGCACTAGATGCTTCACATGGGTTCACTGCCGTGTTCGGCGAGGACTAGGCTCCGCTCTGGATGCTTCACACGGGTTCACTGCCGTGCTCTGCGAGGACCAGGATCCACTCTGGACGTTTTCCACGGGGTCAAAGAGTGACGTTATCCACGTTCCACGTAACCAGGAATTTTGCACTAGATGCTTCACACGGGTTCACTGCCGTGTTCGGCGAGGACTAGGCTCCGCTTTGGATGATTCACACGGGTTCACTGCCGTGCTCTGCGAGGACCAGGATCCGCTCTGGACGCTTTCCACGGGGTCAAAGAGTGACGTTATCCGCGTTCCACGTAACCAGGAATTTTACACTAGATGCTTCCCACGGGTTCACTGCCGTGTTCGGCGAGGACTAGGCTTCGCTCTGGATGCTTCACACGGGTTCACTGCCGTGCTCTGCGAGGACCAAGATCCGCTCTGGACGCTTTCCACGGGGTCAAAGAGTGACGTTATCCGCGTTCCACGTAACCAGGAATTTTGCACTAGATGCTTCCCACGGGTTCACTGCCGTGTTCGGCGAGGACTAGGCTCCGCTCTGGATGCTTCACACGGGTTCACTGCCGTGCTCTGCGAGGACCAGGATCCGCTCTGGACGTTTTCCACGGGGTCAAAGAGTGACGTTATCCGCGTTCCACGTAACCAGGAATTTTGCACTAGATGCTTCCCACGGGTTCACTGCCGTGTTCGGCGAGGACTAGGCTCCGCTCTGGATGCTTCACACGGGTTCACTGCCGTGCTCTGCGAGGACCAGGATCCGCTCTGGACGTTTTCCACGGTGTCAAAGAGTGACGTTATCCGTGTTCCACGTAACCAGGAATTTTGCTGATTGTATCCGCATTTCACGGAATGGGGGTTTGACTATTGGTGATATGTGTATCGCCGAGCCATGGAACCGGGGGGGTTGCCGCTGTTCCGCTTTGCTTGAAGTTGTGTCCGTTGTTACGCGACGAGTGTTGGGATGATCTCTAGGTCGCTTGCGGCCCGTCGAGATTTTGCTTCTTCTTATGATGAAACCTGGGGGAGAAGTATGATCCCTTTTTTGTTTACGCCCTTAGATTGTATACAGGGTGTGATGGAACATCACCTGTAGGGCATAAATTAAAACTTTCTTTTTTTTTAATTTCTTTTTCCGCGATGCTCTATCATTTCAGCTTTTATATCGCGAAGGTCGCGATTGCCCTATCATTTCGGCTATTTTTCGCGGTGCCCAATCATTTCGGCTATTTATTTCATTTTTACTCGCTGCTTTTTATTGCGAGTTGCCCCATCATTTCGGCTATTTTTCATGCATACATTTTTACTTGCTGTTTTCTATTGCAAGCTGCCCCATCATTTCGGCTGTTTCGTATGCACGTGCGGCCTACTGACTTTTCGCCATAAACCTGAAATTAGACACCGATTTCGGCATCAGCACCGCTACAACTGGGATAATGCCAGGAGCGAATCATCATCTGCCTCTGTCGATGTTGAACAAAGGTGGCTTAGCAAACAGGGTTAGGGTCCTGTCGACTAAGGCTTTTGACTTCATGAGCCGTAAGGGTCTCACAAAGGTATTTCTCCCTACAAGTCGTGAGGATCTTGTAGGTGTATTTTCTCCCTAGGAGTCGTGAGGATTCCTAAGTGTATGTTCCTCTGTAAGTCGTAAGGATCCTACAAGAGGGTTTTCTCCTTATAAGCCGAGAGGACTTATAAGGGTTGTTCACCATATGGACATATCCCTAGTCACGGGTGGGACTTTGCTGGGGAAATGTTTATTCACGCCCGTGGATTGTATATAAGGGTCAGTATTGAGCCACTTGTAGGGCATTGTCGAGGGTTGTGGGGGATTTTGCTTAAGCACAGGTTTAGGTCTCTGTGACTTAAGAATTTCAAGTCTTATGAGCCGTGAGGGTCCCATAAGAGAGTTCTCCTTATGAGTCGTGAGGATCTCGCAAGTGTATTTTCTCCTTAGGAATCATGGGGATCCCTAAGTGTATTGCTCCCTTGTGAGTCGTAAGGATCTCACGCGGGCGGTTTCTCCTTACAAGGTCGTGAGCACCCTGCAAGTGTCCTTTAACGAGGCTGCGCCCTTTCGGGTTTTCACAAACACTCGCCGGTAGTCCTGCTGTTTTTACTCACGGAGCCCTTTCGGGTTTTCATCCGTGCCCATTTTGCTTATGGACATACCATTTTTTTATTCTTTTTCTCTCTTTTTTTACAAGGTCGCGCCCTTTCGGGTTTTCACGAACACTCGCCGGTAGCCCTGCTGTTTTTACTCACGGAGCCCTTTCGGATTTTCATCCGTGCCCATTTTGCTTATAGACATACCATTTTTTTTTATTTTATTTTATTTTTATTTTTATTTTTATTTTTTTTCTCCTTTTATTTTATTCATCTCGTCAGCCTAAGGATGTTGCGGTAGTAGTTTAGGGACGTTTCGGTCCGTCGTTAGTTTAAGAACGTTTCGGTCCGTCGTTAGTTTAAGGACGTTTCGGTCCGTCGTTAGTTTAAGGACGTTTCGGTCCATCATTAGTTTACGGACGTTTCGGTCCATCATTAGTTTACGGACGTTTCGGTCCATTCGGGGGAAGGCCGGCTACTGCTTATAAAGTCTGAGCTTAGGAAGATAGCGAGCAGACATAGTCGACGTCATCTATCATTGACCTCGGTTGTGGCTCATTAAGCGTAGTATTTCTTTAGGAAGCGGCCGTTTATTGGCCTGAAAGGCCTTTCACCGTGCATGTCCATGAGTAGATAGGCTCCACCCTAGTAGATCTTGTCTATGATGTACAGGCCTTCATAGTTTGGCTCGAATTTTCCCCGCTTGGCACGATTGGGGATCATAGGTCTTTTGACCACTAGTACGAGTTCGTCTTGGCGGAATGTCCTCGGCCTGGTCAATCTTTCGTACGAGCGCGTCATCTTTGCTTTGTAGGCTTCCAGATTTTGTTGTGTTATGAGCCGGGTTTCATCGAGGGCATCAAGCTCCTCAAGCCGAAGGTGAGCATTTTCTTCGTTTGTCAATTCATGGTGGACTGCCACTCGTAGAGAAGGTAGCTCTATCTCGAGGGGGAGTACCGCTTCCGTACCGAATACCAGTGCGTATGGCATCGTGTTCGTGGCCATCTTGAACGTAGTTCGATATGCCCAAGGAGCATCTTGCAGTCTCTCGTGCCAGTCTTTCTTATTTCGGGACACCGTCTTTTTTATGATCTTTGTCAAGGTCTTATTGAAGGCCTCGGCCAGACCGTTAGCTCGTGGATTATAAACTGAGGAGTATCTCCAGTCTATATTATGCTGTTGCGCGAAACGGCTAATCTTATGGCTTCTGTTGGCTGGTCCGTTTTCGGAGATAATCCGCCGTGGAGTTCCAAACTGATAAATGACGTGCGTTTTGAAGAAATGGAGGATATTCTCCGTCTTAACTTCTCTTAACGGTACTGCTTTTGCCCATTTAGAGAAGTAGTCAGTCGTCGCCAGGATGAAACGATGTCTCCTGGACGATGCTGGTTCGATGGGGCCGACTATGTCAGTCCCCTACATTTCGAATGGCCAGCTGGCCACCATTGGATGTAGTGGATTCGGATGCTGGTGGATGAAATCCCCGTGGATTTGGCACGAGTGGCATTGCTTCGCATACTCGAGGCAGTCCTGGATCATCGTGGGCCAGTAGTAACCCATCCGTTTAATTTTTAACTTCATCTTTGGGCCTGCTTGATGAGAACCACAGATGCCGTCGTGATCTTCCTGAACGACTCTTTCTGTTTCGTTAGGTCCTAAACATCTCAGCCACAGAGAATCAAACGTCCTCTTGTACAGAGTATCATTGACGAAGGAGAAAAACAGAGCTCGTTTCATGAGCTGATGTCTTGTGGACGCTTCTTCAGGCATTCGGTAGGATTTAAAGTAGTCTATGAAGACTTCCCTCCAGTCCTCAGCCTTCTCACGGTCTTTTATTTGTAGGGTCGTCTGCTCAGTCGCTCCCTTTTCTTCGTGTGATTCCGGAGATATTTCTGCTGGGTCGAGCACTCAACGGCTTTGTACCATGATTCTAACGTCATCGAGGTTCTCGTCAGCCAGTTCTTTAGCGAGCTTAGCTAACGCGTCCGCTTTGCTATTTTCCGCGCGTGGTATACTTTCCAAAGTATAGAAGGGAATTTGGGTCAACAGTTGTTGCACCTTTTCACCGTACTTTACCAACTCCGGTTTGCACGTTTGGTAGTCACCATTTACTTGACTAACGACCAGTTGAGAATCCCCGTATATAAGGAGGTCTTTAATTCCCATGTCAATGGCGATCTCGAGGCCCGCTATTAAAGCTTCGTTTTCGGCTTCATTGTTCGTCCTTGATTCCGTTAAGGAGAAAGCAAAACGCATTATCCCTCCTTGTGGGGTCACGAAGATAAGGCCTACTCCCGACTTGACTATAGGGGTACTTTGTTTGCGCTTTTTCATGGAAGATGCTCTATCGAAATAAAGTTCCCATTGGGTATCACCACCGTCGACCGCGTCAAATGCATGTTCGTCCGGCAAATCGCAATTTAGAGGAGAGCCTGCAGGTACTGGATGCTCAGCAAGGAAGTCAGCAATGGCTTGGCCTTTCACTGCCTTAAGAGGCTGATAGGTTATTGAAAACTCCATCAGGAGCAGGGCCCATTTAGCGAGTCTCCCTGTCAATATGGCCTTTGACATTAGAAATTTTAGGGGGTCCACCTTTGATATGAGACGGACTTCATGTGCCAACGCATAGTGCCGTAGTTTTGTTATCGCAAAGATTAACGCCAGGCAATGTTTTTCGATCGGGGAGTAATTGCTTTCTGCCCCCAGAAGAACTCGGCTTAAATAGTAGAGCGCTCTCTCCTTCCCTTGGTCGTTTTCTTGCACCCATAATGCGCCCAAGGAATCCTCAAGGGCTGTTGTATAAAGAATAAGGGGCTTTCCCTTGACTGGAGCAGCTAACACCGGCGGGTTCTGCAGGTACTGCTTGATTTCATCTAGCGGGCTCTGGCACTTTTGGTCCCAGACGAATGGGGTTCCCTTCTTCATCAGGTGACTGTAAGGACGGTACTTGCCTGACAGGTTGGCGATAAACCGCCGGATATACGCGAGCTTCCCCTGGAGAGACCGCAGCTGTTTGAGAGTCCTTGGGGGTGGCATTTCCATGATCGTCTTGATCTTGGATGGATCTATTTCGATACCTCGGTGTCGGATGATGAATCCCAGGAATTTACCCGAGGAGACTCCGAACGCGCATTTGAGGGGATTCATCTTCAAATTATATTGCCGAAGGCGCTGAAATACGGTCTTCAGATGCTCTAAATGCTCTTCGTATGACATGCTCTTCACTACGAGGTCATCGATATAACACTCGACGATTTCATGTATGAGATCATCGAAGATCTTTGTCATGGCCCTTTGATAGGTGGCACCGGCGTTCTTTAAACCGAAGGGCATAACTTTGTAGCAGAATATACCCAAAGGAGTCCGGAAGGTGGTGTGCTTCTGGTCTTCGGGATGCATCTTTATCTGATTGTATCCTGATGAACCGTCCATAAAGGAGAAAACCTCGTGAGTGGACGTGTTATCTACCATTAGCTCGGTTACCGGTACTGGGAAATCGTCCTTCGGGCAGGCTTTATTGAGATCCCTGAAATCCACGCATATGCGCACCGTCCCATTTTTCTTCATTACTGGGACGATGTTGGCGATCCAGTCAGGATATTGGACTTCTTGGATAAATCCAGAATCGATCAACTTCTTGACTTCGGCGTTGATGCTCATCTCAAGCCCGAGCCGCATCCTTCTCGGCGCCTGCTTGACTGGCTTGATTTCCGGGGATATCGCTAATTTATGTACCGCAATCTATGGATCTAATCCCAGCATCTCGGAGTAGTTCTACGCGAAGCAATCTCTATGCTGTAAAAGCACGTCCTTTAACACAGCCACCCTTTCTTCAGATAGCAGTTCGCTGACGAATGTCGGTCGCGGATCATCTGCCAATCCCAACTCAATCTTCTTGAGGTTATCTGCAGTAGTATGTATGCCATCTTCCAGTTCCTTCGGAACCGGTGGAAATCCTAAGATTACCTCATTGTCATTGTTTTCGAAGCACCAAGGGAGCTCATCTATGTCCTCGGGCTCTTCTTTTAATATTGTAATCATGTAACAGGTGCGAATCCGCTTCCAAGATTGATGTGGATCTGGCTCTGCTCTTGCGGCTTTGGGTTCATGCTTTTGTGGCGGCGTTACCCTACAGCTGCTGGATAAAGCGAATCTGCCTTGTTGGTACTGGTCTTCGACCCAGTTCTTGAATGTGAAGCAGTCTTCGATAGGGTGTCCTATGGCTCGGTGATAAGAGCAATAGCCCGAATGAGACACCTCGTTAACTTGCTCAGGGTGCTTAGATTCCGGAAGTGGGATCATTTGATGTTTTAAAGCGAGATCAAGTATCTTCTTCGTCTTGTCTCGGAGGAAGGAATACGCTCGACTCATTTTCTTCATGAGGGACAAATCCGGGCCGCGCAATACCTGATCACATAACTATCTAATCCTGCGTCGTTGTTGTCGACTCCTTTTTTCACTTCTTGACTTACTTCTGCCTTTGCATCGGGCTTTTTGCACGACGAGTTGACAGGGAGGAGCATCTTCGTCTTTTGCAGCTTGTTGAAACAGACGTTGCGTCCTGGCCTTCTCGTAGATGGCCATCTCACGGTTGTGATCTTCCCGAGCCATTTGACCCGCTTTCCTGATAAGCTTGTCCACTTGTTCTTCAAATGACGGACTCGGCACTTCACTCGCGGGATCCAGTCTTGATGAGGGGTTAGCATTCCCCGACAGGGTGTCCTCCTCCTCATCGAAGTTATATATGGCGTAGCTGCCATGGACTCGCTCCCGTTTCCCGGACCTCACATATCCAAGCCCAAGCGTTTCCATTCTCCCGTTGGGCAATTTGCGCTAAGTTCCAGGGACATCCCAAATCCTGTTGTAGAACTGAGCTTGTCGAACAGTCTGCTTTAAGGGTACTCCTTGGCGCTTCAATAGCCTCCTTAGTCCATTTGTGTAATATCTGGGCAAACGGATGGGTTGGAGCCTGTCGAGTGTAGAATCCACGCCATGCCAGATTTCTTTCTCCACTCTCGTCTCTGTGGATTGGTAGAATAGGATCACCTTTTCACCCTTTCGCCTGGGAGGGACGTAAAACGTCTGCAGGTCCTGCACATTGTAAGCTTGAAGTGCGTCGAGATCCTTGTAGTGTTTCTGCGGCACCATGGTGACCTGTAAACTCTGATCATCGCCGGGGGATGCTTGTATTGACGGCCGATTGGAGAACACGGCATTAACTTCATCTTCCGAGTCACTTCCGAAGACCAACATGGGGGAGGACGGTCCTGGGTTGTTGCGTCGGGACGGACCCGCGTAAACTATCTCTTCTCCTTCTTCGGTATTGCTCCCGAAAACAGGGATGGTGGCGGCGGCTTTGTTCTCCGGCTTGCGACAATTTTCTGTATCCTCGAAGTCTGGCAAAAAGTACTTTGCATCTTCGTACTTGCGGACTTCGTTCACGGAAAATGGGTTCAGCTCACCTGTTACGGTATACTCGAAACCATCCTTAAAGTACTTCATACACTGATGTTGTGTAGAAGGGATGATGTTGTACTCGTGTAACCAAGGACGACCGAGCAAGGCGTTGTAGCAGGTCTTGGCGTCGATGACATGAAACTTGATGTCCGTGACGAGCAGCCCGAAGCGTAATGTTAGTATTACAGATCCGAGAGTCCGTGATGACTGGGAGTCGAAACCGGAGATGGTAATTTTGTCGCGAGCGAGGTGCTGCACGCTCATGCAGATTTCCTTTAACACCCGAACGTTAAGGAGATTGACGGAGGATCCATTATCCACCAGGATCTTGCCTATCTTGATATCATGGCAGTATCCAGAGACATATAGGGGACGGTTGTGGTCGCACGTCCCGAGGAGGAGGTCTTCGTCACCGAAAGTGATGTCGGCCGTATGCACTTCTTCCAGTTCATTCTTCATCCTTTCCGCGGTGAGGAAGGCTTGGAATTGCTCGGGTTCTTGTAACGCCTTGATTAATGAATCTCGCGCTTCTTTTGATAATAGGAGGGCGTCGAGAATGCTGAGAAGGTAGCTTCCTTAGGTGCACTAGGATGTTGTAGTCCACCTTACCCTTCCTGGGAGGATCTTTAGCAGCCAATTCTTTCATGACTTGGTCATCTAAGGTGATATCCTCAGTGACCTTTTCCTTTCCCTTATCTTTTCTATTTGCGGGCCCGAGATTCTTTTCCGGGAGCGTGCGATTGCGCAGCTGAATGTTTTCGCAGGCCTCTGGTTCTTCCTCTTTCCCTAAAACGGATTCTTTAAAGAGAAGGCCCAGAGCCATTTCTTCCTCAGAGTCGCTCCCAAAGGTGAGAACTTGTGACCCTCTGGCGTGAACCACGTAACAGCTGCCGGTAGTTCTTTTGTGCCTGTCGGTTGTACTTTTCTGCTCCCGACGAGTTCTGCGTCTCATGCGCTTAAAATGTTGCCGGTGAGTAACATATCCCTGCCACCATATCTTAAAAGCGTCGCACTCCTCTGTAGGGTGTGAAATCTTCCGATGATATGAGCAGTAAACAGGATGCATCTCCGCCCCATCGAGCGTGTTTTCTTCCGAAGGTGGTAGTTTCATTCCCATTGACACGGCCTTGGCAAACCGTTTCCTCGTCTTGAATATGTTTTTATTTGCGTCGGATGCCTTTCGATTTGGTGGGAGTACTTCAACTCTTTCGTTTAGTCGCCTGCGTTTGGCTCCCTCTGATGCGGCTATCTCACGCTCCTGGTCGGCTTTACTCTTCAAACGAATCTCGTCTAGAAAGGCGTCGACCATTTCATCTGTTGGCCATACAAGTTCTGGCTCAGGCTGTGCCCCCAGTTTCTCAGCGCCAGGAGTTTTCTCATCTTCCGAGTGGGAAATCATATGATAACTCACCACATACCCCTCGGATTCATCCGATGAGCTCTCTCCACCTCCTTCCTCCTGAAAGACGTGGTTGAGGAACTCTTGCAGCGTGACTGAAGTCCGCGCCTTTTGATTATACTCCTCCAGCGCGTCAATCTGTTTCTGCAAATCCGTGCGCTTGTCTCCAGGCTTCACGTGCTTCTTGGATTTCTTCTTCTTTTTCTTTGAAGATTTTGACGGTTGGGTGTGAGTACTTGGGCCATCACCACCGCTCTTCGTAATTGGGCGCGGCTTCAACATCCCTTCGATGATTTGAGGTTCAAGCGGGTCCTTCCATTCGACCGCTGGGCACGCATGAAGATCATTCAGCATTCTTCTGGTTTTAGCTGATAGCACGACCTCCCATGGAGCTTCCTCGATGAAAGAACAGGTTGCCCCCGGTGTGTCTGCTCTCTTAGGAGTATGCGGCTGTGGCGGATTCACCTTCCACTTTTCGGATAGTGCAAACTTCCCCTGGAGGTATTGATCTTCAATCCATCCTTTGAAAACGAAGCAATTCTCAATCGGATGGCTTACCGTTTGATGGTAAGGGCAATAGTTGGGGTTATTCACCTCAGTGGGTTATGGCGGTCGCCTTGGATTTGGCAGGTTTATAAGTCTGTTGCGTACTGCCAACTCAAATAACCGTTTTGTCTTATCCCGCGGGAACGAGTAGGGACGCTTCATCTTCTCATTATAATACCGGCGTCTTTCTTCCAGTTGATCCGTCAGCTTTGGGGCATTGGGTTGCTGCTGGGCATTCGCGACGAAGGTTGCCTTTCTTTTACCCTTGTCATTCCGAGGCTCGGGCTTCGGGGGAGACGGGCTATGACCCATCTGGTCCATCTGGGCCAACTTGTCGATTAGAGCCTGGAATGTGGTTGGCTTAAAGAACATCATGAACTGGGAGATAGTTGCATGAGGGTCTAGAGTTCCCACAAACATTCCCACTGCAGGAGCTTCTTCTATACGCTACTCGCATTTTGACCATAAATTACGCCACCGTATAGCATATTGGACCCATGTTTCGCCCGGCTTTACCCTGGCATTGATCAATACCGTTATCGGGGTACGCTCGCTGGCACTCGCGAAGCATTGGGTAAACAACAATTCCATCTCTGCGAAGGTCTTGATAGAGTCGTTCGGGAGCTCAGAGTACCATTCGAACGCCGTATCTGATAGACTTCCAACCAACTGGCGAAGCAAAAGCTTGTCATCACCGCCGGTGTTGCCGCAGAGTGCCCTGAACTGGGCAACATGCTGGTGAGGATTGCCTGTTCCCTTGTAAACATGGAACTTGGGAATTGTGTAACCCGGCGGGTACTTGATTTGGTCGTACCAGCTTGGATATGGCCGCCCCGTTTTTACGACCTGGCCGGCTGCTTCAGTCACATGATGAACCCGTATTTGCTGGGCTATGTATTCGTCCAAATCAGTTTTAGAGATTGTATCCTCTTTAGCCGTTGACAAAGCCGGCGGGGGATTTGATGTCTCTCCCCTATCATCTCCGAGGACGATCGGGGGCTCTTCAGCCGGAGGATCTTGTTGTACCATCATCCCTATCATATCTTGGAAGAGAAGGCCCATACGCTGTATGTTGGCTGCTTGTTCAGCAGCCTCTTTGTCCTTCTTCTCCAATATTCGGCGAAGGAATTCGGCGTCGGTTTCTTCCTCCTGGCGTTCATCCGAGGACGTTTCTGGGTTTTCTTTTGGCCCGGTAGTGAGATTTGATAGAAAACCGAATCGGAAATCGGGTTGTTCCGATTTCCGTCGGGTTTATAAAGTCGTATTATTATGAAGGAAAAGAAAGGTAGAAAAGGGGGACTTACGGGTTTGGACAATGCTAGAGAGTAAGGGGGAGGTAGAGGGTTTGCCGGTGCGTTGAATCGTCGTTGAGAAGTCCTAGCACGATCACCGGAATTTCGCCGTCGATTTCGTCAGCGCTTCGCCTTTCGCTCGTTTTCTAACGTACCAAGTTCTCTTAGAATTTTGGAAGTGTGGACTTAGAAAAAGTGATTAGAGGGCAGAGGGTATGGGGGGTTTATATAGGGTTAGGCTAGGGTTAGGGTTTTTAATAAATAAATATATATATATATATATATTCATTAAAACTTATTAACCCAAGGAGTAAAAGAGATTCATTGGGCAATTTAAAATCGATCCAGGTATAATAAGTGTGCAGGAGGGTTGACCACTTCAAGACCCGACTTTTCTCTGTTGGTGACTCGGCCGTCCGGCCAAGTCCGGCCGGCGGCGCCGGACCGAGTCGGACGGTTCGCCGGCCGGCGGCGCCAAGTCAGGCCGAGTCACACCACCAGAGGCCGGGGAATCTTCGGGGGTACAATTTGGTATATTTACTTTTTGTTGTCCAGTACATATTTTGGGAGTTATGGCCTTTTGACTGTTGACTTCCAAAAGAAATTAAAACAAAATAAATACAAAAATAATGTGGGGCATGGGATCTGAACTCTGGTGGCTTGGTTCAGCAGTGCAAGGTATTACCAATGAGCTACAAGCTCCTTCTTGTAATTATTGTGGGAAAATAACTACTTAAAGTGGTAACAGCAATATTAAATACCCCAAGTATTACTTTAATTTTAAAACAATTTTATGTACACTAAAAATGGAGTTATTTAAAAATAAAATAATTACAAATATATATATTGTGCTCAGGTTAAAATATTCCTTTATGGATTTTTTTAAAATTTAAAAAAAAATTGTATAGAAAAGTGTTTAGGAGAATTAAGGTTGTTACACTCGGGAACCGATCCATTAATTTGGAGTGTGCAGGGGGTTAAGAATGCCAAGGGCCACATTTTTGGTGTTGACGAATCGGCCGTCCGGACGAGTCCGGTCGGAGGCGTCGGCCCGAGTCGGGCCGAGTCGGGGTTCCGGGGGGTGGGGGGTCTCCGGGTTAAGACACTGGTATTTTTAGTTTTCTGGGTTCAATTCAAAGTTTGGGAGTTATGGTGTTTGGACTGTTGGGCTTCCAAGAAATTTAAAACAAAAACAATATAAAAATAATGTAGGGCAGGAGATTTGAACTCTGGTGGCTTGGTACAGCAGTGCAAGGTGTTAGCAATGAGCTACAAGCTCCTTCTTGTAATTATGGTGTGAAATAATTATTTAAAGTGGTAATAGCAACATTAAATACCCTAATTATACTTTAATTTTAAAACAATTTTATGTACACTAAAAATGGAGTTAATTAAAAACAAAATAATTACGTATATATTGTACTCAGGTTAAAATACCCCTTTATTGAATTTGAAAAAATTTGCATAGAAAAGTTTATAGGAAAATTAGGGTTGTTACATTCTACCCTCTTTACAAAAATTTCGTCCTTGAAATTTGTAAAAGGAAAGTGTAACAAATCCAAGAAAATTTTGGTGCTGGTGTACTGATAGTGTGTGAAACAAAATAACCAGGTGGTGCAAAAAATGTGAAGCATGTGTGAAGGAATGAAAGAATGCGAAGGTTTTAGTAAGATTGTAAAAGAGGTGAGGGGATTTTGGGTTAGAACAGATTCAAGCACATGAAATGATAAGATTCAAGAAATATGAAATTGTAAGATTTAAGGAACATGAATTGTAAAGAATGTTTTAGTTGCTGGTTCTTGTGTTTTATATTGTTTAGGGTTCCATACAGCTCAGACTTGCATGGGCCACCAACAAAACCTGTCACGCCCCGCTTCCCAGTGTACGGCGAAGGGGACGCGACGAGGTCCGCTACGTATTTACTCTGAAGTAAATACGCTAAGCATATCTAAGCAATATAAAATAAATACACAAGAGACAAAGATAATAAAAAGAACAACAACTTTTATTTATCAACATTCTTTGTACAATACATGAAAGGAAATACAACTGAAGTAAAAAGATGCCTAAACAGTGGCATAACAGGAACTGAAAAGTACAGAAAGGAAAAGTGTACAATGAAACTAAAGTGCTGGATCTTCGGCAAACTGCTCCAAGTCTTCTGCAGATGGCTCGATCTCTGCCGGGTCTGAATCACCTGACGACATTCAAAGAAGAAAGAAATAGAATATCGTCAGCGAACAGGTCGCTCGGTAAGTCCCAAAGATAAGGGAGGAATAGACAGAGAGTAAGAGAGAGAGTAGTTTTTATAGTTGTATTATATTATTATATTGTTGTATTTAGTGTTAACGCTGTTGTTTGTAACTTGGTGCAGAAGAATACCAGTGTATACGAAAGGAGTCTCTATATGCCAGAGACTAGAGACACGTATAGTACAAGGAACCGTTTATGTCACGGTACAACAGCAATTAGATTCATGTTAGGTTTATTAAGTTTTACAGTCTCGTGCCACTTTTAACACCTTCCGTATCAATCTACCCTTTAAACCTCGTGATGTCTTATTTGTATTGTTATTTTGTAAATTGTATTGATTGTAAGTCTGATTGACCGACCGACCGAAACCATGATATCAGGAAACAGTTGTAACCGTAGAGTTATGTAAATGGAATACTGAGAATCATGTAAAAGGAATATATATCCATGGTTCGGTTCGGTCAAGTTGTATAAATTGATAATTGTATTCATGGATTCATGTGTTCATATTAAATTGGAATCTTGTAGATTATAGATTGATTTGAATCATATTCAAGTCAGATTAATCAGACTCAAACTCGAGTCAGACAATCAGAAATGTGAATCGAAGTTTTATAATCGCTAGGGTCCTCAGGGTAATTTATAAAACTTAAGGGGGTCTTATGTAAAAATATTTTTATATACTTTTCAAAATACACCTCAAGTATTTATTGTTCGTCTTTAGAGTTATAATGAGAGTGGATTTTATGTTGTGACATTTCTAGTGAAAATATTCTACTTTTATAAATAAGGGTATTTATCGGTAATATTGATTTATTTGAAGTTCATGGTATTTTAGTGTAAAATTTATTCTTGTGATTTTTAGAAAAAAGTGAAAAATTTATATTATAATAAAATAGATATTTAAATGATAAATATACATATGTTTATACAAAAATAATTTTAATAAATATTTTATATTCCAAAAATCTCATTTTCTTAAGATGTCGTATTTTAAACCTTTCGAGACCGAATGCTCCTTGCGGAGGTCTGAATCTCGCACTACTAGCCCGAGAGTGCGTGATAAACTGCACAATCCCGAACGGGTTCCCAAAAATGGGTTGTAGCGGCGCTCTGCAAAAATTGTAAAATACTAATCCTTTAGAAAACAGTTTTATAAAGTAAAAGGTATTTATTTGCAAAAGTGTAAATTTTCCGTATTTTAGATTCTAGGGTTTTCTAAGTCAACTAGTCTATTTCTAAATGGTCTAAACGACAAGTCGTTAGAAGTCTCAAATCGCCTCTTCACCGCTAATTGTAGCCAGGTAAGTACAAATGAGGAAAGGAGGGATCCGCTCACGAATCGTGAGACGGGCCTTTTAAAGTTACCTTTGGTCACTTGCCTAGCCTAGACACCACAAAGTCAGGTTTAGATAAACGATCGATATCCACAACTTATCGTGTTTTCCTAATAAGTGATATTTATTTGAAAGTGTATCAAAGCTAAACTTTTAGAATTGATTTTATTAAGAATATGTTATTTAAATGAAAGTATTGTTTTATCATATTCTAAGTTTTTGATGATATCGTTTTAGGTTGTATATGCGTGTGTATGGAGGTAGGTCATTATCTCGTGCTCTACTTTAAATGTATAGTAAGGTTAAGGGGTTAAATGTGAAATCGAAATATTGTGGTATTTAAGTGAAAATATAAATTGGAAAGGCTGTCATTTCATGTGATGAAACTTATTCAAATTGACTGTTAAATGTTTAATAGTCAACATAAAAATGTTTAGGCATGAATGTATTGGTGAGAAGTGAAATTTTATAGAAAACTGAATCGGAAATCGGATTTGTTCAGATTCCGTCGGGTTTTGTAATTTCGTATTTTAGAGAATGAGAAAGAGAGATAGAATGAGACTTATGGATTTCGATTAAGCAAAAGAGTGAAGGGGGGACTAAATAAGTTGCCGAGGCGTTGCTTCGTCGCCGGTTGTTCCTAAAAAACGTCGCCGGAATTTCCGCCGGAATTTCGTCGGAGCTTCGCCGCGAACTTGTTTTCAAAGTACACAACTCTTGAGAAGATTTTGAGAGTGTGAGCTTAGGGTTTTGGGATGAGAGGGTAGAGATTAGGGGATGTATTTATAAGGTAGGCTAGGGTAGGGTTGGTGAAGGGTTTTTGATTAAAAAATTTAAAAATATATGAAAATGTATTAAAAATTGTAGTAAATGGGGTATATTAAACTCTCGGGAACCGATCCATTAATTTGGAGTGTGCAGGGGGGTTAGGAATGCCAAGAGCCACATTTTTGGTGTTGACGACTCGGCTGAGTCGGGCCGAGTCAGGATGCCGGGGGGTGGGGGGTCTCCGTGTTAAGACACTGGTATTTTTAGTTTTCTGGGTTCAATTTAAAGTTTGGGAGTTATGGTGTTTGGACTGTTGGGCTTCCAAGAAATTTAAAACAAAAACAATATAAAAATAATGTGGGGCAAGGGATTTGAACTCTGGTGGCTTGGTTCAGCAGTGCAAGGTGTTACCAATGAGCTACAAGCTCTTTCTTATAATTATGGTGTGAAATAATTACTTAAAATGGTAATAGCAACATTAAATGCCCCAAGTATACTTTAATTTTAAAACAATTTTATGTACACTAAAAATGGAGTTAATTAAAAACAAAATAATTACTTATA
The DNA here is from genome assembly GCA_030015575.1 of Agapanthus africanus. Lineage (NCBI taxonomy): Eukaryota > Viridiplantae > Streptophyta > Magnoliopsida > Asparagales > Amaryllidaceae > Agapanthus > Agapanthus africanus. The sequence goes on along the minus strand of JASDDO010000026.1, from coordinate 88,908,075 downwards.
TATTGTACTCAGGTTAAAATACCCCTTTATTGATTTTGAAAAAATTTGTATAGAAAAGTGTATAGGAAAATTACGGTTGTTACACTCTCTCTATGTGTCTATTCTATTTCTTCCTCATCTTTGGAACTTACCGAGCGTTCGTTCGCTGACGACATTCATTCTCTTTCTTCTTTGAAATGTTGTCAGGTGATTCGGATCTTCAGGAGATCGAGCCCACCGGTGAGGACTTGGATCAGTCAGACTACGACCCAGGGCTTTAGATGTATTGTACACATTTCATTTCAGTACTTTACTTTTCTGTCATGCCACTGTTTAGGCATTACTTTTATTCAGATGTATTTACTTTTCCATGTACTGTAAAAGAATGTTAATAAATAAAGTTGTCGTTCAATTATACATATTGTCTTTGTCTCTTGTGCATTTTTATTTATATTATTTAGATACGCTTAGTGTATTTACTTCAGAGTAAATACGTAGCGGCCAGTCGCGTCCTCTGCCTGTATATTGGGAAGCGGGGCGTGACAGGTTTTGTGGCTAGTCGCGTCCTCTGTTTGTATACTGGGAAGCGGGGCGTGACAGATACAAATGAGTTTCGTTGCAGATGTGGTCTAAGACAGGGGATCCCTTATCACCGCTCATTTTTACATTAGTGTCTGATGGTCTCGCACACATGATTCAAAGATGTATTAATAAGGGGTTGTTAGAGGGATCTGGCCAGGGGGATAAAAAGGACGGAGGTTATCAACTTGCAGTATGCTGATGATACACTTCTGATTGGGAGGCTTTGTGAGAATCAGGCGGCGGTGATTAAATGGATTTTATGTTCTTTTGAACTTTGGTCAGGATTGAACATCAACTTTCACAAAAAATTCGATGATTTGCTTAAGAGAGTATTCTGCGTGGAGAGAGTATTTAGTGTCAATTTTTAATTATAAGGCAGAAGATTTCCCTATCACTTATTTAGGCATGTCGCTAAGACCAGAAATGTTGAAGAAAGCAAACTGGTTGCCACTGATAGACAGGATTCAAGATAGATTGGAGAGTTGGAAGGGATGATGTCTATCTATAGGCGGGATAGTGACTCTACTTAATTCGGTCATGTCCACAATACCACTATATTATATGTCCTTTTATCTCTTTCCGGATTGAGTGGTCAAAAGTGTTGGATATGTATGCCCTAGAGGCCATTATCGTATATGTATACATGTGGATACTTGGACATATATATGTACATGACAGTCTTGTTCGATATGATAATATACTATTTGGTTTGTCTTTATCTTAACATGTGCACATGTTTTACTTGCTATCACGTATCATTTATACATGTTGCTAAATCCCGTAGGATCATTGCTTGGCTACCGGCGTTGTTATGGCGATCATACTTATGGGAGTTGGATAGTCGATAAGCACATCCTCAAAAAGTCCCTAATCATATGGGTATCGTGAATGGGCATCGATATTCTGTTAGTTATGTATATGCCCTAGAGGCCATTGTTGTACATATGATATATATTATAATGGATGCTTGGATATATATAGAGAGGACTTTCTTGCTCGACATGATAGTATGCTATTTGGTTTCACTTTATCTTAACATGTTGACTTATATTAGTTTACCGTCTTACTCTCACATGTTGATAAAACCCTTAGGATATGTACTCGACTACTGGGACTATGATGAGATCATGCTAGTGGGGCCACGGTAGTCGATGAGTACATCCTATAACTGTTCCTAGTCGAGGGTATATCGAGACAGGGCATCGATACACCAGAGTAGACTAGCGTATACGCATCTTGACCCATATGATGGGCGATGGATGATCCCATATCCATCAGTGTCTGACATCAAGGATGGTGTATGGGTGCTCAGAGGAGACTGGGTACACTGGACGGACTCGCCGAGAACTCCCAGATGGTATTATACCTCACGTCAGATGGCAGTTCTCCGGTGACACTGGTACAGGGTAGTCTGTAGACCCGAAATCGTCATAGAGTCTTGTGTGATTCCCACTGTTCTTTGATTTCCACCTTACCACGTCTAAGAGGGCGTGCAAAACGGTGGCTTTTGGGTGCAGTCCCGAATCACATGGAGGCAATGAGCGATAGGAGGGGATTCGTCTCTCCCGGTATAGAGAGTTGATGTTGTGCTATGTTTGATTGGCTATAACTGGAAGTCCCTGGTCAGAGCTGATATAGAGATTTACGGGTAAGTGTTACCAGTAGTTTCTCGACCTGTTTTGAGCCTCACATCGACACGACTTATCGGTTACTGGGGTCTGACGTATACCACCCCTAGACTAGATATGCGATATATCAGACGAAGAGACCGGACTGTACGGGAGTGTTACTGATTGGATTCATAGGAGAATGTACATGCTTGATTGTTGATCTTCTGATCGCTCAATACCTGGGTGGCTGTTACGTTTAGCTGACCGCTTGCAGCTTGTGGGTGTTTGATATGATCATCACCTGCTACCGGCGTATTGACGATTCTTTAGAGTCCCACACAGAGGTTTCTTGACTCAGGCAAAACGGAGCAGGGGCACATATGTGATATGTGCAGGACCGAGGATAATACGATATGAGATACCGTATTATATTCTCGCGATATTTTGATATGAGCCGGATCATTGGATCAAGTGTTGATTCGATGAATCGGTACATGATATATTAGTCGGTTATATTCGATATAGCCGGATTGTCGGATCAAGTGTTGCTTCAATAATTTAATGTATAATAATATATATGATATATTGCATTACATTATCTAATATAGGCTAGCTTTATTGATTCATTTTCTCACCGGATAAGACATTGATATATATGCGATATGTGTTAATTGTATTATTTTCTTTTGTTACAAATATATATTATATATGTGATATATAATATTGTAACATGATATGATTACTAATGCAACATGTTTAGTGGAGATTAAATAAGGTTAGGGTTTGATTTGAGTTAGTTCTTTCATGAACCTTCTAGAAGGTTTTCTTTTGTTTTGAGCTAATATATTATGGTTGATATTTTAGTGACTCGTTGTTAACCCAACCCAAACCCTTCACCCTAGGTTAAGTCTCTACATGGGTTAGCCTACTCATTATTAACTATGGTTGCATTTGTAATTATCACTTAAATTTTATTATTCATCACAAAAGGAATTTCCTTCTTCTTCTTCTTGCTTGAGCTTTGAAAAAGCTTTCTAGGTTTTCTTTAGGTGATGAATTAAAGTGAGAATTTGATATAAAAAGATAGCACAAATACTAGTTCATCATTCTCATCTAATCTAGCCAATTAGATTAGGGTGTTCACCTCATTATAGAGAGAGAGAGAGAGAGCTTGAGTTATTAAACTTCGAGGTAGATCATCGGAGAAAAGGAAGACTACAAGCTAGCATGGATCATTCAGATTGTGGAGCCTCTCTTGAGTCTGGGAGATCATGGATCGTGGCGAAGGGACTTCTACTAGAGCTTATGAAGCGAAGGAGCGGACTACAAAGATTGTAATCCCTCACTCTTAGTTGTAAAGATGTTTACTTGCATGTTAAACCCTAATAATCTAGCAAAGATCCCGGTTTTGGGTTGTTCGGCACGTCTAAATTTTAAATCGGGCATGGTTGATACCTTATAGACCCTTGTATGACTGCCTAGGAACCCTGCAGTGGTATCAGAGCCTAGCTAGAGCATTAGGCGACGTGTATACGAAGTTAAAAGTCCGATCGAACCCCGATACGTCGAAATTGACCCCCTCTCTGGAAATTTTGTAAAAATGTGATTTTTTCTGCATTAAAAATACTCAAAAAAATCAGCAGGGATATATAAGCATTACTGTGGAAAATAAGGCAGTAATTTATACAAACAGCCGTGGAACCGCGGCAATACCATGCGCCGCGGATCCACGGCCATACAGGGTAATTATGCTTTGTTTTTGGCACAGTAATATCGTAGCTGTTCCTGCATATTTTTGGGTATTTTTAATCTTACTCAAGTGTTGAGTGTTCTGGGGATTATTTTGAACTCGTTGAATCGATCGGAAAGTTTAATTTCGTTCTGTTTTCCGGATAATTTAGAAAGTATTAAAATATTCGAACGAATATCATTAACTCACTTTTTCCCGATACGAAAAACTTTCAAGTGTTGAATTTTTCTTGAGTTTAAATCTTTCAGAAAAACGTGCAAGTAATACGGTGGACCCTCTAGAAGAACACAAATCTTAACTCGATTATGTGACCGTCTGAACTGCCTCTAAACCTTAGGGTTTGGGGCAGTACGGCATGCCACATGTGAGGCGTTGGCTTGACCCTTCTACGGCTGGACCATTGATTCCGTGACATATTTTGGGACTCTTTGAACTCCGCTCAAGTTGTAACGACCATGTTTTCTAATACCTAATATAATATATTTTATTTATATTTCTACTATCAAATAATTATTTACGTGTTTCTTTTATAAAATAATGATTTTTAAAGCAATGTTAATAATTTTCAAAGCATTAAATATGATTAAAGGAAATTTCTAATATCTATTTATTATTTTTAAAGGCTTAAAATGTTTTAGAAAGATTTTATAATGCCTTAAAATAATCTACATATTTTTATTATCAATAAAAGTACACAACAACAACAACAACAACAACTGAGCCTTTTATCCCAAGCATATGGGGTAGGCTACATGAACCAATATGAGAATCACGCCGGGTCCAGCACATGAATCCTCTGTCTCCACTCACTTCTATCGAACAATATACTTTCATTGAGTCCTTTGGCAACCATATTGTTTCGTATCACCTCCATCCATGTTTTCTTCGGTCTCCCTTTTGCCCTTTTGCCATTGCCCATATCGAGAGTATCTATTCATCGAACCGGTGCTTCCATAGGTCTGCGTCGCACATGACCAAACCATCTTAGCCGGTTTTCCCGCATCTTCTCCTCCACGGGTGCTATACCAACTTTTGCACGAATATCCTCATTTCGCACCTTATCTTTTCTAGTGTTATCGTACATCCAACGAAGCATGCGCATCTCCGCTACATGCATCTTCTGTGTATGATGCTTCTTAGGAGCCCAGCATTCTGTATCAATAAAAGTAATTAATTCATAATTAAAAATATTTTAAAAGATAAACTAGATATTCTATAATTTTAGTAACTAGCTAAAACCATAGGAACTGTTATATTACTTAGTTTTTAGCCCAAAATTATTTTTATATTGAAGATAATAATAAAATATATTTTCTGGAATTTTTCCATAATTTTCCCGTGTTTTAAACTATTTTTAACAAATTTTTAAAGCCAAATCCAATTTTTAAAATAATAAACAGAATATTATTTTTTATATAAAAAATAAAAAATAATAATATTCCCTTTAATCTGGACCGTTGGATCACAAGCTCCAACAGCCCAGAGACCGCTGACGGCGTCCACGTGGTGGGGACCACGCAAAAGCGCGTGATCCCCACACACGGCTGTAGGCGAATCGCGTGGCGACGCGTGGCAAGACGGCGGATCCTGAGGGCGCGATCTGAGCCGTTGGATGCAGATCCAACGTCCACGAATTATTGGCGGTTGGCGCAATCATCACCTGATGATTAGGGCGGTGCGATCTCAGCCGTTGGATCTCAATCCAACGGCTGTGGTGAAGAGGCGGCGGCGGCTGATCATTAACCGAATGACTCGCAATGATTGGGACGCAGATTTTCGTGTATATTTTAACGGGAATTTTGGATTTTTATGGTTTGTGAAAACGCTATAAATAGACACCTTCAAACACTGATTTCTCACACCACCGAACTCTAAAAATTCTATAAAAAAATACCGGTGCCTTCGTATTAACGACGCCGACGCTACGGCTCTATCCAATCGCAGAGGAAAAATCGGGACGCGGAGCTATTGAGGATTTAGTACGAGTCTACGTTTTCAACTCTTCGGCATCCGACTCAAACAAAAGGTAGGATCCGCCACTCTCCCCTTTTCCTGTCACCTTCTTCTATCTCAATAACCTAGTTCCAAGTTCTAATCATCAACCCCCATTTAAAATGGTGTTATAATATTCGTGCATATCCTTTTTCCTTGTACCCTTAATCATGATAATGTTAACCCATATTTTAAAACGGTGTTTAAATTTTCTCTGTACACAAAATTATATTGCGCACCCATAATACCTGGAATCTGATATAACCCATGAATTGTCATTTCACCTCTGTCATACCCATACTAGAAAAACGATCTCGAAATAGGTTACTTCCACAGGATACCCTCGTTTAATTTAAATATTATATTTGTTTAAAAAAAATCTATAAGAAATAAAGATATGTAAAATAAATATTTTAGATACAGCATACGTATATTTTACTTACAAATATTTTTAAAAAACCCCTCGACTTTTTAAGAAAGAAAATGTTAAATAACGATATCCTTTCAAATTGGAATATTTAGTATCTTTTAAAAGGTTAATTTTAAAATAACACCAATTTAGAACAAAGGAAAGGTCGTAGGCATCGATCGTTTATCTAAACCAGATTTTGCGGTTTCTAGACAAGTGTGTCTAAGGTGAGTGGTTACTTAATTAGGGCTACTACTTGCAGTGGAGAGCCTCCCACTCACCTGGAACCTACCTGGCCGCAATTGACGGTGAAGAGGCGATTTGAGGACCTCATAACTTGTCCTTTTGGAATATTAGGAGCAGTCTAGATTTTCAAATAAAAATCTCTTGTAAAACATTTTCAAATAAACACCACAACCTTTTATCAAAAGGATATTTTCTGTAAAACATTATGCTTTTCCAAAATAATAAATATCCCAAATATCATGGTTTTTCTTAGAAGTAATAAAAGATATTTAAACCTTATTATTTTAACTAAGCTTTCTCTAAAGGACACGAAGTACTTTACAAACTCTAGAAAATAAAACGAGTGGTTGTGGAAGGCCATATTAAACGAGATCAATACTTTTTAATTTCCTAGTTTATGACAACATGACATATACAAAATATGATACGGTTAGGGTTAGAATGCGTGGACCTAGGTATGGAATAATTTATGAAGATCTCGATATTCCGGGTAACCAGTCCAATATATGGGCGACTATACAAATATGAAGATCCCAATATTCCGGGTGAACAGTCCAAAGTGTGGACGACTATACAAATATGAAGATCCCGATATTCCGGGTGACCAGTCCAAAATGTGGACGACTGTACAATGTGGAAATTTCATGCCTAGAGGTATACGCACTAACTCTAATTCGTCAAAACCCTTATACTGAATCACGGGGATGGGTAGTTTGATTAGGCAAGGATAATTCGGAACTCGGATTCCCCTACTACTCGATCATGATCCCGGAAAGTGAAACGGTACATTTCGCTTCCCCAGTTGTTGTTCCGTGGCCACAACGGAATAATCGCGAGTATCCGGACCCTTGTTTAACAAACTAAAACGTTTGCAATACCTATTGATACTCAACACCAAACCCACATCATGTGATATACCTACCTGTTACCTTATCTACCTTTCTTCATGAGACACGAGTTATTCAGTATCTTGGATGTGGATATTTTACCAATTTAGACTTGTTGTTTATTATGGAACTGAGGGGTGGTATTACCTGTGCACTTGAGTGATATTCACGCTAGACAAAGCTCCATCGTAGTCATGATACACCTTTCGGGGATGTTCACGCTACCATGTTGATTGCCATTTCAGGCACGAGCACCAGCTCATACTGCTTCCAGCTAGTCATATGATACCTTAAAGACACGAGTATGTTCACCCGTCAATTCCATCCATACACACCTTGTTTAACCTGATCCAACTTTTAGACTGAATATCCGTTTGACTTGACTTGAACCTTTACCAAACATATACAACCTACTCATATTCACATATCTAATTTGTATATAACCTCATACCTTTATACATATGTTCATCATTTTCATTATATACACCTGTTCGTTTCTATACCTTTATTTTCTTATGAGACAATCCTACCCGAATATAACTCGTTGACGGACTTTCCTTTTCTTCCTCTATTTTTGGAATGTCCGTCAGATAAGAATGAGTATTACAGCGAAGATCAAAATGTGAAGTCAACTTATGAAGATTATGCAGACTGGACGATAGAAGATTAGCTAGTTTTAATTTTTGTTGTTGCCCACATGTTTAGGGTTTTTGTTTCTCCTTTGATATAATTAAACTACTCAGTTTATTTTACTCTTTCTTTTGGGATGTAATAAAGTTTGGTTAATGGAAACAAAATGCCTTTCGCTTTTATTATTTTTGTTTTGGTACACATCCTGCATATTAAATATTCATACGCTTAACGTAACTGTATTGAATAGACCACTTTCAATACAGTTAGGTTGCGGACCTTACCACGTCATCCTTCTCCTTCTTTTGGGAAGCGGGGCATGACAGGTTTTTGTGGTGGCCCATACAAGTCCTCTTGTGTACTAAAATAAAACCATTAACTGACTTATTATATTTGTGAATCTTATCCATCAATACCGATATCATAGTTTTCCTATGTCCCTTGTCCCTTCCTTGACATTCTGTACCCTGTCCATGACCTTCCCTTCTGGTCATGGCAAATCTCTCCAACGAGGATGACATGTCCGATATTACTTTGAAGCTACATCTGGAGATTCAGACGACGAAGTCGTAGGCTCTCAGACGGTTATTTCCGACAGCGACTCGCAAGACGAAGAAGTCGATGCTGCAACTCCGGAGTCTATGATGGCCAACGACTCCGAAGAAGAAGAAGATCCCAGGGAAGAGGAGCATATAAAGGATGGGCCAGAAAAAGGAGGCTCCTGCAGAAGAAGAAAACCCTATAGAGGTGGAATCAGAGAGCGAGGCTCCTGCCGAGGATAAGTCGAAGGACGAAGTTTCGAGTGAGGAGGAACTCGAGACCGAAGAAACTCAGGCAGTTGTTCTCACAAGGCATCGTGGGAATGGCCGTACCTTTCTTAGTGCGAGGACCTATCAGCACTTGTTGAACTCCCATAATCGAGACTAATAAGTCTTTTCCTTTTCTTTGGCCGAATAAAACGATGTAAGAACATTAAGGGCATGTCCTTACTTTTCGGTTGTACTCTCCATATTGAAGTTGGATAATAAAATCTTAGTTTCGAGCAATAATCTCTCTTGTGTCTCTTGCTCTTCTTAGTCTCTCCCTTGCATTAATTGTTGTTCTTCCATGCAAGTTATTATCTTGTCTCACCTTAGCCGTTTGTAACCTAACCTATTCTGATCCTGATCATCAATGGCTGGACGACACCATCACCGCAACCGAAGGGAAAATGGAGTCAATGAAGCCGCTGCTCAGCAAGCAGCTATGCTACAAATGATGTAAGGACTATTGGAGCAACAGCAGCGGCAGACAGCTGCCCTTCATCAGGAGCTACGAGAAAGTAGGAAGCAGAGAGTTTAAGTAAGGCACTAAACCCAGTTCCACAAGGTTCGGCGGGAGTGAAGCAGTTCAGATCACTCCAAGACTTTTTCGGGGAAGGAAACTCCCTTAGAAGTTGAGGAATGGCTCAAGGGAACAATCAACGATTTCGGTGCCGCTCAAATTCCGAAGGACACGTGGGTGAACATCGCTAAGTTACAACTTACGGATAATGCCAGGATATGGTGGGAGGCAGAGGAAAGTAGATTGAAGGAGCCCATCGACTGGGAAAGGTTCAAACAGCGTTTTGATACCCAGTACTTTCCAGTCGTGGCACACTTAAGGATGGAACGGGAGTTTATACATTTTCCAACAAGGAAGTATGTGAGATAAATCGGTGGACGAGTACGCTTCGGAATTCGCGAGATTAAGCCGGATTGCGCATCACCTGGTGGCAACCCCGGAGCTATATGCCAAAAGATTCCGACAAGGATTGGACCTGAAGACGCAGTCCTCTATGTCTTATGCTACCTTATCAACTTATGATGAAATCTTAGAGGAGGCACGGAACTTCGAAGACCTTCAGAGACGGATGAGGAAGGATGACCGTTTGTCTGGCATTAAACGACCAGCCAATCAAATTCTTGAGGGATCATCTTCCAGATTCAACGGGAGACAACCACCTAAGAGACTAGCAGTACCAACTATTTTTGGAAAAACAGCCGTTGTATGCAACCATTGTGGTAGGACCGGACACTACATGAGAGACTGTCGCATTTTGAACAAACTTTGCATAGTCTGTGGGTCTCCGGATCATGCCATTGGGGACTGTCCTCAGAGAGGGAGACAATCAGGCCCCGTCAACAAGCCGGCTAATTTTGGGGCACCAACACTAGGAAACCGGCCACTTTCCGCCACTAAACCAACCGGTCAAGGGGCAACACCAAAAGGACCACCATTGCCATCACAGGAGCGTGTTTTTCAGCAAGCGTAAAGGAATGGACCCAAACGTCAGACCTTCACCATGACGGTCGAGAAGGTTGATCGTGGAAAGACAACAGAGAGACTTTCCATGTATCAAGTGATACACCAACTCGCGGGAGCGACACATGCAGCAAAGAGGATTCCTGACAGCGTTACTGATTTCCGTGCCTAGTAGTGGCCACTCCTTTGAAAATTTCAAGTATGAAATTATTCTAAGGAGGGTAGATCGTAACTATCACAACCATTGTTGCAATTCTTAGCAAACCGATAAGTTTTAAACATCCACAACGATTTTTCGGAGGAGTGACTTAGTGATGTGATGTATCAGCGCGACGATATAGTCGCATACGCGTCAAGACAACTAACGACTTGTGGACACAACTATCATGTTCAGATTTAGAACTGGCAATGGTAATTTTCGTCCTGAAGATATAGAAACACTACTCTAAGAAGAACATGGGAACACGGATGGTTGAAACACATGAAGCGGATGAGAGAGGTCAAGTTTTATATGGGAGAAGTACCGATCGGTTGGGACGACCCTGAAGATGGAGAATTTGTAAGATTGACATAATTGTAGGAAAAAAAAGGTGGAGATGGTGATACAATGCAGCGAGCACGGAAAGCTCAACCCATGACTCATTTTCCGTTTAACATCTTGGAAGGAGACGGTGGGTTTATGTATAGCGTACTTTTGCCACTTTCATTGGAGGGCGTGCATAATAATTTTACATCTCACGGCTAAGAGGGTATGCTGGCAACCCTAGTCATACTTTTAATCATTCCGAGATTATGGAAAGATTGGCGTAATCTACAAGCAGCAACCGGTGGGGATACCAAAAGGATGAAATCTTGAGGGACAAGATAATCCAGTTGGCTAGAGTTATATGGGGAAAAAAACTACTAGGCAGACATACACGGAAACGGGATGAGAGTGCGAGACCAAAATATTTAACCGCGATAATCTCTTCTTAATTATTTCTATCTTCTCTTGACCTACCTTCTGAAATTTCGAGGACGAAATTATTTTAAAGAGGGTAGATTGTAACGACCATATTTTCTAATACCTAATAAAATATATTTTATTTATATTTCTACTATCAAATAATTATTTACGTGTTTCTTTTATAAAAGAATGATTTTTAAAGCAATGTTAATAATTTTCAAAGTATTAAATATGATTAAAGGAAATTTCTAAAATCTATTTATTATTTTTAAAGGCTTAAAATGTTTTAGAAAGATTTTATAACACCTTAAAATAATCTACATATTTTTATTATCAATAAAAGTAATTAATTCGTAATTAAAAATATTTTAAAGGATAAACTAGATTTTCTATAATTTTAGTAACTAGCTAAAACCATAGGAACGGTTATATTACTTAGTTTTTAGCCCAAAGTTATTTTTATATTAAAAATAATAATAAAATATATTTTCTAGAATTTTTCCATAATTTTCCCGTGTTTTAAACTATTTTTAACAGACTTTTAAAGCCAAATCCAAATTTTAAAATAATAAACAGAATATTATTTTATATATAAAAAATAAAATAAAAAAATAATATTCCCTTTAACCTGGACCGTTGGATCACAAGATCCAACGGCCCAGAGACCGCTGACGGCGCCCACGTGGTGGGGACCACGCGAAAGCGTGTGATCCCCGCACACGGCTGTGAGCGAATCGCGTGGCGACGCGTGGCAAGGCAGCGGATCCTGGGGGCGCGATCTGGGCCGTTGGATGCAGATCTAACGGCCACGAATTATTGGCGGCTGGCGCAATCATCACCTAATGATTAGGGCTGCGCGATCTCAGCCGTTGGATCTCAATCCAATGGCTGTGGTGAAGAGGCGGCGGCGGCTGATCATTAACCGAATGATTCGCAATGATTGGGGCGCAAATTTTTGTGTATATTTTAACGGAAATTTTGGATTTTATGGTTTGTGAAAACGCTATAAATAGGCACCTTCAAACACTGATTTCTCACACCACCGAACTCCAAAAATTCTTTAAAAAAATACCAGTGCCTTCGTATCGACGACGCCGACGCTACGGCTCCATCCAATCGCAGAGGAAAAATCGGGACGCGGAGCTATTGAGGATTTAGTACGAGACTACGTTTTCAACTCTTCGGCATCCGACTCAAACAAAAGGTAGGATCCGCCTCTCTCCCCTTTTCTTGTCACCTTCTTCTATCTCAATAACCTAGTTCCAACTTCTAATCATCAAACCCCATTTAAAATGGTGTTATAATATTCGTGCATATCCTTTTTCCTTGTACCCTTAATCATGATAATATTAACCCATATTTTAAAACGGTGTTTAAATTTCCTCTGTACACAAAATTATATTGCGCACCCATAATACCTGGAATCTGATATAACCCATGAATTGTCATTTCACCTCTGTCATACCCATACTATAAAAACGATATCAAAATAGGTTACTTCCACATGATACCCTCGTTTAATTTAAATATTATATTTGTTTAAAAAAATCTATAAGAAATAAAGATATGTAAAATAAATATTTTAGATACAGCATACATATATTTTACTTACAAATATTTTTAAAAAAAACCTCCACTTTTTAAGAAAGAAAATGTTAAATAACGATATCTTTTCAAAATGGAATATTTAGTATCTTTTAAAAGGTTAATTTTAAAATAACACCAATTTAGAACAAAGGAAAGGTTGTAGGCATCGATCGTTTATCTAAACCAGACTTTGTGGTGTCTAGGCAAGTGTGTCTAAGGCGAGTGGTTACTTAATTAGGGCCACTACTTGTAGTGGAGAGCCTCCCACTCACCTGGCACTTACCTGTCCGCAATTGGCGGTGAAGAGGCGATTTGAGGACCTCATAACTTGTCCTTTTGGAATATTATGAGCAGTCTATATTTTCAAATAAAAACCTCTTGTAAAAGATTTTCAAATAAACACCACAACCTTTTATTAAAAGGATATTTTCTGTAAAATATTATGCTTTTCCAAAATAATAAATATCCCAAATATCATGGTTTTTCTTAGAAGTAATAAAAGATATTTAAACCTTATTATTTTAACTAAGCTTTCTCTAAAGGACACGAAGTACTTTACAAACCCGAGAAAATAAAACGAGTGGTTATGGAAGGGCATATTAAACGAGATCAATACTTTTTAATTTCCTAGTTTATGACAACATGACATATACAAAACATGATACGGTTAGGGTTAGAATGCGCGGACCTAGGTATGGAATACTTTATGAAGATCCCGATATTCCGGGTGACCAGTCCAATATATGGGCGACTATACAAATATGAAGATCCCGATATTCCGGGTGAACAGTCCAAAGTGTGGATGACTATACAAATATGAAGATCCCGATATTCCGGATGATCGGTCCAAAATGTGGACGACTATACAATGTGGAAATTCCATGCCTAGAAGTATACGCACTAACTCTAATTCGTCAAAACCCTTATACCGAATCACGGGGATGGATAGTTTGATTAGGCAAGGATAATTCGGAACTCGGATTCCCCTACTACTCGATCATGATCCCGGGAAGTGAAACGGTACATTTCGCTTCCCCAGTTGTTGTTCCGTGGCCACAACGGAATAATCGCGAGTATCCGGACGCTTATTTAACAAACTAAAACGTTTGCAATACCTATTGATACTCAACACCAAACCCACATCATGTGATATACCTACCTGTTACCTTATCTACCTTTCTTCATGAGACACGAGTTATTCAGTATCTTGGATATATATATTTTACCAGTTTAGACTTGTTGTTTATTATGGAACTGAGGGGTGGTATTACCTGTGCACTTGAGTGATATTCACGCTAGACAAAGCTCCATCGTAGTCATAGTACACCTTTCGGGGATGTTCACGCTACCACATTGATTGCCATTTCAAGCACGAGCACCAGCTCATACTGCTTCCAGCTAGTCATGGGATATCTCAAGGACACGAGTATGTTCACCCATCAATTCCATCCATACACACCTTGTTTAACCTGATCCAACTCTTAGACTGAATATCCGTTTGACTTGACTTGAACCTTTACCAAACATATACAACCTACTCATATTCACATATCTAATTTGTATATAACCGCATACATTTATACATGTGTTCATCATATTCATTATATACACGTGTTCGTTTCTATACCTTTACTTTCTTATGAGGCAATCCTACCCGAGTATAACTCGCTGACGGACTTTCTTTTTCTTCCTCTATCTTGGGAATGTCCGTCAGATAAGATTGAGTATTACAGCGAAGATCAAGGTGTGAAGCCAACTTATGAAGATTATGCAGACTGGACGATGGAAGATTAGCTAGTTTTAATTTTTGTTGTTGCGCACATGTTTAGGGCTTTTGTTTCTCCTTTGATGTAATTAAACTACTCGGTTTATTTTACTCTTTCTTTTAGGATCTAATAAAGTTTGGTTAATGGAAATAAAATGCCTTTCGCTTTTATTATTTTTGTTTTGGTACACATCCTGCATATTAAATATTCATACGCTTAACGTAACTGTATTGAATAGACCACCTTCAATACAGTTAGGTTGCGGACCTTGCCACGTCATCCTTCTCCTTCTTTTGGGAAGCGGGGCGTGACACAAGTGTTGAGCTATTTAGGAAATCTTGGGTATTTTATTATTTGATCGGAAAGTTTAATATTGTCTATTTATCTGGAATGTGATACAATATGTGGAATTCATATAGTTAAGCATGAAATGCGAAGTATGTGATATTTCGGATTTACGATGTCTAAAGTGATTGTGAATTCCAAATTTTGTAGTTTTACACTTTCTTTTCTGTGACCGTAAGTGTAGTATGTAGTTGTATTGCCGATTTTCGTTGCTATACATCAACGACGATCGGTGTATGCATACTTACTTACGTTGATGATATGAGATATTATGTGTTGCTGTGATATGTTATATTGAATCGTCGTGTTCTGAATAGCCGGGGGTTTTATGTGAGATGAGGGATTTTATTTTCATTCATGTAAAATTCATTTGTATGTAATATTCTTTTATTGGGGCACTTCCGAGATGAGGTTGATGTCACCAGTGTATATTATTTACTTTTCCGCATTAGGTAGACCCAAGGAGGGGAGCACAAGTAACCGGGTTCTAGGGTCCAATGGGAGGCCATCTTGAGGAGTCGAGACCGGGTCTCCTAACCCTAGAATTCACAGTGTTACTTGCCGCTCTCGTAGGGGTCTAGGGATGTGGGTTTGGCTATTCATCGCGACCGTGGAATCCGTGTTTTATACAGGCTCGTATTAAAACGCGGACATCCTAGTATATCCAATATTTCATATATGTTCTTCTGCTGCAATGTTCTGTGATGAGATCATATTACTGCCTGAGACGAATGCTTATACTATATATATGCTGATATATAAATATTACTGCTTTCGTTTCTACTGTGATGCTTAGGAAGCATAAGTTGATGGGATATATTAATGAGATTAATAAAAAGAAAAGAAACCTAAAAGATGTTCTAGAATCAAAACTTTATAAAAGGGATAGCTACAGTTTTGCTTTGCATAGCGGTATATATGATATACCCTGCACCTTATTCGATGAGGAAAGAGCCGAGATCTCTTCACCGGGAGTGACCTCTTTAGCTAAACTGGCAGATACTACAAACTCGCGGTTTAGTTTTTAACAGCTTATATAGTTCTTGCTTTGCACAGCGGTATATATGATATACCCTGCACCTTATTCGATGGGGAAAGAGCCGAGATCCCTTCACCGAGATTGGCCTCTTTAGCGAAACTAGAAAAGCCTTAAAAACATTCCTTTTTCAAAAATCACTTGTTTCTACAACGATATCAAGTTCATTACGCTCATGGTTTTCTGAAAAACCTGCGTAGCCCTCTGTCATTTCAGATAGATATTACTTAGTATTCGTGCTACGTTTGTTGGCCTGCGTCAAGGCGTAGTGTGCGGTAGCTAACTAGTACTTATCTGTAACATGAGATGTGATTGGATTAGGGTACTCGTACGACTTTGTTGACCTGCGTCAAGGGTCGTGCGGGTGGGTTTAATTCAATCAAGAAATGTACGGGTTGAACTTGATTAGCGGACTATGGTTTGTTAGCCTACGTCAAGGTCATAGAACGCTAGGGGTAAAAGCATTATTGGGAATTTCAAGTATTGAAATTTGCAATGAGATTGCATACCTCCTATGAGATAGTTGGATCCCGATACCCACTGCGAGTAAGAGTTACTCCTGGGAGAATTTTACACAGGACAATTAGCCGATCAAGTAGGTGTCTAGAAAGGTGTTAACGGGGTTATGCCTCTGGGAAAACGAGGTTTATTTTAATTAGGTCCGTGCGGAAGTACGGGGAACCTCCCTCAAGTACCGACACTGATCTGGCTGAAAAATTGACGAAATTGTAGGGTGTAATTAATCCTGGCTAATCTTATCTTTTTGGGTTTGGAGGAAGATTTGATAAAAACAGTGGGAGACATCCTGATTAGATAAGATAATAACCAATCTAATTTTGCAAGAGCATACGCTAAAGTGTTTTTCTTCTCTCTCTCCAGGTAGCGACTTTGTCAGGCCATAATCAAGATAATAATATGGATGTATTGACTGAACCCGCTTATTATACTGAGCAGGGAAACGTTGGTCCCGTTATTTCTTATAAGAGTTATAAGACTGAACAGGGAATAGGAGAATATCTGGATTCTCACGCCCCCCAAACGGAGAACATGCATGTTGATGCACCTTCTTCGGGTGTGTTAATTATTGAGAATTGTTTCTCAGTTCACCCTACGTCCTGAGTATTAGATACCGGTTCGGGATCCCACATATGTAAATTGTTACATGGGCTACTGTAACAACCCTAATTTTCCTATACACTTTTCTATACAATTTTTTTCAAAATCAATAAAGGGGTATTTTAACCTGAGTACAATATATAAGTAATTATTTTGTTTTTAATTAACTCCATTTTTAGTGTACATAAAATTGTTTTAAAATTAAACTATACTTGGGGTATTTAATATTGCTATTACCACTTTAAATAATTATTTCACACCATAATTACAAGAAGAAGCTTATAACTCATTGGTAACACCTTGCACTGCTGAACCAAGCCATCAGAGTTCAAATCCCCTGCCCCACATTATTTTTATATTGTTTTTGTTTTAAATTTCTTGGAAGCCCAACGGTCCAAACACCATAACTCCCAAACTTTGAATTGAACCCAGAAAACTAAAAATACCAGTGTCTTAACCCGGAGACCCCCCACCCCCCGGCACCCCGACTCGGCCCGACTTGGCCGAGTCGTCAACACAAAAAATGTGGCTCTTGGCATTCCTAACCCCTCTGCACACTCCAAATTAATGGATCGGTTCCCGAGAGTTTAATATACCCCATTTACTACAATTTTTAATACATTTTCATATATTTTTACATTTTTTAATCAAAAACCCTTCACCTACCCTACCCTAGCCTACCCTATAAATACACCCCCTACCCTCTCATCCCAAAACCCTAAGCTCACTCTCTCAAAATCTTCTCAAGAGTTGTGTACTTTGAAAACAAATTCGCGGCGAAGCTCCGACGAAATTCCGGCGGAAATTCTGGCGACGTTTTTAGGAACAACCGGCAACGAGGCAACGCCTTGGCAACCTCTTTAGTCCCCCCTTCACTCCTTTGCTTAATCAAAACCCGTAAGTCCCATTCTATCTCTCTTTCTCATTCTCTAAAATACGAAATTATAAAACCCGACGGAATCGGAACAAATCCGATTTCCGATTCGGTTTTCTATAAAATTTCACTTCTCACCAATACATTCATGCCTAAACATTTTTATGTTGACTATTAAACATTTAACAATCAATTTGAATAAGTTTCATCACATGAAATGACAGCCTTTCCAATTTATCGTATTTTTCACTTAAATGCCACAATGTTTCGATTTCACATTTAACCCCTTAATCTTGCTATACATTTAAAGTAGAGCACGAGGTAATGACTTACCCCCACACACACGCATATACAACCTAAAACGATATCATCAAAAACTTAGAATACGATAAAACAATACTTTCATTTAAATACCATATTCTTAATAAAATCAATTCTAAAAGTTTAGCTTTGATACACTTTCAAATAAATACCTCTTATTAGGAAAACACGATAAGTTGTGGACATCGATCGTTTATCTAAATCTGACTTTGTGGTGTCTAGGCTAGGCAAGTGAGCAAAGGTAACTTTAAAAGGCCCGTCTCACGATTCGTGAGCGAATCCCTCCTTTCCTCATTTGTACTTATCTGGCTACAATTGGCGGTGAAGAGGCGATTTGAGGATTCTAACGACTTGTCGTTTAGACCATTTAGAAATAGGCTAGTTGGCTTAGGAAACCCTAGAATCTAAAATACGGAAAATTTACACTTTTGCAAATAAATACATTTTACTTTATAAAACCGTTTCTAAAGGATTAGTATTTTACAATCTTTGCAAAGCGCCGCTACAACCCATTTTTGGGGAACCCGTTCGGGATTGTGCGGTTTATCGCGCACCCTCGGGCTAGTAGTGCAAGATTCAGACCTCCGCAAGAAGTATTCGGTCTCGAAAGGTTTAAAATACGACATCTTAAGAAAATGAGATTTTTGGAATATAAAATATTTATTAAAATTATTTTTGTATAAACATATGTATATTTATCATTTAAATATCTATTTTATTATAATATAAATTTTCCACCTTTTTCTAAAAATCACAAGAATAAATTTTACACTAAAATACCGTGAACTTCAAATAAATCAATATTACCGATAAATACCCTTATTTATAAAAGTAGGATATTTTCATTAGAAATGTCACAACATAAAATCCACCCTCATTACAACTCTAAAGACGGACAATAAATACTTGAGGTGTATTTTGAAAAGTATATAAAAATATTTTTACATAAGACCCCCTCAAGTTTTATAAATTACCCTAAGAACCCTAGCAATTATAAGACTTCGATTCACATTTCTGATTGTCTGACTCGGGTTTGAGTCTGATTAATCTGACTTGAATATGATTCAAGTCAATCTATAATCTACAAGATTCCAATTCAATATGAACACATGAATCCATGAATACAATTATCAATTTATACAACTTGACCGAACCGAACCATAGATATATATTCCTTTTACATGATTCTCAGTATTCCATTTACATGACTCTACGGTTACAACCGTTTTCTGATATCATGGTTTCGGTCAGTCAGTCAATCAAACTTACAATCAATACAATTTACAAGATAACAATACAAATAAGATATCGTGGGGTTTAAGGGATAGATTGGTACGGAAGGTGTTAAAAGTGGCACGAGACTGTAAGACTTAATACACCTAACATGAATCCAGTTGCTGTTGTACCGTGGCATAAACGGTTCCTTGTACTATACGCGCCTCTAGTCTCTGGCATATAGAGACTCCTCTCGTATACACTGGCATTCTTCTATACCAAGCTACAAACAACAGCGTTAACACTAAATACAATAATATAATAATATAATACAACTGTAAAAGCTACTCTCTCTCATACTCTCTGTTTATTCCTCCCTTATCTTTGGGACTTACCGAGCGACCTGTTCGCTGACGACATTCTATTTCTTTCTTCTTTGAATGTCGTAAGGTGATTCAGACCCTGCAGAGATCGAGCCATCTGCAGAAGACTTGGAGCAGTTTGCCGAAGATCCAGCACTTTAGATTCATTGTACACTTTTCCTTTCTGTACTTTTCAGTTCCTGTTATGCCACTGTTTAGGCATCTTTTTACTTCAGTTGTATTTCCTTTCATGTATTGTACAAAGAATGTTGATAAATAAAAGTTGTTGTTCTTTTTATTATCCTTGTCTCTTGTGTATTTATTTTATATTGCTTAGATACGCTTAGCGTATTTACTTCAGAGTAAATACGTAGCGGACCTCGTCGCGTCCCCTTCGCCGTACACTGGGAAGCGGGACGTGACAGCTACGTAAAGGTAGAGAACTGGGAAAAAGTGATCATTCCGTACAGGTAGGGAATGGTGCAAGTATTGCAGCCAAAGCAGTTGGCGAATATCACCTTATATTACCAAATAGTAATACACTGATTCTGAATGAGTGCTATTATATACCGAACATGATGTGCAACATTATATCAGTTTCTTTATTAAGTAAAGAAGGATATAATTTTGTAGTACAGGATAATGTTATGAACATATTCCTGAATCAAAAGTTGATTGGATCAGGCTCGTTACATAATGGCATATTCATTCTCAATCAAAATACAGTCCTTAATATACAAAATACACACAAGAGGAAAAGTTCAGAAATGAACGAATCCTTCTTGTGGCATTGTAGACTTGGTCATATCAATGCGACACGACTAGCTAAGTTACATAAGGATGGATATTTGAATCCGTTCGAATTATCATCTTATGAAACTTGCCATTCATGTCTCAAAAGCAAAATGACCAAAACTCCGTTTAGTGGACACGGAGAAAGAGTTACAGAACTCTTAGGACTGGTACATAGTGATGTATGCGGTCTCATGTCTACACACGCCAGGAACGGTTCTTCCTATTTTATTACATTCACTGACGATCTCTCAAGATTCGGACATGTGTTCCTGATGAAACACAAGTCTGAAGTTTTTGAGAAATTCAGGGAATATAAGCACGAAGTAGAGAACCAAACAGGTAAAAGTATTAAGATTCTTCGATCTGATCGAGGAGGTGAATACTTAAGCAATGAGTTCCTAGATTATCTAAAAAAGAATGGGATTCTCTCTCAGCTTACTCCTCCTTATACACCACAGCACAATGGTGTATCGGAGCGGAAGAATCGCACCCTATTAGATATGGTGCGCTCTATGATGAGTACAGCTGAGTTACCTATTTCCTTCTGGGGATATGCACTGGAGACAGCTGCAGACCTATTGAATATGGTTCCCACCAAATCTGTGCCAACCACTTCATATGAGATATGGAAAGAAAAGAGACCATGTCTTAATTACGTTAGGATATGGGGTTGTTCGGCATATGTTAAAACACAAAATCCGGACAAGCTCGGGGCAAGGTCTATTCTGTGCAAGTTTATTAGATATCCCAAATATTCGCGCGGGTATATTTTCTACCACACCGAAGAACAAAAGGCGTTTGTTTCTCGGCACGCCACCTTTTTAGAAAAGGAATTTTTTGCAAAAGAGATTAGTGGCTCTGTGGTAGAACTGGAAGAAGTTCCAGCAACACAAACCACAACAGAAGATTTAGTGGAACCAAAGGATTCAGTAGTACCCGACGAACCCCAGCCTCTCCGCCGATCTAGCAGGGTTTCTCACCCACCTGAGAGATACTACGGTTTTCTCATTGATGGTGGGAGCGAGAATTGCATCATGGAAGATGATGACCCGACTAGTTTCGAGCAGGCCATCACGAGTGGTGACTCTATAAAATAGCTGGATGCAATGCGATCTGAGATGGAATCCATGTACACCAACAAAGTATGGACTTTGGAAAATGCTCCTGAAAGGGTAAAACTCATTGGGAGCATGTGGATCTTTAAAAAGAAAATTGGTGTAGATGGAAAAGTTGAGACTTTCAAAGCTAGACTTGTTGCAAAGGGTTTTCGTCAACGACCAGGTGTGGATTAGGATGAAACCTTTTCTCCAGTGGCTATGCTTAAGTCCATCCAGATCTTACTTGCCATTGCTGCATATCATGACTACGAAATCTGGCAAATGGATGTTAAGACCGCCTTTCTAAACGGTGATTTAGAAGTGTGCGTGTACATGACTCAACCAGAGGGCTTCGTAGATAGTGGGAGCAGCGGAAAGGTGTGCAAACTGCTTAAATCCATTTATGGGTTAAAGCAAGTATCGTGGAGTTGGAACATCTGCTTTGATGTTGTGGTTAAAGAGTTTGACTTCATCAAAAACGTAGATGAATCTTGTATTTATAAGAAAGTTGCAGAGAGTAAGGTTGTATTCCTCGTATTGTACGTGGATGACATACTCTTGATAGGAAATGATGTTCCTATGCTTTAATCAGTCAAGCTCTTCTTATCACAAAGATTCTCAATGAAAGATCTAGGTGATGCCTCCTGCATATTGGGAATCATGATCTATAGAGATAGATCTAAATGGATACTGAGATTGTCCCAATCCAGGTACATTGACACCATACTAAAGAGATTTGGTATGGAAGAATCCAAGCATGGGAACCAACCCACGATCTCTGAACGCACTCTCTCCAAAGAGATGTCTCCCAAGACTGATTTGGAGAGAGCTCGCATGCAAGGGATACCCTATACTTCGGCAGTAGGCTCTATCATGTATGCGATGCTATGTACCAGACCCGATGTAGCATACTCACTAAGTGTAGTGAGTCAGTATCAAGCAGATTCTGGAGAGAGTCACTGGATAGCTGTGAAGAACATTCTCAAGTACTTACGAAGGACTAAGGAGATGTTCTTGGTGTATGGAAACGGAGAACTCCAGGTGGAGTCCTTTACCGATTCGAGCTTCCAAAGTGATAAGGACGACTCTAAGTCGTACTCGGGATTTGTCTTTACCCTCGATGGAGGGGCGGTATGTTGGAAGAGTTCCAAACAAGATACCGTTGCAGACTTGACGATGGAGGCTGAATACATCGCTGCCAACGATGCTGCCAAAGAGGCTGTCTGAATAAAGAAGTTCATTAGTGAACTTGGTGTGGTTCCATCCATTGAGCATCCAATACCTCTGTATTGTGATAACAATGGAGCTGTGGCTTTGGCCAAGGAACCCAGGTCCCATCAGAAGTCCAGACATATTTTGAGACTGTATCACCTGATCAGGGAGATAATTGATCGCCGGGAGATCGAGGTCAGGAGAGTAGATATGAAGGACAACACTGCGGATCCACTCACGAAGGCCATTCGCCAGATAAAGTTTGAGAAATTATTCAGGATGCTAGGTATGAGATACTACAGCAGCTGGCCTTAGTGCAAGTGAGAGATTGTTAGTTATGTATATGCCCTAGAGGCCATTGTTGTACATATGATATATATTATAATGGATGCTTGGATATATATAGAGAGGACTTTCTTGCTCGACATGATAGTATGCTATTTGGTTTCAGTTTATCTTAACATGTTGACTTATATTAGTTTACTGTCTTACTCTCACATGTTAATAAAGCCCTTAGGATCTGTACTCGACTACTGGGACTATGATGAGATCATACTAGTGGGGCCACGGTAGTCGATGAGTACATCCTATAACTGTTCCTAGTCGAGCGTATATCGAGACAGGGCATCGATACACCAGAGTAGACTAGCGTATACGCATCTTGACCCATATGATGGGCGATGGATGATCCCATATCCATCAGTGTTTGACATCAAGGATGGTGTACGGGTGCTCAGTGGAGACTGGGTATACTGGACGGACTCGCCGAGAACTCCCAGATGGTATTATACCTCACGTCAGATGGCAATTCTCCGGTGACACTGGTACAGGGTAGTTTGTAGACCCGAGATCGTCATAGAGTCTTGTGTGATTCCCACTGTGCTTTGATTTCCACCTTACCACGTCCAAGAGGGCGTGCAAAACAGTGGCTTTTGGATGCAGTCCCGAATCACATGGAGTCAATGAGCGATAAGAGTGGATTCGTCTCTCCCTGTATAGGGAGTTGATGTTGTGCTGTGTTTGATTGGCTATAACTGGAAGTCTCTGGCCAGGGCTGATATAGAGATTTACTGGTAAGTGTTACCAGTAGTTTCTCGACACGTTATGAGGCTCACATCGACACGACTTATCGGTTACTGGGGTCTGCGTATACCACCCCTAGACTAGATATGCGACATATCAGACGAAGAGACCGGACTGTACGGGAGTGTTACTGATTGGATTCACAGGAGAATGTACATGCTTGATTGTTGATCTTCTGATCGCTCAATACCTGGGTGGCTGTTATGTTTAGCCGACCGCTTGCAGCTTGTGGGTGTTTGATATGATCATCACCTGCTACCGGCGTATTGACGATTCTTTAGAGTCCTACACAGAGGTTTCTTGACTCAGGCAAAACGAAGTAGGGGCACATATGTGATATGTGCAGGACCGAGGATAATACGATATGAGATAACGTATTATATTCTCGCGATATTTTGATATGAGCCGGATCATCGGATCAAGTGTTGATTCGATGAATCGGTACATGATATATTAGTCGGTTATATTCGATATAGCCGGATTGTCGGATCAAGTGTTGATTCGATAATTTAATGTATAATAATATATATAATATATTGCATTATATTATCTAATATAGGCTCACTTTATTGATTCATTTTCTCACCGGATAATACATTGATATATATGCGATATATGTTAATTGTATTATTTTCTTTTGTTACAAATATATATTATATATGTGATATATAATATTGTAACATGATATGATTACTAATGCAACATATTTAGTGGATATTAAATAAGGTTAGGGTTTGATTTGGGTTAGTTCTTTCATGAACCTTCTAGAAAGTTTTCTTTTGTTTTGAGCTAAGATATTATGGTTGATATTTTAGTGACTCGTTGTTAACCCAATCCAAACCCTTCATCCTAGGTTAAGTCTCTACATGGGTTAACCTACTCATTATCAACTATGGTTTGTTCCCCTCCGAAGGACGGCGCACAGGACCGCGATGGCCTGACGCTGAGATTCGGGGCAGATGCTATTTGGTTTTATCCGTCCACCTCTCCGAAGATGCCAAGTTGATTTATGGCACCGTGTATCGAAGGTTTAGACGGATGCGGCCGATATAGCAGACTTTGTCAGATTCCTCCTCGCTAGAGGGGTTTTTGATTGTGGGGACGCTCTTCCCTGCAGGCGCAAGCCCCTGCAGTTAATTACGCTACCGCTTCGCGGTAACAACTTTCTCCTTCTCCAGAATTTCACTTCGTGTCGTGGGTGTTTGTTTTATTTATGGTTGCCCGTGGATTGTATACGGAGACTGAGTAATGTCGTCGCCCGTAGGACGTGGATTAGTTTAAATCCGTATTTACTTAGATTTGGGTTTGGTGTTTTTAGTTTAAGGATGCCTTAGTCGCGTTGCGGCTAAGATCGACTTAAACGTTCGTCAAGAATACGTTAGTCCTGTTTGAGACTAAGATCAACTTAACGGGATCGTTTAGATCCGACAAAAGAGCATTTGGGCTCTATTGTTCCAGTTTAGGGACATAGTGGTCCATTGCATGTATGGTCGTCGGGACCCGTCACCTTTCTGACGACGTTTAAGAATTACAACGACAAATGTCAGAGGAGTTCAGAGATGTACCCTTGAGCCAAAGTTGATTGGGGGAATTTATAGTCCAATTTGGGACTAAAGTCTGTTTGAAGGTTTAAGGATGCGTTATCCATATTTGAGGCTAAGATCAACTTAAACGGTTGTTAAAGATACGTTAGTCCAGTTTGGGACTAAGATCGACTTAACGGGATCGTTTAGATCCGACAAAAGAGCATTTAGGCTCTATTGTGCCAGTTTAGGGACATGGTGGTCCAATACCAGTTTAAGGACATAGTGGTCCACCGTTAGTTTAAGGACGTTTCGGTCCGATATTAGTTTAAGGACGTTTCGGTCCACGAGTTTAAGGACCCCGCAGTCTATATTGACATATGTGGTCGTCGGGACCCGTCACCTCTCTGACGTCGTTGAAGGATTACAACGATAAGTGTCAGAGGAGCTCGGAAATGTACCCTCGAACCGGATATAAATTAATTTAAAAGAGCAGTCGTGCTCAGTCAATTTAATTTAAGGACTTACGGCCAAAATTGGGCTAAGTCCAGTTGAAACGTTCAACATTTTATTTGCTTCTGCCTTGCATTTATTTTTATTTTTATTTAGGCTTTGCCCAGAAAGGATGCAGAGCATCAATTTGTTTTGGGCTCTGCCCTTTATAAATGATGCAGAGCATCAATTTCATTTGGGCTCTGCCCTTTTATTGCTTTGCAATTTATTTTGGCCTGTTTGGTCTTTTTGATTTGGGCCTGGCCCTTTTAGAAAATGCATTGCATTTATCAGGCGCTTTGCGCCAATCAGAGAACGCATAGCACAATTGGTTCAGATGCTGACACGTGGTGCTCTCTGGTGGTTTGCGCCAACCCAAGAGCGCAACAGTGCAGATTTATAAGTGCAAAGCACTATTAATTTGAGAATCTTTTAGATTCAAGAACCAATGGTTCATAAAACAAGTGCAAAGCACTGTTTGATTTCTTGATCTAATTTAGATCAAAGAAAAAAATAAGTTTTTCTTTTTATTTCAAGAACCAAAGGTTCATAAAAGTGCAAAGCACTATTTGATTTCTAGATCAAGGAAAAATAAGTTTTTTTTCCCTTTTGTTCCAAGAACCAGAGGTTCATAAAAGTGCAAAGCACTATTAATTTAAGAACCTTTTAGATTCAAGAACCGATGGTTCATAAAAGAAGTGCAAAACACTATTTGATTTAGATCTAAGAAAAAACAAGTTTTTTCTTGTTTTTCTTATCTCAGAGAACCAAAAGTTTATAAAAGTGCAAAGCACTATTTTTATTTCGTTATTTTCTTGTTTTTAAAGAACCAGTGGTTCATAAGAAGTGCAAAGCACTGTTTATTATGTGAAGATCATTGATCTTGTTTTTAGATCAATGATCTATTAGAAGAAATTTCTTCTCTCTTATGAAGGTTTTTACCTTTTTCTTGAAATTTTTCTCAGAGTTCTCTCTGTTTGAAACTCTTGATTTTTCAAGAAATGTTGATGCCTTTGAATTGAGCTCTAGGGTCTTTTTTATAGTGCCCATAAATCAGTTAAAGTTTGTTAAAGAGATCATTCTCTGAGTGATTTGGGGAATTTTCCCCACCGTTGGATCTTTGATCCGAAAGCCTCTGTTTTACAGAGAAAAATCTTCTTGTTTTAAAAAGAACAGAAAAGATTTCTCAGAATTTTAATTCTGCTTGGCGCAAATGCTCCAGAGCGTGACATGTGTCGCGCATCTGATTTTTTTTTTTTGTTGCGCAGCGCAACTGTGCGCTGCGCAGACACGTGTCGCGCAGCGCGCAGTTGCGCTGCGCGGACATGTGTAGCGCAGCGCGCGCAAATTTTTTTTTTTTTTTTTTTTTTGCTGCGCAGCGCAAATGTGCGCTGCGCCGACACGTGTCGCGCAGCGCAGTTGCGCTGCGCGCGCAATTTTTTTTTTTTTGATAGAGTTTTGCTCTGATTGGAGAAAAACAGAAGCATTGCTTCTTTTTCCACCTTGGAATTTGAACAGAGCTTTGCTCTGATTGAGGTAAACATGGTTGCATTTGTAATTATCACTTAAATTTCATTATTCATCACAAAAGGAATTTCCTTCTTCTTCTTCTTGCTTGAGCTTTGAAAAAGCTTTCTAGGTTTTCTTTAGGTGATGAATTAAAGTGAAAATTTGATATAAAAAGAGAGCACAAATACTACTTCATCATCCTCATCTAATCTAGCCAATTAGATTAGGGTGTTCACCTCATTAGAGAGAGAGAGAGCTTGAGTTATAGAAACTTCGAGATAGATCATCGGAGAAAAGGAAGACTACAAGTTAGCATGGATCATTCGAGTTATGGAGCCTCTCTTGAGTCCGGGAGATCGTGGATCGCGGCGAAGGGACTTCTACTCGGAGCTTATGAAGCGAAGGAGCGGACTACAAAGGTTGTAATCCCTCACTCTTAGTTGTAAAGATATTTACTTGCATGTTAAACCCTAATAATCTAGCAAAGATCCCGGCTTTGGGTTGTTCGGCACGTCTAAATTTTAAATCGGGCATGGTTGATGCTTTATAAACCCTTGTATGACTGCCTAGGAACCCTACATATTCCGGAGTAGACTAGTGTATACGTTTCTAGACCCCGACGAGGGGCGATGGTTGGTCCCACAGCCATTGGTCTTTCGCACCTAAGATCGTATACAGGAGCTCGCTGGGGGTGAGTGCACTGGACAGATTCACCGAAAACTTCTAGATGGTATTATACCTTTCGTCAGATAGCAGTTCTCAGGTGGTATGAGTATAGGTTAGTCTTCAGACCTGAGATCGTTATTTATTTCGTGTGAGTTCTCACTGTACTTTGATTATTACCCTACCACGGCTCTACTGAGTCGTGCAAACAAGTTTTAGTTGGGTACAGTTCCGAGCCACATGGAGACAGTGAACGATTGTTGGGGATTCGTCTCTCCCGGTATAGGGAGTCGATATCGCATTGTGTTCGATTGGCCAGGACCATAAGACCTTGGCTAAGGCAGTTGGGATTTACTGATAGGTTGATCAGTAGTTTCCCGAATTGGTCCTGAACTACATCAGCACGAATTATCTGGTTATTAGGGTCTGACGTTTACCACCCCCTAGACCCGGTATGTGATACTCTTAGACGAAGAGATCGGACTGTACGGATATTGTCACAGATAGGCTCAGTAGGGATCCGGATGAGTTTGCTCGTCGGCCTTCCTTTTCGACAGGTACCCGGGTAGCCCTTACGCATAGCTAGTGCCGCTGACGTGCTTGTGGTTATGAATTTATCCAGTAACTCACTGTCGGTGTACTGTCGAGTCTTTAGAGTCCCACACAGAGGGTTTCCCTTGTTCAGGCGAAATGATGTAGTAGCCGTATTAGATACGTGCAGGGTTTCGATTGATTGATTGTACTAGTTACTCGAACTTTCGATCGGACAGTTTATAATACTAGCCGGCTCGGGATTGAGCCGGATTATTAAATCAGGTATTGATTTAATAATTTACGTATATGTATTTCGATATGTATATTCTAGTATTATGTTCTTTGTGTTATTCTATTTCTTTGGGTATTCGTATTTTGATACGATTACGGGTATGTATATACAGTAGAATGTAATCCGTATTTATACGGAAAACATTCTAGAAGGTGGACACCTCATTTTAGTTTTATCCATTTATTTTAAATGGAAAATGAGATGTAAAGGTGGTAAGGTGAGTATGGTTAGAGCCATGCTTGAATAGTGTTGACAAATGAATTGAATATTCATTTGTCAACACTATTCAAGTATGGGTGTATTTTGATATTGGAAAAAAGGGTTTTACAATACCATGCTTGATCTTTCTCTCTCTCATGGGATTTCATTATTCTCATCATTTTTCTTTACTCTCCTCACTACTTTTCTTGAACTCCTCCATCTTCATATTTAACCTCCTCTCTACAATCTCCTGTGTTGAGAATCAAGAAAGGAGGTGAGATAGATACATACTTAGATCCATACATTATATCCTAGACACTTTAGATTAGCAATCTAAAGTCTCTAGTTGCTCCACTAGACTCTTAGTGTGGAGCTAGAACCGTGGACTACATCCCTCGGATGAATCATCTTCGACGGAGGAAGACCGTTCCATCAAGCTCGATCCAGGAGAACTCAAGGAGTATGGAAAGGCAATCAAGCTCGATCCAGGAGATCTCAAGGAGTAAGGAAAGACGATCAAGCTTGTTCAAGGAGATCCTTAGGAGCAAACCAAGAGGATAGAAGACCGAAGGACACAGATCTTTCGGTGAGACATTTCTATCATAGTAATTAGCTCTTCTCTTTACTTGCTAGTTTAAGTTTATGGTAGATTCTAGAACGGTTTTTCTAGCGCCAGTTTTCAAACCCTAAAAATTTTTGTTCCGCAACGACCACGGTAAATGGTAAGGGTGCTAGGAAATCCAAACAAAAAGGATAGACCGGATTCGTCGTAACTTTTTATGGAGGGTGGCGTCTTTGGAGAAGCGGAAATATCGTTTGATTAGATGGGGGGAAATTTGTAGATTGAAAAAAGAAGGGGGCCTAGATGTGAAAAACTTAAAGGACATGAATAGGGCTTTTATGGGAAGTGGTGGTGGAGATGGTCGTGGGTAACAGAAAGTGATGGGTGGCAAGGATTAACGTAGCCTATGGTAATAAGTTTGGTGCGGTAAATAACCCAATAGGAATATGACGACGGTGTCTGGTTTTTGGAAAGGAGTTATGTCTGTTAAGGAATCTTTCTTTAAAGGCATTTCTTATACGATGGGGAATGGAAGATCGATTAATTCTTTGCGAGACTATTGGTGTGTGGATATTACTTTGCAGGAAAGATTTCCTATGCTTTTTTTGCTCGCAAAATATAAAGAGTCATCGGTTCTAAGCCAGTAGAAGGGTAACAAGTGGTGGCCTCGGTTTCAAAAAGTGGGTGAGAGAAGACAACGAAGCTTGTTGATTGATTTTCTCGAGATTTGGAAACCAATGGAGAGAGAGATCATAGACGTCGCGTCATGGAAATGGTCGTCAAGTCGAGCTTTCACTGTTAAATCTTTCTATAAGATCCTGAATTATGGGGGGGTTGAGTCGGGAATTGGTAGGAATATCTGGAAGTTGCTGGTACCTTTGAAAGCTTGTGTTTTTTGTGGTTGGCTTCCAATGATGCAATTTTGACGAGAAATAATCTTGCCAAGAGGAAGTGTGCAGGTCCGATGCATTATGGTATATATGAGGTACAACCAGAATCAGTGAATCACTTATTTCTTATGTGTCCGTTGGCTAGGAGTATATGGGATAGGTTTTTGAGGTTTTATGGGTTTTCAACTCTACTAGGAACATTTGGTGAGCTTTGGGTCTCTAAAAGATTCGGCTGGATAGAGGGAATTTTGAAAATTGGGAAATTATGGTTTCTTTTGTTTGTTGGAATATTTGGTTAGAGAGAAATAATAGATTTTTTAATAATTCTAGAAAATCGTTTTTGAATATTTTAAATGTGACTGAAGCCAACATTGAATTTTTGTCAGACGGCACGCAAAGAGAGTCAAGAAAAAGACAATGACAGATGCAGAGGACGAAGGTTCTGTAGCGAGCATAGGGAATTCAGCTACATTTATTTTGGCGGACGAGACAGTGCGGGATGGAAGAAGTTAACGGTTATGCGAACGAGGCAGTACGCGGGATGGAAGAGGTTAACGGTTATGAGGGACAGATTATGTAGGAGAAGAGGTTGCGGTTTTCTTTTCGCGAGAATAAGACATGTAGTTAGTTTTTTTTATAGGGGATGTGTTGTCCTTTGCTTTTCTTTTCGTTGTTTTTCTTTCCATCGATTTTGGAAGACTTTGATGTAGTTTCGCTAAATCGCCATTTAATGAAACGCGAGGGTATTTAGTTTTTGTTTTAATAAAAAATTAAAATTAAAATTATAGAATAATATTCCTATGAAATTGTTGAGGAAAACGTTGAATCCACCCACTTCTTGTTGTTCTTTCTCACAATTCTTCATCTTTAACTCCCCTCTCCTTTCAATTTGCGGCTCTTTTCTTTCTGGTATGCGAATATCTCCCCTTTCTCTCAACTTCAATCCTCTCTTTTCTTCTTTCAATCAAATTTGTTTTCAGAATAACTGATGTTGATGCATAACAACATAATCTGAGTTTACATAAAGTTTCCATACATAATCAACAAAACAAGATAATTCTCTACACTATTAACCGAAAGCAGAATAGCGAATCCCCTAAATAAAATCATAGAAATTGGGGAAAAACAACACCTTGACTACAAATAATCCACGAAACTCTTGTATTTGGAACAGAGAACCACGGAGAAGGAGAGATTCACAGGTCAGTGAGAGGAGTGGCCAAAATGAGAGAAAGAGAGGAGACACCATTTTATTTTTATACTATTACTATGATTTTTATTTTTATTTTATGTGTGGTTGCGGTGTGGTTGTTTTGAGCCAGTGTGTGTTTTTGTTGGGTGTGTGAGAGTTGGGGAAAGGAGAGTGGGCAAAAGAGTGGCTGCTGCTATCCAATAATAGCATGGTTGTTCTTCCTCCATATTGGCCACATAACATACGTGCAAAAGATGTGTTATACACCAATACCAAATGGCTCATGTTTCACACAAATTTCGACCGTTCA
Source organism: Agapanthus africanus (assembly GCA_030015575.1). NCBI lineage: Eukaryota > Viridiplantae > Streptophyta > Magnoliopsida > Asparagales > Amaryllidaceae > Agapanthus > Agapanthus africanus. The sequence goes on along the minus strand of JASDDO010000026.1, from coordinate 88,875,784 downwards.
TCTCGATTTTAGATGAATCTGGACCATTGAGGATAATAGCATGGGTGCTATAATCCTCATAATAGCGGCCACTCCAAATCTGGAGGAATGGGAGCAGAGGAGTGGGGGCTGTTTGAGGTAACAAAAGAAAAGGAAGAGTAAAGAAAGAAGGAAGGCCTGCATGTGCGTTTAAAGTGAAATTGCACCAAAAATAGGATTTCATAGGTATATTATTATTAACCAAGAAAACTCAAGTTTTGAAGAAAATTTATATGAAAAGTTCAAATAAATTGCATTCTGCATTCATCACCAACGATTATCATGCTTACATGTGCTTACTGTTAGTGTTATATGTCATAGATGTCATTATTGTACAGTATTGGTTTGTATATTACATTTTGGAAGCTTGGGATATACACGAATTTTATGACAGTCTTGCTCAATATGGTAGTATACTACTTGGTTTGTTTCTATCTTAATATGTGTATATGTTTCTTTTAACGTATCGCTAATACATATTGGTAGAGCCCTTAGGATCTTTGCTTGACTACCAGCGTTGTGATGACAATCACACTAGTGGGGGCTGGGTAGTCTATAAGCATATCCTTATACAATTCCCTAGTCGTAGGATTATCGAGACAGGGTATCGATACTCCAGAGTAGACTGGTGTATACGCTTCTCATCCCAACATGGGAGATGATCTGTCCCACAACTATTAATACGTCGTACTAGAGATAGTATTCAGGTGCTCATTGGGTTATGAGTTACACTGGACGGACTCGTGGGGAATTGTTGGTTGGTACTATACCTATCGTCAGGTAGCAGTTCCCAGGTGACATGAGTACATCATAGTCCGTTGACTTGACACTGCTACTCTGCCTCGAGTGTGTTCCCACTGTTCTTAGATTGCTACCCTACCACGGCTCTATTGATTCTTGCAAACAGGTAGTAGTTGGGTGCAGTCCCGAAGCACTTGGAGGCACTGGCGGTTAGATATGATTCGTCTTTCCCGGTATTGGGGGTTGATATCGCGCTGTGTTCGAAATACCATTACACAAAGTCTCTGGCCAGGGCAAGCGAGATTTACTGGTAGGTACTCTAATGGTTTCTCAGGGTGTTTTGGGCTACACTCCGACATGACTTATTGTGCTAATAGGGGTCTGACGTTTACCGCCCCCTAGGCCCGATATGCGATACTTTTAGACGAACAGACCAGACTGTACGGAGATTATCATAGATAGGCTCAGTAGGAGTTCGGATGAGTTTGCTCATCGGCCTTCTTATCAACAGATACCTAGGTAGCCGTTACGTGTAGCTAGTACAGCTGACATGCTTGTGGTTAAACCCACTGCCAGCATGGTGTCGAGTCTTTAGAGTCCCACACAGATCATGTTCGGACGGATAATACCAGTGGGCTTTGGTTTAAGCCGGACCCTAGTATTAGATTATTGGATTAGCTTCGTCTCTTTGTATTCGTGTTTTTCGGAATACGGATACGAGTATGTATATACGGTGAGGGGTATTCTTATAATTTGTTTAAGAGTGCTTCTAGAAGAAGACACCTCATTACTTGTATTACCATTTAGGTTAAATGGTTAATGAGGTGGATGTATGAGGTGTTATTTTTGTGATAAATGAAGCATGGCTACTTGGTGACTCATGGATGACTATTGAGGCAAGGGTGAACTTAGATATTTTGAGATATTTTATGAGATATTTTGAGTATGCTACATAGTCATCACAAGTATCCATATTCATTTCATTATTATCAAAAACACTCTCTCTCCCCTCAAGCTCTCTCTTCTTCTTCCTCAAACCCTAACTGTCTCATGTGTTGAGAATTTTAGGGTTAGTGAGACTTATTAATCCTTAATCACTCTCTCTATATCATCTAGTTCACTTAGATTAGCACTCTAGGTAACCTAGTTATCTCATCTTAGAGGTAGAAGCTCAAGGTAGGCACTCTCGGATGGATCGTCTTCGACTTGAGGAGGCCGACGAGGAGGCGCGATCCATACACACTCCAAGGAGCTCACGAAGAGGAGGAGGACAATAAGAACAAGAAGGACTAGTAACTTGAGGTATAACTTTCTTAGATAGTAGTTAAACTTTTTAGTTAGCTTGTTAGTTAAGATTTAGTATCGATCCTGGAGTTTAGTCGATGTTATGAAGTATATTAAAATTGTTTTTTGCAAACTCCGCCTCCCCGCGAACCCGCGGGGTGCGTGGCATCGACTTACACTTACATGCCTGTAATATTTTTTTGTCTCTTTAAGGTGAAATTTGATTGTTAATTGTCTTAATTGTCCTTTGTTCATGCGTCCTCTTCAATTCTCTGCCATGTTCCTCTTCGTCGAACAACTTCAAAGGTTTGATTTAATATTTTGTTTTATTTGATTCGCATTTGAAAAAGTACAACTCATATAAAGTAACTTTTTTGTTTGATTTGTCAGTAAGCGTAAAAATGTAGCCTGTAGGACTTCTTCTATGCTATTTTTTTGAAATTTAGTTCAAAGGTACTTCGGCTTCTTCAAGTACATCCCGGTCATCCAAGGACCTTTTATAGGGAAAAAAGATCATAACGGTTCACAAAGCCCAATACGAAGGCCCATGTTTCTTGTGTAGCCCAAAACAACAGTGATAAGAAATGGCGATGATCTCATCTCACTGGTACAGATCTCTCTCTCTTAATTGATCTCTCTTCTTCTTCTTCATTTTGAAGCTCTCGAATCAGCAGCCATGGGGATCCGATTCGTGCTGTTGGTGAACAAGCAGGGGCAGACTCGGCTGGCTCAGTACTACGAGTACCTAACCATAGAAGAGCGCAGGGCTCTCGAGGGCGAGATCGTTCGCAAGTGCCTCGCTCGCAACGATCAGCAGGTCTGGATCCAGTTTCTCTCCTCTTTTAATTTCAATTCCATCGATAGGGAAACAAATTGCCATTGATTGCTTAATTTCAGTTGATTTGCTCAAAATGCTTGTGATTTTTGTTCGATTTGACTGGTTATCTGTTGTCCTAGGATTGATTTATAGGCGATCTCAACCGAGTAACAATGAAGCAATTTCCATTGTTTCACTGGATTTGCCCTAAATTCGTGTGATACCCATTCTACTAGTAATTTAGAGGTGTCAAATGGGTGTGTCAGGTAACCTGCGGGGTGGATCATTGCGGGCTGTGGGTAAAATGTGTGGGTAAAAATACCTAGAGTTAAATTTTGTGTCCATCATCATTTAACTAGCTTTAAACCCCAATTGACTTTGTTTAGCGAAGGAAGAGCTATAGATAAATACATATAGTCGGATAGGTATGATCATGCACAAGGAGGGAAGTATGAGCAAAATAAAATAAATTGAAGGATTAATTTTCCTCAAGCTGTCTAGTTTGCGGAGAAGCTAGTCACAAATCAGAAGATTATCAATATAAATGAAATTATGCAAAAGATGCAAAATTCCTCTTTACTCCCTAACAAGATTGTTGGTGTCAGAAATTGAGAAAAATTGTTGAGGCTAATGTTTCAGAATCAAATCATGTGTTTTATCCATGTTTCAATGCTCAACTAGACGTAAAAGATATTCGGTATCGGATAGTGGTTGCAGCAATTATACTACAGGAAATAGAACTTTTTTGTCAAGCTAAACGAAGGAGTAGATTCTCAAATAAAGCTTAGAGATGGAAATTTACATAAAGCTGAAGCAAAAGAAGATGATTTTGGGAACATAAGGAAGATGACACAAAATTTACTCCAGATGTCTTTATCAAGGTTCGAGAAATCGCCCGGTATCTAAAAGTTTCTGGAGTTTCGGACTGGTTTCGGTGAGGACCTGCCCGAAACCCGTACACTTTTCTTGGTATCGACTGATAAGGAGGAGAAAATTTCAAAAGAGGCCCAAAAAATTAAAGACTTGCTTAAAATACCTTGCTAACAACTAGAAATAGGCGAGAGATGGGATTTCATGGAGGATGCAAGGAAAAGAGGGGATGTCAGAGGCGAGGAAGAGGGATTTCATCGTCACTGCCGAGCAGATCTGGAGAAGAGGCGGCGGCGGCTCATGTTTTGATGCACGATTAAGGTTTTTAAGGTTATTGGGTTTTGTATGAATAGTAAGGTATGGGTAAGTGGGTATGGTTTTATTGTATATGGATATTATGTTATTAGGTTTCATACTGGTCTTCTTATTGTATTAGGTTTTATTGGGTCCAGCACTTGGTATTGGGCTTACATTTTTGGGTATTGGCTCTAACGGGACATGATTTGGTTTGGGTTTTCTTTATTTAATTATTGGGTTCAATTGAATGGTTTCTATAAGCGAATTGAACTTTCTTTCACAAAAAATTCAGTATACAGAGAGGTTCTTTTTATAGCCTTGTTACACGATTATAGGAAGATATGAGGAAAAGAATAAAATAAGGAAGTTGCAAACAGATTCTGTTGCAAACATATTCTAACTAAGTATGAACAGATTTTGTTACAAACAGATTCTAACTAATCTGAGAAATATCTTACTGTTGGCTATTTCCAACACCCCCCTCAAGTTGGTGCGTAGATGTCCATCATACCCAACTTGCTTATGAGTCCCTCGAATACTGCTTTGAATCTTTGTAAAGATATCTGCAGTTTGTTCTTTTGTCGGAATGTAGGGGATACAGATGGTACCGGCATCTAGTTTTTCCTTGATGAAGTGGCGGTCGACTTCAATATGCTTCGTTCTGTCATGCTGTACGGGGTTGTGTGCTATGCTGATGGCACCTTTGTTGTCGCAGTATAGTTTTAGTGTGTCTACGATGGAACCTGCTCAATCCGCATCAGTGAATACTTCGACGCTGCGAGTCTCACCTTTTTTGAAGAATAAACCTTTTCCTGGTGCGTCCTTTAAATACTTCAAAACTCTATATTCTGCATCAAGGTGCTCTTCTTGAGGTGAGTGCATAAATTGGCTTATCATACTCACTGCAAAGGTGATATCGAGACGTGTGTGTGAGATAGATCAATTTTCCCACTAACCTCTGGTATTGTGGAATGTCCATTGGCGGGCTCTGTGTAAATTCTCCGAGCTTTTTATTCGGATCTATCGGTGTCTCCGCAGGTTTGCAGTTTGTCATCCCTATTTCTTTGAGAAGATCGAGAACATACTTCCGTTGAGACACGACAATGCCTTTCTTACTTCGAGCAATTTCCATACCCAAGAAATACCTCAATTCTCCCAAGTCTTTTACTTCGAATTCCTTGGCGAGACTTCCTTTTAACTGGTCGACCTCTTCCTCGTCATCTCTCGTAACAATGATGTCATCAACGTAAACAATTAGTATTGCAATTTTTCCATATCTCAAGACTCTGTAGAACATGGTGTGATCTGCCTGAGCCTGATTGTATCCTTGCCCTTTCACAAACTGATGGAAACATTCGAACCAAGCTCGTGGAGATTGTTTAAGACTGTAAAGTGATCTTTTCAATCTGCACATTTTGGAGCCGAACCCTTTTTCAAACCCCGGCGGAGGTTTCATGTACACTTCTTCGTCCAGGTCTCCATTCAAAATCGCGTTCTTCACATCTAGTTGTTGAAGTCGCCAATCAAGGTTTACTGCAACTGACAGCAAGATCCGGAACGTGTTTAGCTTAGCCACAGGTGCAAAAGTCTCCGTGTAGTCGATCCCGTATGTTTGAGTGAATCCTTTAGCAATGAGCCCCGCCTTATATCGTTCTAGGGTTCCATCTGCACGAAACTTTGGTGTGAATATCCATTTGCATCCTACAGTCTTCTTTTTCCTCTCGGCAGCTCCTCCATGTTCCAAATCTGATTTTTCTCAAGTGCATTCATCTCCTCGAAAATCGCCTTTCTCCACTCTGGAGCTCTCAGAGCATCCTGTGCAATTTTTGGAATCTCCACAGCAGACTCATTAGAGGTAAAGGCTGAAAAACTGGGTGAGAGATTATTTGAGGACACAAATTTTGACATTGGATACAAGGGACGACTAGTACATGACCTTGTGGACTTTCGGAGGGCTATGGGAAGATCCAGCTCACTGTGATCCGGTTCTGTTCTCGAGTCGGATTCTTGGTGGGTCTGGACAGAGTCGGCCTCTGCTTCTGGAGAAAGATCTATTTTAATTAAATGCTCCTGTTGCGTTTTTTCCAGACCTGTTTCACGTTCTTTCCTTTTGGAAGTTTTAATTTCCACATCAGCTTCTGGTGGATTTAAATACACGGGACAAGTTGTTTTAGGAGTCGGTGGTGTGTTCCTATTTTTATGGGATTTTTCCGGATTTTCTAATAAAGGAACCGAGTTTTCAACAGACATATTTTCTGGGTTTTCAATGACCTTTTTTTGAGTGTCCAGTGAATTTTCACTGTTTTGGCTTGCCAGGTGTTCAAAAGACTGATCTAAAATGTCTTGATTTAAAAAATCTAGATCTTGTGAATTTGTATGTGCGATTAAGTTGGGTATTTTTGGGAGACTATTTTTTATGGAAACCGAGTCTTCACTATTTGTCTTCCTCTGAAGAGGAGGCTTAAATAAGATTTATCTTCAAAAAACAACACATCCATTGTGATAAATATTTTATTTGATAAAGGAGCAAAGCATTTATACCTTCTTTGATTCGTGGCGTAGCCAATGAAACCACATTTTTTCGATTTTGGATCAAGTTTACCCCTAGTGGGGTTGTGATCATGAACAAACACGGTACAACCAAAAATTTTCAATGGCAGATCCGAGATTGCAAGGCGGCTTTGAGGGTAAAGGGATTTTAACAAGGCATTTTTTGTGTTAAACTGTGTTTCAACCATGGCATAAAAGGTTTTGAAAACTTGTTCAACTTCTGATTTCTTCTTTAGCAAAAACACCAAAAGGACTCTAGTATGATCATCAATAAACAAAACAAATCATTTTTTCCCGAAGACAGATAAAACGCGGGATGGTCCCCAAATGTCACTATGGATTAAGGCAAACGGTTTGTGTTTGGCAAAAGCACATACTTCACATTGAAATTGAGAAGGATTTTTATTCCGAAACAACTTTGGAAACAAATACTGTATATAATGAAAACTAGGATGACCTAGACGAAAATGTAACACAATCAATTCATTGTCACGGGAAATAAATATGGACTGAAAACACAAACTAGATGCAAACTTATTGAGATGTGATCCTTTTTCAAACAAGTAGAGATCTCCACTGGTCCTAGCGTTGCCAATCATCGTCCCCGAGTCCAGAACTTGAATTTCACAATGAGAGGACATGAATTTAACTTGACACTTAAGGTCTTGAGTTAGCTTTATAATGGAAATAAGATTGCAGGAAAGCTTTGGAACATGTAAAACATTAAGAAGGGTTAAGAAAGGAGAGATTGTGATGGTTCCTTGGCCGGCTATGGCAGAATACGAACCATCTGCAATTTTGATCCTTTTGTTTCCTGCACAGGGTGTGTAGGTTGAAAATAATGTGAAGCAACTGGTCATGTGATTAGTCGCTCCAGAGTCAAGAATCCAATGAAGTTGATTGATACATGAAAAAGAGATAGGGTGATTGTTACCAATTTGGGCTAAAGAACAGGAGGGTTGTGTTGACGGGTCTGCGGTGGAGTTAAAGAACTTGTACAGGTACTCCAGTTGTTCCTTTGTGAATGGAGGCGATCCTGGGTTGATTCTTGACTCCTGAGAACCATCGGACTCGATCTATAAAGCCTGTTTATGTAAAGGACTCTGGCTGGTGTTCCTATCCCGTTGATTTCCGGACCTGTTGTTGGAAAAATTCTGCGGCTTCCCATGGATTTTCCAGCACGTTTCCTTAGTGTGCCACAGACGTTTGCAGTGGTCACAGAAAGGTCTTTCGCGCCTATTAGAGCCGCCTTTGAAGGCTCGAGAGACGCGAGCAGATCCTTTTGGTTCGGAGAGGTCAGATTTCGGGCTGTGGAGCATAATCTTGCGTCTGCTTTCCTCCTGCCGAACCTCTGAAAATACCTCTCGGATGGATGGAAGAGGTTTCCGTCCGAGAATTCGACCCTTAACTTCGTCTAGGGTTTGATGCACACCTGCAAGAAACATGTAGACGCGATCATTCTCCTCGTGTACCTTGAATCTCTTCAGGTCGTTGGGATTTTCCCAGTGTTCATTATAACACTGGTCAAGTTCCTGCCATAGGGCCACCATCTCATTGTAGAAGTTGATCACATCCCGTTCTTCCTGCTTCAAGTTCCACAGTTGCGTCTTGATTTCAAATATCTGCGAAGAATTTTCGAGATCTGAGTACATCTCTTTGACAGTTTCCCAGACTTTCTTCGCAGTAGGCAGAAACATGTGTGGCTTGGCTATAGAGGACTCCATAGAGTTGAGGAGCCATGCTGTAACCAAAGAGTTCTCCGATCGCCACGTTTTGAATTTCGGATCCATCGCATCAGGAACCTTCTCATCGCCAGTGAGATGGCCTAGCTTGCCGCGTTCGTCAATGGCGAGTTTCACTGATTGGGACCATTCAAGGTAGTTTTGGCCGGTCAGTTTATGAACGCAGAGTTGGAGGGATTGAAGGGATTGGGCCAGGGAGTCGGAATTGTTTTTTGTGGGGTTTGTGGAGGATACTTCAGTCTCTGTGGTGGAGGACATTATGGCTGGAAAAAAAAGAACTGGGATTTCTTTTGATTGAGGAAAAATCGTGATTTTTTTGGAGAAAGTTTTACCGCTCTGATACCATATAAGCGAATTGAACTTTCTTTCACAAAAAATTCAGTATACAGAGAGGCTCTTTTTACAGCCTTGTTACACGAGCATAGGAAGATATGAGGAAAACAATAATTAAGGAAGTTACAAACAGATTCTGTTACAAACAGATTCTGACTAAGTATAAACAAATTCTGTTACAAACAGATTCTAACTAATCTGAGAAATATCTTATTGTTGGCTATTTCCAACAGTTTCCTTTTGAGTTGCTTATCTAAATATTAATTTGAACTTATAGAAAAAGAGTTCCTACACAACCTTTTTCTACACAACAAACTTCACTACACTCAGAAAATCAGTGGGCCCCACGCATTTAAATGCGTGGGGCCCCACACCAAATGTTTGAGTGTGTTGTATAGTTTGTTATGTAGGAAAATTGGTAGCCACTCTTTGCTTTATTCTTATTGTGAAAAATAAAATAAAAATTGAAGAAATTAATTAGAAAATACTAATGAAGAAGATATTAGATAATAATATATGTTAATATGAATAATAGGCTTAATCGGTATATTAATTGAGTTTCACTGCCTTAATATTATTATATTTTCTCTTACGTTCAATTATCAATTGATAACATCCTTATATTTATTTATTTTTTTCTTCTTTCTTTTCTTTACTTTTCCTTTTTCAAATTACGAGATTATACATGCACAGATATACATTTACATATACCTATTATTACACGCGCGCGCGTGCACACACACATACAATATAAAACTGATACCCAACCCTAAACTGAAACCAACATAACTAATCGAAATCACCAAAACTGTTCAAAATTAGAGATTGAGATCGAAACTGAGTTCTCGAACATTGGTCTTTATATTGTGTGGATCCAACAACAAATTTGCTAAGTGTGGGACAACTAATACAAAAGGGATATCTAGAAAAATTTATGAAAATGAATGTGATGGTTGATGGCAAAAAGAAGCATAAAGAGGCAAGAATAAAAATAGCACCAAATAAAGTTGTTCTTAAAAAAATGTCTATAAAGAGTGTTGCACTAAAATCCGAAGAAAATAATGATTCTTTATTATGACATTTAAATTTTTTCCATTTTTATTCCTGTCACTAGGTATTTATTGTTTCCATCAATAATCACAAATTCATCTTTCATAAATTTATTAGATATTTTTTGTATTAGCTGACTCATACTTAGCAAATTTGTTGTTAGCTTTGGAACATAAAGGACATCTGAAGTAATATTTTTTACCTTCATTTTTGTAATAAATTTATGCTCTGATACCAAATTTGTTAGGATAGATGGAGGTCCAGTGGGATGCGGAATGATATTTGAAATACAAATTAATTTTGGGAGGATAGTAATCTAGAAAACAACTTTGTGTTGGAAAGAAAAATTTCAAGAGAAGTGAAATGTTGTCGTTGATTTAGGCTTTGGTTGAATTTTCTTTGATTTTGTTCTGATTATAATAGTCGAAATTATAAGGATTGTTATAATGGCATTGTTCAAAACTATATATAATGGAGTTTGGAGTAGCTGAGGTCTAGTGGAACGCGGAATGAAATTTGCAAACTAATTTTGAGAGGACAGTAAACCAGAAGGCAACTTTGTGTGAAAATTTCAAGAGGGGAGTGAATGTTGTCTTGGATTTTAGGTTTTGGTTGAATTTTATTTGCTTTTGCTTTGATTTCAATAGTTAATATTATAAGGGTTGTTATAACGTGAGTGCTCAAAACTTTATATAAAGGAGTCTGGGGCAGACAAAAGTCTATTGGAACACGGAATATAATATGTGAAGCAAACTAATTTAGAGAGGATACAAAAACTTGAAAGCAATTTGTATTGTAGAGAAAAATTTAAGAGTGAAATGTTACCTTTGATTTTATGGCTTTTGCTTTAATTTCTATGATTTTGCTTTGTAGATTGATTTTGATGAAAATATTTTCAAGTTGATTGGTTAAGAATTGAGATGAACTCTAGCTTGATCTCTTTCTTTTTTACGAGCTCTCTGATGAAATGATACCAAATCTCGATGTTTTTGGATCTTACATAGAATACCGAATTCCTTATCAAGGCCATTGCTTACATATTATTGCAATAGATTGTTGCAGAAGCGTCTTGTTTTTGTTGCAAATTCAAAAGAGTTCTTTTACTATCACAGAGTTAGTGTCACAATATATCAAATCATCAATAGGAAGACAGTCAATACAAAGTTTGTACCTTGCCCTTTACATTTAGAGATGCTTACTTGGGTATCTGTGAAATTTTCTTGGGAAATGCTGATCGATTTTATTCTGGCTCTTAGCCCATATAGTACTTTGTGAAGACGATAAAACTTTATACTCTTCTCTTTTTGGCGATATAGCCTTGAGGTTTTACCATAGATTTCTTCAAGATCTCCATAAAGGAATGATTGGTTGACATCTAAGCTAGAACACTTTTCTTTTAAACTGTGTTGCAAGTGCCAATACGGATGTGATTGTCTCCATTCGAGCAACTGGGGCGAATGGCTCGTTGAAGCCAATGTCCACATCGGCTTCTGTCAGTACCCCTTTGCTACAAATTGAGCCTTAAGTTTCTGAAGTGAGCCGTTTTTGTTGTTCTAGGTTTTGTAGATCCACTTGAGACCGGTTATCTCCTTTCCTTTTGGAAGATTAGTAAGCTTCTATGTGTGTTTTTTTATTGATCATTGCAATTTCCTCATTCATTATTTTAACCCAGCGTTCATCTTTTGCAGCTTTTTCAATATTTCCATGGTTAATAAGAAAATAATGCCATGTCAGGATAACTATAAATATGAACACACCTTTCTCTTTGGTGGTGATTTGTGTTTGGAGAAGATGAATCTCCAGAACTTGCATTTTGGGAGTTTTGGTTGGAAGAACTGCACCGTTTGCTTCCTTCTTTGATTATTGCTGGTGTTTGGCTTGACTCCTTTTCTAGCTTCATGCTGCTGCTTCATCTAAAATTACATTTCTTGAAATCACAAGCTTATCAATGTTAAGATCAAATAACCGAAAACTTTGAATTCATAGCTATAACCATTAATGATTTATTTTTCTTCTTTCTCATCCAACTTTTCTTTTATGTGAGCATAAGCGATACAACCATACATGTTCAAGAAATCCACTTTTGCTTTGCATTTGTACCAAGTTTCGTATGATGTCTTGTTTGGCACGATTTTTGTTGGCCACTTGTTCAAGATGTATACAGCTAGTACGCTGCTTCTTCCTGGAACTTGTAGGTAGACTTTTGCAAAATTTTCATTCCGCATTCCACCAGACTTCCGTCTGCTACAACAGCTATTACATTCTTTTAAATCCAAGAACTGGTGGTTGGAGGGTGGTATTATGGGATTTTCCTCAAACCAGAATAATTGATTATGGATGAACATTGGTGGAAGTTAACTAGGGGGTGTTTATTTAGTTTAATTTAAAGATTTGGGCAGGGTTTTAAAAGTATGAAGATTTGGGTGGGAGTTTTAAAAATATGAAAGATTTGGATGGGGTTTATTTAAATAAACCTTTTAAATAATAATTATTTTGTTGAGTAGAGGAGGCTGTTAATAAATGGATTGCAAGATTTACTCTGATTCTCGGCTCTTGCAGTAATTTAATACTCTTTCCTCTTGTTTTCACCTATATTTGCGTACACTTAACTTTTGTAGGAAAAGATTGGTGTGCAAACCATCTTCTTGTGCTTTGTATCTCATGGGTAAATTGCTTAATAATACCACAATATTTCACACTTTCTGCAGAATAATACCACAATGTATTTTTCCTAGCACTTAAATACCCTAAAGTTTCCTTCCGTTAGCAACGTGATACCTTCCGTTAGTTGACCGTTAAAATATTCCAAAATAGATTCCCACGTGACTTGCATGTTGGCATTTTTGGACAATTATGCTCTTGGCTCTTTCAAATTAAAAAGGGGGGGGGAACCTTTACCCCAACCCCATCTTCTTCCTCTAGCTCGTTGAGATCGTCGGAGTGGTAGGTTCCGGCATGGCGGAACAAAGGTGGAGATGGCGATGGGACAGACATGGCTGCGGGCTTGATGGTGAATATGGCGATGGAGGCAAGATGATGGTGGCCATGGGGGCGAGTTGGAGGTGATGATGGCCATGGAGGCAAGGTGGAGATGATGGTGGCCATAGGGATGAGTCCATGGGGCCAAGGTAGAGGTGATGGTGGCCATATGGGAGAGGCCATGGGGACGAGGTGGGGGTGATAGTGGTCATGGGGGCGAGGTAGAGGTGGATGGCGACGAGGTGGAGGTGATTGTGGCCATGGGGTTGAGGCCGTGGGGGCAGCGAGGTGGAGGAGGATGGTGGCCAAAGGATGGAGCGATGGTGGCCATGGGGCAAGGTGGAAGCTAAGGTGGCCATGGGAAGTAGGAAGGGGTGATGATGCGGAGGCGGAGGTGGTGGCGATGGGGGCAGAGGTGGTGATGAGCGGAGGTGGCAGCGATGGGGGTGGGCATGGGGTGAAGGTGGTGGTCGTGGGTTGGATTAGGGTTAGCTAATTAGGGTTAGGATTAATTTTTTTCTTTTACATCCAAATATAACTAGGGGCAGTTTGGTCAATTTATAGCCGATGTTAACACCGTCATGGTAGCATTATGCAATTTAGAACATTGTGGTATTTAATTGCTGGAAAAAAACATTGTGGTATTATTCTGCAGAAAGTGTGATACATTGTGGTATTACCAAGCAATTTACCCATAAATTTTAATGGAATTTGCTCTTAAAGTTGACATTCAATTTTTACATTTATAATTCCATCTGACACCTGACAAGAAATAGTTTTGTTTGTAAGTGCAGTGTTCATTTGTTGAGCATCGAAACTACAAAGTTGTGTACAGGCGTTATGCATCACTGTTTTTCTTGGTAGGAGTTGACAATGACGAGGTGCGCCTTCAGCAAACGAATTTTAGTTTATATACTAGTTTGCTAGTGAAGATTTATATTAGCATTGATCTTATTTGCTTAGTGAAATGAAGCTTATAATGATATGTTTAGACTCTTTTTTTTACTTGATTTTAAAGCCACCATGTATTTCTGGTAGCACTTAGATGATTGTTTTTTATTTAATCTTCTTATCCCGGGCAGCAAGGCTATTTGATAATATGGTCATTTAGAAATATGATGTTCTATTGTTAAACATCAGAAAATTACATGGCATCTCATTTAGATCCCAGGCCTAACCAGCCCCCTTCTTTGAAAGGGTGTGTAAACAGTCGAACACTCCCAGAGCAAAGCTTGCAATTTTATTCACATAGCAAATACTACTATAAGCCACCACGTAATGCCGTGCATATAAGGCTTGGATGCAGTCCACATGAGTAGGAACTTGTAGGGAATATATTTGGATAAATAAAATATGGCCTCCATACTATTGAGGCTGTTTGCACTTTGCCTCGCACATATAGTAGAGAATTTTTGATGCGACCGCCATGGGAATCAAACCAGCAACTTCTCACTATGGAGAGGAAATTCTTACCGTATGAGCTATGTCCAATTGGTTATATAGTAGAGAATTGTTTTGTATTCAGTGTTGTGGTGTAACCATGTGAGTATGCTCTTCTTTCAAGTTTCTTCTTGTTCTTGATGTCATTTGGTTTATAATTCAAAACTAGAACTTGATACTTTGGCAAAAAAAACAACTAGAACTTAATAGTATGTGCTTGTCTAGATAGCTTAAATGAAAGATCACGGGCTATTGTTTCATTTAGGTATCAATGATGCAGGTTTCATATGATAAAGGTGCTTTGTTTCTTTTTGGTTGATGTAGAGTTTAGAAATTGTTGCATGAGGTTTTAAGGGCTAGATTGCATTGCCTTTAGCTTGTAGAATATTCATCGTAGTGGTCGTATTGTAAATCTTCCTTCATGTATTAACCTTATTAACCTCTCTTATCTCTCGTATCTACACTCTATTATAAATTTTTACATACCTGTTTCCTGGTATGTTTTGACAGAATGAGCTAGCTATTCTGGAATTCATTCATCTGCTGGTCGAAACCATGGATCGCCACTTTGGCAATGTGGTATGTTACTGTTTAAGATTTACTAGATTTATGTCACACAAGATGTATGTAAAATAAAATTTTAATATTGCTGGGAATACATATTTGTTGATTATTATTAGCAATTAAGAAAAATTATGTTTTTCTTTACTGTTGCACATGCAAAGATTATATCTGAAGAGTTAGTTATCTATAAGCAAAATGCTTAGTAAAAAGAATGAATCTTAGCAGTTAAATTAGAATCTCGCGCGCGCGCGCATGTGTGTTACTTATTTAATGCATACCCCTCTCACAGAATTAGGAATTTTTTTGAGGTTTTCTGAAAGCTCGGTTTAGTGACTAACTTGTGTTGTTCTCTTCTTTATTCTTTTTCTTCTTTTTTTAATCCTCTTTTCAAACCATATCCATATTTCAAATCTAAACCCAAATTGGATTCCTATCTTCCTTGCAAGAAGTCTTTCAAATCGACAAATTTGCATCGAAAATTATCATTCATTGATTAAAGGTCAATTTTTTTATATACAAAATCATTTTCAAAATTATGCTGCGCATGCGAAAAAAGAACTATTAATAGTAATGATGGTTGCTTCAGATCAAGCTCCCATGGTTTCTTCTTTTATTCCTCAGTTGCAAAGTATAGAATCAAAACAGACCCACCTCCTTCTGTACCTATTCTTTTGTTATTTTGATGCAGTGTGAGCTCGACATCATGTTCCATCTCGAGAAGGCACACTTCATGCTAGAAGAAATGGTAATGAATGGATGCATCGTTGAGACCAACAAGACCAACATTTTGCAACCAATACAGCTCATGGACAAAGCTTAGCTCATGACCAGTTTGTTCTCAATCCATTGGTTATTTTGCTGCGTCGTCTGTATCCTTTACTTTATGGCGACAAATTATTGCTGGTGAAGAGTTGGAATGATGAGATTGTCTTGTATAGCTACATCTAATCCTGCCTGTTGTCATCTGTTGTCCATTTTAAGTTTGTTGGATATAAAGATTAATCATGGCATCAATGTTTAATGAATTATAGCAGTTTGAGCTGTACTTATCGATTGGATTTATAAGATACTGTTAGCCGAGATCGCTTTAAAAGCAGATGTGTTGATAAGTGAGCAACATCGACATAACTTAACTTTCATCCGTCGGTCCGCAACACTAAGCATTTGATTATTCCAGAAATTGGGAGATGATTAACCTAAAATATTAGTAGTCAAACAATCAAATGGCCAAGTTTAAAATAAATGAAAGATAAATCAAAATCACAATAAGATATATTCTTCAAAAGATTCAGCACAAAGTCGCAAGGTCTTTTTAATTTTGATTAATAGGCCGTAATCTGATGTAAGCGGCGGGTTTGAACCCTAGATCTTCCGTTCAACTGCAAGAAGATTTTACTATTTGGCTTGAAAGGCACTAGTAGTCTTTTTCTTTTTAGGGGAAATAAAGTTTCCGTTTTGATCTTTTAACCATTTGCAAACTGACATCGCACTTTAGACAGTCAAATTGTACATCAGTCAAACTTACACCGCACTTTAGACAGTCAAATTGTACATCAGTTACTTTGGTCGTAGGATTATGAAAGAACTGGACTGTGGAATCCAAAAATTTAAGAGGATTCCATAATTTTATGTTTGGTTGTGGGATTTGTAGGATCCTTTTGTTTTTTAGGAGGGACACCACAAAACAAGGATACTTGAATCCTAAAAATTTTGGAGAATTTACAAAGATTTGGCACTATTCATTATACTTTATACTTTAGAAGAGAAGGGATCCGGATACTTTATTTATTTAATAATCCTCCCTCTATATCTCTCTCTAAAATCCTCAAATTCAAATCCTACATTTTTTTCACCAACCAATTTTTCACCAACCAAACAAAGATTACAAGGATTTACAAATCCAATACTAAGAATCTAATACCAACCAAACAACAAATTACCAAATCTAGAAATTTTCAACCGTAAGAAATCCAAATTTCATAATCTTGCGACCAAACAGCCCCTAAATAATCTACAAATCTGATCTTGAGGATTAAAAACATCATTGAATTATCTTCAGATTTTGATTCATAAGACTAAAGTTACCACTCTTTTTTAATCATCCGTGGGATTCCTTAAAATACCTGGTTCAGATTTCAGAAGCACACGCCCTTAGATTACAAAGGGAAGCACTCTTAGGAGAATCAGATAATCAAATTGCTGCTATTTTAAAAAAGAGCAAAATCAGATCAAATATAGTGCAGAAGAAATGCTAAATGAACCCCATATAACTTGCATACAAATTAAGAAACAAAGACCAAATATTAATGTTACAGCCCCAGCTAAGACACAGAAAAACATGCACAGCTTCAGGACATGTTTATATAAAAGCTGTTTTGTTTAGAAAACATTACACATTCAAAAAGTACACCACCGCCATTAAATTATAAATTGAAGCAAATAACACTCAACGCACGACAAAAACTTATGGAATTGTGGCAGCAATATAGCAAAAGAATATAAAAGAATGAGGAAACAATGCGTCACTTGAAGAAGCTATCATATTGTTGTTGCTGACCAGGAGTTGAGAAGCTCCCACTTCCTCCTGAAGAGAATCCCGACATACCCATACCTGATCCTGAACCCATGGCTCTCCCCATGTACCATGCTGGTGCGGGGCCCTTTTCCTTTTCGTCCACAGCGTCACCTAGCCCGCAGACTATTCCGATATCTGCTAGGTTTGTTTTCTTGGCTGCACATGCAATGAAGATCAACTCAATACAACGACAAAGCCTTTATATCATGCATATAAAGTTTAATTTTCACCAAAAAAATAAAATGTGAATACTTACAATAATGTTTTTCTAATGTAGCTTCCCTAATTCACACTAGAATCATTTTATCCCCCAAACTGCCTATTACACTAGCACACCCCAGTCCTCGTTTTAAAAAAATGCTCACAATGAAATCGTAATCCTAAATTTCTTTCCCTCGTCCTCTGGTTTTAGCCTCCAACCACCCTAAAACCCCAAAATGAATATCAGCTTAGTACCATGAGAAAGTTTTATATCATACATATAAAATTCATTCTCGATTTTGTTATAATCATGGTCATTTTACATTAACTTCCCCAAACTCAGCTAATATAATAATCCCCCTAAAGCAGATATTTATAACAGAACCCAACACCTACCTCTAAAGGAAAAAAAATTGTGCACTGTTTAAGAGCACTGACCCTAATATTTTCATCTAATATTAACAATTTCTCGCCAAATCCCTATCCCCAATTTCTTTCTCCCTCAAGTTTCAGCTTCCAACAACTCTAAAATCAAATGGACTCTCATTTTTTATATCCTACCTCCAGGAACCCTACAATTCATAATTTGATTGAAGGAAAGATTAATCTGAAGTGTTTTGGGCATACACCCTTGATTCAGGTAACTGCTTAATTGAGGCCCGTGCTCATTTTATAAAACAGGGCAAACTCCCCCCCCCCCCCCCCGTGTTTTACACCAATCCAAACCAATCATTATGATCTATATCTTTTAGATTGCTTATGTATCAAATTTCATGAGATTTGGAGAGCTCTAGCACATACATTAGGTCGAGTAAAAAATGGAAGACCTCTTACGGTTCTTGGAGGAACGAGAGATTGAAGATGGGACCACCAGGAAAGAGACAGAAATTGGGCATACTCCCTTGATTAACCTTCTCCTTTGATCTTGTGGGGTTTTAGGTTTGCTGGAGGCTGAAACACTAGGAGAGAGAAAGAAATGGGTTTTATTTGTTTTTGGGGAATTAGGGATCTGGCCTGATTTGAGGCATCATTATAGCGGATGGAATTTTGGAGCCTAAACACTGTAGCTTACATGTTTTTGGAGTGCCCGGCATCCATAGGTATGTAGGGAGTTGATAAGCTATTAGCTAAACGTTAGGTAGGGTATATGTAAGAAAACCCAAATATCTTTACAAGCCATTGTTTGGGTCACAATTGATATTACTCGAGACGTGTAATGAAAAACTAACATCAGAATTGTCCAGTTCATAATCCATCAATTTATTCAGGTCAAATGAAGCAATTGATAACAAAACACACACACACCCCAACCCAAAAAATTAAATAAATAAATAAATAATCGCATAGTAGCCCAGATCCCCATAATACTCATCATTGTGCCAGGCATCATCTAATTCAGCATGCAAAGTCTGAGGAAACTGAGGGTCCAGAAATAACAGTTTCACGACTTTCTTGGACATAAGGTAAGGTTTGTCTCGGACACCCTTTTTGACTATTAAGTATCATCATTCAGGATTTAGGAATCAGCATTCAACTTCAAGTTTGAGTTTCATGTTATAAGAAAGGCTTAAATCCAACAAACTCCCATGTGGTTTCGGCTCGTAGCAGCAAACTACCCTATAGGTTTTTTGGCAGAAAACTACTCTATCTAAAGGATCAAAGCCAAAACCGTTAATTTGGGGGTAAAAAGACAATTCTACCCTCATTATTTTTCTTGAGAAAAAATAAAAATTCTAAAAAGGAGATGGTCAGAGGAGGAAGGGGAGCTCGAGGGGAGGCCGGTGGAAGGGGATGGTCGGAGAAGGAGGGGGAGCTCGAGGGGAGGCCGGTGGAAGGGGATGGTGGTGGTGGTGGTGGTGGTGATTACGATGATGAAGTGATGATGATGAAGAAGAAGGTGGTGGCGGCGATTGATGATGATGGAGGTGGTGGCGATTTTGGGGGATCGAGGAAAGGGGTGGTTGAGGGGGAGCTCAAAGGGAGATCGGTGGAAGGGGGTGGTGATGTTAATGATTATGATGATGAATGGTGGAGAAGAAGAAGAAAGGGGTGGCGGCGATTGATGACAATGGAGGTGGTGGCGTCGATGACAATGGAGGCAGCATTGATGATGATGGGGGTGATGGCGTTGAAGGTGAGGATGATGATGATGGAGGTAGCGGCATTAATGATGATGGAGGTGGCATTGATGAAGGTCGGGAAGGGGGTGGGGATGGCGAGGCCGCGACAAGTGGCGACGACGGCGAGGTGGTGGTAAGGATTAGGATTAGGGATGAAGATGACGGTATTTTGGAAATAATTGAACTTTTTTGATGATGCGGCAACAGATGCTGACATGGCGATGATGTGGACCGTTAATACTAACGGAGAACCATTAGATAGGGTAGTTTTCTGCCAAAAAAACTATTGGGTGGTTTGCTGCCACGATCCGAAACCACATGGGAGTTGGTTGGATTAAAGCCTATAAGAAAAGAATTTGGATGCCCTAGTTGAAGCTTGTAACATCAGATTAAACAGAAATTTATAAGCTGTCAACAAGGCTTGTTTAATACTGTAGTTCCAGTTGGCATGATGTGAACAAGGACATGGATATACTTAATTTTGGAAAGTAAGACAATAATATTCCCCACTGAGATTTTCAAAAGATGATGCATGTACCAAGCTTTTTCCTAATGTGGGATCTCTATAGAATAACCACCTAGTTTGAATTCAATGAAACTCATGTCTGCATGTAAATTGGCCGGTTGCTATACCTAAAGCTTTGCAGACTACTAATTCCGATCCGCTGATGACAAATCAAAGTTGTCAGAAACCAATAAGTAGAAGTTAGGCTGCAACAAAAATGAGATTCAATTCTACTTGTCACTTTGGTGACATCCTTTTATATATTAGCATCACAGCCTTCAGCAGTAGCCTCTGAAGTCTATCAAGTGAGACTGTAGACAAATTGATAAAGTGAAAGAAATCCCCAGAGGCATAATTACAAAATTAAGGTTTACTATGAATAAAATTGAAAGTCAGATTAAGAATGAAGAGAAACTTACGAGCTGTTATATTCAGATCAATCAATCCACGGCTCAAAGAATCAGCCCATATCCCTGACTTGACTTGGAAAGCATCCTTCTTGGGTGCATGCTCCGTGCTATTTGGACTGCTGTTTGTAACATTTTGCTCGGACCCTGCAGTTGCTGATTCAGTATGAGATGTGAAGGCACCAAAGGAGTCTGATTCTTCAAGATTGCTCAATGGAATTGCTGCAAAAGGATCAAAGGTTGTCGAGTTTGTTGGTTCTGAAATAGAAGACTTAGTTGAAGCACTAATGCTAGAGTCAGATGCTGCAAAAGGATCAAATGTTGCTGTGTTTGTTGGCTCAGAAGTATTCGTTTCAGAAAGCAAGCTTGAATCAGATGCTCCAAACAAGTCAACGCTTGTAAAGACTTGAGCAGGAAAGGGAGGCTGACTAGCAAAGAGATCAACATTGGTCTGTAATATATACAGCATCAAGAACAAAGCATCAAACAATTGTTCCATAGAACACTAAATCTAAACGAAGAAGATGACTACAGATACAAGGCCTGCCTGCACTATTTCTTTGGTCAACACAATCAAAATAGATTGATTGAAGAATGCGCTAATGTAACCTCAACCGGCAACAGCCTATAAAAGGCATCTCCTTTGGCTTTTTACTCCATTAAATAAAATTTAAGTGCACTCTATGCAAATACCATGTAAGGATTATATGCAGTTGAATTAAATCATTTGTAGTCTTCTAATGTGGAAAACTGTTACGGGTATATTCAAGTCAATCCCAGCCGTAAATTTGCAAGTCTAACCTGATGGTCCTGATCATGAGAACCTGTTGCTGCTTCTGTATGAGCTGAGGCTGATACAAAAGATGCATCAGCAAAGAGATCAACTTCTGGTGCCACGGTGTTGCTGAAGGTCACTGGCTCTGTTGGTGTAGATGTTGGTGCATCCATGAGATCGATAAAGTTCTCTCCAAATAGATCGACTTGGTTGGTAGTTGTATTACCGGACCCTGCATATCCATTGCATCAGATGATGATGATGAGTAGGTCAGAAGCATATTTATTATAGGTAAAGGCAATAAATGTATATCTTATAAATCAGTAATAGAAGGGAAGACATTTATGATTTCAAAGTCATGAAATTCACCTGATCGTCCAATACCTAAAATTATAGAGAAGAAAAAATAACAACTTAATAATTGGTGTGCAGCAAACATCTCATAGCTACTTTTATTATACCACAAATGAATGGGATATGATTTGCGTTGAATAGCTTCCAAATTAACTAGTTGCTCAACCTTTTTTCTGAAGGATGACGGAAAAAAGAACACTAAATCTATAACTTCGAAACTTTATATCATACCAAGGTTTCCTATGAGCCTGGGAACATTTCTACCGGAAATAAGCATTAAGCATGTGCATAAGGATAATTAATTGCAAAAAAATGTTCAAGGCCTTCAAAGATTAGAGTAGATGAAAATAGACAGATTATAAGGCCCATACTGACAGCAAAAGCAAAACAACATTTGACAGCATACAAAAAAACACCACAAGAAAAAACAGCCTCAAGAGAAATACATCACTTTTTTGACGAAATGCATCACTTAAGGTGCAAATTCTGTCCAACTCCATAATAGCAAAATATATAGATCATAAAACATGCATATGATCACCATGTACCACATTGCCCTCCAGAGTCCAGCCTAACACGGGTGATATTAGGATGGAGGAGACGCAAAAGTAAAAATCTAGGGAATTATTAAGGAGAATTGAATCTATGTAAGGTGGATTTCTTTAGGGAGGTTGGGGGAGAAAAATTTAAAAGAAAAATAACAAGGAATTCTTCAAGATTCAGCTGGATGGAGACCAAGCTTAATCGAATATGTTAAACAAATCAGTAAGATATACAGATTATAATGACAAGGAAATCCCAATAGATTCATGTTCCCAGTGGAGTGAAGGTCAACTCTTTTTTTGTATCTGCTAAGTAGAGTATTATAACAAATTGGGCATAAGCTTGTGCGGTAAGAATTTCCTCTCCAAAGTGAAAGGTTGCCGGTTTGATTCCCCAAGGGGTCGCACTCGAAAAAATTAGTGTATTATATTTTTCAATCAAATCTGAATGGAGAAAATTAAAAGAAACAAAGGAGAAATCGTATGATCTATGCTTCTGGTGAAGATCCTTTCACACAAGCAACCAGAGGCTTTCTCCTGAAAGAATTGGATACCAATTAAATTCGACCAGAGGAACATATATGCTAATTGGCATGCAAAATTAGGTTTATTGACTATGTATGCAAATATCCCTTCCACAAGTGCAGACAATAACCCTTCACAGAGCATTCAAACATATAATAAACGCAGTGAGGAAGAGTGTGGTTTTGGGATACACCAGGGCATCAATCAGGAGCTACTGCATTCACTGATGTCACTCCAAATTGACGTTGATCAAACAGTGTATGGCTCGATCACTGCATAGGCTAGCTGAGATAGGCTTGACAAAGATGGTTAAAACAGTATAATATGCTGAATCCGCTTAACCTCGGTTTACCATGTAAACTAATTAAATTGCATAGAATACTTTAAGTGCATGTTAGTAACTACAGTAATAGGCTGTAGAAAGACATCTGTAACTAAAGTCCAATAGAAAGAGTAAAGAAAATGCCTGAGGTAACCATGGGTGTGAGGTTGGAGAACAAGGACTATAAAGGGATTCCGTGCCAAGAAGAAATTTGCATTTGCAACCACTTTGAGGGAGAAACATACAAAGTGCACACACATAAAGAACAAAGAACGCGGCTGGAGATGGAATTAAACAACTGGTTTTATCCCACTTTCAAAAAAATTAACAATAGCGTACAGAAAACTATCTCTTGTTCAAAATCGTAGCACCATATCTGCTCAATTAAAAAACATATTTTCTCCCTTGCAGTATGATTGAATAGTTATCAACTTTACCTCCAGTAGAGGATCCTCGTGGATCGAAGTCATCAAATTCATCCTCGGTAATGCTTGCCTGCAGGCTTGGGCTTTTAGAAAATAGAACCGGACCTGTCTTTGTTGATGTTTTTGACCGATTAGATGACAGCGGATCATGACTCCTGTTAAGTTCCAGAAACAAAATTCAAATTTTAAATTAATTTAGATGAAACAGACCAATGGTTTTTCTGAAGTAGCTAATAAAAAATTTAATGTGGCTGGCTATATACGAGGAATTCATGGTGCAATTAATGAAATGTCTTTCTGGTAAACAATAACAAATTCCTACCAAAACATCTTTGATTTCCAGATAATATGCGCATGCATGAACACACTTGCTAGTCGACACAGACCTAGATATGCATATGCACAGACCATATGTGTATTATACATACATTATACAATACTCCAAAGGTATATCTAAGTTATTCATGCTATGTAGACGATGACCCATTTTACCTCATTTTTGGACAGCGTGATCATCAATCTCCAAGTTACCAGAAAAACCCCTAACCCTTAAGCTTTTTTGGTTTGGAACTTTCGTTTTGAAACGTGATATTGTTCCATTCGAAATTTGACGTTCTGAAAAACAAATACAACACTGGCATATTTCACGTGTGGATAATAATCCATTTTCTCACGTTTTAACTCTCTAGTCCCTATGTTTCATTCTAGAGCTTCCGTTTTGAAACGTAACAATTTCATTTGAAAACGCTAAATATGGCATTCCAAAAAACAATTACAACATTAAAAATATTTCAAGAGTATATTAATTTTAAAACTAGTGATTTAACCCTAAACAGCAATTCAACAACCAACTACTACAACATGGACATAGTCCAATATTATGATAGACAGTTGATTAAGTTTTTGAAAATAGCTAGCAATAATTTTTATTCTTTGGGAAAAAATGTTTATTCCATCTAATATTTATGTTTTTTTAACCAAACGTTTAGGAGAAACCTACCCCTGTCAAACCTCAATACCTACGGTGTGTCACATTCCAGTTTTCATTCCATGCACTGTGATGTTGGGTGTTTTTAGATAATCTTGCTCCACCTTGATCTCCATGTGCCAAAACACGGGCATATCAAACTTCCATATGATTTACACCTTTTACCTTGCATCAGATTGTTTCAATATTTAGGTTTTTTTTTGGGTAAACAATAGAACGTTTACAAAACTGGATTGATGGGTAAAAAGTAGCTAAATTGCATGAAATTTGGTGTACTGATGTTTTAGAGCGTGGAAATTAAAATGAATCCATCATGTAAAAAAATTGGTATATTGGGTTACTACCCACGGGCAAACTGAGATATTCCCTGGGGGTTAATTAGCTGCTCCCATATACACAAGTACACAAACATGTGTATACATGCATGCATGCATGCATGCATAGATGTGTGTGTGCAGCCTTTCCTAGTTTAGAAGCATCAGTCAGTCCCAACTGTGTATAATGTGCAAACATGTATAAGAAAACAAATAAAGGAATCTAGAAGGTTGCTACTTTTACCCGGCGGGACGTGCTGCTCCCTTCTTCAATTTGCCACTTGTATTTTCATTGGAAAGTCCTTCTTTTGGCTTATTATTATTGTTCTCAATGTTTGGCTTGGTGTCTTTATAGCTATCACTGAAGGAGTCACCTTCCCTTGAACTTCCAAAACCTCCATAACGATCACTGCTGCTATATGAGGATGCGCTTGACTTATATGAGATTCCAGTTGAGGACAGTCCAAAATACCTAAATGTGATATCCTTTACTATCTTATGTTATAAATTGGCTTCAACAAAAATATGAAGATCTTTTCAGTTAAACTCACTTATCGCGGGTTGCAGCAGCTTTATTTCTGGCTGCTTGTATTTTTTCCTTGTCACTGATAAGTGCAACAAGAGTTTCAACTTTCTTTCTTACATTGATTCCGACATCCTTTCCATTAGGCTCAGAATATTCAAATCCTGAAAGTGACTTCATAAATATAAGACAGGTGAGGTGAAGCAATTTGGCAGAATAAAACTCAATAAACTACTTAAATCGTTGGTATTCTTATAAGAGGCAAAGAAGCTGTACTGAAATTCGGAAACTGTGCTCGAGAATGTCATCAAGTGCACGT
Organism: Agapanthus africanus; assembly: GCA_030015575.1. Classification (NCBI taxonomy): domain Eukaryota; kingdom Viridiplantae; phylum Streptophyta; class Magnoliopsida; order Asparagales; family Amaryllidaceae; genus Agapanthus; species Agapanthus africanus. The sequence goes on along the minus strand of JASDDO010000026.1, from coordinate 88,850,204 downwards.
TCAGACCCATTTGCTATCAAATACTCGATAATAGTCAATGCCTGTGATGGAAACATACCTCTCAATAATAGAACTAGAATAAAAATCTAATATGGTTGATGCAACAAAGCATAGCAACATAAAAGATGATTTATCTAAAATATATGGCACAATAATCAGTCGAAGAAAGTATCACCTTGTATACATGACGCCAGTTTGCACCCGTATCGGTCAATCTTGTCCAAAGTACATTCATGATCATCTGGCATTCAGAGCTGTAAGGAATAACTATATTACTTTTTACATAAATTTAAAAAATCAAACAAAAAGCAGGAAAAAGAGAAAATTCAAAAGGGATGAACAACAGAGTAGAACTTGCAATTTTTTTGTGGCTTGAGCAAGCTCTGACAAAGCAGATCCATGAGGTCCCCAGGGTTCATCACTGGTAGCGTCCAGAACCTGAAATTTGCAATGTTAAGCAATTGGATTGTGTATGGATATAATAATCTAAGACAATTACCAAGAATTATGAATATTGTGGACCAAACATCCTATACCTATACTAAAACTTTAAATCCTACAACATCCTATTCTAGCAGGCATACTAACGAGATAAGAAGCAGATTCAGTATATTGTGTTAGGCCTACATACTTATTAAATATTAGAGCATCATATGAATTTAGAACTATTAGATATACAGCATGTTATGAGCTATGTTCATCAGGTATTGTTTCTTAAGAGTCCGTATGTAAAATACATTATCTAAATAAGTACCAAAGGACATAGTTAAATCTGATGGTTAAAAACAGTAATGGTGACAGGTAGGGGCAAAATACATTACAAACATTGACCATCCAATTACAAAGTTGACAATCAAAGCTCTGAGTTGCATTATATTGAAAATATAAGCCAGCCTGCACATTGAGGACGTTGGAGAAAAGTATTAAAGATTTGGGATCTATAATATCCCAAACCTCAATAATATAAATAATTAAAACCAGAAGTTTATTTCTTTACAAGAATAGGGATTAATTCATAGTTTTATATTTCCTCATACAATTATATCATGCATCAGACTTGAGTCTGCCAAGTTACACCCTTAAGACAACTGACCGTTATTTTTCATTGGTTCTTACAATTCACATCTTTTATTGGTGCAATTTGTGTTTACCAATACTTGAAACAATGAAAAAAATTCATAATTGCAATTGCTCAACTTATTTGCTCTTTTCCTCTAAAAGGATTGCTACTGACCTAATATCAACCACTCCTGACGTACTGCATTGTTTCACTTCTATTTATATGCTTAGACTTGGTATATGAAGACTCCATTCAGTAGGCAACGAACCACATAAAGTTACGATCGAATAGTAGCAATGTGACATGAACCATGAAGTGTATATAAAATCAATTTCAAAATTGCAATTTGCAAGTACATGCAATTATAGATGGTGTAGGTTGTAGAATAGAGTGTTGCATCCATCTTGCACATATGTTATACATCTAACATATTCGAAACAGAATTCAATCTCTGATCGAGATAGTTTCACCTACTATTCTCAATTAATGCTCACAAAATCTTGAAATCCTTAGATAAAAAATTTCAATGTCGAGGCGCCGTTCTAGTAATTTCATCTGGATCTCGATCCGGAAGCAATATACTCAACAAAATCGTTTCAGAAAAGAGAATAAATCCCAAACCTTTTGTTCGATCTCGGGGACCTTGAGCACCTTCAGATTCACCTCCCTCTTTCTAACAGAAAAAAAAGAGAGAATCTTTCCTTCAATTAACATCTCAAGCATTCAAAAAAAGCAGTGGATACGGCTCGAATCGTAAAGAAACTTACAAATCGCGAACGGTCTCATTCAAAACCTTCATGAAATCCATCTCGGGTCTGGAAACGAGAACGGATGAACTTCGATTAGATATGAATAATTTGAGATCGCGTGTCAAATACCTGTGGATTTGTTCGATTTGAGAGCTGAAGGATTTTGGGAACGATGAAGATGAGGGATGACTTTTGAGAGCGCCTGTTTGTTTGATGATGGATGGGGTCAGATCTGAGAGAGGAGCGAGTACAGTGTATCGCGGCTTCGTTTGTGTTCTTGTGCAGCGGTTGTTGGGTTGGTAACGAGTCGGGTTCGGGTTCGGGTTCGGGTTCGGGTTCGGGTTCGGGTTGAATCCATGAGGTGTCTCAACTCCGATTTTCTTATATCAATGTAATCTCTATCTCTAGTAACGAAATGCCATTAGTTGATGGACTTTCTTTTTCAATAAAATAATTTAAGAGATAAGAAAAGTTTTCATATTTATCACTCTTATAAAGTTATCCGCAGCATCTGTCTATCTAAATATTTTAATCTCTAGATCTATATACCAACATCCTCAGCAATTTTTTAACAAAACTCTAAAGCTGTCTTCTAAATTTTGTTTTTGAAGCTCAATATTTAAATCGCATAATATTTTTTAACACCCTACAATATCTACCATACATCCACATTAATCGCTTGTACAAAATACCAGTCCGGCCTGCATCTAAATCTATCTGTATCTCTCCATTTATGATAAACCTTTTTTAAAACGATAGCAAGGCTTTCTACGAATCTTCTCCTGTTTTCAAAGGCAATGAAAACCAATCCTTTTAGTTCTCGCCTCTCATAATGCCTCCTCAATTTCAAAAGAAAATGTTACCATATCTCGATATTCTGGAACTGTTCACGGTCAAAGAAAGAAGTTGTTGTGAAACCCGGACAGTAGTTTATTTTGTATTCTTTTGATTACTTTTTCTGTAGTGGTTAGATCTCTTGACAATGTTTTTTGTATGATTTCTCTAAGCTGTAATTTACAGCTTTTTTTATACTTCACAAATACAGTGATTTTTTTTTATCTTACCAGGGGCCCGTTCGGGGGAGCAACACTCGTCGCTTCAGGGGGGAGTGGCCAGCGGTCCCCCCCGGCTCACATGAGCATCGGAGAAGATAAGGTGGGCCCTCTCTATTTGTTGTGTTTTTTTTATAAAAAAATTGAACGGGCTTGGTCTATTTTTTAATAATTTTTTATTTTTTATGTATTTTTTATCAAAAATCATGGTTACAAAACCATAGTTTAGGTAATCCAAACACCCCATAGTTACAAAACTATGATTTCACACCGCTCTTCTGAACAAACCCAAAAATATGATTTGGTTACAAAACACACTGAATTGGCCCTGGAACTGTGCTAGCAGTCAATGTGCTGTTGGCTCTTTTTTTCCTTGACATTTAGAGAAAAGAATATGCATTTAATTATTTAGAGAAAGATTTATTAGTGTTGATTATTGCTTGTCCAAACCAATCATTTCTTTTTGAATACCGTGTCTTGAAAAGCTTTGATACATTGTATTCATGTCATGTAACATTCTTGTTGGGCACCCATCACTCCATTCGGCCCATCCAGAAAGAGAAGCTGGTCTTAAACGTTTGGCATCTGCTTTCTCAAACATGCCTAATTCCATTTATTTAAGAAACCCTATTCTGAAGCTGATCGTCGAAAAGGCAACCAAAAAAAACGACTTTATTTGAAAAATTGGTTTAGCCAGATTGGCTGGATTTAAGGCGAGTCTGAATCGAAATTAACAGAACAAATACACACAACCAACATGATTACTTCAGCAATGAGCCTTAATTAATAGCCGAGACTTAAAAAAGGGATTTAAGAGTCTTAGGAGATATATACATGAAAATATGAAATGAAATGATTAAAACAGAAGGAAAAAAAATCACCCCTTTTTAAGAATAACCCATGCACGGACACAACTTCTCAGGCCCGCTCTGGATATGGAATTAGGATAATCGTAGTTTAATTTTAAGTGAGGCAAGAGCTATGGAAACCGTAGTTTGCGAGCTCCAAACTCTAATAACGGAGCTTAGATCGATTGGATTTGAAGTAACTGTCTCATAACATTACAATTATATCAACTCCAAAATGAACAGCATTTTGATGTAACTTTAATAAAATCAAGTTTTGAAAAATTAACTCCCTCTCTATCTTCTCTGCTCCTCATATGGTACTGTTCCATCGCCCACAAGCTTCAACCAATCTCTGCCTTGTTCTACCTCTGCTGTTCTCTCAAACCCTAGCCCTCAGCGACGCACAGTTTTGTTGATTTCCACGATCTCGATCGATCGTTGTTGGAGTTCCTTTCAATTTTACAGGGTTTTGATCGCATCTCTCTTACTTTTGTGTGCGATGAGCTCAGGTATGGAGCGAAGTTAGATTGAATGGCGCCCTTCAGAGCCTTCTGGAACAGCCCTGGGGTCCAGAGACTACTCATTTTTGGGGGCCTACTCGCCAATTGGGGATTTGTTGCTGCTGTAAGTTTTTATGATTTCTCATCAAGTTAGAGCCTCTCTATTTTGGTATCTGAGAAATGCAGTTTTTACATTTTATAGTAATGGCAATGATGGCGAAATAAATTGAGACGGTTTGGACGCCGGCGAAATGCTTACTATCGGATAATAATATATGTTAAGGGTGCTACCATGTTTATCTTGTTAGATGGTCTTATCTCCACAAAAAATTTCTTCCAAGATGATGTAATCCAAAAAGATTGGACTTAGGAAAGATATAATTGTGCCTAGAAACCAATTTTTAGTTATATACCAAGGTCTACAGCAGAATATATCTTCTGTACTAAATTGTCGGTAGAAATGTACATGCAGAAGAAATGGGATCTACAAATGGTTTTCGTTGTTTAAGAAAAGGTTTTGATTCATCCTTGAGGAAAAGCTAATGTCTATCTTATACACAATTCATCGTGACGTGAGATCGATGATGATCTGCATTTAATCAAGAAGAGACGATTAAGTCAAGACGTGGTTTTGTATTTATCATAGATAGATTGCTTAGAAACTGAAGAGGAAACTTTATAGCACAACTGTACCCCATTCATCAACCATATACTATTTTAGTTCCTTCAGCTCGCCGATGCTTTCTATGATCTTATGCTATATAAAATGTGCCCTTTAAACAACAGTTGTAGTATATAGATTATTGATATTTTTCTTGTTTCATGTTCTTACATTATAGAATTTCTTCTGCATGAAAATTTCAGTATTTCATACCCAAAGCTTAGAACATCCACCGCATTATTTGAAAGTTTTCTGACTAAGCAACAATGTTAATTCCGAGCTTTTAAGAATTCATAAGATGGTGTTTAATTTGCTATAAATGAAAATGAACTTGATGGCAGAGTTTTCCATTTGTGAGTCAGCGATTGCAAATCAAACTTAGGGCCTTATAACCTTTCCACCTTGTGTTTTTGTGCATGTGCCCAATGTTCTCCATTAATCTGATATCAATTATGGATTGAGAAAGAACACAAATCTTCTTTTGTCAGAAAGAGCGATAGGTGGTACAGGCCATCTCTTACAATACATGTATAATGCACGTCTTCAATATGGATTCTGCATGGTTGGGTTTTTTTTCCGGGGGGTGGGGGTCCCGAGACTCAAGGTTCTTAAGTTCGTCTAGGGTATTTCTGGTATGTCACAAACTCTGTTCTTGACAATACTAAAAGAGAGGACATCTGATTGTGTATACCCTCCATGTCATGCTTTCGAAGGTGTTTAACACTCATTAAGGAAAAGAGTATTTTGAGAGTACACGTAAATGCCAAAACCGGCCTAATTTAAATGCCAGGTCTTGAAAGAAATGCTTCCAAAATTCAATCTTAATTTGCTTAGGAAGAGATAATGCTGCTTCCCATGTCATAGTCAATAATTTCTTAGCAAAATATTGTTTTCCACATCTCTACACATTATAGTTCTTGTGCCTGTCATAGTCAATAGTTTCTTAGCAAAATATTGTTTTCCACATCTATACAGATGATAATTCTTGTGCCTATTTATTTTCTACAGATTTACATTAAGAGGCATGCTTTGAAGCTTGAGTTTATATGCGGTGGGAGGGTAGTCGAATGCCCATGAACATACCATAATAAATTTCCTTTCAGGGAAAACTTCAAGTGCATTATTGCTGTGAGGATTGATGAAACTGTGGAATCTTACATATTTAGTTGCCAATAAAAACAAATTTACAGAAAGAAGTAAACCTTTGGCATTTATTAAGGAACTGTTTTCTGACATGCTGTAGCAGTTGCAATTAAAATACAATTCCATGCTTGCGAAAGCACTGAAGGCTTAAAAACAAGGACAATTTATATTTTACATGCAGTTGCTGATGGAAACAGACTACTTAAGGATGAGAAATTTCTGTTTAGCTTATTTAAATGCTCATAACTCATAAAATCAGGGGCAAGATTTGGTCTTACCCAATTTCCAGTTTGAACTTGGTCTAAAATCAGGGGCAGGACTCGGAAAAGTCATGCTGTTTGGATGAAGCTTATTAATAGTATCATATTCTATTGGTTCATATGTCTATTTGGGTATTTGGTTTGGTCCTAGTGCGTGTAGATTGTCTTCTTATACTATGTATGTTTGCATCTTTGATGCTAGACCATGTAATACCACTCTCTCTCCCAATACATGTGCAGGAGGGGTTCCCCCCTTTTTTTCTTTGTTTTTTCCTTTGGGGGCCGATTTGGGGGTGGGGGTGGGGGTCCCGGGACAAGCTCATTAATATAATTATAGGTTATTCACATGGAACTAAATGGGAAAAAAGGGATTCAAATAAGCAACCTCAAAGTTTTGACGAACAGTTTGTTGTATTGCTAGTTGATTATTCTAGTTTATTGAATAATAGAGATGAAATCTAAATTCATTTTAGTAATTGAGTTAAAAATGTAATATGTCATTTCTATGGATGTTAACATATTTAAGGCGGTGGACATGCCCATAACTTGCAGGCACCGATGAAACCAATTTCAATAAGTCATGTATTTTCTTGCGTTCTCTAGGTACTACACTACATCCCAGCTTACTGAAAAGAGCAATGTGTTAGCTTCGGTGTGATTCTACTCAAGCTCATCACTGGACAACCTGCTGTGCTTCCATGACCAGAACAGTGCCATAACCAGAACAGTGTCATATATGTCAATTTGTGCAGGAAAGGGTTTCTAAAGGAGATATTTCTTACCTCATTGATCCAAGGCTGAAAATGCAATTTGATGCCAACTCTGTGAGGAAAGTTGTAGATATAGCCATGAAGTGCGCAGCTGCAAACTCTACGCAGAGGCAAACCATGGCCGGTATCGTGGTACAGCTTAAGGAGGCACTTGAACTCGAAGCCAATCAAGAAAGGGACCAAAATCTGTCCATGGAATATCTTGGAATCGATATTGGTGGAAAGATGAGTGTAACAGATCCAATAGCAAGATGAGATATTTACCTCTCATATCTTCTCACTACTGTTATTGCACTTGAAGTGGGTGTACTTGTTGTGTTGTGACATATTTGCGCAGTAACAAATGCATGCAAGCGGCTACAGAAGAGACCAGTGAAATATGTGGCTGTAAACAATGTTTTACTTCGAGGATATGCTATATGAATAATGAAGCAGGAGTCTGGAGGTCATGATTGCAGATGCTAATGTTTCAAATCTTGGAATAGCCACGGAGTTACAGTTATTTTGATGTGTTGCGAAGAATAGAACTGGGTTCGAATGTATGAATTGTTATCAAAGTTTGCTGTCCTGGAATTGCTGTATTACCCGAAACTGAGTACTTATTCTACTCTCTCCATTCCCCTGCAAAGAAGTCTCTACATGGATAAGAAGTTTACAGTATATTAGTATTTTTTAGATGTCGACGTGGTTTCTACACACAGCCTTTAATTTACTGTTCTACATTGCTTTCCAGCTGATTCAGAAGAGATTTATATGCTGGTGAGCTCATCACAGGCCAATCAAGTGAAAAGCATTAGTTTATTTGCTAGTGTCAAGTACAAGAATCAGCAAACCACCAGTGCATAACTGCATATTTTACTCCCTCAAGGGTCTTTGCATGATATTCATAAACTACAATGTAAATGCATTAGATATTGATGACTTAAGCTTGTTATATGCTATGAGTGAGGCAATCAAGGCAGCAGAGAAAGTTATAACAGATATTCAACATAAGAATGGGATTATAGAAACCCAACTCGTTGCTGAAAAGACACCAAGGTCAACGTCGGCAGAGCAGATCACATTTGCATGCTCCAACATGCTATATGTTAAATCGGAGGTGCCATCCCTATCGCCGACTTTTCTTATTGTTATATTGTCATCAATATCATCACTATTTTTAATAGTAGAGTGAATGACTCATATTTGTCCTTATTTTATAAAATAAAATATATAACATATGTTGTACCTCCTACCTACGGAAGAATGTTTCCATATAACTCATAGTTTTCTAGTCATATTTAAGTACATGTATTTGTCGTGCTATCATTAACTATTCTGAAAGGATCTCCATTTCTTTGTTACATAATCAAGAACCATTGTTGAATTTTTTTTTTACAAATCAGTACTCAATTTGCACTAGATTACTAATGGTATCTACCTACTATAAAGTAAGAAGGCTTGCATGGCACTTCCATTATTTCGGGGTGACTAAAATTTCGACTTTGAATAGAACGATTCCTGCAGAATTAGTATTTGATTCCTTTTCAATATGTCAGATTAAACCGACCTTAAACTGTTCGTTACTGATGTACTTGGAGTGAGGTGAGCTACGACTCAACTTCTCATTTAAAGTAATGCTTAAATTGACCTCGTCATATTACGTTCAAAATTTATTGATGCAATATGTAGATGGGACTATGATATGTTGTTTCTATAGTAAATTAAAAAGTATTAAGCCTTTCATGTATAAATTAAGACCATGATTTGCAGGACATGTATATCTCAAAATGAAAACTCACAAGAAATTCGTGGGTCTGCAGATGATAGTGAGCTGCTTCATCCTCTGGGGTATCTCTACATACAGTGATACAGTTTATGGCCAGCCAAGCACTCAAGGTAAGAATCTAATCTTCATATATACTCTTATTTAGGATGAGAAAAGAAAGCCTTTCAACACGTTGCATGTCTACTAAATTGATGATAAAGTTCAAACCAAAAATAATATAAAATTGACAACGTATATCAGGCGAGACTAAAACTGCAGACTGATTTAATGCTTTATACTATACTAATTATTGTTTTAGTGATTTATACACCATCTATGAACCAAATATAAAGCTTTCATATCGATAACATAAAGATAAGACGAGAATAGAAACTTGTTATAATATAATTAATGTAGATTTCTCATAATGCAGGCTTCATAAGCATTGATTGTGGCATTACGGAAGGTCACAGTTACACCGATAAAATTACCAGTAGACCTTACACTTCGGATGCCGAATTCATTGATACCGGCATGAACTATAATATTTCTATCGATTACATAACCTCTAAGTTCATAAGCATCGATTACATAACGTTTAAAATTACCAGTAGACCTTACATTGGCATAATTTAATGAAGAGTTCACTCATCTTCAGCAAGTTATTGGCACTGCAGGCTATCTTGATTCTGCTATGCCTTCCTGCTACATTCATAAATTTTAACTATTGAGTATCTGTCGTCATCGCACACGAGATGTTCATCAAAATTGTGCTAGCTATTCGGCAAAACTATTGAGTAATTTGCCAAGATTCCCCCCCCCCCCTCTCTTAATAATGCCTTTCACTTGCTTTAGCTTGTTTATGCATCTAGGATTGTACCAGATTTTTGTGTCTTTCCATTATTACTTTTGTTAATTTTAGCTTCCTTTGAGTCATAGATTTTTCTTTTAGCTCATAATAAGCATTAATCAATTAGTAAGATGACTGACATCAAATAGACAACCATGAATAAATTTAGTCAATTTTTATAAATAACCTTGCTTCATAACTAACTTTATTCTTCAACAGGAAATGGCTTATTACGCTAAGAAGATTATAATGAGAGCACACTCTAGATCAGCAGCTTCTATTATTGGATGCAACCCCATTAGAAATCGAGCTGCTGATCTCTTTACTTTGAAGAGGAAAGTTCGACCGCTGATATAAACAAGACAAAACACAAGAACAAGGGTAGACATATATCCGAGGTCCACCGTCCTTCATTAAATCTGTTATCGAATATAGATGCACATATAATTGCAAAGATACAGGCATCATATGAATGGAGATATCTATAGTTGACTTAGATTAAGCTATAGAAAGAGATTAGATTTGCATGAGATATAAGTTTCCTTTTGGGTGAAAGGGATCCACATCAGCCTTTATAGATCTCTCCAATCTAAAGCCCTAGAGGTCTATTTAGCATGTTGTCTATCTAAAAAGAAACAACATATAATTTGCAAATAGAGAGTGGAGATAAGGGAATACTTGAAATGATATATAATCTTAAGCAAATGGAGGACAGCATATGTATCTTCTCTTTAATACTATTATTTTTTATTTATTTTATTTTTGATTTTGCCGTTCTCTTTTCTATTTGGGTAACCACATGTGCTATTAAATTTAGAATAACATTTTTGTCCATTTTGTGCTTTTCTTGCTTGATATTGATATCATTTCCCATTAGAAGATTTATGTTGTTCTTTAATGAACACTAGATTTTAACCCTGCGCTAATGCGCAGGTTTGCAGAATAAAATAATTGGTTGCTTTAAAACCAAAGTCAATATTTTCTTGTCGTTCTAGACATCAGTGTGTAGGGTGTTTTTCGTCACCCCATTGAAATGGAAATATGCATCACTTGTCAGGCGTATACAAATTCCTCCAGTCTAGGATAGACCGGAGTTTATTGATTGTGGGGATCCGTATCTCCGGCAGCCGCGGATTAAGCTGCCGTTAATTACCCCTCGCCTTTGAAGCGAAAGAACCTTCGATTGACGGGTCAATTAGTCATGCGAACTCAATGTGCAGTGTGCGGATGTGTGTCTTGAAGGGTTTTGGGTATATCGGGGGCTTCGCAGAGTTTACGGGGGTCCCGCTACCCGAATAGCGAGATGGGGGTCAAGGAGGCTAGCAGCCCCCCCTTGCGGGATGCGGGGCAGCGTCCTGTTAGAAATTTTTTCTAATGAGTGACGTATTTTGAGTGTGGAGTGTATGGAAAAAAGAGGGATAAGGAGCGTCCTATGGATGCATGAGTGGCGCGTGGGCGCTGGACGCCCGCGGATCATATGCCCTGCGCGTGGGAGCTGGACGCTCGCGGGTCACGTGCTCTGTGTGTGGGCGCCAGCGCGTCACGTGCGCGGCACGCAATCGCTGAACGCCAGCAGAGAAAGAGGCTTAGCCCATGGGCTGGGAGTTGAACTCCTAAACATGAATTAGGTATAAATTTGGAGTTAAACTCCCGAAAGATTTGGATTTGGAGTTAAACTCTTATGTAATAAATTGGATGTGAATTTAGAGTTAAACTTCTAAAAGGCTTGGATTTGAAGTTAAACTCCTGAGGGATTTTGGAACTCTCAGAAAATAGAAGGATTTTTTATCTTTATGGAGTTATACTCCCAAAAGAATTTTGAGTGGAGTTAAACTCCCAAAAGGATTTTGAGTAGAGTTAAACTCCCAAAAAGATTTTATTTATGGAGTTAAACTCCCAAAGATTTTTGACAAATGAAGTTGAACTCCCAGAAATCTTTGGAGATGATCAAAGGAGACCCCTTTCTTCTTTCCTTTAGTCCTGGATCTTCTTTTGAGCCTTAGATCTTCCCGAAGTAGGGTTTTTGGGAGATGAGTCTCCTTCCTCCTCCTCTCTGTTGGCTGGATCTTGGAAAAAAAAGGGTGAGACTTAAAAATCTCCCCTTTTGGGGATTTGATGGAAGATCTGAGCTCTCCTTCAAGAGTTTTATGGCGAAAAACTGTTTCTTTTTTGGAAAAAAAGAAGAATTAAACTCTTGATTTAATTCAAAAAAAGAAAGAAAGGGTTTAGAACCTTGAGGAAGGAGAAAGAGACACATAACCCTAATTTTTGAGAGAATGAAAAGTTCCTTGATTTTTTCATCATGTTTGTCTTTATAGGCTATACACTTTATATATAGCCTCTTGAGCTTTACCAAATAGCACTTGTGCCACTCCATACCTTATGTGTTTATTTCTTTTTGCACATAAGCCATGAGGTTTACAAAATTTTGGCTTTTTGCCAATTTTCCATACATTTATTTCTAAAAAATTGGATTAAACTAATTTATTGCTTCATTCTTGATATGAAGCCGACCCCGTCCATGCTTGGTTCTGACTTGGGCTTGGGGGATGATTGGATTTGATTTGGTGGATTGGGGTATAACTTTTGACCCCAACAAAGTGCCCCCCATCAATAAATGCACACCACACATATAGGTCGTGTGCATGAAATTGATGGATCTTCTTTCACGTGGAGGTTGACTTGATTTAGTTCCCTTTTTGATGACGTGGAGGTCGGTGCTTCCTTTTAGCAACTTGGACGGTCGGTGCTGTCCTTTTAATGATTTGGACAATCAGTGCTGCCCTTTTTACGACGTGGACGGTCGTTGCTGCCCTTTTAGCGACGTTGACGGTCGGTGCTGCCCTTTTAGTGACTTGGACGTTCGATACTGCCATTTTTGCGACTTGGACTGTCACTGCTTCCTTTTTAGCGACTTGGATGGTCGGTGCTGCCCTTTTTGCGACTTGGACGGTCGGTGCTGCCCTTTTTGCAATTTGGACTGTCGGTGCTGCCCTTTTTGCGACTTGGACGGTCGGTACTGCCATTTTTGCGACTTGGACGGTCGATGACTTACTCCGCTTCTTGCAGTGTCGGGATTTGATTTGACTTGCTCCGCTCTCTGCGATATCGGGATTTGATTTGACTTGCTCCGTTTTCTGCGGTGTCGGGGTTGAAGTTGACCTGCTCCGCTTTCTGCAGTGTCGGGGTTGATTTGATTTGTTTTGGAAGTTTCCTACCTGTCCAGCGAGACTTTCTGTAGGGTGTTTTTCGTCACCCCATTGAGATGGGAATACGCGCGCGCTTGTCAGGCGCATTACAGATTCCCCCTGCCTAGGGTAGGCCGGGGTTTATTGATTGTGGGGATCCGAATCTCCGGCAACCGCGGACTAAGCTGCCGTTAATTACCCCTCGCATTTGGAGCGAAGGAACCTCCGATTAACGGGTTAAACTGGTCATGCGAACTCAATGTGCAGTATCGTGTTTTGAAGGGGTTTTGGAAATATCGTGGACCCCGCAGAGTTTTTAGCTACCCGGATAGCGGGCTGGGGGTCAAGGGGGCTAGCAGCCCCCTTGCGGGGTGCGGGGCAGCGCCCCGTTAGAAATTTTTTCTAACGGAAGACAGTGTCGTGGAGTCGGTGTATGTTTTCCTTCCCCCTCTTTTTTTTTTTTTTTTAAAGTGGAGCTTAATTTCAAAAGGGACTTTATTGTGGAGTTAAACTCCAAAGAATTTTAGATGGAGTTAAACTCCTAAAAGAATTTTATGCGGAATTAAATTCCTAAAATAGAACTTTATTAGGGAGTTAAACTCCAAAGAATATATATATGTATATATTTTAAAAAGGTTTAAATTCCAGAAGGGATTTTATTGGGGAGTGCACGTAAAACGAGGGGAAAAGAAGACAAAATGGCGTCTAAAGGACGCTCGCACGGCAGGTGGGCGCCTTAATGCCCGGGGTCACGTGCGCGCACGTGACCGATGGGCGTCTTGGCGCCCCAAGGGTCACGTGCGCACACGTGACCGATGGGCGCTTTGGCGCCCCAGGGGTCACGTGGGCACACGTGACCGATGGGCGTCTTGGCGCCCCAAGGGTCACGTGCGCACGCGTGACCGATGGGCGCTTTGGCGCCCCGGGGGTCACGTGCGCACACGTGACCGATGGGCGCCTTAGCGCCCCGGGGTCACGTGCGCACACGTGACCGATGGACGCCTTAGCGCCCTGGGGTCATGTGGGCACACGTGACCGCGGGAAAAACCCGCGGAAGAGGAAGCCTAGCCCCTAGGCTGGGGAGTTGAACTCCCAAGGGAACTTTTGGAGTTGAACTCCTAATAGAAACAAATTTATGGAGTTAAACTCCAACAGAAATTAATTTATGGAGTTAAACTCCAGCAACTTTAGAAAGGAGTTAAACTCCTGGAGATTTATTGCTCTTCTTTTGAGCCTTGGGCCTGTCCAAAGTTAGATTTTTGGAGATGGGTCTCCTTCTTCTTGCTCTTGACCGGCGGGATCTTGGAGAAAAGGGGATGAGTCTTAAAAGCCTCCCCTTTTCGAGATCTGATTGGAGATCCGAGCTCCCCTTCGTAGGTTTTGTGGTGGAAATCTACTTATTTTTAGAAAAGGAAGAGTTAAACTCTTGATTTAATTCAAAGGGAAAAAGGAGGTTTTAGAACCTTGAGGAAGGAGGAAGAGATCTCAGATCTAGGAAGTTTCTGGAGAGAGAAAAAGTTATGAGATATTTTCATTATCTTTGCCTTTATAGGCCATACATTTTACACATAGCCCCTTGGGCTTCACAAAATGGCATTTTGCCTATCTCATGGCTCATGTGCCATTTCTTTTTGCACATAAGCCGTGGGCTTTACAAAAATTTGACTTTATGCCTATTTTTCTTACATTTATCCAAAAATAAAATAAATACAACAAAATTGTTTATTACAAAATTTTTATCTTGGCATGGGGAGGCCGGCCGCTTCATGTTCGGGCTCGACCCGGGCATAGGCCCACTGGATCTGGGCTTGGGCCCACTTGGTTTGGGGTTGACTTTGATTTTGACTTGGTCAACCGGGGTGTAAATTTTTACCCCAACAAATTGCCCCCCATCAATAAATGCACACCACATATGTGGATCGTGTGCATGAAGTTGATGGATCTTCTTTCACGTGGAGGCGACTTGATTTGGTTCCCGCTTTTTGGAAAGCTGGCACTGCCCTTTTTACGACATGGACGGTCGTTGCTTGACATGTCTCCGAGACGGAGTGTCCGTGATAGACGTTTTCCCCGGCCCGGAGTTATCTGGTTCCCGCTTTGTAGGAATCCTGCGCTGCCCTTTTTGCGACGTGGACGGTCGGTGCTGCCCTTTTTGCGACTTGGACAGTCGGTGCTGCCATTTTAGCGACTTGGACGGTCGGTACTGCCCTTTTGCGACTTGGACGGTCGATGCTGCCATTTTAGCGACGTGGACGGTCGGTGCTGCCCTTTTTGCGACTTGGACGGTCGGTGCTGCCATTTTAGCGACGTGGACGGTCGGTGCTGCCCTTTTAGCGACGTGGACGGTCGGTGCTGCCCTTTTAGCGACGTGGACGGTCGGTGCTGCCCTTTTTGCGACGTGGACGGTCGGTGCTGCCCTTTTAGCGACGTGGACGGTCGGTGCTGCCCTTTTAGCGACGTGGACGGTCGGTTCTGCCCTTTTTGCGACTTGGACGGTCGGTGCTGCCCTTTTAGCGACGTGGACGGTCGGTGCTGCCATTTTAGCGACTTGGACGGTCGGTTCTGCCCTTTTTGCGACATGGACGGTCGGTGCTGCCCTTTTAGCGACGTGGACGGTCGGTGCTGCCCTTTTTGCGACTTGGACGGTCGGTGCTGCCCTTTTAGCGACGTGGACGGTCGGTGCTGCCCTTTTAGCGACGTGGACGGTCGGTGCTGCCCTTTTAGCGACGTGGACGGTCGGTGCTGCCCTTTTAGCGACTTGGACGGTCGGTGCTGCCATTTTAGCGACTTGGACGGTCGGTTCTGCCCTTTTTGCGACATGGACGGTCGGTGCTGCCCTTTTAGCGACGTGGACGGTCGGTGCTGCCATTTTAGCGACTTGGACGGTCGGTTCTGCCCTTTTTGCGACATGGACGGTCGGTGCTTGATTTGATCTGCTCTGCTTCTTGCAATGTCAGGGGTAGACTTGACTTGCTCCGCTTCTTGCGGTGTCGAGATTGGATTTTGACTTGCTCCGCTTTTTGTGGCGTCGGAGCGAAAGTTGACTTGTTGATTTTGATTTGGGTTGACATCAGCATCGCTATACTGGAATATGGTACCAGGAGTGAATCATCATCTGTCATGGAGAGGATGTTGGGATTTTGGTTTTTGTTTGGCATCTGCATTGCTGCACTGGAATAATGCCAGGAGCAACTCATCATTTGCCCCGGGAGGATTTGGGAGAAATTGGAATTGCTTTACGCCCGTGGATTGTATACGGTTTTGCAGGATGTATGATCCAGACCGTAGGGCCGGAAAAATTTCGGGACTTTGCCGGCGTCTGCATCGCTGCACTGGAATATGGTACCAGGAGCGACCCATCACTCGCCGTTGCCCGTCGGGGAAGGATGGCTTAGGAGACAGGTTTGGGTTCCTGTCACCTAAGGCTTTTCAATTTTATGGGCCGTGAGGGTCCCATAAAAGCATTTTCTCCCTACGAGTCGTAAGAATCCCGCAGGTGTATTTTCTCCTCAAGAATCGTGAGGATTCCTAAGTGTTTTGCTCCTTTGTGAGTCGTAAGGATCTCACGCAGGGTTTTCTCCTCACAAGGTCGAGGGGACTTCGCGAGTGTATTTTATCTCCTTTCACGAGTTTGCGCCCTTTCGGGTTTTCACAGACCCGCTGGTAGTCCTGCTGTTTTTACTCATGGAGCCCTTTCGGGTTTTCATCCGTGCCCGTTTTGCTTGTGGACATACCGTTTTTTTTTTGGAGCTGGTGGGACTTTAAAAGTAGTCACACCGGCAGGATTTGGGAGAGATAGGGGTCATTTACGCCCGTGGATTGTATACGGTTTTGCAGGATGTATGATCCAGACCGTAGGGCTGATGTGCTCAATTCGCCTGCGACTTGGAGCATTCACATGTAGTATTTCTTGAGATATCGGCCATTGATGGGTGGCATGGGCCTTTCTCCCTCAGCGTTTATTAGTTGGTAGGCTCCTCCGTCAAACACTTTCTCGATGACGTATGGTCCTTCCCAGTTTGGCTCGAATTTTCCCTTGGCATGTCGATTGGGGATGATCGGTCTTTTGAGGACCAACACCAATTCACCTTTCTTGAAAGCGCGGAGACGGGTTATCTTATCATAGGCCCGTGACATTTGGGCTCGGTATAGCTCCAGACTTTGCTGCACCGCGAGCCTCTTTTCTTCGAGGGCATCGAGTTCATCCAGTCGGAGGAGCACGTTTTCCTCCTCCGTCAACTCATGCTGAACGGCCATTCTTAAGTTTGGAACTTCGACTTCGAGGGGGAGGACCGCCTCCACTCCGAAGAGCAATGAGTATGGAGTGGACTGGGTTGGAGTACGGTGCGTGGTATGATATGCCCAAAGCGCCTCGTGAAGCTTGAGATTCCAGTCCCTCTTGTTGGCTGAAGCATTTTTCCTCAGGAGCTTGCATAGAGTCTTATTGAAGGTTTCGGCGAGCCCATTGGCTCTTGGATTATAGATAGAGGAATATCTTCAGTCTATCTTGTGCTGAGTAGCGAACCTTGAGACATTGAAGCTCTTGAAAGAAGGCCCGTTGTCAGAAATGATTCTTCTTGGTGTACCGAAGCGGTATAGAATATTATGCTGGAAGAATGTCAGAATATCTTTTGTCTTGACTTCTTTTAGCGGGACAGCTTCAGCCCATCTGGAGAAGTAGTCTGTCGCGGCCAGTATGAACCGGTGGTCTTTGGATGACGGAGGATCAATTGGGCCAACAATGTCGGTGCCCCAGACTTCGAAGGGCCACGACGCCACCGTAGGATGCAACGGATTGTGATGCTTGTGAATGAAATCACTATGGATTTGGCAGATCTGACATTTCTTTGCATGCTTTCCGCAATCCCGTATCATGGTAGGCCAGTAATACCCAAGCCGTTTGATTTGAAGTCGCATCTTGGGGCCAGATTGGTGAGCACCGCAAATGCCCGAGTGAACATCTTTCATGACCTTTTGGGCTTAGGCCGATGACAGGCACCTGAGCCAGAGTTGGTCATATGACTTGCGGTATAACGTGTCATTTACAAACACGTATCGGAGAGCTCTTTTCTTCAGCTGAATCCTTGTAGATTTTTCTTCGGGCAGCTTGTCGTATCGGAGGTACTCTATGAAGGGTTCTCTCCAATCGGGCTCGTCTTGGATGATCGAAGCTTCTTCGGCAGGACTGCTCTCTTGTTCCGCGCTTTCCTCTTCTCGTAGAGAGACTGGGGGTAGAATTTGTCGGCTCCTGACTGTGATCAGAATTTCGTCTAAGTCAGGATCAGCCAGCTCCTTGGCTAGGCGAGCGAGTATGTCGACCTTTCCGTTCAATGCTCTAGGGACTCTTGTTAGTTCAATGTGAGTGAACCGTTTCATGAGTTCCACCACCCGGCTTCTGTACCGAGCTAACTCGGGTTTGTATATCTTATAGGTGCCGCTTACTTGGTTGACGACAAGCTGGGAGTCACCGTAAACCCGTAGCCGAAGGATTTCCATTTCTATGGCGAGCTCCAAACCAGCTATCAGAGCTTCATACTCAGCTTCATTGTTTGTCCGAGGCTCGGTGAGAGCGAAAGAACGCCGTAAGGTTCCTATTGATGGTGTGATGAATACCAATCCTATCCCTGCTTTTATCTCCGGGACGTTTGATCTGCCGGAGCTCCTTATTGATGAGGCCCCATCGAAGTAGAGCTCCCAATATGGCTCGTCTTCCTCGAGGTGCAGCACTTGTTCGTCGGGTAACTCACAATTTAGTGGTGATCCTTCTGGTATGGGATGAGCAGCGAGAAAGTCTGCAAGAGCTTGCCCTTTTACTGCTTTCTGAGGAGTATAAACTATGTCAAACTCAAGTAGCATGACAGCCTATCTTACCATTCTGCCGGCTAGGCTTGCTTTGGTTATCAAGTGTTTGAGCGGGTCGACCTTGGAGATCAGCATAACCCGATGAGCGAGCAAATAGTGCCTCAGCTTCTTCACAGCAAATATTAGAGCCAGGCATTGTTTTTCGATTGGGGAGTAATTGTGTTCCGCCCCGACTAGAGTTCGACTGAGGTAGTAGAGGGCATTTTCTTTTCCCTCCTCGTTATTCTGGGCAAGGAGCGCACCGAGTGACTCATCCAGCGCGGCAATATAGAGAATCAGCGGTTTATTTGGAATGGGAGCGGCCAGCACTGGAGGGTGCAACAAGTATTGTTTGATGCTTTCGAACGCCGCTTGACATTCGGCATCCCAGATAAAAGGAGCTCCTTTCTTCATGAGCTTTGAAAAGGGCCTACATCTCCCCGATAAGTTTGAGATGAACCTCCGTATATAAGCAAGCTTGCCTTGGAAAGATCTCAGCTGCGTCAGACTCTTTGGAGGGGGCATCTCCATAATGGCCTTTATCTTTGATGGATCAATTTCGATCCCTCGATGCCGGACTATAAAACCCAGGAATTTTCCCGATGACACGCCAAAAGCACACTTCAGAGGATTCATCTTCAGATCGTATTCCCTCAGTCTGGTGAGAACGGTCCTAAGATCTTGGATGTGGTCGGCCTTGGCTTCAGTTTTGACGACCAGATCATCAACATAGCATTCGACGACTTTATGGATTAGGTCATCAAAGATATTAGTCATTGCTCTTTGATATGTAGCGCCCGCGTTCTTCAGCCCGAACGGCATCACTTTGTAGCAGTATATTCCGATCGGGGTTCGAAATGCTGTGTGCTTCTCATTTTCAGGCGACATCTTGATCTGATTGTACCCAGACGAGCCATCCATAAAGGTGAACAGCTCGTAATTTGAGGTGTCATCGACCATCATTTCCATGACCGGTAGCGGGAAGTCGTCTTTAGGACATGCCTTGTTGAGGTCCCTGAAATCGACACAAACTCGGATCTGCCCATTTTTCTTCTTCACTGGGACTATGCATGCGATCCAATCCGCATATTTCTCTTCCCTGATGAAGCCGGCATCGATGAGCTTCTTAGTTTCCTCGATGACCTTTTCTTCTAGTTCCCTTCTCATTCTTCGAGGAGCTTGTTTGACTGGCTTAGCATCAGGAGATATAGCCAACTTATGTACGGCCACTTCAGGGGAAAGGCCAGGCATTTCTTTGTATGTCCACGCGAAGCAGTCGACGAACTCACGCAGCAGGGCAATTAGCTGCTCTTTCATTTCCTCCGACAAGAGTGAGCTGATGTAGGTCGGTCTTGGATTATCGGACGTTCCTAAGTCAATCTCGGTTAGCTCATCAAAGGTTGCTTGTCCGCCATCTTCGAGCTCCTGAGGAGCTTCTTCTGGCTCGGCTATCTCGTCGTCGTCATTTGATCTTTCGCTGGCCTCACCAACATGGATCATGTAGCACGCTTTGGAATCAGGTTAAACATAGCCTATGCCCCGCCTATCTGGAATTCGTCCATCGATGAGTGCTCGGACCTGGGGCGGATACCATAGCCCTTCGTAAAACTTTGCTTCGGACTCTGTTTGATATAACCGGCATCCGCACTTCTTAAAGTATTCCCGCATCTCGGGCGCATAGTATCTGGGATTGAGGACGGCTTTTATGCCTCTCTCATAGGGAAGGCACACGACAGAAAGGTCGTCCGGGTGCACAACGGGGTTTGACCTGTAAAACAGGATGCCCTTCTGCCTATTTTTCCTCCCGGGCACGTAGAAAGTTTTCAGCTGGTCCACGGTAGAGACTGACAATGCGTCAAGCTCTTTGCACATCTGTTCCGGCACCCTTGTGATGGCCAGGGACCCTTCTGCGACTTCGAAGGTCTCTCGTAGTTTCGCTTGCTGCATGGGGGGCCAATCTGTACAGCTGTTGCATGGCAGGTCCTCTTCTTCCGACTCTTCAGTGTCACTGCCAAGATGAGGGCGGGCTTTGCCGCTAGGTAGATCTTCAGTAACAGATTCGTCCGTATCGCTGCCAAAATGAGGGCGAGTTTTGCGGAAGTATGGGCTTCCAGCATCGGACTCATCAGTGTCGCTGCCAAAATGCGGGCGCACTTGGGTATTTTTGCTTTTGAAAGTGACAGCCGGCGCAGATTTGCTTTTGAGTCTTGGGGCAGGTCTATCCTCAGTCGATGGTGGCTTAGCATTTTGGTGGTTCATAAAGTACCGAGAATCTTCATACCGGACTTCATGCACGCCAAACGGCTGGATGTCTCCGTCAATGCGTCTTTCTTCGGCATTTTTAGTATACTTCATGCATGATGGAGAGTTGACGGAACGATGCCGTAATCGTGGAGCCACAACCGCCCCAAGAGAATCTTATAAGACGTGTCGGCGTCAATCACGTATATCTTAGCTTCAGTTTGCAGCTCCCCGAATTTGATTGGCAAAGCTATAGACCCCAGAACTTGCTGGCAATTTTGGTTGAAGCCTTGAAAGACAATCCTTTCCCTTGACAGGTGTCGGACGTCCATTGACAAACTCTTCAGAGTTCGCAAGTTCATGATGTTCACTGAGGACCCCGGATCAATCAATATACGATTAATTCGATCTCCGTCGCTGTACCCGGTCACGTAAAGCGGCCGATTATGCTCAGCCGTTCCCAGTAGCAAGTCTTCATCCTTAAATGTGACTGCGGCGGCATGCAAAGCGTGCTGGGCTTCTTTCATATTAATTTCCGCAAAGTGAGCCTGATACCGCTCGGGGTTTTGTAGAGCGTGAATGAGAACATCTCTAAGCTCTTTAGATAGGACCAAGGCGTCGTAGATGCTCAGGAGAGACGGAAGCTTCCGGAGATGTGCCAAGACATTATAGTCCACCGAAGAAGGACTTATGTTTTCATCAGCCGGTTCTCTGCCATCTTCTTCATTAGCGACTTGTTTTTCTTTCCCTTTTGGGGCGTTGCCTTGATTTGGCGGTAGAGCCCTGCCGCTTCTGAGCTGGATTTGATTGGTCGTTGTGGCGAGCTCCTGATCCTCTTTGGGAAAACAAAGCTCCTCTTCCGAGTCGCTGCCAAGATGGATGGCGTAGCAGGTCACTACTGGGATCTCTTCATTAGAGTTTTCTTCTAACTCCTCCAGAATCTCAGCCGCTTGTACAGGGAAGAACTCATTCAATTGAATCAATGTTCTTTCCTTTTGTTCATATTCTTCAAGGGAATCGATATATTTTTGAATGGTCGATCTCCCTGCAGACTCTTTTTCATGCCGAGCTGCACTTTTCTTCTTCTTGAGCTTCTTGGATTTTGAGCCTGATGGAGCCGCATTGGCAGCTGGACTGGTAGGCCTCTTCTGTCCTTCCCATTCCATCCTGGGCTCTTTCTGAAGCATCTTTAGCATCTTCTTCGTCTTATTAGATATGTGCGTACTCCACGGAGGCCGCGATGAGTCGGTTTCGTTTGTCAGGGCAGCGGGTTCGGCTGTCTGCTCCCAGAAGGCTTCAGCTTCTGTCTGTATAAAGTTGGCGGTTGCAACTTGATTGTTTACCAACACGCTTTTAGATAGCTCGATCTCTCCAGCTTTGTACTGCTTCTCGACCCAGTCCTTGAAGATATAGCAATCCTCGATCGCATGGCTCACTACTCGGTGGTACGGGCAATACAGGGGATTGTCGGTCATTTTTGCTTCTTGGGGTCTTTTCGACTCCGGCAATTGTAGGCCGTTGTTCAAGGCATCTTTAAATATCTTGCGGACCTTGTCCCTTCTGAAAGAGTAAACCTTGTTCTTTTTCTCCTCTAGGGTGGGCCCATCTCCTCCCAGCATTAGCTTTCGAGACCGGTTAGTTCTGGATTCGGACGCCCTTCGCTTTTCTTCATTGTCGGACGCATTGAAGACACTGGTACTACTAGAACTCCCGCTTCTATGGTTGTCGTCCCGCTTGCTTTTCCAAGTTTTGTCTCTCTGAGGATCCGATGGGGACTCCTGCTTCGAGCGTTCCAGCATTTGGACTTTCTTGGTTAGCTCCTGAAATGTCTTAAGGCCCGCTGTACACAAGAATGGGACCATCCAATTGCTGAGGTTCCCGATGAGAAAGCTGACGGACTGGTCCTGCTCCAGCGGCGGTTCGCACTTGACTGTGAGATTACGCCATCGAGCGATAAAGTCGGTGTTGCTTTCATTCTTCCCCGGCTTGGTCCTCACAAGGTCGGCAATGGAGATTTTATCACTGACACTCATGAACCTTTGCCGGAACAGGGACTCCATTTGGGCAAAGGTAACGACGGACCCGTCCGGTATACTCGCATACCAGTCGAAGGCGACGCCGGTCAGGCTGTTGACAAACTGGCGAAGGAGGAGCGCGTCATTGCCCCCTGTATTTCGGCACGATGCTTTGAAGTGGGCGACGTGCTGATTTGCATTCCCCGTTCCATCAAATCTTCCGAACTTAAGAATGACGTAGCCGCTTGGGAACTCAATCAGATCGTACTGCGCGGGATATGGCCGCCCACTACTGCCGATTTCTTTCTGAGCTTCAGCTTCGGCCACCAATATTTTAACCTTGCTGGTGACCAAATCCATTATCCGATCCTGTGTTAGCGGGATAGTGCTATCTAAGGCTAAGGCGTCCCCAGAAGCGGAGTGTGGCCGGCTTTCATGCGGCTCGACCAGTCTTGGTCCCAAAGGAACAGGCATTGGCTGCCTCGGATTGTCATCACCCGGCTGATTAGTAGCGGCTTGTGCTTGATTGGGAGGCGCTCGAGCAATTTGAGCCGTAAGCTGCATCACCACGTTCGTTAAGTCGTCAATTTTCGAATAGAGCTTGGCCATCTCTTTATCTTTGCTCCTGAGCTGTTTTCGAAGCTCTTGAAGCAGCTCCTGCTCCGCAGTCCTGGGGCGGAAAGTAGGCTCTTCCTCGCTGTCCGAGCTTGACTCTGCATGGACCGAGGGGTCTTTCTGCTTATCATCCTCATCGAGAGGGTTTTCTTCATCCAGCGGGGGCGGCTGTTCTTGGGCGGCGGCAACCACATTCAGGCTAGATTGGGCTTGGGATGTGGTGGCCCCATCCTTGCTTTTGCTGCGAAGGTTGTCGCTGGGGCGCCTGCCTGCCATATAGACCGTATGGATGATATATCCGGCCGTCTTTCGGTCATTGGCGGCTGATTTAACGGATCGCTGTCTTGACCTCCTTGCTTCGGTAGCCGGTAGTCGATTGAAGGCGGCTGGCTTAACCAGCTTCTTGAATGGTGTTGGCGCTTCTTTTCTGGATTTGCCCCGCTGCTTTCGTGCGACACAGAGCGTCTGATAGACCCTTGAAGAGACAGTGTCATATTTTTTCTGTTGGCGCCAGGACACGTCTCTTTGTGGCACTGTTCGTACCGCTGTCTTCTTGATTCTGGCGGTCATGGCATTTTTCTGAACCCACCTCAGAGGCTCGAAGGAATTGCTGATTCTTACGTCCGACTCAGCCGTCATCGCGGGGCAACCCTGCACTTGGAACTTCACACAATTCCATTTGGCCGAAGCCTTGGCCCTCTTGTTGGCTCGATACCTGAGACGCTTCTGCCTTAACTTTTCTGTTCTAAGCACCTGGCAGACTTCGGCTCTTTGGGAAGACGCCGCAGACCGGGCGATGAAAGGCCTGGGAGATACGCTTGATTGTGCATTTGTTGGAGTCATCTCCTGAGCTCGTCCGCAACATTTGATGTTGCCCTTTGTACCGAAGTTCTTGCCCCCCGCTGGAGCACCAGAGAATCGTTCAGATACCGTCTCAAGTTTTGGTTGTGGTGCCTTGGCGATCACAACATTTGGCCTCTTACCCCTTGAGACCGGATTGGCCACCTGTTCCGCCGGGGTCTCCGCCAGATGAGCGCTTCCGGCAGGGTAGATGATGACGGAGCCAAAATGGCGGGGCGGTTCCTCCCACTGTTGACTGAGGCTTGCGGGGAGAACCACGCGGGCATTGATCTTGACTACGTACGAGATCGAGGTCGCGTCGTAAGCCGAATTCGTCTTGGGAGACATCGTCATTGAAAGTTGATTGCTGCACGAAAGAAAGAAATTATTTCAGTACAAACATCGGCGTATATGTTAAATGAGTTCGCATGAATGCTTAACCCGAGATATGGGAGGAGAGATTGGTCCCACCGGGTGTGCCAGAATCTGTAGGGTGTTTTTCGTCACCCCATTGAGATGGGAATACGCGCGCGCTTGTCAGGCGCATTACAGATTCCCCCTGCCTAGGGTAGGCCGGGGTTTATTGATTGTGGGGATCCGAATCTCCGGCAACCGCGGACTAAGCTGCCGTTAATTACCCCTCTCATTTGGAGCGAAGGAACCTCCGATTAACGGGTTGAACTGGTCATGCGAACTCAATGTGCAGTATCGTGTTTTGAAGGGGTTTTGGAAATATCGGGGGGCCCCGCAGAGTTTTTACGGGGGTCCCGCTATCCGGATAGCGGGCTGGGGGTCAAGGGGGCTAGCAGCCCCCTTGCGGGGTGCGGGGCAGCGCCCCGTTAGAAATTTTTTCTAACGGAAGACAGTGTCGTGGAGTCGGTGTATGTTTTCCTTCCCCCTCTTTTTTTTTTTTTTTTAAAGTGGAGCTTAATTTCAAAAGGGACTTTATTGTGGAGTTAAACTCCAAAGAATTTTTGATGGAGTTAAACTCCTAAAAGAATTTTATGCGGAATTAAATTCCTAAAATAGAACTTTATTAGGGAGTTAAACTCCAAAGAATATATATATGTATATATTTTAAAAAGGTTTAAATTCCAGAAGGGATTTTATTGGGGAGTGCACGTAAAACGAGGGGAAAAGAAGACAAAATGGCGTCTAAAGGACGCTCGCACGGCAGGTGGGCGCCTTAATGCCCGGGGTCACGTGCGCGCACATGACCGATGGGCGTCTTGGCGCCCTAAGGGTCACGTGCGCACACGTGACCGATGGGCGCTTTGGCGCCCCAGGGGTCACGTGGGCACACGTGACCGATGGGCGTCTTGGCGCCCCAAGGGTCACGTGCGCACGCGTGACCGATGGGCGCTTTGGCGTCCCGGGGGTCACGTGCGCACACGTGACCGATGGGCGCCTTAGCGCCCCGGGGTCACGTGCGCACACGTGACCGATGGACGCCTTAGCGCCCTGGGGTTACGTGGGCACACGTGACCGCGGGAAAAACCCGCGGAAGGGGAAGCCTAGCCCCTAGGCTGGGGAGTTGAACTCCCAAGGGAACTTTTGGAGTTGACTCCTAACAGAAACAAATTTATGGAGTTAAACTCCAACAGAAATTAATTTATGGAGTTAAACTCCAGCAACTTTAGAAAGGAGTTAAACTCCTGGAGATTTATTGCTCTTCTTTTGAGCCTTGGGCCTGTTCAAAGTTAGATTTTTGGAGATGGGTCTCCTTCTTCTTGCTCTTGACCGGCGGGATCTTGGAGAAAAGGGGATGAGTCTTAAAAGCCTCCCCTTTTCGAGATCTGATTGGAGATCCGAGCTCCCCTTCGTAGGTTTTGTGGTGGAAATCTACTTATTTTTAGAAAAGGAAGAGTTAAACTCTTGATTTAATTCAAAGGGAAAAAGGAGGTTTTAGAACCTTGAGGAAGGAGGAAGAGATCTCAGATCTAGGAAGTTTCTGGAGAGAGAAAAAGTTATGAGATATTTTCATTATCTTTGCCTTTATAGGCCATACATTTTACACATAGCCCCTTGGGCTTCACAAAATGGCATTTTGCCTATCCCGTGGCTCATGTGCCATTTCTTTTTGCACATAAGCCGTGGGCTTTACAAAAATTTGGCTTTATGCCTATTTTTCTTACATTTATCCAAAAATAAAATAAATACAACAAAATTGTTTATTACAAAATTTTTATCTTGGCATGAGGAGGCCGGCCGCTTCATGTTCAGGCTCGACCCGGGCATGGGCCCACTGGATCTGGGCTTGGGCCCACTTGGCTTGGGGTTGACTTTGATTTTGACTTGGTCAACCGGGGTGTAAATTTTTACCCCAACACTTTCGAGCTTAGAAGTGTTGTTAGGCGGGATTTTAATTTAATCTGTTTGATTTCTGCCTTATTTGGCGGGATTTTTGAATCTGAGAGGAACATGGAATTTGGATTTTGTCTAGCATCAGCATTGCTGCACTGGAATAATGCCAGGAGCAACTCATCATTTATCCCGGGTGGACTTGAGATTTGGTTTTTGGGTCGGCATCAGCACCATTAACACTGAAGCGCAGTGCCAGGAGCGACTCATCATTTTCCTTTGGGAAGACTTGGGATTTAAGTTTTGGGTCGGCATCAGCACCGTTAATACTGAAGCGTAGTGCCAGGAGAGACTCATCATTTGCTGTTGCCCGTTGGGAGCGATGGCTCGGGAGACAGGTTTAGATCCCTATCACCTAAGGCTTTTCAATTTTATGAGCCGTGAGAGTCTCATAAAAGTATTTTCTCCCTACGAGTCGAAAGGATCTCGTAGGTGTATTTTCTCCTTAGGAATCGTGGGCATTCCTAAGTGTGTTGCTCCTTTATGAGTCGTAAGGATCTCACATGGGGATTTTCTCCTCACAAGGTCGAGAGGACTTTGCGAGTGTATTTCATCTCTTTTCACGAATTTACGGCCTTTCGGGTTTTCACAAACTCGCCGGCAGTCCTGCTGTTTTTACTCACGGAGCCCTTTCGGGTTTTCATCCGTGCCCGTTTTGCTTATTTTTTTTTTGTTTTTTTAGCTTCATCGCTGGTAGGACTTCAAATGTAGTATCGCCGGTAGGACTTATAAGAGATGTCACGCCCCGCTTCCCGGTATACGACGAAGGGGACGCGACTGGTCCGCTACGTATTTACTCTGAAGTAAATACGCTAAACGTATCTAAGCAATATAAAAGTAAATACACAAGAGACAAGATATATAAACTGAACAGCAACTTTATTTATTAACATTCTTTTGTACAATGCATGAAAGTAAATATAACTGAAATAAAAATGATGCCTAAACAATGGCATAACAGGAATGTAAAGTACTGAAAGGAAAAGTGTATAATGAAACTAAAGCTCCGGGTCTTCAGCAAACTGATCCAAGTCTTCAGCAATAGGCTCGATCTCTGACGTGTCCAAATCATCTGACGACATTTAAAGAAGAAAGAAAGAGAATGTCGTCGGCGAACAGGTCGCTCGGTAAGTCCCAAAGACAAGGGAGAAATAGAATAGACAGAATAAGAAGGTATCTTTTAAAGTTGTATTATATTGTTGTAATGTTGTGTTAATGCTGTTATTTGTAGGTTGGTACAGAAGGATGCCAGTGTATACGAGAGGGGTCCCTATATGCTAGAGACCAGGGCAAACAGAATGTACAAGGAACCGTTAAGCCACGGTACAACAACAACGGAATATAGGTTAGTTGTCTTAATCTTACCGTCCTCGTGCCACTTTTAACACCTTCCGTACCAATCTACCCCTTAAACCCCGTAGTGTTTTGATTGTATTGTTGTCTTGTATTGTAACTGTATAGATTGTATAATTGGATGACTGACCGAAATCATGATATCAGTAAATGGATGTAACAGGAGAATCATGTAAATGGATGTATATCCATGGTTCGGTTCAGTCAAGTTGATGGATTGAATATATGGAATAATGGATTCATGAATTCATGTTGAATTGTAATATTGTAGATTGTAGATTGCAGATTGTATTTGAATCATATTCAAGTCATATTATAATGAGACTCATTCTGAGTCAGACAATTAGAAAAATAAATTGAAGTCCTGATTGTTTTGATGTTATCGGTAACCGCTGCACATGGGCGGCAGGATGTGTGTCTTTTCCAAGACGATTACCGTATTGATAACACTGTTGTTAAGTTGTCTATCTTAGATAGGCAAGCACCCACTTCTCCGGCTCCCTGAGGCTCAAGAGATTGGTCCCGCTTAAACCTATGTTTACTAAGGTCTTTAGTGTAATTTATAGAACTTGAGGGGGTTTTATGTAAAAATACTTTTATATACTTTTCAAAATACGCCCCAAGTATTTATTATTCGTATTCAGAGTTGTAATAAATGTAGATTTTATATTGTGATATTTCTAGTGAAAATGTCCTAATTTCATAATAAATGGTATTTATTTGTAATATTGGTTTTGTATGGAATTCATGGTATTTTAGTGTAAGATTGGTTCTTGTGATTTTTGAAAAGAGTTGGAATATTTATATTATAACAAAATATGTATTTTAATGATAAATATATATATATATTTATACAAAAATAATTTTAATATATATTTTATATTCTAAAAATCTCATTTTCTTAAGATGTCGTATTTTAAATCTTTCGAGACCGAATGCTCCTTACGGAGGTCTGAATCTCGCACTACTGAGCCCGATGATGTGCGATAATCCGCACCATCCCGAACGGGTTCCCCAAAATGGGTTGTAGCGGCGCTTTACAAAGATTTGTATAAATACTAAATCTTTTAGAAAACGGTTTTATTAACTAAATGATATTTATTTGTAAAGATGTCGACCCCTATAAAAGCTTTGCGGGGCTCCCGATATTCCCAAAATCCCTTCAAAACACAACACTGCACGTTGAGTTCCCATGACCAGTTTAACCCGTTAATCGGAGGTTCTCTCGCTCCAAAGGCGGGGGGTAATTAACGACAGCTTAGTCCGTGGCTGCCGGAAATTCGGATCCCCACAATCAATAAACCCCAGCCTATCCTAAGCAGGGGGATCTGTAATGCGTCCGACAAGCGCGCGCGTATTCCCATCTCAATGAGGTGACGAAAAACACCCTACACTAAGTTTTCGAGGGTATCGTGTTATGTTGCATATGAGTGTGTGAGAAGGTAGATCATTACCTCGTGATCTACTTAAAGGTATATCAAGTTTAATGAAGTTAAATATATAATTGAAATAATATGGTATTTAAATGAAAAATACGATAAAATGAAATAGCCATCATTTTATGAAATGAAACTTGATCAATTTGGTTGATTAGTGTTTAATAGTCAACATGAGAGAGTTTAAGCATAATTGTATAAACGAGAAGTGAAGTTTTATAAGAAAACCAAATCGGAAATCGGATTTGTTCCGATTCCGTCGAGTTTGTAAATCCATATTTTAGAAAAGAAAAGAGAGATAGAATTTGGGGACTTACGGGTTTCGATCAAAGATAAGAGGAAGGTGGATCGGGAGGAGTCGCCAGTGCGTCGTTTCGTCTCCGGGAGTTCTACGGTCGTTGCCGGAAATTCCGCCGAAGAATTCGCCGGAGCTTCGCCTTTCGCTCAATTCGATTGCACACAAGGGTTCTTGAAAATTTTAGAGAGTTGGCTCAGAGTTTGGGGTGAGAGGGTAGAGGGTAGGGGTGGTATTTATAGAGTTAGGCTAGGGTTAGGGTAGGTGAAAGGTTTAAATGAAAAATGTGATAAAATGTATTAAAAATGTATTAAAAGATGAGTAATTGGGGTTTTAAAAGAGCTCTGGAAATGGTCTGAGGCTAAAATTTTGCAGGTACATAGGGAATGTGAAAAGACACAATTTTCATGTTGGGGTCGTCGCCGGAATCAGCCGACTCGGGGGTGACTCGGCCGTGACTTGGTCGGAGGACCGAGTCGACCGAGTCGAGGCCGAGTTGGCCGATTTCCGGTCGAGTCCGGCGACCGGAATCCCCCTCGACGGTTCATCTATCCTCTGGCAATGTTACATTTTTGGGTGTAGTTGGGTTTTTATGGGATATGCACGTGTAAACCCTTGGTATTCTAAAGGTTTTAAAAAAATCAATATTAAAAATAATGTGGGGTATAAGATTTGAACTTTGGTGGCTTGATTCAGCAGTGCAAGGTATTACCAATGAGTTATAAGCTCCTTCTTGTAATTATGGAGCTAATTAATTACTTAAAGTAATAACAGTAAATGTAAATACCCCAAGTATACATTAATTTTTAAGCAAATTTTGTACACTAAAAATAGAGTTATTACATTATTTTAACTTGTAATTAAAAAGCAAATTAATTACTTATATCTTGTGCTCAAGCTCAAATACCCCTTTATGGATTTTGAAAAAAATATTTTGAAAAAATTTGTATAGAAAATTTAGGGTTGTTACATTCTACACTCCTTATAAAAATTTCGTTCTCGAAATTTGTAAAAGGAAAGTGTAACAAACTCAAGGAAAGTTTGGTGACAGGAGTATAGATACTGTATAACAAAATGGTGTAAGGGTTTTAAAAAATCAATATTAAAAATAACATGAGGTATGTGATTTGAAGTTTGGTGGCTTGGTTCAGCAGTGCAAGGTATTACCAATGAGCTACAAGCTCTTTCTTGTAATTATGGAGCTAATTAATTATTTAAAGTAATAACAGTAAATGTAAATACCCAAGTATACATTAATTTTAAAGCAAATTTTATATACTAAAAATAGAGTTATTGCATTATTTTAACTTGTAATTAAAAAGCAAATTAATTACTTATATCTTGTGCTCATGCTAAAATACCCCTTTATGGATTTTGAAAAAAATATTTTGAAAAAATTTGCATAGAAAATTTAGGGTTGTTATAAGTGATAGAGCTCATTTGCGCCCATGAGTTGTATACTGTTTTACAGGATGTATGATCCAGACCGTAGGGCCGGTATGCTCAATTCGCTTGCGACTTAGAGCATTTACACGTAATATTTCTTGAGATATCAGTCATTGATGGATGGCATGAGCCTTTCTCTCTCGGCATTTATCAGCTGGTAGGATTCTCCATCAAACACTTTCTCGATAACGTATGTTCCTTCCCAGTTTGGCTCGATTTTTCCCTTAAACTCAAAGTTTAATTAAGGGAATATGGAAAAAATCAAAGTTAGATTTTTTTGTTTCTCATATTTTAAATACAAATTATTATTTGTTTCTCATATTTAAACTCAATTTTTTTTGTTTCTCATATTTAAGTACAAATTATTATTTGTTTCTCATATTTTAATTTTTTTTTTCCAAATTCTTATCATTTTTTCTTATCCATTAAACTCAAAGTTAAATTAAGGGAATATGGAAAAAATCAAGGGCAAAATAAAGAACTGAAAAACTATGCTTTGACCCAAAAGATACCTTGACTTGCAAAAATTTCTCTAAAAATCCCAACAATATATTAGATATACTAGCAAAACCCTGCACGTCACACGGGCATGTCTCTAATGCTATGACAGAAATTTAAATGAATTTATTTTATTGATGAAGCATGATCTTGAGAGCATACTAAGCTGGAAAAGAATTACATAGCAATGGAATAAATAGAGAATCAAAATTAAAAGGGAAAAAAATCTACCATGCTATGAAGCAATATTGTGACAATATGGTAATGGAAAGACCAAAATAAGGAAGAAAAAACCATTATATACCAATATAATGGCCGCGGACTGGACTAAACTAAACGTAAATAATAAAAAAGAAAAGAGAAAAATCAGATAGGAGAGGTTGATAGCATAGCTTTAAAGATAATGTTATAGGTTTGTTCAATTTGATGCCTCATTTTTGAAATAAAAATAATGAAAGGTATATATTAGGGGATAAAAAGCGTCTATATGGTACCTGATTGAAAATAGTTGAAAGAGAGTTTATTTGCAGTTTGCTCCATACCTAACAATAAGGTATTTATGTGTAATATGCTAATGTTGGGATGAGCTACCAAGTTTGTTTTCAAAGAGATGCAAGTTATGGTTTGCAAGCCCTAAACTCTATTAAAAAATAAATTAGGGTTATGTTATAGGAGATGTGTTTGGAGAAATTGAGTTCACAAAATTAAAATCATATTGGAGTTATAATCTCACAACTCCAAAATAAATATCAAAAAGAGGGCAGGATCAGCATTTTGGAAGTAATTTTTGCCAAGTTTATGAAAAATATAGCGAGGAAAACCCAACTCCGATCCAAAAAAGGGAAAATTCTTCGGTGTACCGGCCATATATGCCCGGCCATGAGCGAGAAAGATATAAGCACACTAGTCCACCAAGCAGTCCAAAGGGTGTCCGAAATTCTCCATCTATTTCTCTTTCATGTATGAATGTATTACATCCGGCACATCGAATAATTTCTTCCCAATAAGAGCCATTGAGATTTTGATGAAATCTTAAATTGTGGAACACAAAAAATTTAGTTACAGTTTACCAAGCAATTCTCAGCACAATCCTCAACTCGACCTAGGTTTATGTTACAGCAACTTCATTTCATTCTCTTCTTTTATCGCCTCTCTATAACATTACATCCGCCATCCTTGAGGAATGCGGTGGTAGTATAGAATGGGTAATTTTGATTTCCTATAGAAATTTATATTTTCTAGTGATCCAAAAAGAATAGAGAGAATGAATTAAGATAATCAGTTTTACCAATGCCCAAAAAGTACTAAAAATTTATGTAATCATACATAGAAGAATTATAAGCCTCCAAATTACATTGCAAGCTAAATTTTTTCCAATTAATTAACTTATCTAACAAATTATCGAACAGCTTATCTCAAACATATGTAGTTTTATTTTCCCTACCTAACAACATTTCCATCCATTTGAAATGCATCATGGATCCATCAACTTGAAAAAAGGAAGAAAAGAATTGCATAATGGATCAAAACTTAGGCTTGAAATGGGGAAAGATAAACTCCAGGATCAAAGCTTAGCTTGGAGAAGAAGATTTTTGTTCAGCTACATTCAGTTGTGCCAGTTCCGGACGATGAACCCGATGATGAACTTGCTTCTGAATCTTTGTCGCTGGAAGCATTTTGTTCAGCTACGGGGATGTCCAAAAGCTCTTGGAATCGATTCAATTGTCTACGTTGTGTAGCCACTGTTGCGAACAAAATGATGATTCTCTGAAGTAATCTTCACTTGAAATCTATATGTTCTGCGAATCACGTTTTGAAGTAGCCTTGTATTTTTGTGATACCGCCAATCTGTTAGTTTTAAAAATAATTAGTTTATTGAGAGGAGGCCATGTTATATCGATAAAGAGAAATTTAATGTAAGGAATTAAATTTGATTGACCTGATGTTTCATTTCTTCGATAGTCATTGCTTGCATTTGTAAGATACCTTCTGCGTCTTTGTCAAAAACTGTCAAAGTCGTCTTGGTAGTATCATCTTCAACCTCGATTCTCAACTTGTATCTATCTATTCATTAATATTTCTTAGAAGTTTGTTCCTTAATGATAGAATTACTTATGAGTGCAAAATGCATAGAAGAAAACTGGATCGACAGTATAAATAATCCACATACATTCGAAATTACAAAAACCTTTTCCACAGTTGATAGTTCCCTTATGTTATGTTTGATGTAAAACGCAAATCAACGTATATTTAAAGATGATAAAGCCTCTTTCAATAACTGTTATCAGTCGCAAAAGTAATTGAAAATAAAGAAATTTGAATAGAACAAATGCAATAAAGTAAAAATGAGACTGTTGATGATAACAACATAAATGGAACATAAAGGAATAACATGTTTAATAGAACCGAAGGATATCTTAAAAATGAATAACATGCTAGAACAGAATCCAACTATTCCATATAGAATAAGTAAATAAGATGGGCTACAAAGAAGAAGCTTGATCAGGCTAAAGCACATCTTACAAAGGATCCGTAAGTTCACTTAAAGAAAAACTATTTTCCTTTCTTTTAGGCAAAGTGGTATCTTGATATGATATCAGAACATGTTAGGCTGAAGAGATCTTTGATTCAACACTCGTCATTGTTGATATAAACCTATTTATTTACGTCTAGCCTAGCAAAAGTTTGTGCTAAAGATCTTACCATGTGGCCCAAACTTCAAAGACTCACGTGAGAAGAAGTGTTAAAATATTATTATGTTCGTTTGATCCATGTTGTTGTCCTATAGTCTAACAGACAAAGCTTCTAAGCAAAGCGGTTCTTGACATTAAATATTTTATTTGACCATTTTAAATTCAAATTTCAAACTTCCTGCCCTCTCTCTCTGTCTCTCTCTCTCTCATCCATCTAAACCAAGCCATCTCTTTCTATATTCTCTAAAACTTTATTCCAAGTTCACAATATTTAGATTAATGGGATTGATTTAAAACATACAATATCTACCATACCATCATGTCCATCAGCAGTGCAAAAAAGACTAGTTTAATTATCTTCTTGCCATATATTAGTAGAAAAACATAAAGAACCAGGACAGCAACATGATAATAGAAGAAACGAACCTAAAAAGTGTTATATATACTTTTTATCAATTAACAATTGAAGACTTGAATTAAGGGGCTTGGAGTAGCCTATTGATGGGGATTGAAGTAGCCTAAGGGGAGACTCAGAATTGAGCTCGGCGTCTTCCATTTTTGAGGGGCTGCCTAATTTATCCCATCTATTACCTCAACCAAAAAAAAACATTTGAAGAATTGAGGAGATTTTCAGTTCCAAATGATTGATAACCAGTATATTTTCTTTCTTTTAAGAAAGAATGATAATACAACATATAACCATTAACTGCTTTTAATCTCTTTGGTACCAACCAAAGAAAAACTTGCTACTTCCAAGGCCATTTTTTTTTCAAATCCCAACCGTCAGTGTTTCAAATCTATGGATAAATTGCTTCTACGTTATTTCGTCAAACACTGGAATTTCTGGGAACTTTGTCCGAAAAGAAAGAGTTTTATGTAATTATCCCCTCTCTTCCACATGCTTCGCACACTAGTACAAATATGGGTTGTCGCTACGGATGGGAAAATCCGTAGGGACAATTTTATTTTGCCTCTATGGTTACCATCGTAGGGCAAATAATGTCCCTACGGTTACAGTCGCAGGGCATATACATATAAAAAATTATTTAAAATTCACATTTGTAATTGTCCCTACGATGCCGCAAGAGAAACCCTTACGGATGGAATCATAAAGAGGAAGTAAGAGTATTTTAAAAAAAATAAAACAGAAAATTAAGCTTATCTTTTCCCCCACATCCAATATCTTTCCCACCAAAATTTTTTCCCTTCGATCGCCCCCAATCTACATCGACCCCTCCTCCAACGCCCCCAATCGACCGTCGTGCTCCTCCACCGCCGTCGTCAAGCCCCCAATCGACCGTCGCATCCTGATAGTGCTTGATATTGGCAACCCCCAAGATCATGACGTGTGGCAGATGACGTGTCCCAGAACTCAGAAGAATGGGCCCATAGGAACCGATCAGGCCACCCCGTGCCCGACCAGCAAGCCCAAGCTGGCCCCCCTTTAGGCCCCTGCAAATTGGCCTCCTCGGCCTCTCAGCTCGCCCCCGAGCTACCACAGGACCAAGACTCCTTGGCCTCCTTGCTCGTCCCCTGGCTCCTGCCGAGGACATCTTCCTCGGCCCTCCGACCTATTCCCAGGAGTAACCGCCGCTCCGCGAATCTCGCCACGCGCGGACTCTCCGCCAGCAACGTCCCACGTTCCATGCCATCACGATTCCCATTAATAGGCGATCCGCTCTCTATGCGGGCGTGACGTCGGTAGCGTAACTGCCGGCGAGATTCCCGCGCCCGCTGCTGCGTGCTGCCGCCGCTATATAAACCCCCATCACAGAGGGGTTAAGTAAGCCAGTCTTTACACACTTAGCCGTTACTCTGCTCGTATTTCCTCACTAACTTGATCGTCGGAGGGTCCTCGGTGGTACCAAACCACCCCGGGACTTCTTTGCATGTACTCGGCACTAAACTCCTCAAATCACCGATCTCCTCAAAACCCATTGAGACCCACACGCAACAGAAGATCACCGCCAAAATCCACCGGGAGATCAACGGAAGACAACATCTGACGGAGATCCGAAAAGGACCTCCATCAGTTGGCACCGTCTGTGGGAAACATAACTCCACAAAATACAAAGTTAGCCTTCCTATCTCCACCCTCATGGCGGAAGACCATCCTGGAGATCCCGGTACCAGCCGCCGTCCTCCACTCACTGAAGGCGGGGATGAACCTCCTCCCATGACGGTCATCAACGCCCTCGCAGGCCGGATAGATCGCCTGCAATCCCTCGTGGAGGCCCTCGTCCGCACCCAAACGGCCGCGCCCGGGCTCCAGATCGCCGTTCCACCTCCTCCAGAAGGCTCTGTCCCTGTCTGGACGGCCGATCACCAACAAGCCGCGTCCCCTAGCCGCCGGTCCCTCGAACCGGTGCTCCGTGAGGCCCGTTGGGCGCCCCAAGGCTCGACACCGAGATCCGCCGCCAGGGCACCTCGCCTCGAGCCTCCTCGTGACCCCTATCTCTCTGAGGAGATGTCATTCACCTCGCCTGTCCACGGGCGTGGTCGGCCAGACCACCACCGGCGGGGCCGCACAGGAGAGGTCCGCCCAGGCGGCTCAAGAGCTACCTCACCCCGGGACCTGAGGCACCTCATTAAGAAGAACCGGGGACGCTCCCAGATGCAAGTCACCCACAGCGGGGGCCAGAGATCCCGATGCGCCGATTCCCCGGGGTACCACGGTCGGCTCGACGCCCTCGAGAAAAAGATCGAGGGCATGCGCCGAGAAGATCACCTCTCGAGCGACGGAGCTAAGTACGCCTCCGACCCGCTCACGAAGCCGTTCACCGAGGAACTGCTCCCCGTCCACGTCACCTCGCGCAACAAGCCTCCAAAGGTCTCTCTGTTTGACGGGAATATCGACCCGAAGGACCACTTGGACGCTTTCACCGCGGGGATGAGCTTCCAGGATCACTCCGACGCCGCCCAGTGCAGGGCCTTCCCGGCCACCCTCATCCGCGCAGGTCGGGACTGGTTCCGGGGACTTGAGCCCCTCTCGATCTTAACCTTCGACGAGCTGGCTACTCAGTTCCTCGGCCATTTCATGGGAACCGTCGACAGAAGCGCACGGTCGACTACTTCTTCACGGTTAAGAGTGGGGACAAGGAAACGTTCAAGGCATACATTACCCGTTTCTACAACGCCCTCCTCGAGGTGCCCGAGCACCGAGACGAAAACGTCATAACGGTACTCAAATCCGGTCTGAGGCACAAGGAATGGTTGCGCTCCTTCGCGCTGGCGCAACCTAAGACCATGGCCGAGGTCAAGACGTGGACCGAGCGCGAGGTCCAGCTGGAATCCGAGGTGAACGCTAACCTTCTCAGGGCAGAACGGCCCGACCAGAAGAAGAGGGCTCGGGAGGAGAGGCCGGAGCGTCAACAACCCTACCATCCGAAGTTCCAGGAGTATACCCCCCTCAACGTCTCCCTCGCGGTGTTACTGGAGGAGGCCCAGAACGAGGGGTTCTTCAAGTTCCCTCCGGTCCCACGTCAGGCTGCGAAGCGAACCCAGGGCCCCTACTGCGCTTTCCACCGGGTACTGGGCCACGCCATGGAGGACTGCAAAAAACTGAGGGACTACATCGAAGAACTCATCCGGTCTGGGCACCTCACCGTCTACCTGAGGGACAGACGGCAGACCGACCGCGAGCAGGAGCAGCATCGCCCTCCCGCCGACCTGACCATCGGTCAGATCATGCTCGCTTCGGCGGACTGCCAGCCCGGAGCTCAGGGAGCCCCATGCCCTATGCCAAGTATGGAGGCAGACAGCCCTTCGAGGAGCTCGGCCCCAGCCAATAAAGTCATCTTCTAGCCTGTACCCTTCTTTTAAAGCAATGTAAATTCCTCCTAGGATCCATTGTTAATTTAATAAAGATCAGTAGAGCGTTGCGAAAAAGAAAAGAAGCTTTATTTATTCAAAGGGTATTATGGGCTCCTCAGCCGTACATGCAAAAAGAAAAGAAAACTACTATAGTGGGGGAAGGGGATGCAGCGAGCACTGCTCGTGGTACTCGGTAAAAATCTCCGCCATCCGGGGCCTCGCTAGTTCCAACCTTTGTCCCCGGTTCCACCCGCGGGCATCAACCCAGATCCTCAGCTCGTAGTATTCGCGGACGAGCGCCTCTGAGAGGGCCAGCCGGTTCACGGAGATCAAGCCGAATCGCCTCAAAGACCGAAGCTTGCCCACGGCTTCGTCGAAGAGCAGCTCAGACAGGGGGTTGTAAAGCCCCGGCGATGCCCTCCAGATGGAGTACATCAGCAGCTGCAGAAGGGAAGAGCATCGGGGGAGCAGCCGGCCAAAATGGCCCTCGATTCTCGCGTAGACCAGCTGCACCGTGTCCTCGGTGCAGTACGGGTCATAGAGGTACACGTCTTCGAAGTGGATGATGTCGGGGATGGTGAACGGGAAGTCCTCCATTCTCGGCGACCTGTTTATGAAGGATTAAAGGACCAGTACTCCTTCAACCTTATATAGCCCACTGTGCAGCCCAACCGTCGCACGCTTTCGCCCAGGGAGTCGCTGCCACGCGGCAACCATCAAGCCTCCTCTGGTGGAATTGAAGTGACACGCCCCTAGCGCTTCGCCTTCCCCCGCATTCGATAGGCCAGCTACGCGCGCCGTTGCCCCGACCGTTCCCATTCCCCACACCTGCAGCCGAACGGTCGAGACACACCACGACAAGATTCAACCCAGCAGCTTCCCTACTCGGTCGTCCCCAGCGGGCAGCTTCCCTGCCACAGCGCCGGGGATCAAAATGCCCTCCCAGAGGCAGTCGAGCCCGAGGTCCCCTCTCTCGGCTATCCCCAGCGGGTAGCTTCCCTGCCACAACGCCGGGGATCAAAAAGCCCTTTCAAAGGCAGTCGAGCCCGAGGTTCCCTCGCTTGGCTATCTTTCAGGACAAAAGCCCTCGCTAAGAGGCACCGGACAGTAACCCTGCCCGGCCAAGGGTCCTTGGTAGGCTTCTTACAGCCCTATAGCTCTTCCCGCGCCAAGGGCCAAAGTCCTCCCGGAGGCAGTCGGGCCCTCGCTCGGCTATCCCCGGCTGGTAGCTTCCTACCACAACTGACAGGGATCAAAGCCCTCGCCAAGAGGCACTGGGCAGTAACCCTGCTCGGTCCCCATCCTGAACGATCAAAGCCCTCGCAAGAGGCAACTGAGCAGCTACCCTGCTCGGTAAAAACTCCGGTTGGTAGTCGCCTACCCACGACGCTGGGGATCAAAAATCCCTCCCAGAGGCAGTCGAGCCCGAGGTTCCCTCGCTCGGCTATCTTTCGGGACGAAAGCCCTCGCCAAGAGGCACCGGACAGTAACCCTGCCCGGCCAAGGGTCCTTGGTAGGCTTCTTATAGCCCTATAGCTCTTCCCGCACCAAGGACCAAAGTCCTCCCGGAGGCAGCCGGGCCTTTGCTCAGCTATCCCCGGTGTTTCCCTCAATCAGAGCAAAGCTCTGTTCAAATTCCAAGACTGGAAATGAAGCGACGCTTCTGCTTCCCCCAATCAGAGCAAAGCTCTATTTAGAAATCTAAGAGTCAAAAATTGAAGCAACGCTTCAAATCCTGCCCTCTGCGCTGCGCGCCACGTGTCTAACACAGGCGCGCTGGCGCGGCTGCGCTGTGCATTGCGCTGCTCGCCACGTGTCTGACACAGGCACGCTAGCGCAGTTGCGCTGCGCGCCACGTGTCGAGCGCAAGTACGATAGCGCAAGGCGCGCTGCGCTCCATGTGTCAAAACATGAATGCGCTAGCGCTAGCGCAATTGCGCTGCGCACCCCAAGTTAGAGCAAAGCTCTATTTCCAAGATTGAAAAGCGAAGCGACGCTTCATGATTATGCAGCGCATAAACATCTTACAGAGGAATGACAAAGAATTAAAAACAAGAGAACACTTAACAGATAATGGGATACTGAATTAGAACATTATTATTATTATTATTTTTATTATTATTACATTTAAAAAAGATCACCAACAAGGGATCAGTAGCACAAGGGTGAACAAAGCAATAAACAAAATTTTCTAACTCCCTCGCCGTCTTCTCCAGCACATCAAAACGGCGATTTTCACGAGGAGTAGCTCCCCACTGATTGGCGCTGTGCTCATCTGCAAAAGAAGACATGATAGCCCGCCGGGCTCTTATTTGGCTCAACAGGTGAACCGAGTAATCTTTCAGAGCCTGAGTAATTAGGCACGCCTCATGGAAACACTCGAGCTTGTTTTCAGCCGCATCGAGCATCGCCAAGGTCATTTCCGCTGGGTGAGGGAGGATGTCATCAAGCACCGACGCAAGGATCATCCGAAACCAGATAGAGTGTAGGGGAAGAGGGGACCCCACACGAGTCAAAAGATCGTGCAGCGCAGCGTCACATTGCTCATTCGTAAAAGAAAGATCCACCAAGCGCGCAGCAAAGCGAGGAATGAGGTCCTGAATGGGCACTTCCCATGGCTGTCTAGGAGCATGGGGGCGGTTACAAGCCATAATTGAGAAAAGTTCTTTGGAGATGAGAAAAAGAAGAAGCTTTGCTTCGAGTTATAAAGACGGAGCAAAGAAGATTTTATGCACAATGGAACCATTCCCAAGACTGGGAAATGAAAGATTCTCGGGAATATAAGTTTGACTTAAAAAGGAAGGTGAAAAGACACCTCTGTTGAAGCAACGCTTCAGATCCAGCGCTCTGCTGAAGCAACGGTTCAGATCCAGCGCTCTGCACGCTGCGCGCCACGTGGCAAGCACGAGCGTGCTAGCGCAGTTGTGCTGCGCTCTGCGCTGCGCGCCACGTGTCCAACGTAAGTGCGCCAGCGCCGGAATTAAAATCCCCACCGTTAGATCAAAGGATCTAATAATAATAAATCATTTATTAACCAGAATTAAATTCTGTTAAGGAAAGATTTCTTAAAATCTTTCCAAACAACAAGATTGTGCTTTAAGCACCGCTGGATCAATGATCCAATGATAAATAATTACCAAAACAGAACAAATTCTGCATAGAAAGATTTCTCAATCTTATTGAAAAACAAGAAGATTATCTTCTGTCAAATAGAAGCCTTAGGATCAAAGATCCAATGGTGGGAAATATTCCCAAATCAATCAGAGAAAGATCTCGTCAACTGATTTAACAAATCATTTGGCCCTATATAAAGGACCCTGGACTTCAAGTCTAGAAGATACAGAACAGCAAGGGAAAAACCCTCAGCCAAAAAAAAAGAGAGCGAGCTCTTAGAAAAAAGAAGAGTTTTCTTCATACTCAAGGTAAAAAAAGAACTATATTCTTGAAAAACAGATATGAAAATATCTCATAAAAGAAGAACCCTCTTCTAAAAAGATCACAGATCTGAAAAAAGACCAAGGTCTTTGATAATAAGATCAGAAGATCTAATTATAAAAAAAATATATAAGAAGTATTTTACTTCGCCCACAGATCTTTGATCTATAAAGGCAGAGCCTTTTATCAAAACAAGAACTTTTGTTCTTGGATCTTGAGGCAATGCCTTCTTAGAAGAACATAAAATTTGTTCTTTGGTCTTAAAATTGATCAAATGCGCTTTGCGCCATTGGAAAGTGCTTTGCACTCATGAACTGCGCCCTTGCGTTTCTTGGACTGACGCTCAACGCCATAACATGCCGTGTGTTGACCATGGACATGATCTGCGCTTTGAGCTCCTGAAAACAGCACACTGTGCTCTTGGGTTGGCGCTCAGCGCCAAGCGCGCCGCGTGTCATTCACTGGCGCACCCATAAACTAGCGCAGCGCGCTCATAAATCTGAAGCGCAGTGCACTAACAAACTAGCGTTTAGCGCTAAGCGACACGTGTCACCCTAATGTACGCTAGCGCAATGCGCTCTTTAATTGGCGCAAAGCGCCTGATACGCCACGTGGCGCGCTGCCAGAACATACTTTGTTCTGATAAATGCTATGCATTCAATACCAGACAAAATGTCAGAGCCCAATGCTTGGCATTATTAAAAGGGCAGAACCCAAACAAAGGGCCCAACAGGCAGAACAAAAATAAAATGTTAAACATTTTAAACTGGACTTAGCCCAATTCTGGCCATAAGTCCTCAATTTAAATTGAACTGAGCTCATCTGCTCTTCCAATCAATTTACACCCGGTCCGAGGGTACATCTCTTTACTCCTCCGACATCTGTCGTTGTAATCCTTCAACGTCGTCAGAGAGGTGACGGGTCCTGACAACTACACATTACTACGGACTGTGGAGTCCTTAAACCCACGGACTATGATGTCCTTAACCTCGACCGTGATATCTTAAAACTAACGTCGGACTGCGGAGTCCTTAAATCCACGGACTATGATGTCCTTAACCTCGACCGTGATGTCTTAAAACTAACATCGGACTGTGAGGTCCTTAAAATCATGGACTATGATGTCCTTAACCTCGACCGTGATGTCTTAAAACTAACGTTGGACTGTGGAGTCCTTAAATCCATGGACTATGATGTCCTTAACCTTGACCGTGATGTCTTAAAACTAACATCGGACCGTGGAGTCTTTAAATTCACGGACTATGATGTCCTTAACCTCGACCGCAATGTCTTAAAACTAACAATGGACTGTAATGTCCTTAAACTAATTATCGACCGCAATGTCATTAAACTAAACAATAGGGCCTAATTGCTCCCTTGTCGGATCTAAACGATCCCGTTAAGTTGATCTTAGTCTAAAATTAGACTAACGTGTCATTAACAAACGTTTAAATTGATCTTAGCCTCAAATAAGGCTAACGTATCCTTAAACACAATCCCCCCAAACCCAAATCTAAGAAAGATACGGATTTGGACTAATCTACGTCCTACGGGCGACAACACAAATTAGTCTCCGTACGCAATCTACGGGCAACCGAACACAAAACAAACACCCACGACACGAAGTAACCATATGGAGAAGAAGAAAGTTGTTACCGCGATGCGGT
Source organism: Agapanthus africanus (assembly GCA_030015575.1). Taxonomy (NCBI): domain Eukaryota; kingdom Viridiplantae; phylum Streptophyta; class Magnoliopsida; order Asparagales; family Amaryllidaceae; genus Agapanthus; species Agapanthus africanus. The sequence continues at coordinate 88,806,827 of JASDDO010000026.1, read as the reverse complement.
AGCGTAATTAATTGCAGGGGCTTGCGCCTGCAGGGAAGAGCGTCCCCACAATAAAAAAACCCCCTCAAATGAGGGGGAATCTGACGAAGTCTGCTACATCGGCCGCATCCGTCTAAACCTTCGATACATGGTGCCATAAATAAACTTGGCATCTTCGGAGAGGTGGACAGATAGCACCAAATAGCATCTGCCCCCAGATTCAGGCAAGACGTCAGTCTTTCCCGATTTCCGGCGGTAAACAGATTCTGGCACGCCCGGTGGGACCTTTTCCTCTTTCCACTCCACACTTCATGTGTCGTGTTCGCGAACCAATCGCGGTTTGCTAATGGTTGCCCTTGGGTTTCGAGGTACTAAGATTTGGCGTTTTGCTTGGTGCAGAAAGCAAAGAATTAATGGCGTTCATCTGCTCAAAGTGCTCCAACTACAGCTGCAACTCACGCTCTGCCTCATCTGGAGGCATAGCCTACGGGCCTCAGGCGGCTTCCCTGTTCACAATGCCGGTGGAACAGGTCACCCAAGCCACTACAGGGTTGTTTTTCGGGACCATGCTCCCTCCAACGAGCTTCACCGCTCCTGTGCTGACACCAGAAGCTTCCAAGAAGTCGGTCTTTGATCGGCTTACACCTACTGCTGCCCCTCTCAACGGGTCGTCCAAAACCGGCGCCTCGGTCTTCTCCAGATTGGGCCAAAATTCTTGTGGGCCCACAATAAAGCCTGCAATCCCAGAGAAGGTTATTCCGAAGAGAGTGACCAACCATTCTCCTGAAGTCGTCAAGACGGCTTCTCCTACTCAAAGGACATCAGTCTTCAACAGGCTGACGCCAGCAACAACCCCTCACCTGAACAGGGGACAAGACAAAGCCATCCTCATCACCGAACCAACTCCATCAGCTCGACACGCTCGACATCGCCGCTGGCGCTGAGTAAGGAAGACCGGGGGCAACTCCCCCTCTGGGCTAACTCCACCAGCCCCAACGGTGGAAATCAATGCTGCTGTTCCTACTGGGAACAGCTTCGAGTTGCTGAACAGGGTGCGCATGAATTCTCCTATCGCCGTACTGAAAAGATCTCCTCCTCCGGTGGAGAATGTTGCGGAAGCAAAGCCAGAACAGTCCCTTCAGCGGCTGTCCTCTAAAATCTACAAGGTCTGGCATCAAGTCCAAGACTCGGTGATTGATCCAAATTTCTCCCGCCAGCACAAGAAGCTGAAGGTCCGACAGGAAGAAAACCGTCCTGTTAAGCCACAAAAGATAGCGACTACTTGGGCGCCCACTGCAGCGGCCCCCTCAACTTCGACCGCTCACAAGAAGAAAAGGCCGGAGAAGATCCCGTGCCTGCGACAAATGTCAAAGGTACTGAGCCCAAACGCCCTAAGTCTGGGGGCATAACGGTCCATACTATTTACATGGCATCCGGGAAAGAGGATAGCCGTGCTTCTACGGGCCACCGACCACTCACCCGATCCATCACATGGGCTCAGGAACAGCAACAACAGAAGCTCCAGGAGATGCTGACTGCAATGGCCGCACTCACCGGGCCAAAAGAAAGCCCGGAGGCATCATCGGAACAGCGTCACGAACACGAGACTGATGCTGAATTCTTTCGGAGAATGCTCGAAAAGAAGGACAAAGAAGCTGCGGAGCAAGCGGCTAACATAAAGCGAATGGCACTTCTCTTCCAAGACATGGTCGGGATGATGATACAGCCGGATCCTCCAGCCGAAGACCCTCCGATCATTATTGAAGATGACAGATGAGAAACATCAAATCCACCTCCGGCTCTTTCAACAGCCAAAGAGGAAACCATCTCCAAGACCGCCCTGGATGATTATATTGCTTAACAAATACGAGTTCACCAGGCAAATGAAGCGGCTGGCCAGGTCGTGAAGACTGGGCGACCGAATCTAGGTTGGTATGATCAGATAAAATACCTACTGGGCTATACGATCTCGAAATTCCACGTGTATAAGGGGACGAGCAATCCCCACTAGCACGTCGCCCAGTTTAGAGCTCTTTGTGGCAACACCGGTGGCGATGATAAGCTTCTGCTCCGCCAATTCGTCGGCAGCTTATCGGAGACGGCATTTGAGTGGTACTCCGAACTCCAAAATGAATCCGTCAAGACTTTCGCAGAAATGGAGTTATTGTTCACCTAGCGATTCACGAGCGCAAGTGAACACACCCCTATAACAGCATTGATCAATGCAAGGGTAAAGCCGGATGAAACTTGGGTTCAACACGCAATCCGATGGCGAAATCTGTGGTCGAAGTGCGAACAACGCATCGAAGAAGCACCAGCGGTGGGTATGTTCGTGGGCATCCTAGACCCCCATGCAACTATTTCACAGTTCATGATGTTCTTCAAACCGACCACGTTCCAGGCTTTAATCGATAAGTTGGCCCAGATGGATCAGATGGGTCATAGACCATCTCCCCCAAAGCCGGAACCACGGAATGAAAAGGGTAAAGGGAAGGCGACCTTCATTGCTAACACCCAACAACAGCCCAGTGCTCCAAGACTAACGGATCAGTTGGAAGAGAGTCGGCGCTATTACAACGAGAAAATGAAACGCCCTTACTCATTCCCGCGGGACAAAACGAAGAGGCTGTTCGAGCTGGCTATGCGCAACAGGCTTATCAATTTGCCAAATCCAAGGCGACCACCGCAACCTAGCGAAGTGAATAATCCCAATTATTGCCCTTACCACCAAACGATAAGCCATCCAATCGAAGATTGCTTCGTCTTTAAGGGATGGATCGAGGATCAGTACCAACAGGGCAAGTTCGCGCTGTCCGAAAAGTGGAAAGTGAGCCCACCACAACCGCACTCCTAAGAGGATGGACACACCGGGGGCAACGTGCTCTTTTGTTGAAGAAGCTCCATGGGAGGTCGTGCTTTCAGCCAAAACCAAAAGGATGCTGAACGATCTCCAGACATGCCCGGCAATCAGGTGGAAGAATCCGATGGAACCCCAGATCGTCGAAGGGATGCTGAAGCCGTGCCCAACTCCAAAGACTGGTGGTGATAGCCAGAGTGTTCATACCCAGCCGCCGAAATCTTCGAAAAAGAAGAATAAATCCAAGAAGCCCGTGAAGCCTGGCGACAAGCGCACGGACCTACAGAAACAGATTGACGCGCTGGAAGAGTATAATCAGAAGACGCGAACCCCTATCACACTCCAAGAGTTCCTCGGCCACGTCCTTGAGGATGAAGAGGATGGAGAAGACTCGTCGGATGGATCTGAGGATTACGTAGCAAGTTGCCATGTGATCTCTCATTCATCGCTAGACAATGAAGAAGCTCCCTGCACAAAGGGACTGGGGGCAGGTGCCGAGCCAGAACTTCTATGGCCGTCAGACGAAATGATCAACGCCTTCCTGAATGAGATTCATCTGAAAAGTAAAGCCGATCGGGAGTGTGAGATGGCCATACTTGAAAGAGCCAAACGCCGGCGACTAGATGAAAGAGTCGAGACACTCCCACTGAATCAAGGAACATCCGTCGCGGATAAAAACAAGTTCAAGACGAGAAAAAGGTTTGCTAAAGCCATATCAATGGGAATGAAGCTACCACCCTCCGAAGGAAACACTGTCGGTGAAGTAGAGATGCATCCTAGCTACTGCTCATATCATCGAAAGATTTCGCACCCTACCAAAGAGTGCGATGCTTTTAAAGGATGGTGGCAGGGATATATTGCTCACCGGCAATATTTTAAGCGGATGAAACGCAAAACTCGTCGGGAGTAAAGAAGTGCGACCGAGGAACATAAAAGAATTACTGGCAACTGCCACACAGTCAACGTCGGGGGATTGCAGGTTCTCACCTTCGGGAGCTACTCTGACGAGGAAATGGCTCTTGGCCCTCTCTTTAAAGAATCCACCTTGGGGAAAGAGGAAGAACCGAAGGCCTGTGAAAATATTCAGCTGCGCAACCGTACGCTTCCAGAAAAGAATCTTGGACCAACGAATAGAAAAGATTAGGAAAAAGAAAAGGTCTCTAAGGATATCGCCCTGGATGACCAAGTCATGAAAGAGCTGACTGCCAAGGACCTGCCAAAGAAGAACAAGGTGGACTATAACGTTCTGGCATACTTGAGGAAGTTACCTTCGCAACTCAGCATTCTCGACGCCCTTTTACTATCCAAAGAAGCAAGAGATTCATTGATCAAGGCGTTACGAGAGCCAGAGCAATTCCAAGCTTTTCTCACCGAATAAAAGATGAAGGACGAGCTGGAGGAAGTACACACAGCCGATATCACCTTCGGCGACGAAGACCTCATCCTTGGGACATGCGAGCACAACCGTCCCCTCTATATCTCAGGATACTGCCATGATATAAAGATAGGCAAAATCCTGGTCGACAATGGGTCTTCCGTTAATCTCCTCAACGTGCGAGTGTTGAAGGAAATCTGCACAAGCGTCCAGCATCCCGCTCGTGATAAAATCACCATCTCTGGTTTTGATTCCCAGTCATCGCGGACTCTCGGGTCTGTGATATTGACATTTCGTTTCGGACTGCTTGTCACAGACATTAAATTTCATGTCATTGACGCCAAGACATGCTATAATGCTTTGCTCGGCCGGCCTTGGTTACATGAGTACAACATCATCCCTTCTACACAACATCAGTGTATGAAATACTTTAAGGACGGTCTCGAGTATACCGTAACAGGAGAGCTGAATCCATTCTCCGGGAACGAAGTCCGCAAGTACGAAGATGCAAAATACTTTTTGCCAGATTTCGAGTATACGGAGAGATGTCACAAACCGGAGAACAAAGCTATCACCACCATTCCTGTCTTCGGGAGTGATACTGAGGAAGAGGAAGAGATAGTTCATTCAGGCCCACCCCAGTACAACAAGCCAGGACCGTCCGCTCCTATGTTGATCTTTGGTAGCGACTCAGAAGATGAGGTCCATGCTATATTCTCCGCTCGGCCACCAATACAAGCATTCACTGGTGATAATCAGAGTTTGCAAATTACCATGATTCCGCGGGAGCATTACAAAGATCTCGACGCACTTGAAGCTTATAGCATCCAAGAGCTACAAACATTTTACGTCCCTCCCAGGCGAAAATGTGAACATGCAATCCTATTCTACTGATCCACAGAAACAAGAGTGGAGAAAGAAGTTTGGCATGGCGCGGATTCTATACTTGACAGGCTCCAGCCCATCCGTCTGCCTAGATATTACACAGAAGGCTTGAAAAGGCTATTGAAGCGCCAAGGGATACCCTTCAAACAGACCGCTCGAAAAGCTAAGTTCTATGACAGGGTCTGGAACGTTCCCGGAACTCAGCGCAAGTTGCCCAACGGGAGAATGGAAGCGATCGGGCTTGGATATGTTCGGTCCAAGAAACGGGAGCTGCTCCGCGACTGCTATGTCGTACATGACTTTGATAAAGAAGGAGATGCTCAATGGGAAAAAGCTAACCCTGAACCAGAAAGAGCCCCCGACGTGAAAATGCCCAGTCCGTCGTTCGAAGAACAAATGGACAAGCTTATAAGTGAAGCGGGTCAAAAAGTTCGAGACGACCATTATCGCGAAATGGCCATCTACGAGAAAGCCAGGACTCAGTGCCTTCTTCAACAGGATGCGAAAAATGAAAATGCCCCTCCCTGTCAACCTGTTGTTCAAAAGGCGCGACGCAGAGGCAGGGACAAACCAAAGAACGGAAAAGGCATTCAGCAACAACAAAGCGGGACCAAGAAGTCATGCGAACGGGAATTGAGCGGTCCGGATTTGTCCCTGATGAAGAAGATGAGTCGAGCATACTCTTTTCCTCAGGACAAGACAAAGAAGATACTTGATCTTGCCATAAGACATCAAATGCTTACACTCCTGGAGTCCAAACACCCCGAACAAGCGAACGAGGTCTCTCATCCATACTATTGCTCTTATCACCGATCAATAGGACACCCGCTCGAAGACTGCTTCACCTTCAAGAACTGGGTCGAAGACCAATATCAGCTCGGCAAGTTCGCTCTATCCAACAGCCAGAGGGTAAACCCGCCACAGAAACATGAGCCGAAAGCCGCGCATACCACGAGAGTAGACCCAGATCCACATTGGTCTAGGAAGCGAGCTTGTACTTGTCATATGATAACGCTATCAAAAGAAGAGCCCGAGAATATGGATGACCTCTCTTGGTGCTTCGAAAACGATAATGACGAGGTGATCTCAGAGTTTCCACCGGCACCGAAAGAGTTGGAAGATGGAATACATACCACTGCAGATAAGCTCAAGAAAATTGATTTGGGGACGACAAGTGACCCACGACCGACATTCGTTAGTGAGCTGCTATCTGAAGAAAGGGTGGCTGCGCTAGAAGACGTGCTTATACAACATAAAGATTGCTTCGCATGGAACTATTCCGAGATGCCAGGACTAGATCCAGAGATTGCTGTCAACAAATTGGTTATATCCCCATACGTCAAGCCAATTAAACAAGCACCGCGAAGAATGCGGCTCGAGCTTGAAATGAGCATCAACGCCGAGGTTAAGAAGCTAATCGACTCCGGCTTTATCCAAGAGGTTCAGTACCCTGATTGGATCGCCAACATCGTCCCAGTGATGAAGAAAAATAGGACAGTGCGCATCTGCGTAGACTTTCAGAATCTCAACAAAGCTTGCCCAAAAGACGACTTCCCAGTGCCAGTTACCGAGCTGATGATAGACAATACGTCCACTCACGAAGTTTTCTCCTTCATGGACGGATCGTCAGGATATAACCAGATAAAGATGCATCCCGAGGACCAGAGGCACACCGCTTTCCGGACCCCTTTGGGTATATTCTGCTACAAAGTGATGCCCTTCGGTCTAAAGAACGCCGGTGCCACCTATCAGAGGGCCATGACGAAGATCTTCGATGACCTCATACATGAAATTGTCAAGTGCTATATCGACGACCTCGTGGTTCAAAGCAAATCATACGAGGAACATCTCGAGCATCTGAAGATCGTATTTCAACGCCTTCGGCAATACAACTTAAAGATGAACCCTCTCAAATGCGCGTTCGGGGTGTACTCAGGTAAATTCCTGGGATTCATCATCCGACACCGAGGTATCGAGATAGATCCGTCAAAGATCAAGGCGATTATGGAGATGCCCCCGCCAAGGACTCTCAAGCAATTGCGGTCTCTCCAAGGGAAGCTCACGTATATCCGGCGATTTATAGTCAATCTCTCTGGCAAGTGTCGTCCTTATAGTCACCTGATGAAGAAGGGGACCCCGTTCGGCTGGGATCACAAATGCCAAAGCGCGCTGGACGAAATCAAGCAGTATCTGCAGAACCCGCCAGTGCTGGCCGCTCCGGTCAAGGGAAAGCCCCTTATTCTTTATACAACAGCTCTCGAAGGTTCCTTAGACGCATTATGGGCACAAGAGAACGACCAAGGGAAAGAAAGAGCTCTCACTACCTGAGTCGAGTTCTCTTGGGGGCAGAAAGCAATTATTCTCCCATCGAAAAACACTGCCTGGCGTTGATCTTTGCGATAACGAAACTCCGACACTATGCATTGGCACATGAAGTTCGTCTCATATCGAAGGTGGATCCCCTCCAATATTTGATGTCAAAGGCCATATTGACGGGGCGGCTCGCTAAATGGGCCTTGCTCTTGATGGAGTTCTTGATAACCTATCAGCCTCTTAAGGCAGTGAAAGGTCAGGCTATCACCGACTTCCTCGCCGAGCATCCGATACCCGCCGATTCTCCCTTGAATTGCGAACTGCAAGACGAACATGCATTTGACACGATCGACGGAAATGATACCCGGTGGGAACTTTATTTTGATGGAGCATCCTCCATGAAAAAGCGCAAACAAAGCACCCCCATAATTAAATCAGGGGTATGCTTCATCTTTGTAACTCCACAAGGAGGGATAATGCGCTTTGCCTTCTCTTTAACAGAGCCGAGGACAAACAATGAAGCCGAGTATGAAGCTTTGATTGCAGGTCTCGAGATCGCCATCGACATGGGGATTGAGAACCTCCTCATATACGGAGACTCCCAACTGCTTGTTAGTCAAGTAAACGGCGACTATCAAACATGCAAACCAGAATTGGTGAAATACGGCGGGAGGGTACAGTAACTGCTGACCCAAATACCTTCCTACACCTTGGAAAGCATACCGCGTGTGGAAAATAGCAAAGCGGATGCATTAGCCAAGCTCGCTAAAGAACTGGCCGATGAGAATCTCGATGACGTGAGGATCGTTGTGCAAAGCCGTCGGGTTCTTGCACCGGCCGAAATATCTCCGGAGTCGTCCGAAGAAAAGGGAGTGACCGAGCAAATGGCTCTGTAAATAAAAGACCAGGAAAAGGCTGAGGATTGGAGAGAAGTCTTTATAGACTACTTCAAATCCCGTCGAACACCTGAAGATGCGTCCTTAAGACATCAGCTTATGAAACGAGCTCTGTCTTTCGCTTTCGTCAATGATACTCTGTACAAGAGATCATTTGATTCTTTATGGCTGAGAAGCATGCGACCTGAAGAAGCAAGAAGAGTCGTCCAAGAAACTCATGATGGAATCTGCGGTTCTCACCAAGCCGGGCCAAAGATGAAGTTGAAGATCAAACGGATGGGTTATTATTGGCCCACGATGATCCAGGACTGCCTTGAGTATGCGAAGCAATGCCACTCGTGCCAGATTCACGGGGACTTCATCCATCAGCATCCGAATCCGTTACATCCGACGGTGGCTAGCTGGCCGTTCGAAATGTGGGGAACTGACATAATCGGCCCCATCGAACTAACATCGTCCAGAGGACATCGATTCATTCTGGCGACAACTGATTACTTCTCTAAATGGGCAGAAGCAGTACCGCTGAGAGAAGTGAAAACGGAGAACATCCTCCATTTCTTCAAGACACACGTCATTTATCGGTTTGGAACTCCGAGACGGATCATCTCCGATAACGGGCCAGCCTACAGAAGCCATAAGATCAGCCGCTTCGCACAACAGCACAATATAGACTGGAGGTACTCCTCAGTTTATAATCCCTGAGCTAACGGTCTAGCTGAGGCCTTCAACAAGACCTTGACAAAGATCATGAAAAAGACGGTGTCTCGAAATAAGGGGGACTGGCACGGGAGACTGCATGAAGCTCTCTGGGCATATCGAACTACGTTCAAGACGGCCACGAACACAACGCCGTACGCGTTGGTATTCGGTACAGAAGCGGTACTCCCCCTCGAGATAGAGTTACCTTCTCTACGAGTGGCAGTCCATTATAAGCTAACGGACGAAGAGAACGCTCACTTTCGGCTCGAGGAGCTCGATGCCCTTGATGAAACCCGGCTCGTAGCGCAACAAAATATGGAGGCTTATAAAGCAAAGATGACACGTTCATATGAGAGATTGACTAGGCCAAGAACATTTCATCAAGGCGAACTTGTGCTAGTGGTCAAAAGACCTATGATCCCCAATCGCGCTAAGCGGGGGAAATTCGAGCCGAACTATGAAGGCCCGTACATCATAGACAAGGTCTACCAGGGCGGAGCCTATCTACTCATGGACATGCATGGCGAAAGGCCCTTCAGGCCAATAAGCGGTCGCTTCCTGAAGAAGTACTACGCTTGACGAGTCACGGCCTAGGTCAATGATAGATGAGGACGACTATGTCCGCTCGCTATCTTCCTAAGCCCAAACTCTATAAGTAGTAACCGACTTCCTTTACAACGGACCGAAACGTCGTTAAACTAACGACGGACCGAAACGTCCTTAAACTAACGACGGACCGAAACGTCCTTAAACTAACGACGGACCGAAACGTCCTTAAAACTAACGACGGACCGAAACGTCCCTAAACTAACGACGGACCGAAACATCCCTAAACTAACGATGGACCACTATGTCTTAAAACTAGCCGTTGACCGAGAGGTCGATAAGCTACGATGGATTGCAGCGTCCCAAAGCTGATACAAAAAAAAAGAATAAAAAAAGAGGGAAAAGAAAAAGAAAACGGTATGCCTATAAGCAAAATGGGCACGAATGAAAACCCGAAAGGGCTCCGTGAGTAAAAACAGCAGGGCTACCGGCGAGTCTTGTGAAAACCCGAAAGGGCACAACCTCGTAAGAATAAAAAAAAAAGAGAAAAAAGAAAACGGTATGTCCATAAGCAAAACTGGCACGGATGAAAACCCGAAAGGGCTCCGTGAGTACAAACAGCAGGGCTACCGGCCGGTGTTTGTGAAAACCCGAAAGGGCGCAACTTCGTTAAAATACACTTGCAAGGTCCTCTCGACCTTGTTAGGAGAAATCACCCGCGTGAGATCCTTATGACTCACAAGGGAGCAACACACTTAGGGATCCCTAAGGAGAAATTACACTTGCGAGATCCTCACGACTTGTAAGGAGAATCCTCTTATGAGACCCTCACGGCTCATAAGATTCAAAAGTCTTAAGTTACAGAGACCTGAACCTGTTCTTAAGCAGCCCCCACAACCTCCACTACTGCCCTACAAGCGGCTCAATGCTGACCCTTGTATACAATCCACGAGCGCGAATAAACATTTCCCTAACCAAGTCCCACCCGTGACTAGGGATATGTTCGCATGGCAAACGACCCTTATAAGTCCTCTCGACTTATAAGGAGAAAACTCTCTTGTAAGATCCTTACGACTTACGAGAAGCCATACACTTAGGAGTCCTCACGATTCCTAAGGAGAAAACACACCTACGAGATCCTCATGACTTGTAGGGAGAAATACTTTTGTGAGACCCTTACGGCTCATGAAGTCAAAATCCTTAGTCGACAGGATCCTAACCCTGTTTACTAAGCCACCTTTGTTCGATATCGACAGAGGCAAATGATGATTTGCTCCTGGCAATATTCCAGTCGTAGCGGTGCTGATGCCGAAATCGGTGTCTAATCCTAAGCTTATAAGCGAAAAGACAGCAAGCCATACATGCATACGATATAGCCGAAATGATGGGGCAACTTGCAACAAAATCAACACGTAAAAATGTAAGCATGCAAAATAGCCGAAATGATTGGGCACCGCGAAAAATAGCCGAAATGATGGGGCAATCGCGACCTTCGCGATATAAAAGCTGAAATGATAGAGCATCGCGGAAAGAAATAAAATAAAAATAAAAATGAAATTTATGCCCTACATGTGATATTACATCAATCCTTGTATACAATCCAGGAGAGCAAACAAAGATACAATCCAGGGGTGCAAACAAAGAAGGAATCACACTCCTCCTCCCCAGATTTCATCAGAAGAAGAAGCCAAATCTCGACAGTTCACAGATGACCCGGAGATCGTCTCAACATTCGTCTTATTACAACGAACACAACATCAAGCAAAATGGAACAACGACAACTCCCAGTTCCATGACTCGGTGGTGTACAGATGACCGAGAGTCAAATCCCAACTCCATGAAATGCGGATATAATCAACAAAATTCCTGGTCACGTGGAACGCGGATAACGTCACTTCTGACCCCGTGGAAAACGTCCAGAGCGGATCCTGGTCCTCGCAGAGCACGGCAGTGAACCCGTGTGAAGCATCCAGAGCGGAGCCTAGTCCTCGCCGAACACGGCAGTGAGCCCGTGGGAAGCATCTAGAGCAAAATTCCTGGCTACGTGGAACGCGGATTATGTCACTTCTGACCCCGTGGAAAACGTCCAGAGCGGATCCTGGTCCTCGCAGAGCACGGCAGTGAACCCATGTGAAGCATCCAGAGTGGAGCATAGTCCTCGCCGAACACGGTAGTGAACCCGTGGGAAGCATCTAGAGCAAAATTCCTGGCTACGTGGAACGCGGATTATGTCACATTTGACCCTGTGGAAAACGTTTAGAGCAGATCCTGGTCCTCGCAGAGCACGGTAGTGAACCCGTATGAAGCATCCAGAGCGGAGCCTAGTCCTCGCCGAACATGACAGTGAACCCGTGGGAAGAATCTAGAGAAAAATTCCTGGTTACGTGGAACGCGGATAACGTCACTTCTGACCCTGTGGAAAACGTCCAGAGCGGATCCTGGTCCTCGCAGAGCACGGCAGTGAACTCGTGTGAAGCATCCAGAGCGGAGCCTAGTCCTCGCCGAACACGGCAGTGAACCCGTGGGAAGCATCTAAAGCAAAATTCCTGGCTACGTGGAACGCGGATTATGTCACTTCTGACCCCGTGGAAAACGTCCAGAGCGGATCCTGGTCCTCGCAGAGCACGGCAGTGAACCCTTGTGAAGCATCCAGAGCGGAGCCTAGTCCTCGCCGAACACGGCAGTGAACTCGTGGGAAGCATCTAGAGCAAAATTCCTGGTTACATGGAACACGGATTATGTCACTTCTGACCCCGTGGGAAACATCCAGAGCGGATTCTGGTCTTCGCAGAGCATGGCAGTGAGCCCGTATGAAGCATCCAGAGCGGAGCCTGGTCCTCACCAAGCACGGCAGTGAACCCGTGTGAAGCATCCAGAGCAAACATTAGACTGTGGAGTCCTTAAATCCACGGATAATGATGTCCTTAACCTCGACCGTGATGTCTTAAAACTAACATCGGACTGTAAGGTCCTTAAGCTCACGGACTATGATGTTCTTAACCCCGACCGTGATGTCTTAAAACTAACAATAGACCGTAATGTCCTTAAACTAATTTTACTTTGGTTCAAGGGTACATCTCTTCACTCCTTTGATATTTGTCGTTGTAATTCCTCAACGTCTTCAAAGAGGTGACGGGTCCCGACAACCACACATTTCACGGACCGTGGGGTCCTTAAATCCACGGACTATGATGTCTTTAACCTCGACCGTGATGTCTTAAAACTAACATCGGACTGTGAGGTCCTAAAACTCATGGACTATGATGTCCTTAACCTCGACCGTAATGTCTTAAAACTAATATTGGACTATGAGGTCCTTAAACTCATGGACTATGATGTCCTTAACCTCGACCGTGATGTCTTAAAACTAACGACGGACTGCCTAGTCCTTAAATCCACGGACTATGATGTCCTTAATCTCGACCGTGATGTCTTAAAACTAACATCGGACTGTGAGGTCCTTAAACTCACGGACTATATGTCCTTAACCTCGACCGCGATGTCTTTAAACTACGGTACCCTGGAAAACGTCCAGAGCGGAGGGTCCTCGCCAAACACGGCAGTGAACCCGTGGGAAGTATCCAGAGCAACCCTTAACGTTGTGAAATGCAGATAAGGACAATTTTACCCATCACTTGCAGGTCTTCACGACTCTCAAGGAAGTAAATTCTCTTGTGAGCTCCTTACGACTTTCAAGAGAAAACGCACTTAGGAATCCTCACGATCCTTAAGGAGAAATTACACCTACGGGATCCTCTCGACCGGTAGGGAGAAAATGCTTTATGAGACCCTCACGGCTCATAAAGTGGAAAATTCTTAGATGACAGATCCTAACCCTGTTTTCTAAGCCATCACCACTCTACAAAGAGCACAAGATTGACAACTATATGCTATCTACAGACCGCACTTGCTAAAATCACATGACAGCAACACAGCAAGGAGAAGAAAGCGACAGAAAGAATATCTGATTTGCATTTAATTAAGCGTCCGAGGCATACTCATTCAGGCATGTGCAAAAGATTTAATACATAAAATAAAACACGCTGAAATGAAAAATTTGCCATTCATACTGCGAAAAAGTTCTTACAATTATAAAAACATTAAACAAAAACATTATCGAGATGGTTACAATGGCAAAACCTCAGACCCAGGGCATGGATTGAGGAACTCAAAAGTGACTTTGTCTAGAGTTTTCCAGCCCCGGCGAACCATCCTGGTATACTTTCTTTCGCGATCGCAAGCATCGGGATCTCCACGGATGTCCTCCACCCTCCGATAGGCAGCAAGTATAGCAGACTGTTGAAAAGCCTAGTGCAGGAGATCGATAAGATTGTCTCGCCGTCTATTTGAGATTAGGCTCATCAGATACACCGAGTGCACCTTATCCTCAGCGGCATCCAATGCTCTAAACGGCACGCCGGTACAGAATAGAGGGAGCACTTCCTAGATCGTTCCCAAAATAAGCTTCAGGAGAGGGGAACGTCGAGGAAGCAGTTGACCATTGTATGCGTCAAAGCGACTCATAATTTCGGCACACTCGGCGTTTGTGAATTCTCGATTCTGAGAACGGCCGAGTGAGCGGATGTCACTGTAAGAGATAATCTCGTCGAGATCATACATGTGAGCATCCATTACTCCTGTAAAAGAAAATCAGCAAAGATCAGCAGACAGACGGGATAAGCAATTTCTTATTCAAAATAGGCACATGGAGTTAAACTCCTCGAGAGTGATGCTCTGCAGACAGGAGTGACACTTTTCAAAATCAGTTATGAAGGGAAGTTAAAGAAAGCCCCCGAGAACATTGAGAGCTTTGCTCTAAGAAGATGATATAATTCATCAAAAATAAAAATTCCGTCTTAAATCTTCAAGATCCATGAAAAACTCTCAAGAGTTCTTCTATATGATTTGAAAGGAGCAAAGCTCCATTAATGAAATAAGGGATCACAAGAAAAATCCTTTTAGAGAGCAGAGCTCTATTAATATAACCCTAATAGGGTTCTCTTTAGTTCCCTTTGAGTCTCTTTAGACCTATGGAGCAAAACTCTGCTAAATAAAACCCTGAATGGGTTTTCTTTAGATCAAAGATCTATAAAGAGCAAAGTTCTGTTAATGGGAAAAACCCTGGTTTATTAAAGTTTTAAACTATACCTAAGTTTTGGAAGAGTTTTACTCTTGAAAAGTTTTTAAAACTGAAGAGCAGCGCTCTGAATAAGAGAAAATTCTCAAGAAAGAGGATGAAAATCATCAAAGAGACCAAAGGTCCTATTTATAGGCATTGAGAGCCGTTTCAACTCCCCAAAACTTGATCTAACGACCGAGATGCTACCACCGCCGCACTCACGTTTGGGGTCACGTAAGCGCAATGGTGGGGGGGCATTTGTTTCCCCCAATCAGAGCAAAGCTCTGTTTAAATTCCAAGACTGGAAATGAAGCGACGCTTCTGCTTCCCCCAATCAGAGTAAAGCTCTGTTTAGAAATCTAAGAGTCAAAAATTGAAGCAACGCTTCAAATCCTGCGCTCTGTGCTGCGCGCCACGTGTCTAACACAGGCGCGCTAGCGCAGCTGCGCTGCGCATTGCGCTGCTCGCCACGTGTCTGATACAGGCGCGCTAGCGCAGTTGCGCTGCTCGCCACGTGTCGAGTGCAAGGGCGCTAGCGAAAGGCGTGCTGCGCGCCACGTGTCAAAACACGAATGCGCTGGCGCTAGCGCAATTGTGCCGTGCACCCCAAGTTAGAGCAAAGCTCTGTTTCCAAGATTGAAAAGCGAAGCGACGCTTCATGATTATACAGCGCATAAACATCTTACAGAGGAATGACAAAGAATTAAAAACAAGAGAACACTTAACAGATAATGAGATACTGAATTAGAACATTTATTATTATTATTATTATTATTACATTTAAAAAAGATCACCAAACAAGGGATCAGTAGCACAAGGGTGAACAAAGCAATAAACAAAATTTTCTAACTCCCTCGCCACCTTCTCCAGCACATCAAAACGGCGATTTTCACGAGGAGTGGCTCCCCACCGATTGGCGCCGTGCTCATATGCAAAAGCAGACATGATAGCCCGCCTGGCTCTTATTTAGCTCAACATGTGAACCGAGCAATCTTTCAGAGCCTGAGTAATCAGGCACGCCTCATGAAAACACTCGAGCTTGTCTCCAGCCGCATCGAGCATCGCCAAGGTCATTTCCGCTTGGTGAGGGGGGATGTCATCAAGCACCGACGCAAGGATCATCCGATGCCAGATAGAGTGTGGGGGAAGAGGGGACCCCACACGAGTCAAAAGATCGTGCAGCGCAGCATCGCATTGCTCATCCAAAAAAGAAGGATCCACCAAGCGCGCAGCAAAGCGAGGAACGAGGACCTGAATGAGCACTTCCCATGGCTGTCTACAAGCATGGGGGCGGTTACAAGCCATAATTGAGAAAAGTTCTTTGGAGATGAGAAAAAGAAGAAGCTTTGCTTCGAGTTATAAAGATGAAGCACAGAAGATTTTATGCACAATGGAACCATTCCCAAGACTGGGAAATTAAAGATTCTCGGGAATATAAGTTTGACTTAAAAAGGAAGGTGAAAAGACACCTCTGTTGAAGCAACGCTTCAGATCCAGCGCTCTGCTGAAGCAACGGTTCAGATCCAGCGCTCTGCACGCTGCGCGCCACGTGGCAAGCACGAGCGTGCTAGCGCAGTTGCGCTGCGCTCTGCTCTGCACGCCACGTGTCCAACATAGGTGCGCCAGCACTGGAATTAAAATCCCCACCGTTAGATCAAAGGATCTAATAATAATAAATCATTTATTAACCAGAATTAAATTCTGTTATGGAAAGATTTCTCAAAATCT
Source organism: Agapanthus africanus (assembly GCA_030015575.1). Taxonomy (NCBI): domain Eukaryota; kingdom Viridiplantae; phylum Streptophyta; class Magnoliopsida; order Asparagales; family Amaryllidaceae; genus Agapanthus; species Agapanthus africanus. The sequence continues at coordinate 88,790,430 of JASDDO010000026.1, read as the reverse complement.
TTCCAAACAATAAGATTGTGCTTTAAGCACCGCTGGATCAATGATCCAATGATAAATAATTACCAAAACAGAATAAATTCTGCATAGAAAGATTTCTCAATCTTATTGAAAAACAAGAAGATTATCTTCTGTCAAATAGAAGCCTTAGGATCAAAGATCCAATGGTGGGAAATATTCCCAAATCAATCAGAGAAAGATCTCGTTAACTGATTTAACAAATCATTTGGCCCTATATAAAGGACCCTAGACTTCAAGTCTAGAAGATACAGCACAGCAAGGGAAAAACCCTCTGCCAAAAAAAAAGAGAGCGGGCTCTTAGAAAAAAGAAGAGTTTTCTTCATACTCAAGGTAAAAAAAGAACTATATTCTTGAAAAACAGAGATGAAAACATCTCATAAAAGAAGAACCCTCTTCTAAAAAGATCACAGATCTGAAAAAAGACCAAGGTCTTTGATTATAAGATCAAAAGATCTAATTATAAAAAAATATATAAGAAGTATTTTACTTCGCCCACAGATCTTTGATCTATAAAGGCAGAGCCTTTTATCAAAACAAGAACTTTTGTTCTTGGATCTTGAGGCAAAGCCTTCTTAGAAGAATATAAAATTTGTTCTTTGATCTTAAAATTGATCAAATGCGCTTTACACCATTGGAAAGTGCTTTGCACTCATGAACTGCGCCCTTACGCTTCTTGGACTGGTGCTCAACGCCATAACATGCCGCGTGTTGACCATGGACATGATCTGCGCTTTGAGCTCCTGAAAATAGCGCACTGCGCTCTTGTGTTGGCGCTCAGCGCCAAGCGCGCCGCGTGTCACTCATTGGCGCACCCAAAAACTAGCGCAGCGCGCTCATAAATCTGAAGCGCAGTGCGCTAACAAACTAGCGCTTAGCGCTAAGCGACACGTGTCACCCTCATGTACGCAAGCGCAATGCGCTCTTTAATTGGCGCAAAGCGCCTGATACGCCACGTGGCGCGCTGCCAGAACATACTTTGTTCTGATAAATACTATGCATTCAATACCAGACAAAATGTCAGAGCCCAATGCTTGGCATTATTAAAAGGGCAGAACCCAAACAAAGGGCCCAACAGGCAGAACAAAAATAAAATGTTAAACATTTTAAACTGGACTTAGCCCAATTCTGTCCATAAGTCCTCAATTTAAATTGAACTGAGCTCATCTGCTCTTCCAATCAATTTACACCCGGTCCGAGGGTACATCTCTTTACTCCTCTGACATCTGTCGTTGTAATCCTTCAACGTCGTCAGAGAGGTGACGGGTCCTGACAACCACACATTACTACGGACTGTGGAGTCCTTAAACCCACGGACTATGATGTCCTTAACCTCGACCGTGATGTCTTAAAACTAACGTCGGACTGTGGAGTCCTTAAATCCACGGACTATGATGTCCTTAACCTCGACCGTGATGTCTTAAAACTAACATCGGACTGTGAGGTCCTTAAAATCATGGACTATGATGTCCTTAACCTCGACCGTGATGTCTTAAAACTAACGTCGGACTGTGGAGTCCTTAAAATCATGGACTATGATGTCCTTAACCTCGACCGTGATGTCTTAAAACTAACGTCGGACTGTGGAGTCCTTAAATCCATGGACTATGATGTCCTTAACCTTGGCCGTGATGTCTTAAAACTAACATCGGACTGTGGAGTCCTTAAATCCACGGACTGTGATGTCCTTAACCTCGACCGCAATGTCTTAAAACTAACAATGGACCGTAATGTCCTTAAACTAATTATCGAACGCAATGTCATGAAACTAAACAATAGGGCCCAATTGCTCTCTTGTCGGATCTAAACGATCCTGTTAAGTTGATCTTAGTCTAAAATTAGACTAACGTGTCCTTAACAAACGTTTAAGTTGATCTTAGCCTCAAATAAGTCTAACGTATCCTTAAACACAATCCCCCCAAACCTAAATCTAAGAAAGATACGGATTTGGACAAATCCACGTCCTACGGGCGACAACACAAATTAGTTTCCGTATACAATCCACGGGCAACCGAACACAAAACAAACACCCACGACACGAAGTGACCATATGGAGAAGGAGAAAGTTGTTACCACGATTTCGTAGCGTAATTAACTGCAGGGGCTTGCGCCTGCAGGGAAGAGCGTCCCCACAATCAAAAACCCTTCAAACGAGGGGGAATCTGACGAAGTCTGCTACATCGGCCGCATCCGTCTAAACCTTCGATACATGGTGCCATAAATCAACTTGGCATCTTCGGAGAGGTGGACGGATAGCACCAAATAGCATCTGCCCCCAGATTCAGGCAGGACGTCAGTCTTTCCCGATTTACGGCGGTAAACACCCGGCTGGTAGCTTCATACCACAACCATCCTGAAGGATCAAAGCCCTCGCAAGAGGCAACCGAGAAGCTACCCTGCTCGGTAAAAACTCTGGCTGGTAGTCGCCTGCCCACGACGCCAGAGGTCAAGGCCCTCGCCCAGAGGCCGTCGAGCAGCTACCCTGCTCGGTCGTCCTTGGTGGGCAACTCCCCTACCACCGTGCCAGGAAACACCAAGCCTTTGCGAGGGGTGACGAGGCAGCTACCTTGCCCAGTCAACCCCGGATGGTGACCAATGCTCAGAGTCAGAGATGCTCTGTGGTCATGGAGGACCCGAGACCCCAGTGAGGGGTGTCAGGTCTGTCCAAGTCTAAACGATCTTCCCTCGACTCCGGGGCCCAGGGAGATACCTCCTCAGAAGCGCTCGTCGGCGAGTGATCGCAGACAACTCGACGGACAATCTCTAGACAGATGGCCAACCTGATGTAAAAGCACAACGATACATACAAAAGATACTTCACGAGCATTCTTCACCAACAAAACGCAGAACACAATTCTATGGAGCTGAGGAAAAAAGAAACTTCATTAATACTGCCAAAGACAAAAGTTTTATTTTTACAAAGGGTATTTTTTGGGCTCCCGAGCCTTACAAATTCAAAAGAAAAAACAAATTGAAGATGGGAGAACGGGGGATCTACACCTCGTGTCCGGGCGCGACCCCGGGGTCCTCGACCTCCACCACTTGATGCGCTGGGTCCTCGGCCGCCTCCTCGCCGGGAACTTCTTCCTCTTGCCCGTCGGCTCCCACGAGGGGGAACTCTGCCCGGAGATCCACATCATCGAAACCTGGCATCCGGGACTTGACGGCATCGAGGGCGTCGTGCCAAATGCGGGTCGTGGCCACGGCCAGGTCGTTATAAAAATCCTTCGACCCCTTATAGCTCGCCACGGCTCTCGATTCAGCCGACTTAAACGCCTCTGTCGCCGCCCCCAGCTCCTTTCGGAGGGCCTTAACCGTCCTCTTCAGGTTGCCGGCAAGCACCTGGGTGTCCTCGAACTTGCCCTCGGCGATCACGGCGGCCTCGCGATGCCGGGCGGCCTCCTTCTTCCCGGCCACCACCTCGCCCTCCAGGGCGGCGATCTTCGCCGACATCGCCTCCTGCTCTCGCTTGGAGCTTTCTTGCAGCGAAGCGAGCTGACCCGCGACCTCCAACACCAGGGCTACCACCTCGGTCTCCACGCGGAGGGCGAGGGCCACGTGCTGGAGAACCTGGGAAGACACAAAAAGGTCAGAAAACAGAAAAGGGCACCAAACCTCATAATGAACTGGGGGCTTACCTGCACGGACTCCTGAGCGATCGACGCCAGCTGGGCCTTGAGGGTCCCTCTAGGAACTCGACCCCCAGCCGAGGTCTCTATTTCGTGCAGGAGGTTGTCCGCGACCGACAGCCCCGACGGCACCGCGAACCGGAGCCCCCTTCCTCCACTACGGTCGGCGAGGACCGGCCCCGGGAGGGTCTCCGGGAACTCTTCTTAAGCGACTCCGAGGGAGAGCCGATCTCCTCTTCCGAGGCCGTGTCCTCCAGAATTAGGGCCCGCTTCTGACCCGATGCTCTACTGGGGCCCGGGGCAGGATCCGCCATCGAGCGTCCTCGAGGCGCCGCCTCCGGGGCGCTAGGAGCCGGAGCGGGCTGCGCCCGAGAAAAGCTGGCGCCCCCGGTCCTAACAGGCTGCCTCGGCTGGCGCATAGCATCTCGGAGAGAGCCGAAGTCCATGGATCCTGCATGAAACGAACACCCAATAAATCAGCAACACGAGTAAAATGCAAACCTAAAAAGCAACCCTAACTTACCGACGAACTCGACGGGGCTAAGCCCGGCCCAGCTCAAAACCCTCTCGGACAGCAGTACGTCATGTCGAGGGACGGGCTTCCATGACGCCACTCTCACCGCGACGGGGTCATCGGACAGGTTCCCCGGCAGACACTTCTCCCTCGACCACTTGGTGGGCACCGGCCAGTCCCCGCCCTCGGGAGGGGAAACGAAGAAAAATTTCTTTTTCCAGTCATGAATGGAGGAGAGCAGGGCCACGACCCCGGTCCTGGCAGTGACCCCGGGCCGCTTCCTAAAAGTAAAGTAAACCCATGTTGGGTCGTCGGCTTGACCGCCAGGGTGACTCTTGAAAGCAAGGGAGGAATCAAGAAGGGAGAGACTGAAAGGAACCGCCTGCAGCCTCAGGTGGATCAAGAACCCAAAGAGGATCCTCCACGCGTTCGGCACTAACTGGCCGGGGTCCAAGCCGAAGAAATTAAGAGCGGCGATGACCTCAGGACAGAAGGGCAGGCGCATTCCGCCCCAAAAAGCTTCCAAATACAGGGCAATCTCCCTACCCCGTACCTGGTCTGCCCTCTCTCCCTCCTCGGCTAGACGGGGTGTGTAGCGCGGGGGAATGTGGCAGCGAGCCCGAGCACTGGCGAGCTGTGCTCATGCCTCACCCAGCACGAGGTGCTGGGGGCCACATCTGCCTCCTCCTCCCTGGAGGCGGCCCCCGCCTCACGACCCCGGGAAGAGGGCCCAGCCCCTGCTCCCCGAGGAGACTCAGAAACATCCAAAATCCACCAGGAGATCAACGGAAGACAACATCTGACGGAGATCCGAAAAGGACCTCCATCACATCCACTGCCGTCTCCACCTCAAAACATCATCCACCTCCTCCTACGCACTTCTGCCTCCTCTTCCTCCCCATCGACGCCCAAAAAAACCATAACCTCCTCCTCTCTGTCGACCAATCGATGCTATTCGACCGCCGCGAGATTTCCGAGCATCCTCCACCTCCTCCTCCGACGCCGCAGCCTCCTCCGACGCCGTAGCCTTCCCCCTCTTCCTCAACATCGACCCATCTTCCTCCCCTTCCTCAGCATCGATGCCGCAGCATCAACGCCGTAGCCTTCCTCCTTCCCGTACTTCATCGGCGATCATAGACAGTGAGTATTTTTTTGAAAATTGTTTAATATTATTTTAATTAATGTTTTTAAATTAATTAGTTGTTTTTGAAATGTTAATTTTAATTTAGTTGATGATGTTAATTTTAATTCGGGTGATGGTTAGGATTAGGGTATTGATTTTGAAATATAAATTTTAATTTACAGGGGATTAGGGTTAATTAGGTTTAGGGTCAAGGATAGGATATTTTAGTGTAAGTGTGTGTGTGTGTGATAATGATGATGATATGTGTGTGTATGTGATAATGTTGATGATGATATGTGTGTGTATGTGTGTGTGTGTGTGTGTGTGTGTGTGTGAGAGAGAGAGAGAGAGAGAGAAATAATGTTGATGATGATGATGATGATGTGTGTGTGTGTGAGTGTTAATGATGATGATGATCTCTCATATCAAATAAGGTCAAATCCTAATTTTAAACTTAACAGCAGAACTAAATCCAAAATCTTAAACTTAATACCAGAACTAAATCAAAAATCTTAAACTTGATTAAGAAAACCCTTAACTTTAAAAAACTTTACCTAAATTAAAAACTTAAAACCCTTGAAATTGAAACGTAAATGTAAAACCAATTCAAATTAAATCTTATAATAAGTGTATATATGATAATCGATGATAATATGAAATTTTCATATGCTCATCGATCGTCATATATGAAAATCAAAGCGCAACTTAGTCTCCGTCTATCGGTTAACATACGTTCGATATTCATCGTGACATAGAACTATACGAAAATTGTTAAATATCGGACGGTATAGTTCGGTGCTAACAACCGTCGTGTAGTCTATATGACGCGAAGATTCAATCGTATGATAACCGATAGATTTGTCCAGTTTGGACAAGTTAGGAACGTATAAAGCAAACACCTACATTCACCTGTATTTTCATTCGTTTTGAGTTATTTTGTCGATACATTTCCACTGGTTCTCCGTGTACAAAGATAGATTAGATATTCATTTCAACGTTATTTCACAGCATTGAAATGATTATCTATTTTATTACAGTGTACCCGGACAACAACGGGAAGATGCTGCCGAAATTTACTCAAAACGGATGAAAACATAAGCGAATGGGTGTCTACTCTATACATTATTAATGGGATAGAATCCTTACCCCCGACAGCTGAAACATACACATACTACATGAATACACAACAAACGCACACACAAAGCACATATACACTAACAGCCCTACACCTAAGCGAAATCATAAATTGAAACACACATATACAGAATAAAACTCATACTTGGGTATTTTCAAATCTAACTTTGTTAATCGATAATTTATTTTTTTCAACGACAAACTTGTCTTTACGGATTTTCATCTTTGTCAATAACCATCTCGTTCTTAGATTTCTCAATATAGTCACCATGACTTACAATTTATATGTTATATAGTCTAATATGGCCCATGAGTACATCAGAGTTGAGGACTGGATGTACGTAGATTGGCAACAACACATGCAATCTAAGTTTATTGCAGGAGTTGCTGCTTTTATTGAATTTGCACGCGCACATAATAAGATTGTATTAGAGAAGATTCTCTGTCTGTGTGATAGATGTGGGAATAAGTTCTGGCAGAAGGTAGAAATTGTAGAGCTTCATATCGTTAAACATGATTTTACTAGACTTTATACAACTTGGCTATATCAGGGAAAGAACAAGAAGAAGTCGGTAATGCGGCAGAAGAAGAAGGAGAAGACGGTAATACGACGAAAGAAGAAGACGATAACTTATTTTCAAGAGAAGAAATGGAGGATATAGTACAGACTGCTCTCGATGATAGTATTCCTACCGAAGATGACATTTCTTCCGGTCAAGGACCGCGTGCGAATAAGTATGAAAAGTTCATGAATGATGCTAGAAGACCAATTTATGAGAATGCAAAATATTCCACCCTATCATGGTTCGTCCAACTTTTCCAGATTAAGTGCTTAGATAGATGGAGTAACAAATCATTCACGATGCTTTTGAAGTTCCTGAAAGATTCTATACCCCCGGGAAATAACGTGCCCGACAGTTGGTACGAAGTCCAGAAAAAGATATCTGATTTGGGTCTGAACTAAGAGAAGATTCATGCATGTCCCAAAAATTGCGTGTTGTACCGAAAAAATTCAGATTTGAAAGAGTTCAACATACGAAGAGACCAGGTATAAGCCGAAATAATCTGATAAGAAGCCCGATATACCTGTCAAGATAGCACGATACTTTTCTATAACACAGAGGCTGCAGAGGCTATTCCGGTGCAAGAAAACAGCCGAGGCAATGATTTGGCATCGCCATGCTGCTCCAAGCGAATATGGAAAAATGAACCATCCAAGAGATACACCGGTATAGAAGAATTTCGATAGGAGGCGCCAGATATTCAGTAGTGATCCTCACAATATCAGGCTCGGACTGGAGGCTACAGCATATGGCCCGTTGTAATGATGGTTTACAATCTGTCGTCTTGGTTGGCTATGGATCAATCCTACTTTATGATGTCTTTTCTTATTGACGGACCAAACTCACAGAGAAGCTATATCGACGTTTATCTCCGACTTCTGATCGATGAGTTAAAATCTTTATTCATTGACGGTGTAGAAACTTACGATACAAACACAGATACAACCTTCACAATACGTGTGGTTTTAATGTGGACAATTAATGACTTTCCTGTGTATGGAATGCTATGAGTTTATTCCGTATATGGTCACAAAGCATACCCTTATTGCCATAAAGACACAATATCGAAATGGTTGAATTTTAGCAGGAATATTTGTTATTGCGGTCATCGGCGTTTCCTACCACTAGACCATCCCTACAGGTTAGACATTTCTCACTTTAATGGTCATCAGGAGTTTCTTGGGCCTCCAGCCTCATTGTCCGGAGAGAACATGATTGCTCAGTAGGATGGTTACAATAATGTGAGCTTCAAGATAGATCCGGCAAAACAGGTCAAACTACCCTACTGGAACAAGTAAAGCATTTTCTACGAGTTTCCGTACTGGTTAACAAATTTAGTGCATCATTGTCTGGACGTCATGCACATAGAGAAGGGAGTATCCGAGCACGTACTTAACTTGTTTGTAAACATGGAAAATCGAAAGACAACCTCCGTGCTCAGATGGATCTTCAGAACTGGGAAATTAGAAGTGAATTGCATTCTAACCCGATTGCGGGTAAACTATGTAAGTTTGTACTTCATAATGCCATGTATCATATGTCACAACCGGAGAAGAAAAGGTTCCTACAGGTGTTGCATGATTTGAAAGTTCCCACAGGTTTCTCAGGATTATTTATCAAGAAGATAAAGATTGTGAAAGGCAAGACCGATGGGCTGAAAATTTATGATCACTATGTTATTATGGAGCACTTTCTCCCATTAGCCCTCAGGACTTCCCTTTCCGAATCGGTTGGTCTAGTAATCAACGACTTTTATTGTTTTTTTAGAGAATTGTGCGCTAAAACCTTGGATGTTGTGACGCTGGAGAATCTAGAAAATTCTATTTCATTGATACTTTGCAAGCTTGAGCATATTTTCTCATCGTCGTTCTTCGATATCATAATACACCTGACGGTTCATCTTGCAACCGAGGCTAAGTTTGCCGGATCGGTACAATATCGATGGATGTATCCCGTCGAAAGGTACGTTGAATTTTTCGTTTCACGCATTATATAAAATTATTGTTGTTCTATATGCCCATATTTATTTATTTAACATATTTTTCTTTAGGTGGCTCTACACTCTAAAAAAGTATATACGCAATAGAAATCGACCAGAGAGTTCCATGATGCAAGGTTATCTTCCAGATGAAATAACTATATTTTGTTCCCGCTATCTAGACGAGAACATTGAGACAAAACTTAACCAGCCTCGGAGAATTCAGGACGAGCTATATGGTAAAGCTGATTATAACAGAGTAGACACTATATTTATCAACAAGATATATCGGTTTATCATCCTCAATAGCGTATGTCTTGATGAAATTAGAGAGTAAGTTTTTTTGGATTAATTGTTATATTTGTGTTTGTGTGTGTATGAAATGATATAATATTAATATCATAATTTATTGTTGAGAACAGAATTCATATGGATGAGTTAAGTGAGGGGCATTCTGATTGGAATGATGAACGATTGGAAAAATATCATCAGGATAATTTTTGCGATTGGGTTGAAGATCATGTAAGTTGTTCGAATAACATATTATTGCTACTAGTCTTAATCTAAATTTATATCGTTATGCATTTGTTATAAAATTTGTTTTGTCAGATCCACGATCCGAATTTGTTTGCATCATTAGAGAGAGATTCAAGATGTTTAGCTCAATTTCCTAACATGGATGTTGCATATTATAAAGGATTCAATGTCCTTGGATACAAATTTTAAGTTAAGGACATAAAAACATCTCGAACCACTAAGAATAGTAGGATTGGGACTGTAGGATTGGATAGTGTGATTTATTGTGGATATTTAAATTGCATACTCGGCATCCAATATCCCGGACGATCAAAACTATTTTATATATTTCAGTGTATTTGGTACGATACATGAACCGATACGGATAAGTGGAGAAACAATCTCGAGACTTGGAAAGATGAATATGAATTGACTTGTGTGAACACACTTCGATTTTACGGTCATGACGATCCATTTATCTTTCCGCAACAAGGTTTCAAGTATACTATTCACAGTGCTTGAAGCATCCGGGATGGAGTGTTGTATGCCGTTGGAAACCCAGGGATGTTTATGATGTCCCGGAATTCGAGGATTGTATGGAGGACAGCGATGATGATGAAGAAGAGAGAAGACTTAGAGTGCTCCGACTGTCTATTTCCAAAGACGGGTTGTCTTCGGCTGATCGTGAAGTTACGTGGGTTAGAAATGATATCGATGATGAAATCCAAGTAGATATGTCTAATACGTCTACGAAACGAAAAAGGTTATCAGTAATATTGTATTATCACTTCACATTTGTACGATCTATACATATATTGCATGCATATATAATGATTGTACTCTTATCTAGGTCTGATGACGACGCCCGGAGCAGCGAGGGGCGGCAGGATCACCAGCCGCGGCAGAGGCAGAGCTGTTCTGCCGCCTAGGGAGCTATGTAAAGAGCTCCAGAGGGCTGGTCTTGCACCTTGATCCGTATCCCCTTCGGATGACTCTTTCCGTGTGGACTTTGCTACACCTCCAGATATATTGCACGCATATTCATTTTGAATGTAATATTATAGATATACACACATATTTATTTTTAAATTACTTATATAGTCAATGTTTAATTGTTTAGCTGTAGGTGGTGTGCCTACATCAGAGGCAGAGGCCATAACCGCATCTGCATGTATGTTTATATATCATATAGTGTATGCATATTGATTTAGAATGTTATATCATAAATATACACATATTCGTTTTGCTCTTACTTAAATAATCGATTTTTGATTGTCTAGTTTTGATGAACCACACTCCGATATTTCGAGTTCTATGATTCTTGAAAGACCGCTTGATTTAGACTCTTTTTAAAATAAGGTAGACAAGTTTTTCGAGTCTCTTACGTCCATAATTTCTGACGAATCGAGTGTTTTGAATCCTGGTGCACAACATATTAACCTTGAAACTTTAAACCTTCCTAGTGAATCTGCCTATTCCACTAACATGGATATTGATTCGTTTCTTTCCGATAAGATCATCAATTGGAACATCGATGAAAGTTTCAAAAGTATTTTCACCGAAGAACTCGCGTTCCTTAAAGACTTGGATGTTGCAATGAATCAACCTCCGTCTGAAATTCGTGCGCCTCTGTTTGAAGTCGAAGAAGTTGAACCACGACCCCTTCTTCTTATTACATACGAGAATGTGAATATTCCATCCATTTCTTATCTTTTACATTCTCGTTTTCGTTCACACCCACTTTTTCGTCTCTACCAACCGAGACGTAAAACCTTTCGATTTCACCTCTTATCTTCCACCCACTTCATCTCTTATCGTTACTCTCATTTATGTTTCTTCTACTCGAGATATGGTACAACCTCCATTTTTATACAGTCTCGAGTTTTCTTCACGTACATCCGTTTCGCATTCTTCTACCAAGCATGGTGTCATCTTAATAAAATATTTGAATGGTTGGTTTTAACTTTTGGTCTTTATAAACCTTTGTGTAGACCGATAATATTTATTCTCCTCCTCTTATATTGAATTTCAATACTTATTAAAGAAAACACTGTTTTACTCAAGTTTGATGGGGGGAGAAGAAAAATATTTTGAAAATAGTTCTTGAAAGAAATGGAATTTTTGCACAATTGTGAGTCAAAAACAAGTTTGGGGGAGGATTTTAATGTCATTTACTCTTGACCCCATCTTTATACCATCTTATTGAACTGTTCCTTCTAGTCTTCAGGATTTGAGCTTACAGGACAACATCAGTGAGGACACTGCTGCAAACAAGTTTGGGGGGATGGTTTGTATGGATGGTTTATATATATCCACGCATCATATGTAAATATTGCATATTGCGTTTCATAATAAATTTTTGAAAATAAAAGTTAGAAAGTGAAAATACATATAAAAGATAGGAAGAGATTTAAGAAATGCAAGAAAATTAGATATTTTAAAACGAAACTAGTAATACGTAGTCATGAGCTTGTTCTCCGCCGAAAGACCGGGAAGACAAACGTCTTGCCTGAATTTGGGGGCAGATGCTATTTGGTTTTATCCGTCCACCTCTCCAAAGATGCCAAGTTGATTTATGACACCGTATATCGGAGGTTTAGACGGATGCGGCCGTTGTAGCAGACTTCGTCAGATTCCCCCTCGTTTGAGGGGTTTTTGATTGTGGGGACGCTCTTCCCTGCAGGCGCAAGCCCCTGCAGTTAATTACGCTACCGCATCGCGGTAACAACTTTCTCCTTCTCCAGATGGTCACTTCGTGTCGTGTGTGTTTGTTTTGTTTTTGGTTGCCCGTGGATTGTATACGGAGACTAATTTATGTTGTCGCCCGTAGAGCGTGGATTGGTCCAAATCCGTATTTTCTTAGATTTGGGTTTGGGTTGGGTTTAAGGATCGTTAATCTCATTTGAGACGAAGATCAACTTAAACGTTTGTTAAAGATACATTAGTCTAATTTTAGACTAAGATCAACTTAACCATTTGTTAAGGATACGTTAGTCTAATTTTAGACTAAGATCTACATAACAGGATCATTTAGATCCAACAAAAGAGCATTTAGGCTCTATTGTTTTAGTTTAGGGACTTTTCGGTCCAAAAGTTTAAGGACATCATAGTCCATGGAGTTTAAGGACATCATAGTCCATAGTTTAAAGACGTCATGGTCTGTAAAGGTTAAAGACATCATAGTCTATGAGTTTAAGGACCCAACAGTCCATGATAGCTTAGAGACATCATAGTCTGTAAAGTTTAAGGACATCATAGTCCATGAGTTTAAGGACTCCACAGTCCGTGAAATGTCTGGTTGTCGGGACCCGTCACCTCTCTGAAAACGTTGAAGGATTACAACGACAAATATCAAAGGAGTGAAGAGATGTACCCTTGAACCAATATTGGTTGGGAGATTTGTAGTCCAATTTGGGACTAAGATCAAAGATTTGTGAGCATATGGGCTCAATTAATCTGAATCAGGGATCTGTGGCCAACTTGGGCTCGGCCCATTCAGTTGAAATGTTAGACGTTTAATTAGGCTCGGTTCTTTTTCATTTAACAATGTCGAGCATTGGTCCTGACAACTTTTTGTCTTTTATTGAATGCTGAGCACTCATTATGGCTCTGGGCTTTATCATTTAAAGAACAATTTATGTTCTCTCAGCGCACACGTGAGGAGCATGTGGTGCGCTTGGCGCTGTGAGCCAGTCAATGAGCACAGAAACGCTTATGTTAAGTAGCGCACACGTGAGGAGCACGTGGCGCGCTTGGCATTGAGCGCCAGTCAATAAGCGCAGAGCGCTTCTGTTAAGCAGCGCACACGTGAGGAGCACATGGCGCGCTTGACGTTGAGCGCCAGTCAATGAGCGCAGAGCGCTTCTGTTAAGTAGCCTACATGTGAGGAGCACGTGGCGCGCTTTGCGCCGTGCATCAGACTTTGGAGCGCTGAGCTTCTTCTTTAAACTTGGAGCGCTAAGGCTCTGCAGTGCTAGATTTGGAGCGCTGATGCGTTTCTTTAAACTTGGAACGCTAAGGCTCTGCAGCGTTGTGCGCTAGATTTGGAGCGCTGAGGTGCTCCTTTTAATTGTGGTGCTAAGGCTCTTTTTAGGCAGCTTTGCGCTCTGAGAATTAAATTTTCTCTTATAAGAGACTTTGTCTCGTGGATCTAAGAGCAAAGTTCTTATTTTATAGGAGAAGTTTCAATCTCTTATATTCTTGGTGAAAGGCTTTGCATTTATGGATCTGTGATTCTAAGAGAATTGAATTATTCTCCCCCTTTTTTAGAATGAGATGTTATAATCTCTTTTGTGAAAAGACAATTTGTCTTAAAGATCTATGATCTGGTAAAAGAATTAAGTTCTTTTTCTAATGAGATGCTTTGATCTCTTTATTTTACCTTGAAGAAATTCTTCTTCTGCCAAGAGCTTGCTCTTCTCTTTGGATTTTCTCAAAGTTTGTGTGTGTGTGTGGAGGGGGGGTTCCTCTCCGTGGGACTTGAAGTCTTGGGTCCTTTATATAGGGTAGGCTGATTTGTTGAATCAGTTGAAGAGATCTCTTCTCTAATTGATTTGGAGATGTTTCCCACCGTTGGATCTTTGATCCCAGGGATTCTGTTTTACAGAAGGCAATCTTCTTGTTTTTTAACAAGATTGGGAAATCTTTTCCCATACAGAATTTATTCTGTATTTTGGTGATTTTTAATCACCATTGGATCATTGATCCAACGGTGCTCTGATTTTCAAAGCATAATCTTTCCTGTTTGGAAAGATTCTGAGGAATGTTTCCTTAACAGAATTTTATTCTGGTCAATTGATTATTTTTAATCATGTTCGTTGGATTTTTGATCCAAGGGCCGAGAACATTCTGTTTTATCGCTAGCGCTCACGTGCTTTGCACGTGGTGCGCTGCTTAGAGTGCAGCGCTCACGTGTTGTGCACATGGTGCGCTGCTTAGAGTGCAACGCTCTTAGCGCTAGCGCTCATGTGCTTTGCATGTGAGCGCTGCTTCAGAGTCTTTGACTCTCAGGGCTGGCGCTGCTATGAAGCGCTGCTTCATTTCAAATTTCAAAATTTGAGCAGAGCTTTGCTCTGATTCGGGAAACAGAGCTATTGTCCCAAGGGTTAGTAAGATGAAGAAATCACTAATCTGCGGATAGAAATAAGTCTGAAAAATAGTCTCTATTCTTGAGTCCAAACTTCTGAACGTTGATACCCTACTATACACACTTGCACACATCTTGAAATTTAGGATAGTAGAGGATACCTTGAAATACTCTTGCTATCACGCCCCGCTTCCCAGTGTACGGGTAAGGAGACGTGACTGGGCCCGCTACATATTTACTCAGAAGTAAACACGCTAAGCGTAACTAAGCAATATAATAAATGTATACAAGAAAAATGATAAGAGATGTAAATGAACAACAACTTTTATTTATTAAACATTTCTTTACAATACAACTGAAAAATAAATACAATGATGAAAGCAATGCCTAAACAATGGCATGAACATGAAAGTAAAGTATATACGAAAGTCTAGAGCTCGGGGTTTTCGCTGAATTGATCCAAATCCTCTGAACTGGGCTCTATCTCTAGTGAGTCGGATCCACCTGACAACATTCCAAAGAAAAAAGAGAGAAGGAATGTCATCAGCGAACAATCGCTCGGTAAGTCCCAAAGAGAGATATAAATAGAGTAGATAGATAAAAGAGTATAACTGGTAATGTTTGATTATAATGTTAAGGCAGTTATTTGTAGCTTTGTATAGAATATGCCAGTGTATACGAGAGGAGTCCAACTATTCCGTGGACTAAGGTATACGGAGCATAATGAACCGTTAAGCCACAGAACAACAACAATGGATATTCAGGTTAGGTGTATTAAAGTGACCGTCTCGTGCCACTTCTAACACATTCCGTACCAATCTACCCCTTTAAAACCCCGTAATATCTTTTGTATTGATTGTATTGTTTTGTAGTAATAGATGTACGACTTGCCGAAACCATGATATCAGTAGTTCATGTAAAAGGAAAGGATATAGGCGGATAGTCATGTAGATCAGTCAAATGTATATCCATGGTTCGGTCAAATCATGTTCATGTTGATATAGATTGAATTTCGGTATAAATAGATTCATGTTGAATTGGAGTTATACTTGAATCATATTTAAGGATAGATTGATTCAGATTAGACTGAGACTCTGCCTGAGTCAGACACTTAAACAGAATTGAAGTCCTGAATTAGTTTCAGTGTTATTGGTAACTGCTGTACATGGACGGCATAATTTATGTCTTTTTCCAAGATAATTACCGTATTGATAACACCATTTTTAGTTTGTCTACCTTAGTGGGCAAGCACCCATATTCTCCGGCTCGCCGAGGCTCAAGAGAACTGGTCCCGCTTAAACCTATATTTACTAGGGTCCTTATTTTAAATCAATATAACTTGAGGGGTTTTTATAAAAATAGTTTTGATATATTTTCAAAATACACCTCAAGTATTTATTTATCGTCTTTAGGGTTTTCATAGATGTAATTTTTATAACATGAAATATTCTAGTGGATATAAATCTAACTTAAATAATATATGGTATTTTCTTGTAATTTGGCTTGTATTGAATGTGATGGTATTTTCATGATCTTTTGTGATTCTTTTGATTTAGAAAACATGGAATATATATATAATATTTTAAAATATATATTTTGATAATATTTTTATATATATTTATTAAAAATAGAATTTATTTATTTAAATAGAAATCATGTTTTTCTTAAAATTGTAATACAAATTCTATCGAGATCGTATGCTCAGTGAGGAGGTCTGCATATCGCCCTACTAGTTTGATGGATGTGCGATAATCCGCACCAATCAAATCGGATTCCCCACGAATGGGTTGTAAGGACATAATCGTATGGAATTTAAATAACACAATTTTAAAGAATACGGTTTTGTAATAGTTTAGGGTATTTTATTGTAACCTTGTAATTATCCCACAAATAAAGTTCCAAAAGCCATCGTGCTATGTCAAGGATGAGTGTTGTGATGAGGCAGGTCATTACCTCGTGAGTTTTCTAAAGATAAGATGAGCCAAACTATAAAGTAATGTCGTATGTAAAATAGATGGTATTTTATCGTAAAAGTTAAATAAAAGTTGTTTAATATTATATTTTGAATTTGAAACTTGTTCCAAATGTTATTTAATGGTTAATAAATAATATATAAAAAGATAGTAAATTTGTTATTAAGAAAACTTACGTTTTTAATGAAATTAGAATCGGAAGTCGGAATAACTCCGCTTCCGACGAGTTTTGAAAAAAGGATTCTATTTACTAGAGAGAGAAGAGGGAAAATGGGGCTTACAAGCTTAGGGTTTAGAGGAGAGGTAAAGGAAAATGTTTGCGGCCTTCATGGAGTCGCCGGAAGTACTTCAAATTCTCGCCAGAACTTTGACCTTGGCTAACTCCACTTGTACAACTTTGGATTTAGAAATTTTAGAGAGTTTTGATACTAAATTTCAGAATAGAGAGAGCCAAAGTGTAGAGGGTATTTATAGAATAGAATTAGGGTTTTGTGAGTGAAGAGAGAGTTAAAAACGCATTAAAATTGTGGATTAATGCCTCATTTTAAATTCTCTGTTAATGTGCAGGAAAAACAAACAGTATAGGGGTAATGGGGTAGGCCAAGGGGTGCTAGGGTTAAATTTTGGGGGCATTCCCTACGGATTTAATCGGCGGTGTCGGTCCCATATGTTGATCCCGTCGGTCGGATTCGAGGGGTTGGGGCTTGGATCTTGGCCACGTGTCCTCGGCTGCTTAATTATCATTTTCCACATGTTTGTTTTATGAGACTTTTCATTTTTACGTGTATTGCACGTGTAAACTTTTGAGCTTCTAAAAGTTTAAAAGAAAAAATCAATTAAAAATAATATGTGGCTGAGGGGATTTGAATACAGGGGCTACGTCACAGCAGTGCAAGGGCTTTACCAGTGAGCTACAAGTGCTTTCTTGCTGTTCGAAAGCAAATCAAATACTTATAGGATACACGGGATTGCAAATACTTTATTTGTACATTAATTTTTAAACAAATTTTCTGTACATTAAAGAGTCGCTACACTTGCCTGAAAACCTTAGTATGAAAAAATAATAATAACAAAAATATAAATGGTGCAGAAAAATGAACACTGGTTTTGTAATTACTTAAGACAGTATAAAAAAATATAGTGAGGGTGTTTTATCATCTAGCGCCTTAGACCAACTGGTTTGGGAGTCACTGCTAAGCCTCACATGTTGCATGACTAGAATATTACTTATTACGTCTTAATAAGTGAGCACATTCGGTAATCGGTTGGTTAGTGCCTCAAGAAGTATTAACGGCCGCATGAAGAATGTGTGAGCAAATCCATCTAAAACATCACCGTCTAAAAAGTACTAAGAAATATAGACAAAGGGTATGATAGCTTGAATTGAATTTTCCAAGTGTGGGGATGTATTTTACACACACGTAGGGGTATATGATCGATATTTGGAGGAAAAGGGAGGTAGAATAAAGACGATATTTTATTGAGAGATGATGTGATTTCTGACATCTTTTCAAGACCATTAAGATAAGGCTCATGACAACTAAAAATCTAGTGTAGTTTGAAACTCTTATTTTCAAGATTTTCTTTTATATGTTCCTTATTTTTACATGTAATTTTTATCTTCTTTCTTTTATTTTGGGATTTTATGAGTGTAATCCGCTTAAACCCCTCAGGAGACAACACTCCTTCTACTAGGGACACCTAGATGTTTAAAGGCTTATTACATGAGCTAAGTGCAACTGCCTACGAAAGTGTGCTAGGTTTTTTCTTTTCGAAATAAATAGTTTGCTCGGGACGATCAAAGATAAGTTTGGGGGTATTTGATCGGTCGAATTTATTGTACATTTGTATGGACATTTTCCCTACTATTATTATTAATTACTAAAAGGTGTTATTTGTAAATTAAGAGCATATGTGGATTTATGTGTAAAAAGATTATCATTATATGTTTCTTAATTTATAATTAATATAATTAGGGAAATATATGCATATCATATTTAAATAAAATATCAATGAGATTATTTATTATTGAAATATGCATATCATATCAAATATTTTTAACCAATATTTTTAAGATATCATATCATTTAATGGGTTGGAATAAGATCTCAAATAAAATAAATGCTACTAACAATGTGATTTGAGATATTGTGCAGGTATTATAATAGATCAGTTCAGGTCTAAAATATAAGTAAGAGATTCATATCAAATCGATTTACAAAACCAAATCTGCCAAATATTAAGAGCAAATTGAAAAATCTCGCAACGGTTGAGGACATTTAGTTCTAGCGCCAGCGCTCACTTGCTTTGCACGTGGTGCGCTGCTTAGAGTGCAACGCACTTAGCGCTGGCGCTTACGTGCTTTGCAGGTAGTGCGCTGCTTAGAGTGCAGCGCTCTTAGCGTTGGCGCTCATGTGCTTTGCACGTGAGCGCTACCTCAGAGTCTTTGACTCTCTCAGCGCTGGTGCTGCTATGAAGCGCTGTTTCATTTCAATATTTGAATTTTTGAACAGAGGTTTGCTTTGATTGGGGGAAACAAATACCCCCTCCACCGTTGCGCTTATGTGACCCACATGTGAGTACAGCGGTGGCAGCATCTGCGCCCTTGAATCAACTCAGAAGTTGAAACGGCTCCCAACGCCTATAAATAGGACCTTTGGCCCTTGAGATGATTTCTGTTCATCTTCTTTCTTGTTTTCTGAGAATTATTCTCCTTCAGAGCATAGCTCTTCATCTTAAGAATTTTCTTAAGGACAGAACTTTGTCAGAATTTAGGTAAAGATTAAATCTTTTAAAGGATCTTTTAATAATCTAGGGTTTTACCCATTAA
The DNA here is from genome assembly GCA_030015575.1 of Agapanthus africanus. NCBI lineage: Eukaryota > Viridiplantae > Streptophyta > Magnoliopsida > Asparagales > Amaryllidaceae > Agapanthus > Agapanthus africanus. Next base: position 88,771,069 of record JASDDO010000026.1, on the reverse strand, counting down.
CAGAGCTTTGCTCGTCATAGATCTTCGATCTAAAGAAAACCTTTTTAGGCTTTTATTAACAGAGCTTTGCTTTCTTGAAATCATAGATCTGAAGAGATCTTTCTTAGGGTTTCTTAACCCATTAACAGAGTTTTGCTCTTCTTTTCAAATCATATAGATTTGTTAATCTTTCATAAAGAACTCTTAAGAGTTTGTTTATGGATTTTGAAGATCATGGAATTTTTATTCATTAAAACTTTACTTTAAGTTTTCTGATGGGTTATTCTATCATTCTTACATAGCAAGGCTCTTGAGGAATTTTTATTCCTATCATCATTAGAGTTGACAGATGTCACTCTGTCACAGAGCGCTGCTCTCAAGGGGAGATTTACTCCTCGGTCCGAGGGGTTCTCATTGAATGAGAATCCTTCTTTGAGGATTTCCTTATTTAATGATAGTCTCATCAAATGATGAGACTGTTTTGTTAATGATGAACTGTCATCTAGATTTTGTGGGTCCCCTTTGGTCCCCTTTTTTTTTTACTGCATTGCAGTGCGGTATGGATTTAAAGTACCTAGTGATAGAACTTAAACTTGTAGGGTTACTAGGCACTTTCACAAGGGTCTATAAGGCATCAATCATGCCCGATTTCAAATTTAAACATGCCGAACAACCCTAACCAAGATCTTAGACTAGAGATTAGGCGAAACAAAGCAAGTAAACAACTTTACTTCTAAGAGTTAGGGATTACAACCTTTGTAGTCCGTTCCTTCACTTCTAAAGCTCCGTGTTGAGGTCCCTTCGCTGCGATCATCGAGTATTTGGACTCTAGAGAGGCTCCACAAAAGAAAGATGCAAGCTTGCTTCCGATCTTCGATAACAAAGATGATCTACCTTGAAGAAACTCAAACCCAAGCTCATGCTTTGCTAATCAAGTATTAACAAAGCAAACACCCTAATCTAAGTGGATAGAATAGATGGGGATGATGAAGTAAGAATTTAGCTCTCATTTATTTTCTATTTCTCACTCATTTTCATCACAAGTCAAAAAGCTAGAAAGCTTTTATCTAGAGGAAGAAGAAGATGAAAACCATTTGTGATGAATAACGAAAACTTAAGTGAGGTTAGAAATGCAACCATGGGTTAAGTATGGAGACTTAACCCATGTAGAGAAACAAATATGGTTAAAGGGTTGGGTTGGGTTAAGGAAATATCTTTGCAAAATATCACAAAATATCAAGGTCAAAGTCAAAGCTTCAAGAAGCTTCTTGAAAGCTTCATGAAAGCTTAACCCTAATCCAAACCCTAACCATATTTAAACTCCACAAATCATGTTTCATTTATAACCCTAACATGTTACAATATTATATATCACATATACAATATTTATTGTAACAAAATAAAATAATACAATTAACATATATCACATATATATCAATGTATTACCCGAGTGAGAAAAAGAATTTTTAAGTGAGCTAATATTAATTAATGCAGTTTAATATATCAAATATATAATTATACATTAAATTATCGAATCAACACTTGATCCGATAATCCGGCTATTTCACAAATAACCGACTAATATAATCTGTATTAGTTCATCGAATCAACACTTGATCCGATGACCCGGCTATATCACATATACCCGGCCGATATCACATATCGCGAGAATCTAATACGGTATCACATACACGTATTGTTCTCGGTCCCACACATATCATATATGTGCTCCTACTCCATTTTGCCTGAGCCAGGAAACCTCTGTGTAGGACTCTAAAGAATCGTCAATACGCCGGCAGTAGGTGATGATCATATCAAACACCCACAAGCTGCAAGCGGTCAGCTAAATGTAACAGCCACCCAGGTATTGAGCGGTCAGAAAATCAACAAGCAACCCTGTACATTCTCCTGCGAATCCAATCGGTAACACTCTCGTACAGTCCGGTCTCTTCGTCTGATATGTCGCATATCTCGCCTAGGGGTGGTAAACGTCAGACCCCAGTATCTTGATAAGTCGTGTCGATATGTGGTCCATAACAGTTCGAGAAATTACTGATAACACTTACCAGTAAATCTCAGCAACCCTGGCCAGGGATTTCCAGTTATAGCCAATCGAACACAGCGCAACATCAACTCCCTATACCGGGAGAGACGAAACCCCTCCTATCGCTCATTGCCTCCATGTGATTCGGGACTGTACCCAAAGCCACCTTTTTGCACGCCCTCTTAGACGTGGTATGATGGAAATCAAAGCACAATGGGAATCACATAAGACTCTATGACGATTTCGGGTCTACAGACTAACCTGTACCAGTGTCACCAGAGAACTTCCATCTGACGTGAGGTATAATACCATCTGGGAGTTCTCAGCGAGTCCGTCCAGTGTACCAAGCTCCACTGAGCACCCGTATGCCTTCTCTGATGTCAAACACCAATGGATATGAGATCATCCATCGCCCATCATATGGGTCAAGAAGCGCATACGCTAGTCTACTCTGGAGTATCGATGCCCTGTCTCGGTACTCTCACGACTAGGAACATTTGAAGGATGTACTTGGCGACTACACTGTCCTCACTAGTATGATCTGCATCATAGTCCTGGTAGTCAAGTACTCATCCTAAGGGCTTTATTAACATGTGACATAGAGACAATCAGAGTACATGTTAAGATAAAGAGTAACCAGATAGCATACTATCATGTCGAGCAAGAAAGTCCTCCATATATATGTCCAAGCATCCACTACAATATACAACATATATATAGTAATGGCCTCTAGGGCATACATATAACTAACAAAACTGTAGTATTAGTGGCTGAAAATTTGTTCTTTTCCGTGCAGGCACTATGTCTTTCGACACTTCCTTCCCGTTCGTCTTCGGAAGGCGGATTCCCCGAAGCGCCCGTGGACAGGGAAGTCTTTGCACTGATTAAAGACCATGATCCGGAGTACAAGAATCTCCATATATGGGGAACATGGTACAACCAAATCATCAAAGGTCGTCGGAGTTTTTCTTGCGCGACACCTTCGGAACCTATTTCGGCTATCCCTTATGCGGATGCACCCCCGATAAACTATACTGTGGAGAAGGTGAATTGGACTTCAGAAGGTCTTCTTCGGCCTTCTATGGCCGCAATACCCGTGCAGCCGCCGGTGGTTTTGGACACTCTAGGGCGGCGCATATGTCAGGGCGAATCGCGCCCTTGGGGACAGCCATACAACATAGGACTAACTCCCCGTCACCTAGCCGGATATATGCAGTGGGCCCGATACATCTTATCGGTGAAGAAGTCACAGCTGCTAAGGCTCGGATTGTACCCTGCTATCTATGCTTCTTTATTCCAGTATTCCGCACCTCCTACATGGTGGGTCAAGGCATTTCTGGAGCAATGGAACATTCCGACCCACACTTTCCTCTTATTGGATCGAGAAGTCTCCATTTTTTTGGAGGAATTTGCTGAGGTCTCTGGTTTACCCGTTAGGGGAGAACATTACGAGGAGCTGCTTCCTCTGGATGAGTATATTTTTGCCACCAAATCAATGGTAATGGGTCTTACCCCGGAAAACGCTATTCAACACCAATTCCCGAGCTTGATAAAGGTGCTAAATATCTATGAGAACCTTTTTCTCGAATCCGAAGGTCGTGGGGTTAATTTTACGGATTTTATCGCTCGTTTTCTCCACTTGAAAGTACTGTCGAAAGAAGCTGCGAAGTTCGCCAAACTTGACGATCCTTTTGGCTTAGGTTTGGGCAACCTACTGACGGCGGAGGCGGATCAGAAGAGTTTCTTTTTCCCCGACACCCCGGTCGTCCTTTTTGCAGAGCTGGCAGCTCCTGGGATCGATGAAGAAACGTTCTTTTTGGGGTTTCTCGGGTTATGGCTGATATGGTTTGCGCTTCCAATACACCCTCGCCGTATGAGGCCATTCGTCTTCTACCCAGCGCATCGAATGGTTGCTGGGATACAAGTGGCCGTCGGGATCGCTTGGTTATCCCATTTGTATCACGGCCTCAGCTTGGCAGTGGATACTACTGAACCAGGGGTGCAGCCAGCAAACTTCTCGATGCATTATTTCACCTCGTGGCTCGAGTTGCACGTGCTTGGCGTCTTCGGTATCCACAAATGGCCTTGTTTTTATGACAAGTGTAAGTTCCCTTGGATCATGCAGCTGGTCGATGCATCCATTGTAAATCCGACACTACGGGAAGCTAGGGGTTTGCTCCTTCGTCCGCGCACGGTTGGAGATGGCATGTCCTTCACCGATAAAATTCTGACCATCGGCCATGAATCCGCGAAAACGGTGCTGCCATTGCAGGAAATTTTTAAAGATGGGGCATCTGTCTTGAAAGATCGGGAGATTCTTCATCTATACTCCATCAGGCCGGGCTTTCTTGTATTTAGGCAGAATGATTCGGCGTTGTTTATGAGATATAACCCGCATCATTTCGCCCAGCAGTTAAGCTATAATCAGGGCGTCCCGCTTGAGGCTTTCTTGGCAGAACCGGCTGCCACTGAAGAGGGTATCCGGAGCGCGCCGCATCATTTTATGCGCCTAAAAACAGGGTCCAAATTCTTCATTAGTGAACCCAACCGCGTTCCGAAGGCCCTGAATGTGTATGTGGCGTGGTATCAACATTCGATGGGCGTCGTCATTAGAGAGGAAAAGAAATTGCTGCTTGATCGCAAGGGTGCAGCGCCGACTGGTAATCCAAATGTCCTTCTGAAGCGACGGACCATTGTCTGTCCTCCCTTGAGAGAAGCTGTTGCGGCTGTGGTTCTGCGTGATATGCCTGAGCTACCGCTACCGCGTGCTCCCGTTGAAGTGGCAGCTGTGGCATTTCCTGAGTATGGCTTGGGTGCGGAGATCGGGACTCGCCACCCGAAGTTGCCCGCTAAGCGCAAGCTCGTGTTACCGGCGACCGGTACTCGCTCGCAGAAGAAGAAGAAGTCGATTCTTTCTGCGGACGTTGTATTCGATCAGGAGCCCCATGCTCCTTATAGCGAAGGCTTAAGAGAATACGGGACCAACGAGGGTCTATTCATGGCGCCGGATGATACTAATCTGGAGGCTGCCATCGCAGCTTCCGAGCGACTAGCTAGCCACAAAGCAGGAATGATCATCCTCGCTGAGTCAGGTAGTCTTTTGTCGTATCTTTTTGTCGTTGCATTACATTTTTATTATCGTATTTTGACTGACACTTTTTCTTCAACAGGCGTTTCCACTGAAGAGGCTCTCATGGATTCCCTCAAGACTTTTGAGGAGGAAGAGAGGCTTTGCGTTTCGCTGGGTGTTGGTATATTTCGGCTCATTGTGCCTTCATTCCCTTTTCTTATGGATAATCTGACCCCTTTTTCATCTTATCGCAGGGACTACTTTGACCCAAGTTATCTCAACTGTCATGCCAACTTCGCAGGGTGGTGCGGAGACGCTTTCAAGGCCGGCTACCGCAGTACCAGCTTCCCCAGTATCGCCAAAAGAGGCTTCACTTAAGCAACCGATGACGGACGCCATAACGGCTCCAGAGGTAGCTCCTAGCGCGGACGATAACGTCTTCTTGACGGAGGTCCTGAGAAGATCAGCTCTCATGGCCCAGCCAGAAAGGAAGCGCGGGAGGCGTGCAGCAAGAGAACGTAACGCCGCCTTGGCTGTAGGTGCCGGATCGAGCGCTGCTTCTCCTATCTCTGCTCCTTCAGAGGGTGCTCCGGTCACCCTGTCTACCGCTCACAGACAGGTGGCACGTGCGGCTCGGGAAGCAATTGAAAGGCCGACCCAAAGTAACGTAACACTGAGTCCTTTTGTCAAAGTTTTAATCTTCAGATTCTCATATATCTTATCCTGCAGGGCCAAGTCCTGGTGAGGAGGTGGCGGGTGAGATGACGGCAACTACTGAGCCCGAAGCGGTCACTCTTTCCCAGGAGTCCGGGACTGCTCCCATTGCCGCTCTTTCCGCTTGCGGTTCCCGCCATCGCCTGGCATCGCGAGTGTCACGACGGCTCTCATGTAATCAGGGGACGAAGCTACGGGCGGCGAAACCATCCCCCCAAATGAGATCGAAGAAGTTGTGATTCTTGGCGATGCTCCCGTCACAGTTCTGGCTGATGATCTGTCTGGTAGGTCTCGGGTCGCTGCATTCTTTTTGTTTTGCAATCCTTTCTGATGACATTCTGTTCCTTTCGAATGTAGGTGTAGCGAGCGCTGAGGTTGCGACACCTGAAGAAGCACTACCAGTTGCCGCTCTGATGTCTTCTCAACTGTTGGAAGGTATGGGTTTGTGATCAATTTAAATCGAGGGCGGTATCTTTTGTGTACTGACCATGTATCATCGTAATCTTGCAGGAGTTCTCTTTGATCATCTGTATCAAGTGATGAACCCGCACTTCTCCTTCCAGTCGGAGATTAGTCTGTTCGTTGGTGTCGGTGAGTATCTTTTCTAACCGACGTCTTTTCTTTTCTTTAACGGGCGGACATGTTATTGCTAATTCTTCTTTGCATTAGTTGTAGCCTTACAAATTGAAGGAGGGGACGAGGGTATCGTCGCGCCACCGGTACTCCCAGCTCTGCCTCCTGTTGCAGCCGGTATATTAGACTCTATTGTTCATGTATCTTCTTTATTTCTTGAGTCGTCATCTGACTGTGATTTTTTTTGCAGCGATTGCACCGACTCCAGCTCCGTTCGAGTCTCGCATCATAATGCCGGCAGGGACCTTTTCTAGACGTCCATCTTCAAAAGGCGCTGTGACCAGTCTGCGTATGTTGAGTGAATACATTGAGGAGCTTGACGCGGAGGCCCCCACATTCGCCGTAGATTTTGCTGCCGAGGTTAATCCAATGTTGGTGATGCTTGTGAACTTCCATAACAAGGGCGTCGTTGAGTCTTGGGTTAACCACTGCAGGAAGATTGAGGCCTGCCTGCATGAGCTTGAGCTTAGGCATCCTGCTCCTGAGATTTTGCTTTGAACTCCCAGCGGGCTGCGTGGGTTGAGCAGAGCGTGTCCTTCCTCCGCCATTTTGAACAAGAAGCGACCTTGAGGCGGAAGGAATGTGAGGAAGCTTCAGGTGAATCCGCCCGGCTGCGCGCCCAAGTTGAAGCGAATGCCGTGCAACTGAGAGCCGTCTTCGACAATTTGCAGCAATGTATTTCGGACGGGCCGGCATTAAGGCAGAAGCTCGATTCTATTGAGCGTGTTACGTAGAGTCGCGAAGATGCCCAACGGGAAATCGATGAGAATATTTCATCATGCTTGCAGCAAAGGGCTCGAATTGAAGCGGAGCTGGCCGCGGCGGCTGATCACGAGAAGGCACTGAAAGGAGTGCACGAGCAACTTGCTGATTTATTGAAAACGCTTCCTTCATATGATTCAGCTTGTACTCCATTGAATTCATGAATAAAAGATACACACATTTTTTTTTATTCTACCGTTGCTTTCTTCAATTTTATGAGCCGTGAGGGTCTCATAAAGACTTTTCTCCCTACGAGTCGAGAAGATCTCGTAGGTGTGTTTTCTTCTTAGGAATCGTGAGAATTCATAAGTGTGTTTTCTCTTGAGAGTCGTAAGGATCTCCTAAGAGAATTTTCTCCTTACAAGTCGAGAGGACTCATAAGTGATTGTTTCCTTTCTTGTCGGAGAGTGTGGCCTGTAGAAAATCTACCTTGACCTTTCTGCGAGGCAATGATGGCTTAGGAGACAGGGTTAGGATCTGTCACCTAAGACTTTTCAACTTTATGAGCCGTGAGGGTATCATAAAGAATTTTCTCCCTATAGGTCGAGAGGATCCCGTAGGTGTATTTTCTCCTTAGGAATCGTGAGGATTCCTAAGTGCGTTTTCTCTTGAGAGTTGTAAGGATCTCACAAGAGAATTTTCTCCTTACAAGTCGAGAGGACTCATAAGTGATTGATGAGTTGACCTTCTCCCGAGTCAAAGCATTGCTTTCGGTGGGGAGGTCGAGGGTTGCTCTGGCTGTTTCTCATGGGGTCAGGATTGACCTTAGCCATGTTCTATGGGGCCAGGAGGGGTTGACTTTATCCGCATTTCATGGAGCCAGGGGTTGACCTTATCCGCATTTCACGGGGTCAGGGGTTGACCTTATCCGCATTTCACGGGGTCAGGGGTTGACCTTATCCGCATTTCACAGGGTCAGGAGTTGACCTTATCCTCATTTCACGGGGTCAGGAGTTGACCTTATCCGCATTTCACGGGGTCAGAGGGGTTGACTTTATCCACATTTCACGGAGTCAGGGGGTTGACTTTATCCGCATTTCACGGAGTCAGGATTTGCTCTGGGCGTTTCTCACGCGGTCAGGATTGATATTAGCCGTGTTCTACGGGACCAGGATTTGCTCTGGGCATTTCCCACGGGTCAGGATTGACATTAGCCATGTTCTACGGGACTAGGATTTACTCTGGGCATTTCCCACGGGGTCAAGATTGACATTAGCCGTGTTCTGCGGGATCAGGATTTGCTCTGGGCATTTCCCACGGGGTCAGGATTGATATTAGCCGTGTTCTACAGGACCAGGATTTGTTCTGGGCGTTTCCCACAGGGTCAAGATTAGCTGTGTTCCACGGGACTAGGAGGTGCTCTGGGCGTTTGCCACAGGGTCAGGATTGACATTAGCCGTGTTCTACGGGACCAAGAGGTGCTCTGGGCGTTTCCCACGGGGTCAGGATTGACATTAGCCGTATTCTACGGGACCAGGAGGTGCTCTGGGAGTTTCCCACGTGGTCAAGATTGACATTAGCCGTGTTCTATGGGACCAGGAGGTGCTCTGGCCATTTCCCACGGGGTCAGGATTGACATTAGCCGTGTTCTGCGGAACCAGGATTTGCTCTGGGCGTTTCCCACGGGTTCAGGATTGACATTAGCTGTGTTCTACGGGACCAGGATTTGCTCTGGGCGTTTCCCACGGGGTCAGGATTGACATTAGCCATGTTCTACGGAACCAGAATTTGCTCTGGGCGTTTCCCACAGGGTCAGGATTGACATTAGCCGTGTTCTATAGGACCACGATTTGCTCTGTCGGTTGTCTGTGAACCGTCGAGGTTTGGAATAGGGACCTTGCCATGGCTTCAAGATTGATTGTCGCATCTGAATTATGCTGGAATGAGGAGGAACGCTGTTGGTGATCTCTAGGCTATCTGTGAATCGTCGAGATTTGGCTCTCTTTCTGATGGAGTCTGGTGGGAAGGTATGGTTCCCTTTTTGTTTGTGCCCCTGGATTGTATACAGGGATCGATGTGATCTCACCTGTAGGGTAAAAAGTTTCACTTTATATATTTTTCTTTCCGCGATGCTCTATCATTTCAGCTTTTATATCGCGACAGTCGTGATTGCCCAATCATTTCGGCTATTTTTCGCGGTGCCCAATCATTTCAGCTATTTGTTTTATTTACTCGCTGCTTTTTATTGCGAGTTGCCCAACCATTTCTGCTATTTTGTATGCATACATTTTTACTTGCTGATTTAATTGCAAGTTGCCCCATCATTTCGGTTATTTCATATGCATTTGTGGCTCGCTGACTTTTCACTGTGAGTTTGGGATTTGATACCGATTTAGGCATCAGCATCGCTACAACTGAGATATTTCCTGGAGCGAATCATCATTTGCCTCCGTCTATGTCGAACAAAGGTGGCTTAGCAAATAGGGTTAGGATCCTGTCGACTAAGGCTTTTTGACTTTACGAGTCGTAAGGGTCTCATAAAGGTATTTCTCCCTACGAGTCATGAGGATCTCGCAGGTGCATTTTCTCCTTAGGAATCGTGAGGATTCCTAAGCGTGTGTTCTCTTATAAGTCATAAGGATCTTACAAGAGTGTTTTCTCCTTATAAGTCGAGAGGACTTACAAGGGCTGTCCACTGTGTAAACATATCCCTAGTCGCGGGTGGGACTTTGTTAGGGAAAATGTTTATTCGCGCCCGTGGATTGTATACAAGGGTCAGCATTGAACCGCTTGTAGGGCAAAATCAGGGTATATGACTGCTTAAGAACAGGTTCAGATCCCTGTAGCTTAAGGCTTTTGAATCTTATGAGCCGTGAGGGCCTCACAAAAGGGTTCTCTTTACGAGTCATGACGATCTCGCAAGTGTAATTTCTCCATAGGAATCGTAGGGATCCCTAAGTGTGTTTCTCCTTTGTGAGTCGTAAGGATCTCACGCAGGTGGTTTCTCCCTACAGGGTTGAGAGGACCTTGCAAGTGTCTTTTAACGAGATTGCGCCCTTTCGGGTTTTCACAAAACTCGCCGGTAGTCCTGCTGTTTTTACTCATGGAGCCCTTTCGGGTTTTCATCCGTGCCTATCTCGCTTATGGACATACCGTTTTTTTTCTTTTTTTTTTGTCGTCAGCCTTGGGATGCTAGGTCAGTAGTAGTTTATAAACGTCTCGGTCAACAGCCAGTTTTAGGACATAGTGGTCCATCGTTAGTTTAAGGACATTTCGGTCCGCAGCTAGTTTTAGGACATAGTGGTCCATCGTTAGTTTAAAGACGTTTCGGTCCGTTTGCCGGCTACTATTTATAGAGTTTGGGCTTAGGAAGATAGCGAGCGGACATAGGCGTCGTAATCTATCGTTGACCTAGGCCGTAACTCGTCAGGCGTAGTATTTTTTTTAGGATGCGACCGTTTATTGGCCTGAAATGTCTTTCACCATGCATGTCCATGAGTAGATAGGCTCCACCCTGGTAAACTTTGTCTATGACGTACGGGCCTTCATAGTTTGGCTCGAATTTCCCCCGTTTGGCACGATTAGGGATCATAGGTCTCTTGACCACTAGCTTGAGTTCGCCTTGGCGAAATGTTCTCGGCCTAGTCAATCTTTCGTATGAGCGTGTCATTTTTGCTTTATGAGCTTCCAGGTTTTGCTGTGCCATGAGCCGGGTTTCGTCAAGGGCGTCGAGCTCCTCAAGCCGAAGGTGAGCATTTTCTTCGTCTGTTAGCTCGTAGTGAACCGTCACTCATAGAGAGGGCAACTCTATCTCGAGGGAGAGTACCGTTTCTGTGCTGAATACCAATGCATACGGCGTTGTATTTGTGGCCGTTTTGAACGTAGTTCGATATGCCCAGAGAGCTTCATGCTGTCTCTCGTGCCGGTCCTTCTTATTTCTGGACACTGTCTTTTTCACGATCTTCGTCAAGGTCTTGTTGAAAGCCTCAGCCAGACCGTTAGCTCGAGGGTTGTAGACTGAAGAGTAGCTCCAGTCTATATTATGTTTCTGCGTGAAGCGGCTTGTGGCTTCTGTAGGCTGGCCCGTTATCGGAGATAATCCGTCGTGGAGTGCCGAACCGGTAAATGACCCGTATCTTGAAGAAATGGAGGATATTTTTTGTCTTCACTTCTCTTAGTGGTATTGCTTCTGCCCACTTAGAGAAATAATCAGTTGTCGCTAATATGAACAGATGTCCCCTGGACGATACTGGTTCAATGGGCCCGATTATGTCAGTTCCCCACATTTCTAATGGCCAGCTAGCCACCGTTGGATGTAACGGATTTGGATGTTGGTGGATAAAGTCCCCGTGAATCTGGCATGAGTGGCATTGCTTCGCGTATTCGAGGCAGTCTTGGATCATTGTGGGCTAATAATAGCCCATCCTTTTGATCTTCAGCTTCATCTTCGGCCTGGCTTGGTGAGAACCGCAGAGTCCGTCGTGAGTTTCTTGGATGACTCTCTTTGCCTCTTCAGGTCCCAGGCATCTTAGCCACAGGGAGTTGAACGATCTTTTATACAGAGTATCATTGACAAAGGCGAAGGACAGAGCATGTTTCATGAGCTGATGTCTTGAGGATGCATCTTCAGGTGTTCGTCGGGATTTGAAGTAGTCTATAAAGACTTCTCTCCAATCCTTAGCATTTTCCTGGTCTTTTACTTGTAGGGTTGCTTGCTCTGTCATTCCTTTTTCTTCGGACGACTCTGGAGATATTTCTGCCGGTGTAAGAACCCGACGGCTTTGCACAACGATCCTCACGTCATCGAGATTCTCGTCACCTAGTTCTTTAGCGACCTTGGCTAATGCATCCGCCTTGCTATTTTCCGCACGCGGTATGCTTTCTAGGGCATAGGTAGGGATTTGAGTCAGCAATTGTTGTACCTTTTCACCGTACTTTACCAACTCCGGTTTGCATGTCTGATAGTCACCGTTTACTTGGCTAACGACCAGTTGTGAGTTTCCGTATATAAGGAGGTTTTCAATTCCCATGTCGACAGCGATCTCAAGACCTTCTATCAAAGCTTCATATTCGACTTCGTTGTTTGTCCTCGGCTCTGTTAAGGAGAAGGCAAAGCGCATTATCCCTCCTTGTGGAGTCACAAAGATGAGGCCTACCCCAGACTTGATTATGGGGGAGCTGTGCTTTCGCTTCTTCATGGAAGATGCCCCATCGAAGTAAAGTTCCTACTGGGTATCATTCTCTCTTCTCTCCCCGTCGATCGTGTCAAACGCGTGCTCGTCGGGCAATTCTCAGTTCAAAGGAGAGTCGGCAGGTGTCGGATGCTCGGCAAGGAAGTCGGCGATGGCCTGACCTTTCACTGCCTTGAGAGGAAGATATGTTATCGAGAATTCCATCAAGAGGAGGGCCCATTTAGCGAGCCGCCCCGTTAATATGGCTTTTGACATCAAATACTTAAGAGGATCCACTTTCGATACGAGATGGACCTCATGCACCAATGCATAGTGCCCGAGCTTTGTTATCGCGAAGATCAACGCCAGCCAGTGTTTTTCAATGGGGGAGTAATCGTTTTCTGCCCCCAGAAGAACTCGACTCAAGTAGTAGAGGGCTTTCTCCTTCCCTTGGTCATTTTCTTGTGCCCATAATGCGCCTAGAGAATCCTCAAGGGCGGTTGTATAAAGAATGAGAGGCTTTCCCTTGACCGGAGCGGTCAGCACCGGTGGATTCTGCAAGTATTGCTTGATTTCTTCCAGTGCGCTTTGGCATTTGCGATCCCAAATGAACGGGGTTCCCTTCTTCATTAGGTGACCGTAAGGATGGCACTTGCCAGAAAGATTGGCTATAAATCGCCGGATATACACGAGCTTTCCTTGAAGAGACCGCAGTTGCTTGAGAGTTCTTGGTGGAGGCATTTCCATAATTGCCTTGATCTTCGATGGGTCTATTTCGATGCCTCGATGTCGGACGACGAATCCTAAGAACTTGCCCGAGGAAACTCCGAATGCACATTTGAGAGGGTTCATCTTCAAGTTGTATTTCCGAAGACATTGGAATACTATTTTTAGATGCTCCCAATGCTCTTCGTGCGATTTGCTTTTCACCACAAGGTCGTCAATATAGCATTCGACGACTTCATTTATGAGGTCGTCTAAAATCTTTGTCATAGCCCTCTGATAGGTAGCGTCGGCGTTCTTCAGACCGAAAGGCATCACTTTGTAGCAGAAGATGCCTAAAGGGGTTCGGAAAGAGGTATGCTTCTAGTCCTCAGGATACATCTTTATCTGATTGTATCCCGATGAACCGTCCATGAAGGAGAAAACTTCGTGAGTGGACGTGTTGTCTATCATTAGCTCGGTGACCGGTACAGGAAAGTCGTCCTTCGAGTAAGCTTTGTTGAGATCCCGGAAGTCTACGCATATGCGCACCGTCCCATTTTTCTTCATCACCGGGACGATGTTAGCGATCCAGTCAGGATACTGAACCTCTTGGATGAAGCCGGAGTCGATTAGCTTCTTGACATCGGCATTGATGCTCATCTCAAGCTCAAGCCGCATCTTTCTCGGTGCTTGTTTGACCGGCTTGAAGTCCGGAGATATCGCCAATTTGTGGACGGCTATTTCTGGATCTAATCCGGGCATCTCGGAATAGTTCCATTCGAAACAGTCTTTATACTGCATGAGCACGTCTTTTAGTGTAGCCTCATTTTCTTCAGACAATAGTTCACTGACGAACGTCGGCCGTTGGTCATTTGTCATTCCCAAGTCTATTTTTTTGAGGTCATCTGCAGTAGTATGTATCCCATCTTCCAGCTCTTTTGGCGCCGGTGGAAATTCTAAGATCAACTCATCTTCATCATTTTCAAAGCACCAAGAGAGGTCATCCATATTCTCGGGTTCTTCTTCTGACAGCATTATCGCGTGACAGGTACGAGATCGTTTACAAGACCGATGTTGATCTGGTTCTACTCTCATCGCATAAGTGGCTTTTGATTCATGCTTCCGTGGCGAACTTACCCTCCAACTGTTGGATAGAGAGAATCTGCAGAGTTGATACTGGTCCTCAACCCAGTTCTTGAAGGTGAAGCAGTCTTCGCGAGGATGTCCTATTGCTCGGTGATAGGAGCAATAGTCTGGGTGAGAGACCCCGTCTGCTTGCTCGGGGTGCTTGGACTCCGGGAGTGTCATCATCTGATATTTTATGACAAGATCGAATATCTTCTTTGTCTTGTCTTGGGGAAAAGAATATGCTCGACCTATCTTCTTTATATGAGACGGATCCCGGTTGCTCAATTCTCGATCGCGTGGCTTCTTAGACCCGCTACGCTGCCGTCGAACGTTTTTTTCCGTTCTTTGGTTTATTTTTGCCTCTGCGCCGGGTCTTTTGTATGACGGGTTGGAGACGAAGAGCATTGTCATTCTCCGCGGCCTGTTGAAGGAGGCGCTGCATTCTGGCTTTCTCGTAAATGGCCATTTTGCGGCTATGGTCGTCCCGGACCTTCTGACCCGCTTCCCTTATTAGCTTGTCCATCTGTTCTTCAAATGACGGACTTGGCATTTTCATGGCGGGACCTCGTTTTGGTTCGGGGTTAGCATCTTTTAACAAAACATCTCCTTCTTCGTCAAAGTCATGTATAGCGTAGCAGCTATGTAATTTCTCCCGTTTCTTGGATTGAACATATCCAAGCCCACTCGTTTCCATTCTCCCATTGAGCAATTTTCGCAGAGTTCCAGGGACGCTCCAGATCCTGTTGTAGAACTGGGCTTGTCGCGTGGTTTGCTTAAGGGGTACGCCTTGGCGTCTCAACAGCCTCTTCAATCCTTCTGTGTAATATTTGGGTAGTCGGATGGGCTAAACTCTGTCAAGTGTCGAATCGGCACCATGCCAGACTTCTTTCTCCACTTTGGTTTTCGTGGATTGATAAAAGAGGATCGCCTTTTCATCTTTTCACCTGGGAGGGACGTAGAATGTTTGTAGTTCCTGCACACTATAGGTACCAAGCGCGTCAAGCTCTTTGTAATGCCCTTGCGGAACCATGGCAATTTGCAAACTCCGATCATCGCCAGCGAAGGCTTGTATTGATGGCCGAACAGAAAATACGGTATTGACCTCATCTTCCGAGTCGCTGCCGAAGACCAGAATAGGGGTGGACGGTCCCGGCTTGTTGCATTGGGGCGACCCTGAATAAACTATTTCTTCTTCCTCCTCGGTATCACTCCCGAAGACCGGAATGGTGATGATAGCTTTGTTCTTCGGTTTGTGACATCTTTCTGTGTCTTCAAAATCTGGTAAGAAGTATTTTGCATCCTCATACTTTCGGACTTCATTCACGGAGAATGGGTTCAGCTTCCCTGTCACGGTATACTCGAGACCATCCATGAAATACTTCATACACTGATGTTGTGTAGAAGGGATGATGTTGTACTCGTGTAACCAAGGCCTGCCGAGCAAAGCATTGTAACATGTCTTGGCGTCAGTGACGTGAAATTTGATGTCCGTGACGAGTAACCCAAAGCGTAACGTCAGTATCACAGACCCAAGCATCCGTGATGACTGGGAGTCAAACCCGGAGATGGTGATTTTATCACGAGCGAGATGTTGAACGCTCATGTAGATTTCCTTCAACACTCTTACATTGAGGAGGTTGATGGAGGACCCATTGTCAACCAGGATCTTCCCTATCTTAATGTCATGGCAATATCCGGAGACATAAAGGGGATGGTTATGCTCACATGTCCCGAGGAGGAGATCTTCATCACTGAAGGTGATATCGGCCGTATGCACTTCTTCCAGCTCATCCTTCATCTTTTCTTCGGCTAGGAAAGATTGAAATTGGTCAGGCTCTTGTAATGCCTTGATCAAAGAATCTCTCGCCTCTTTAGATAGCAGAAGGGCATCGAGAATGCTTAGCTGTGAGGGGATCTTTCTCAGGTGTGCCAGAACTTTGTAATCCACCTTGTTTTTCTTGGGCGGGTCCTTGGCTGCCAGCTCTTCGACGACCCGATCATCGAGGGTGATATCTTCAGGGACTTTTTCCTTCCCTTTATCTTTTTTATTCGATCCCTTATTTGCGGGTCCGAGATTCTTTTCAGGTAGTGTGCGATTGCGCAGCTGAATGTTCTCGCAGCTCTTCAGTTCTTTCTCTTTTCCTAGGGTGGATTCCTTGAAGAGAGGGCCGAGGGTCATTTCTACTTCAGAATCGCTTCCGAAGGTAAGAACTTGCGATCCCCTACTATCAACCATGTGACAATTGCCGGCAGCTCTTCCTCGTTCATCTGTCGCATTTTTCCGCCGTCGACGAGCTTCACGCTTCATCCTCTTGAAGTGTTGCCTGTGAGCAACATACCCTTGCCATCAATTTTTAAAGGCGTTGCATTCCTCAGTAGGGTGTACGATCTTCTGATGATATAAGCAGAAGTTAGGATGTACGTCCGCTTCATCAAGATGTATACCGCCAGGACAATTTCCTCTGAATGAGGGTAGCTTCATTCCCATCGATATGGATTTGGTGAACCTTTTCCTTGTCTTGATCCTGCTTTTATTTGAAGCGGATGTACTTTGATCTGGTGGGAGTGTTTCAACCCTTTCATCCAGTCGGCTTTTCCAAATATGACCGCTTCGCGCTCTCGATCAGCCTTGCTTTTCAGAAGAGGTTCGTTCAGGAATGCATCAATCATCTCGTCTGACGGTCCTAGGAGCTCCGATTCGGGATCTTCCCTCAGTTTCTTTGCGTCGGGAGCTTCTTCACCATTTATTAACGAGTGAGAAATCACATGGCAGCTTGTCACATAATCCTCAGGTTCATCCGACGAGTCTTCTCCATTGTCATCATCTCCGTCCTCAAGGACGTGGCTGAGAAATTCTTGGAGTGTGACTGAGGTCCACGCCTTCTGGTTATATTCTTTCAACGCGTCAATATGTTTTTGCAGGTTCGTGCGCTTGTCATCAGGCTTCACGGGCTTTTTGGTCTTTTTCTTCTTCTTCGAAGACTTTGACGGCTGGGTGTGGGCGCTTTGACTATCACCACCAATTTTTGGCGTCAGGCGCGGCTTCAGCATTCCCTTGATGACTTTGGGTTCCAGCGGACTTTTCCATTTGATCGCCGGGCATGTTTGGAGATCCTTCAGCATTCTTTTCGTTTTGGCTGAAAGAGAGACCTCCTATGGAGCTTCTTCGACAAAAGAGTATGATGCCCCCGGTGTGTCCCCCCTTTTAAGAGCGTGCGGTTGAGGCGGGATTACTTTCCAATTCTCGGAAATGGTGAATTTGCCCTGTTGGTATTGATCTTCAATCCAGCCTTTAAAGACGAAGCAATCTTCAATTGGATGGCCTGTCGCTTGGTGATAGAGGCAATAATTAGGATTATTAGCCTCACCGGGTTGCAATGGGCATTTTGGATTCGGCAAATTGATGAGACTGTTGCGCACCGCTAGTTCAAACAATCTCCTCGTTTTATCCCGGGGAAATGAATAAGGGCGTTTCATTTTCTCATTAAAGAATCGCCGTTTCTCGTCTTGGCGATCGGTTAGTTTCGGACCGCTGGGCTGCTGTTGAGCATTGGCGACGAAGGTCGCTTTCAGTTTCCCTTTTTCATTCCGAGATTCCAGCTTTGAAGGAGATGGTCTATGACCCATCTGATCCATTTGGGCTAGCTTGTCAATCAAGGCCTGAAAAGTAGTTGGCTTGAAGAACATCATGAATTGAGATATGGTCGCCTGAGGGTCTAGAGTACCCACGAACATGCCTACCGCAGGAGCCTCTTCGATGCGCTTCTCGCACTTCGACCGCAAATTCAGCCACCGTATCGCATACTGCACCCATGTCTCTCCTGGCTTCACCATGGCATTGATTAGTGCCGTGATTGGGGTACGTTCGCTAGCGCTCGCAAGACGTTGGGTGAATAGCATCTCCATCTCTGCAAATGTCTTGATAGAGTCATTCGAGAGTTCCGAATACCACTCGAATGCTGTCTCCGACAAGCTGCCAACGAATTGGCAAAGCAGTAGCTTATCGTCACCTCCGGTGTTGCTGCACAGAGCCCTAAATTGAGCAACGTGCTGGTGTGGATTTCCCGTCCCCTTATATACGTGGTATTTAGGGATCGTGTATCCCGGTGGGTACTTTATCTGGTCGTACCAACCCGGATAGAGTCGTCCAGTCTTAACAATTTGCCCAGCCGCTTCATTCGCTTGATGAACTCGTATCTGCTGAGCGATGTAATCATCCAGGGCAGCTTTTGAGATAGTCTCCTCTTTGGCTGCTGAACAAACCGGAAGAGGGTTTGACGTCTCCGCTCGGTCGTCTTCGAGGATAATCAGAGGATCTTCAGCTGGAGGCTCCGGCTGTAACATCATTCCGACCATGTCTTGGAATAGGAACGCCATTCATTTTATGTTGGCAGCTTGTTCCGCTGCCTCTTTGTCCTTCTTTTCGAGGATTCTGCGAAGGAACTCAGCATCAGTTTCTTGTTCCTGACATTGCTCTGATGACGTTTCCGGGCTTTCTTTTGGCCCTGTGAGTATGTCCATTTGCGTTAGCATTTTCTGAAGCTTCTATTGTTGCTCCTGGGCCTTTGTTACAGATCTAGTGAGTGGTCGATGGCCCATAAAGATACGGCTATCCTCTTTCCCGGATGCCATATAGACAGTGTGCACCACCATGCCCCCCAGACTTGGGGCATTTAGATTCAGTGTTCTTGCGATTCGTCGCAGACACCGGGATTTTCTCCAGCCTTCTCCTCTTGTGAGCGGTCGAAGTTGAGGGGGCCGTTGCAGTGGGCACCCAAATAGCTGTCGCTTTTTATGGCTTGACAGGGTGGTTCTCTTCTTGCCTAATCTTCATCTTTTTCCGTTGGCGGGGATAGTCTTGATCAATCACCGAGTCTTGGAATCGACGCCAGACTTTGTAAATTTTACAGGACAGTCGCTGAGGGGGCTGTTCGAGATTCGCGTTTGTGGCATTCTCCACAGGCGGAGGAGACCTTTTCAGAACAGCGATCGGAGAGTTCTTGCGGACCCTCCTAAGTAGTTCAAAGCCGTTCCTGGTTGGAACAGCAGCATCAACTTGCACCATCGGATTTGGCGGAGTCAGTCCAGAGGGTGAACTTCCCCCAGATTTCCTGACTCGGCGCCAGTGGTGATGTCGAGCATGTCGTGCGTCCGGGATCACCTCCGTTGTTGGATGAGCTTCTTCATGCCCCCTACTTTGAAGAGAGACTGTTATTGGTGCTAGCCTGTCGAAGACTGGCACCTGTTGAGAGGGGGTAGTCAGTCTTGCGAAGGCCGACTATCGAACAGGGGAAACAGTCTTCATGACTTCATATGGAGTAGGAGCTGAAATGGCCAGTCTTGTGAAGACCGATCCCTTAGCAGGAGAAGCCGCCTTGGGGACTTCAGGAGTAGGAATGGCTATCCGTTTTAGGATAACCTCTTCAGGAATTGTAGGCTTCTTCACAGGCCAATCTGAGCATCGGCCCAGTCTGTTGAAAACTGAGGTAGTGGACTTGGGCGACCCGTTGAGAGGGGCCACAGTAGTTACAAGCCGATCAAAGACCGACTTCTTCGGAGCTTCTTGCGATGGTACATGAGCACTGAATCTTGTTGGCGGGATCATGGTCCCGAAGAATATCCCCGTGGTGGCTTGGGTCACTTGTTCCACCGGCATTGTAAAAGGGAGGCCGCTTGGGGCCCGTAAGTCACTCCTCCGGATAGGACGGGATGAGAGTTGTTGCTGCAGCTGGAACAGTTAGAGGCCATTGATGTTCTTTTTTCTGCACGGGAGCAAAACCAAATCTTAATACCTCGAACCCAAGGGCAACCATATCAAACCGTGATTCGTTCGAGAACACGACACACGAAGTGTGGAGTGGAAAGAGGAAAAGGTCCCACCGGGCGTGCCAGAATCTGTTCTCCGCCGAAAACAGAGACGAGACCGCGTAGGTTCATCATACCTGAATTTCGAGGGCAGATGTTATTTGGTGCTATCCGTCCACCTCTCCGAAAATGCCAAGTTGATTTATGACACCGTGTATCGAAGGTTGAGACAGATGCGGTCGATGTAGCAGACTTCGTCAGATTCCCCCTCGTTGAGGGGTTTTTGATTGTGGGGACGCTCTTCCCTACAGGCGCAAGCCCCTGCAGTTAATTACGCTACCGCATCGCGGTAACCACTTTCTCCTTCTCTAGATGGTCACTTCGTGTCGTGGGTGTTTGTTATGTTTTTGGTTGCCCATGGATTGTATACGGAGACTAATTTATGTTGTCGCCCGTAGGGCATGGATTAGTTCAAATCCGTATCTTCTTAGATTTGGATTTGGGGTTGGGTTTAAGAATACGTTAGTCTCATTTGAGACTAAGATCAACTTAAACGTTTGTTAATGATACGTTAGTCTAATTTTAGACTAAGATCAACTTAACGGGATAGTTTAGATCCAACGAAAGAGCATTTAGGCTCTATTGTTTAGTTTAGGAACTTTGCGGTCCATAATTAGTTTAAGGACATTACGGTCTAAGGTTAAGGACATCATAGTCCATGGGTTTAAAGACCCTATAGTCCAAGGTTAAGGATATCATAGTCCATGGGTTTAAGGACCCCACAGTCAAAGGTTAAGGACATCATAGTCCATGGGTTTAAGGACCCCATAGTCCAAGATTAAGGACATCATAGTCCATGGGTTTAAGGACCCTGTTCCCCTCCGAATGACGCGGCGGAGACGCGGCGAACGTCTTACCTGAAATTCGGGGCAGATGCTATTTGGTTTTATCCGTCCACCTCTCCGAAGATGCCAAGTTGATTTATGGCACCGTGTATCGGAGGTTTAGACTGATGCAGCCGATGTAGCAGACTTCGTCAGATTCCCCCTCGCTTGAGGGGTTTTTGATTGTGGGGATGCTCTTCCCTGCAGGCGCAACCCCCTGCAGTTAATTACGCCACCGCATCGCGGTAGCCACTTTCTCCTTCTTCAGATGTTCACTTCGTGTCGTGTGTGTTTGTTTTGTTTGTGGTTGCCCGTGGATTGTATACGGAGACTAAGTGATGCCGTCGCCCGTAGGATGTGGATTAGTCCAAATCCGTGTTTACTTAGATTTGGGTTTGGTGTTTTAGTTTAAGGATACGTTATCCATATTGAGGCTAAGATCAACTTAAAATTTTGTTAAGGATACGTTAGCCTAACCTCCAGACTAAGATCAACTTAACGGGATCGTTTAGATCCGACAAGAGAGCAATTGGCTCTATTGTTTAGTTTAATGACATTGTGGTCGATTTCCAGTTTAGGGACATGGTGGTCCATCATTCCCATTTGGGGACGAACATTAGTTTAAGGACATTTCTGTCCAACGTTCCTATTTTGGGACGAATATTAGTTTAGGGACGTTTCGGTCCAACATTCCCATCTAGGGACGAATATTAGTTTAAGGACGTTTCGGTCCACGAGTTTAGGGACCCCGCAGTCCGTATCGATGTGTGGTTGTCGGGACCCGTCACCTCTCTGATGTCGTTGAAGGATTACAACGATAGGTGTCAGAGAAGTTCGGAGATGTGCCCTTAAACCGGGTGTAAATTGATTTAAGAGAGCAGCCGTGCTCAGTCAATTTAATTTGAGGACTTACGGCCATGATTGGGCTAAGTCCAGTTGAAAAATATTCAACGTTTTTATTTATCTTTGGCCTATTAGGCCTGTGCTAGGGCTTTGCCCATGTTTAATAATGCACTGCATTTTATTCTGGCCTGCTAGGCCTTTTTGATTTGGGCTCTGTCCCTTTATTTATGATGCAGAGCATCTGTTTTTTGTTTGGGCTCTGCCCTTTTTAAAATGATGCATTGCATTTTATTAGGCCTGTTAGGCATTTTTTTAATTGGGCTTGACCCTTCTGTAAATAATGCAGTGCATTAATTATCTTACAGTGGCTTGTCAGACGCTTTGCGCCAATTATTGAGCGCAAGCGCTTGTGGTGGTGACACGTGTCACGCAAGCGCAGTGCGCTGCGCCAGTGCGCTGCGCTGTTGCGCTGTGACACGTGGCGCGCTCTGGTGAGTTGCACCAACTTTAAAGAGCAATGCTCTATTTTAAAAGCGCACAGCACAAGTGGTCTTGGAGCTGACACATGGCGCTCTCTGGTGGCTTGCGCCAACCCAAGAGCGCAACAGTGCAGATTTACAAGTGCAAGACACTATTTTAATGACTTAATCCAATTTTGGAATTAAGAGAGGAATCTTTAAGATTCCAGAACCAATGGTTCATAAAAAAGTGCAAGGCACTGTTATTATTATTATTTTTTTTATTGAAGATCATTGATCTTGTTCTTAGATCAATGATCTATTCAGAAGAAGTTCTTCTTTTATAAAGGTTTTTACCTCTTTTTTTTTCTTCTTCTTGAGTTTCTTCTCAAAATTCTTCAGAGTTCCCTCTGTTTTGTTGTTTTTGAAGTTCTTGATGTTCTCGATGTTGATCTCTTTTGAATTGGGGTCTAGGGGCCTTTATATAGTGCCCATTAATTTGTTAAATTTGTTAAAGAGATCATTCTCTGAGTGATTTGGGGAATTTTCCCCACCGTTGGATCTTTGATCCAAGGGCTTCTGTTTTACAGAAGACAATCTTCTTGTTTTAACAAGAACAGAAGGATCTTACTTGAATTTTAATTCTGTTTGGCGCAGATGCACCAGCGCTTGACACGTGTCACACAGCGCACAACGCAGCGCAACTGCGCCGACACGTGTCGCGCAGCGCTGCGCTTGCGCAACTGCGCCGACACGTGTCGCGCATCGCAGCGCTTGCGCAACTGAAGTGTTGCTTCCTTTAATTTTTGTTTTAAATAGAGCCTTACTCTAATTAGGCGCGCTGCCTTGGGCGCTGCGCTGACGTATCAACTTTTGACACGTGGCGTGTTGCGCGCAGCGCACGGGATTTGAAGCGTTCCTTCAATTTTTGAATTTTTGAAATTCAAACAGAGCTTTGCTCTGATTGAGGGAAACAAATGCCCCCCCACCGTTGCGCTCATGTGGCGCACACGTGAGTGCAGCGGTGGCAAGATCTTAGCCGTTGGATCAACGGATGAGCTGAAGGGGCGCAGGCGCCTATAAATAGGACCCTTGGTCCTTAGAAAATGTTTTACCATTTTTTTAAGAACTTGAATTTTCAGAGCCTTTCTCTTGTTTAAGAATTTTTGAGCCTTGCTCTCGTTTCTTTCCAAGAACTCCAGAGTTCAGATTTTTAGAACAACTTAGGTAAAATTTAAATTAAATTAAATTAAATTTAATTAACAGAGCCTTGCTCTTATAGATCTTTGATCTAAAGAAAACCCCTTTGGAGTTTCATCAACAGAGCCTTGCTCTAAAAAATCCATAGATCTACAGAGATCTTGTTTCATGGATTTTAACCCATGAACAGAGCTTTGCTCATGGATCAAATGTAGATCTTTTTTATCTGAAAATGAAGAACTCCTAAGAGTTTTCATGGATTTTTAAGATCCCAAAATTTTTAAATCTTTTTAAGAGTTAAATTTTTCTTTTGATGGATCTTTCCATCATTATTACAGAGCTAGGCTCTTTTTAGGAACTTTTATTCCCCTGACACCAGAGTTTGACAAATGTCACTCTGTGACAGAGCTTTGCTCTGAAAGAGGAGATTTTCTCCTTATCTCTAGGGATTTCCTATTAATGAGAATATTCTCTTAGGGTCTCTTCACTAATTGACAGTCTCATCCAATGATGGGGCTGTCTTATTAACTGATGCACTGTCATCCAGATTTTGTGGGTCCCCATTTGGTCCCCTGCCCACTGTATTGCAGTGTGGTGTAATTAATTAATTAATTTTTTTAATTAATTTTTTTTTATAAAAAACGCCAAGCGTTGGAATTACAACACTGACGGCTAATTTTTGTCCCTCCGCAGGAAACATGTCTTTCGATACCTCATTCCCATTTGTTCGTTCGGAGGGCCCGTAGACCGTGAGGTCCTAGCTATGATCAGGGACCATGACCCGGAATATAAGAATCTTCAGCTTTGGGGGTCGTGGTACAACCAAATTATTATGGGTCGACAGAGCTTTTCATGCGCAGTACCATCAGAGCCTATTACGGCGATCCACTATGCCAGCCCACCCCCGGTGCAGTATGCCGTAGAGATGGATTGGACTTCAAAGGGCCTTCTCCATCCTGCTACAGATGCAATTCCGGTTCAGCCTCCTATGGTTTTGGATATCCTGGGACGCCGTATTTGTCAAGGTGAGGCGCGACCTTAGGGGCAATCATATAACATAGGTCTGATCCCCCGCCATCCAATCGGCTATCTTCCATGGGCTCGCTACATTTTGTCAGCGAAGAAGTCGCAGTTGATGAGGCTGGGTTGTACACTGCAGTTTACGTTTCCCTCTTCCAATATCCCACGCTTCCCACCTGGTGGTTTAAGGCCTTTTTGGAGCAGTGGAACATCCTTACTCACACTTTCCTCGCAATGGACCGGGAAGTGTCGATTTCTTTGGAGGAATTCACAGAGGTCTCCGGCTTACTGGTTATAGGGGAGCACTATGAGGAGCTGCTTCCTACAGATGAATATGTCTTCGGTTCTAAGCCGGCAATAAGGGGCCTCACTCCGGAGAATGCTGTTCAACATCAATTTCCAAGTTTGATCAAAGTGTTGAACATCTACGAGGCCCTCTTTATCGAACGTGGGAGCCGCGGGGTCAGTTTCGAGGATTTCATCGCCCGATTCCTTCACCCAAACGTTCTCTCAGCAGAAACTGCCAAATTCTCCATGCTTGATGACCCTTTTGGTTTAGGTTTGGACAACCTGCCAGCGAAGGAGATAGATCAAAAGGGCTTTTTCCTTCCTAACTCTCCGGTTGTCTCTTTCGCGGAGGTTGCAGCCCCTGGGATGGACGAGGAAGCATTCTTCTTAGGATTTCTTGGGCTATGGCTGAGTTGGTTTGCACTCCCGATGCATTCTCGCCATATGAGGCCCTCTGTCTTTTACCCAGCTCACCGGATGACCATTAGGGTAAAAGTGGCCGTCGGGATCACCGATTTAGCACACCTGTATCACGGCCTTAGTCAAGCGGCTGATGCTAATGAGCCTGGAGTACTGCACATGATCTTCCTGATGCATTACTTCATATCATGGCTTGAGCTACATATCCTGGGCGTCTTCGGTATGCACAAAAGGCCCTCGTTCTATGACAGGTGCAGCTTCCCTCGAATTATACAACTGATCGGTATCTCAATTGTGACTCCGTCGCCACGGAATGCCAGGGGTTTGCTCCTTCGCCCCCACACCATTGGAGACGGGATGTCTTTCATTGACAAAGTGCTGACCATTGAAAAGGCGTCTACCACCACAGTGCGGCCATTGCAAGACACTTTCAAAGATGGGGCCTCAGTTCTGACGGCCCGGGAGACTCTCCATCTATATTCTATCAGACTGGGCTTCCTGGTGTTTAGGCACAACGGTGCGGCGCTTTTTATGAGATATAACCCGCATCGTTTCGCCCAGCAACTGAGCTACAATCAAGGGGTACCATTGGAGGCTTTCTTACTGGAACCTGCTGCTACTGAAGAAGGGATGGAGAGCGCGTTGCATCATTTCATGCGTCTGAATACGGGTTCTCATTTTTTCATCAGCGAGCCTGCTTGCGCCCCACGAATCCTCAATACATATACAGCGTGGTATAATCATTCGACGGGCGCCGTTATAAAGGAAGAAAAGCGACTGTTGGTCGACCGTAAGGGTGTGCCTCCCGGCAGCGACCGCAAAGCTCCTCTGGTGCCAAGGACCCCCGTAGTTCCTCCGCTGAAAGATGCTAGAGCCGAATCACCGCGTGTGCTGAGTCCTCCACGCGGATTGCCGCTTCCTGATACTACGGATGCGCCACCAGCGCCCCGTGCTCCAGTAGAGACGGTAATTGTGGCTTCACCGGAGTTTGGTGTGGGTGCGGACATCGGGACCCGCCGCCCCAAGGTGCCTGCAAAGCGCAAGTCGATCCCGGGTGCACCCAGGGCTGGTGGGCAGAAGAGGAAGAAGAAGTCGATCCTCTCTGCTGACGTCGTGTTCGGTCAAGAACCTCATGCTCCCTATAGCGAGGGCCTGGGTGAGTATGGGACCAACAGGGGATTAGTTATGCCGCCGGATGACACGGACCTGGCGGCCGCCATCGCAGCTTCAGAGCGATTGGCGAGGCGCGATGCGTGGCTAGCTAAGCTTGCGCAATCGGGTAATTACTAGTCGCATTTTTTGTTGCATCATATCTTCATTATTGTCTTTGACTAATGCTTTTCCCCTCTTTTCTTTAAACAGGCATCACCACTGAAGAGGCCATCGCTGCTTCCCTCAAGACTTTTCAAGAGGAAGAACGACTCAGAGCATCCTTAGACCTCGGTACGTTTCGATTCATTAAGTCTTTATTCTCCTTTTGTTATGGTCGATATGACCCTTTCTTTTTCTCATCATAAGAACCACAATGCCGGTCCCGCAAAGTGACGCAGAGACTCTTCCCGGGCCAGCCACTGATGTTTCGGCCTCTTCGAGGCTACCGCGAGAGACCCGACTTGAAGAGCCGATGAGAGATGCCTTGAAGGCTCTGGAGGCAACTCTAAACGAGGACGACGACACCTTGATGAAGGAAGCGTCGAAGAGGTCCGTCGTGACAGCCCGGGAGGAGAGGAAGCGGTTGAGGCGCGAGGCGAAGGCACGCAGGGCTGCTTTGGCCGTGGGAGCGGGCCCAAGCACCATCCCTCATGCTGATACTCCCTCGGAAGAGCCCCCGGTCGCCTTGTCTACAGCTCACAGACAGGCGGTGCGCTCAAATAGGGAGGCTAACGATAAGTCCACCTCAGGTAATGTATCTTTCAAAATTTTGCTGTAAGAATTATAAACCTGTCGGTTCTTATATATCTTGTCCTGCAGGGCCAAGTCCAACCAAAGGGCAGACGGAAACCGTCGAACCTAAGGGGACAGAGGAAGAGGCACCGGCTGAACCCGAGCTTTCGGTGGGCAATGTCGCCGGGGTCGCTGAACTTGTACTGGGAGCTGAGGGAGATGCACCAGAGAAGGTCGTTGATGCCGAGCCCGAGGTGGCGGAAAATAAGACGACCGCTATAACTTAGCCTGGGGCAGCGGCGGGTGGAGTATCTAAAACTGGTGACCCCGTGGTTATGGCGAACGAAACAATGGCGTCCGCCGAGCCCGAAGAAGTAGCGGGTGAGATGGGCACGACTCTTGGAGAAAAACCAGCCGCTCTTTCTTAAGAGTCCGGCAATGCTCCGATTATTGCTCTCCCATCTACGGCCCTCTGCCGTCTTCTGGTCAGGCGAGTACGACGACAGCCCCTGTCGAGTCCGGTGATGAGGCCACAGGAGGTGGACTTGTATCGATGGATGAGGGAGACGCCTCCGTTTCGGCTGGTGGCTCATCAGGTAAATTTCGAGTTGCTGTCCCTTTTTTATTTTGTAATCCTTTCTGACAAGTTTATCCTTGTTTTTGACGCAGGTGCGGCCAGTGCCGATGCTCCATTGCTCGAGGGAGTGCCGCCAACTACTGCCTTGGCGGTGGTCACCTCTCAGCCTTCCCTTGTACCATCGTAGATGTTGGAAGGTATGGATTTGCAACCCATTAGTTTTATCTTTCAGCCGCATAATTTATGTACTAAAGTCATACTATTGTGTCTTTTCAGGGATGCTTTTTGATCATCTCTATCAGGTGTTGCACCCACACTTCTCTTTCCCATCTGAACTCGCTTCTTCCTCCAGTGGCGCTGGTGAGTATAGTTTCCAACTGATGTCTTTCTTTTTTCAGTAATGGAATTATTTCTAACTTTCCCTCGTCCTGATTGCAGTGCTACAAATCGAAGGAGGGGATGAGAGATCGGTCATGCCACCGGGCCTTCCGGCCTTGCCACCTGCTGTAGCTGGTATAGTAAACTATCGCATCGATGACTTTTTTTTTGTATTTCTTGAACCATCATCTAATCGTATTTTATCTTTTCAGTTGTCGTTCCGATCCCGGTCCCTCTTGAGTCTCACATCCCAATGCCGACAGGCCTCTTCTTGAAACGTCTTCAAAGGGTGCCGTGATGAGTTTGGGCATGTTGAGCGGATATATCGAAGAGCTTGATGCAGATGCTCTCCCATCTGCCGCAAATTTCGTTGTGGAGGTTAACCTAATGTTGGCGGCGCTTGTAAATTTTCATAACGAAGGCGTCGTCGAATCTTGGGTTAATCACTGCAGGGAAATCGAGGCTCGCCTGCATCAGCTGGAGTCGATGCGTCCTGCCCCTGAGGTTTTGGCCGTGAGTACTCAACGGGCAGCATGGATCGAGCAAAGCGCTTCTTACTTCCGCCATTTGGAACAAGAAGCAGCTTTAAGGCTGAAGGAATGTCAAGAGTCTTCAAGCGAGACTGCTCGCCTACGTGCTGAAGTTAAGGCGAACGCTGCCCAGGTGAAGGCTATCTTCGAGGGCCTTCTGGAGCGTATCTCTAATGGGCTAACACTGAAGCGGAAGCTTGATGCCGCTGAGCGTGACGCCCCAGGCCGCGAAGCAGCTCAGCAGGCCGTTAGGGAGCAGCTTGCATCCTTCTTGCAGCAACGGGCTCAAGTAGAAGCGGAACTGGCGGTGGTGGCCGACCAGGAAAAGGCATGGAAGGAAGTGCGCGAACAACTGATAGGGCTATTTAAGACGCTTCCTTCCCAATAGCTGCCTTTGTATCAATATACTTGTAAAATTTTTCTTTTTTGAATAAGATGCATCCATTCTTTATTCTTTTGTACGATTCACCTTGTACTTGATTGAATTAATAAATAAAGATACACATTTTTTCTTTGCAATGTCTTGTATGCTCTTTTGCTTTCTCCCTTTCTCTTATTATCAGCATGATGTCTTAATAAACATGGTTGACAGATACTAGAGTAAGCATCTTAGTTTCTTCAAGAGATAGCGATGGCTTAGGCCGCAGGTTCAGATCTGCTGCCTAAGACTTTTCAACTCTATGAGCCGTGAGGGTCTCATAGAGATTTTTCTCCCTACGGATCGAGAGGATCTCGTAGGTGGATTTTCTCCTTAGGAATCGTGAGGATTCCTAAGTGCGTTTTCTCTTATAAGTCGTAAGGATCCTATAAGAGAATTTTCCCTCTTACGAGTCGAGAGGACCCGTAAGCGGTTGTTTCCCCCGTTGTCGAGATTCGACTTTGGAGAGTGAGACCCGTGAATAGTATGCAAGAGACCGTTTTAGACCGACTTGCAGTGTCCCAGTGCTTAGGAAACAAGTTTTTTAATCCCTGCTACCTAAGGCTTTATCTTGCAAGTTGAGACGAATCGGGAAGTTCTCGCGGAGACACTAGTTTCTCTGCGGGCCGACGCGAATCAGGAGGCTCTCATTAAGAACGCTAGTTTCCCTAAGTTGAGGAATTTGCCAAGGACACTGGTTTCACTGGGGTTGAAACGAGTCGAGGTGTTCTTGCAAAGACACTAGTTTCTCTGCGGGTCGACGCGAATCGAGGTGTTCTCGTCAAGGACACTGGTTTCCCTGAGTCGAAGTATTTTGCCGAGGACGCTAGTTTCCTCGAAGTTGAAACGAATCGGAGTATTCCTGCGGAGACTCTGGTTTATCTGCGGGCCGACGCGAATCAGGAGGCTCTCATCAAGGACGCTAGTTTCCCTGAGTTGAGGAGTTTGCCAAGGACACTGGTTTCCCTGGGGTTGAAACGAGTCGAGGCGTTCCTGCAAAGACACTAGTTTCTCTGCGGGTCGACGCGAATCGAGGTGTTCTCGTCAAGGACATTGGTTTCCCTGAGTCGAAGTATTTTGCCAAGGACGCTAGTTTCCTCGAAGTTGAAACGAATCGGAGTATTCCTGCGAAGACTCTGGTTTCTCTGCGGGCCGACGCGAATCAGGAGGCTCTCATCAAGGATGCTAGTTTCTCTGAATTGAGGTATTTTCCAGGGACACTGGTTTCCCTGGAGTTGAAATGAATCGATATATTCCTGCAAAGACGCTAGTTTCTCTGCGGGTCGACGCGAATCAGGAGGCTCTCATCAAGGACGCTAGTTTCCCTGAATTGAGGTATTTGCCAGGGACACTGGTTTCCCTGGGGTTGAAACGAATCGATGTATTCCTGCAAAGACGCTAGTTTCTCTGCGGGTCGACGCGAATCAGGAGACTCTCATCAAGGACGCGAATTTCCCTGAATTGAGTCATTTTCCAAGGACGCTGGTTTCCTTGGGGTTGAAACGAATCGATGTATTCTTGCAAAGACGCTAGTTTCTCTGTGTGTCGACGCGAATCAGGATGTTCTCGTCAAGGACACTGGTTTCCCTGGGTCGAATGATTTGGCCGAAGACACTAGTTTCTTCAGGGTTGAAACGAATCGGAGTATTCCTGCGGAGACGCTAGTTTCTCTGCGGGTCGATGCGAATCAGGAGGCTCTCATCAAGGACGCTAGTTTCCCTGAATTGAGTCATTTGCCAGGGACACTGGTTTCCCTGGGGTTGAAACGAATCGATGTATTCCTGCAAAGACGCTAGTTTCTCTGCGGGTCGACGCGAATCAGGATGTTCTCGTCAAGGACACTGGTTTCCCTGAGTCGAAGGATTTTGCCGAAGACACTGGTTTCTTCGGGGTTGAAATGAATCGGAGTATTCCTGCGGAGACACTGGTTTCTCTGAGGGCCGACGCGAATCAGGAGGCTCTCATCAAGGACGCTAGTTTCCCTGAATTAAGTCATTTGCCAAGGACACTGGTTTCCCTGGGGTTGAAACGAATCGATGTATTCCTGCAAAGACGCTAGTTTCTCTGTGGGTCGACGCGAATCAGGAGGCTCTCATCAAGGACGCTGGTTTCCCTGAATTGAGTCATTTTCCAGGGACACTGGTTTCCCTTGGGTTGAAACGAATCGATGTATTCCTGCAAAGACGCTAGTTTCTCTGCGGGTCGACGCGAATCAGGATGTTCTTGTCAAGGACACTGGTTTCCCTGAGTCGAAAGATTTGTGGTGATCTTTCAGGTTTTTATGTAAGTTACCGTCAGAACCGTGAAGCTAGGAATTTGATCTTCGCTTCGTTTGCTGGCACTGCGTCTATTGCATCAAGACGAATGTCGCGGTTGTCTTTAGGCTGTTGGTGAACCGTCGAGATTTGGCTTTGCTTTCTGGCGGAGCCTATTGGGAAGGTATGGTTCCGTCTTTGTTTGTGCCCTTGGATTGTATACAGGGATCGATGTGATCTCACCTGTAGGGCAAAAGTTTCATCATTTTTTTTTATATTATTGCTTTATTTCCGCGATGCTCTATCATTTCAGCTTTTATATCGCGAAGGTCGCGATTGCCCAATCATTTCGGCTATTTCCCGCGGTGCCCAATCATTTCGGCTATTTATTTTATTTTTACTCGCTGCTTTTTATTGCGAGTTGCCCAATCATTTCGGCTGTTCTATATGCATACGTTTTTACTTGCTGCTTTTTTTTGCAAGCTGCCCCATCATTTCGGCTATATTGTATGCATGTGCGGCTTGCTGGCTTTTCACCGTAAGCCTGGAATTAGACATCGGTTTTGGCATCAGCACCGCTACAACTGGGATATTGCCAGGAGCGAATCATCATTTGCCTCTGTTGATGTCGAACAAAGGTGGCTTAGCAAACAGGGTTAAGGTCCTGTCGGCTAAGGCTTTTGACTTCATGAGCCGTAAGGGTCTCACAAAGGTATTTCTCTCTACAAGTCGTGAGGATCTTGTAGGTGTATTTTCTCCTTAGGAATCTTGAGGATTCCTAAGTGTATGTTCATCTGTAAGTCGTAAGGATCCTACAAGAGGGTTTCTCCTTATAACTTGAGAGGACTTATAAGGGTTGTTCATCATGCGTACATATCCCCAGTCACGGATGGGACTTGGTTAGGGAAATGTTTGTTCGCACCCGTGGATTGTATACAAGGGTCAGTATTTAATCACTTGTAGGGCAAAATCGAAGGTTGTGGAGGTTGCTTAAGCACAGGTTTAGGTCTCTGTAACTCAATACTTTCAAATCTTATGAGCCGTGAGGGTCCCATAAGAGAGTTCTCCTTACGAGTCGTGAGGATCTCGCAAGTGTATTTTCTCCTTAGGAATTGTGGGGATCCCTAAGTGTGTTGCTCCCTTGTGATCCGTAAGGATCTCACGCGGGTGGTTTCTCCTTACAAGATCGAGAGGACCCTGTAAGTGTCCTTTAACGAGGTTGCGCCCTTTCGGGTTTTCACAAACACTCGCCGGTAGTCCTGCTGTTTTTACTCACGGAGCCCTTTCGGGTTTTCATCCGTGCCCATTTTGCTTATGGACATACCATTTTTTTATTCTTTTTATTCTCTTCTTTTTTTTTACGAGGTCGTGCTCTTTCGGGTTTTCACGAACACTCGCCGGTAGCCCTACTATTTTTACTCACGGAGCCCTTTCGGATTTTCATCTGTGCCCATTTTGCTTATGGACATACCATTTATTATATATATATATATATTATATATTTTTTATTCATCTCGTCAGCCTAAGGATGCTGCGGTAGTAGTTTAAGGACGTTTCGGTCCTTCGTTAGTTTAAGGACGTTTCGGTCCACCATTAGTTTAAGAACGTTTCGGTCCGCCATTAGTTTAAGAACGTTTCGGTCCGCCATTAGTTTAAGGACGTTTCGGTCCGTCCAGGAGAAGGCTGGCTACTGCTTATAAAGTTTGAGCTTAGGAAGATAGCGAGCGGACATAGTCGTCGTCATCTATCATTGACCTAGGCGGTAACTCGCTAAGCGTAGTATTTCTTTAGAAAGCGACCATTTATTGGCCTGAAAGGCCTTTCACCGTGCATATCCATGAGTAGATAGGCTCCACCCTGGTAGACCTTGTCTATGATGTACGGGCCTTCATAGTTTGGCTCGAATTTTCCCCGCTTGGCGCGATTGGGGGTCATAGGCCTTTTGACCACTAGCACGAGTTCGCCTTGGCGGAATGTCCTCGGCCGGGTCAATCTTTCATATGAGCGCGTCATCTTTGCTTTATAGGCCTCCAGATTTTGTTGCGCTATGAACCGGGTTTCATCAAGGGCATCAAGCTCCTCAAGCCGAAGGTGAGCATTTTCTTCGTCCGTAAGCTCGTAGTGGACTGCCACTCGTAGAGAGGGTAACTTTATCTAGAGGGGGAGTACTGCTTCTGTACCGAATACCAACACGTACGGAGTTGTGTTCGTGGCTGTCTTGAACGTAGTTCGATACGCCCAGAGAGCTTCTTGCAGTCTCTCGTGCCAGTCCTTCTTATTTCGGGACACCGTTTTCTTCATGATCTTTGTCAAGGTCTTGTTGAAGGCCTCGGCTAGACCATTAGCTCGCGGATTATAAACTGAGGAATATCTCCAGTCTATATTATGCTGCTGCGCGAAGCGACTGATCTTGTGGCTTCTGTAAGCTGGCCCGTTATCGGAGATGATCCGTCGTGGAGTTCCAAACTGATATATGACGTGCGTCTTGAAGAAATGGAGGATATTCTCCGTCTTCACTTCTCTTAACGGTACTGCTTCTGCCCATTTGGAGAAGTAGTCAGTCGTCGCCAGGATGAAACGACGTCCCCTGGATGATGCTGGTTCGATGGGGCCGACTATGTCAGTTCCCCACATTTCGAATGGCCAGCTAGCCACCGTTGGATGGAGTGGATTTGGATGCTGGTGGATGAAGTCCCCATGGATTTGGCATGAGTGGCATTGCTTCGCATATTCGAGACAGTCCTGAATCATCGTGGGCCAATAGTAGCCCATCCGTTTAATTTTCAACTTCATCTTCGGGCCCGCTTGGTGAGAACCGCAGAGCCCGTTGTGAATTTCCCGAACGACTCTTTTCGCTTCATTAGGTCCCAGGCATCTCAACCACAGAGAATCAAACGACCTCTTGTACAGAGTATCATTGACGAAGGCGAAAGACAGAGCTCGTTTCATAAGATGATGTCTTGAGAACGCATCTTCAGGCGTTCGACGGTATTTGAAGTAGTCTATAAAGACTTCTCTCCAATCCTCGGCCTTTTCCCGGTCTTTTATTTACAGGGTCGTCTGCACAGTCGCTCCCTTTTCTTCGGATGATTCCGGAGATATTTCTGCTGGGGCAAGCACCCGACAGCTTTGCACCACAATTCTGACGTCATCGAGGTTCTCGTCAGCCAATTCTTTAGCGAGCTTGGCCAACGCGTCCGCTTTGCTGTTTTCCGCACGTGGTATGTTCTCCAAAGTGTAGGAAGGGATTTGGGTCAACAATTGTTGCACCTTTTCGCCGTACTTCACCAATTCTGGTTTGCATGTCTGGTAGTCGTCGTTTACTTGACTAACGACCAGTTGGAAATCTCCTTATATGAGGAGGTTTTCAATTCCCATGTCGATGGCGATCTCGAGGCCTGCTATTAAAGCTTCGTATTCGGCTTCATTGTTTGTCCTCGGTTCTGTTAAGGAGAAAGCAAAGCGCATTATCCCTTCTTATGGAGTTACAAAGATGAGTCCTACCCCCGATTTGATTATAGGGGTACTTTGTTTGCGCTTCTTCATGGAAGATGCTCCATCGAAATAAAGCTCCCATCGGATATCACCACCGTCGATCGCATCAAACGCATGTTCGTCTGGAAGATCGCGATTCAGAGGAGAATCGGCGGGTATCGGATGCTCAGCGAGGAATTCGGCGATGGCCTGGCCTTTCACTACCTTGAGAGGTTGATACGTTATCGAGAACTCCATCAAGAGCAGGGCCCATTTGGCGAGTCGTCCCGTCAATATGGCCTTCGACATTAAATATTTAAGGGGGTCCACCTTCGAAATGAGACGGACTTCATGTGCCAACACATAGTGTCTGAGCTTTGTTGTCGCAAAGATCAACGCCGGTCAGTGTTTTTCAATAGGGGAATAGTTGCTTTCTGCCCCCAGTAGAACTCGACTTAAGTAGTAGAGTGCTCTTTCTTTCCCTTGATCGTTCTCTTGCGCCCATAATGCGCCTAAGGAACCTTCGAGAGCGGTTGTATAAAGAATGAGGGGCTTTCCCTTGACCGGAGCAGCCAATACTGGCGGGTTCTGCAAGTATTGCTTGATCTCGTCTAGCGCGCTTTGGCATTTTTGGTCCCAGACGAACGGGGTTCCCTTCTTCATCAGGTGGCTGTAAGGACAACACTTGCCTGAAAGGTTGGCTATAAATCACCGTATATACGCGAGCTTCCCTTGGAGAGACCGCAGCTGTTTGAGAGTCCTTGGCGGAGGCATTTCCATGATCGCCTTGATCTTTGACGGATCTATTTCGATACCTCGGTGTCGGACGACGAATCCTAGGAATTTTCCTGAGGAAACTCCGAATGTGCACTTGAGAGGGTTCATCTTCCAGTTGTATTATCGAAGGTGTTGAAATACGGTCTTCAGATGCTCGAGATGTTCCTCGTATGATCTTCTTTTCACCACGAGGTCATCGATATAGCACTCGACGATTTCATGTATGAGGTCATCGAAGATATTCGTCATGGCCCTCTAATAGGTGGCACAGGCGTTCTTTAGACTGAAGGGCATCACCTTGTAGCAGAATATACCTAGCGGAGTCCTGAAGGCAGTGTGCTTCTGGTCTTCGGGATGCATCTTTATCTGATTATACCCCGATGAGCCGTCTATGAAGGAGAAAACCTCATGAGTGGACGTATTGTCTATCATCAGTTCGGTGACTGGCACTGGGAAATCGTCCTTTGGGCAAGCTTTATTGAGGTCCCGGAAGTCCACGCATATGCGCACCGTCCCATTTTTCTTCATCACGGGGACGATGTTGGCGATCCATTCAGGATATTGAACCTCCTGGATAAAACCGGAGTCGATCAGCTTCTTGACCTCGGCGTTGATACTCATCTCAAGCTCGAGCCGCATTCTTCTCGGTGCTTGTTTGATTGGTTTAACGTCCGGGGATATCGCCAATTTATGCACAGCAATTTCTGGATCTAGTCCTGGCATTTTTGAATAGTTCCATGCGAAGCAATCTTTATGCTGCATAAACAGGTCTTTTAATGAAGCCACCCTCTCTTCAGACAGCAGCTCACTAATGAATGTCGGTCGCGGGTCATTCGCCGTCGCCAACTCAATTTTCTTGAGGTTATCCGCAGTGGTATGTATTCCATCTTCCAGCTCTTTCGGCGCTGCTGGGAATTCTGAGATCACCTCGTCATTGCTATTTTCAAAGCACCAGGGAAGGTCATCCATATTCTCGGGCTCTTCTTTTGATATTGTTATCATGTGACAAGTACGAATTCGTTTCCAAGACCAATGTGGAGCTGGTTCTGCTCTCGTGGCTTTGAGTTCGTACTTCTGTGGCGGCATTACCCTCCAGCTGTCAGACAGAGCGAACTTGCCAAGCTGATACTGATCTTCGACCCAATTCTTGAAGGTGAAGCAGTCTTCGAGAGGATGCCCTATCATTCGGTGATAAGAGCAATAGTTTGGGTGTGAGACTTCGCCTGCTTGTTCGGGGTGTTTAGACTCCGGCAGCATAAGCATCTGGTATTTTATAGCTCGGTCAAGTACCTTCTTCGTCTTGTCCCGAGGAAAAGAGTACGCTCGACCCATTTTCCTTATGAGGGATAGATCGGAACCGCTCGATTCCCGCTTGCGTGGCTTCTTAGTCCCGCTTTATTGCTGTTGAGCGCCTTTTTGTCTCTCGACTTATTTCTGCCTCTGCGTCGAGCCTTTTTTATAACAGGTTGACAGGGAGCGGCATTTTCATCTTTTACAGCCTGTTGGAGGAGGCGTTGCGTTTTTGCTTTCTCATAGATGGCCATCTCACGGTTGTGGTCGTCTCTGACTTTTTGGCCAGCTTCCCTTATAAGTTTGTCCATTTGTTCTTCGAACGACGGAC
Source organism: Agapanthus africanus (assembly GCA_030015575.1). Lineage (NCBI taxonomy): Eukaryota > Viridiplantae > Streptophyta > Magnoliopsida > Asparagales > Amaryllidaceae > Agapanthus > Agapanthus africanus. The sequence continues at coordinate 88,734,091 of JASDDO010000026.1, read as the reverse complement.
TGGGCACTTTTGCATCAGGAAATTTTACTGGTTCAGGATTAGTGTCCTCCCATTGAGCATCCGCTTCTTCATCGAAGTCATGCGTGACATAGCAACCGTGGAGTGGCTCTCATTTCTTGGACCGAATGTAACCGAGCCCGATTGTTTCCATTCTCCCATTAGGCAACTTGTGCCGAGTCCCGGGAACGTTCCAGACCTTATCATAGAATTTGGCTTTTCGAGCGGTCTGTTTAAAGGATATTCCTTGGCGCTTTAGCATCCTCTTCAAGCTTTTTGTATAATATCTAGGCAAATGGATGGGCTGAAGCCTGTCAAGCGTAGGATCCGCGTCGTGCCAGATTTCTTTCTCCACTTTGGTTTCTTCGGAGCGGTAGAATAGAATTGCCTTTTCGCCTTCTCGCCTGGAAGGGACATAGAACGTCCGCAGCTCCCCTACGTTGTAGATATCAAGTGCATCCAGTTCTTTATGGTATTTAAGTGGAACTATGGCGACTTGTAGACTTTGCTCTTCATTAGCGGACGTTTGTATTGAAGGCCGAGCAGAGAATACAGCATGGACCTCATCTTTCGAGTCGCTACCAAAGATCAACGTAGGAGCAGATGGTCTCGGCTTGTTGTATTGGGGCGGACCCGAATAAACTATCTCCTCTTCCTCCTCGGTATCACTGCCGAAGACAGGGATGGTGGCATTAGCTTTGTTCTCCGGCTTGTGATACCTCTCCGTGTCTTCGAAATCCGGTAAAAAGTATTTGGCATCTTCATATTTGCGGACCTCGTTCACGGAGAACGGGTTCAGTTCTCCCGTCACGGTATACTCGAGACTATCCTTAAAATACTTCATACACTGATGCTTTGTAGAAGGGATGATATTATACTCGTGTAACCATGGTCGGCCGAGCAGAGCATTGTAGCATGTCTTGGCGTCTATGACGTGGAATTTAATATCTGTGACAAGGAGCCCAAAGCGTAGCGTCAGTATCACAGACCCAAGAGTTCTTGATGATTGGGAGTCGAACTCGGAGATGGTGATCTTGTCTCGAGCAAGATGCTGGACGCTCATGCAGATTTCCTTTAACACCCGCACATTGAGGAGATTAACGGACGATCTGTTATCGACCAGGATTTTGCCTATCTTTATATCACGGTAGTATCCCGAGACATAAAGGGGGCGATTGTGTTCGCACGTCCCAAGGAGAAGGTCTTCATCGCCAAAAGTGACATCGGCCGTGTGCACTTCTTCCAATTCATCCTTCATCTTTTCTTCGGCCAGGAAAGCTTGGAATTGCTCGGGGTCCTGTAGTGCCTTGATTAATGAATCCCTTGCTTCTTTTGATAGTAAAAGGGCGTCAAGGATGCTGAGCTGCGAGGGTAGCTTCTTCAGATGCGCTAGAACGGTATAATCCACCTTATTTTTCTTCGGCGGGTCCTTGGCGGCTAGCTCTTCCATGACTTGGTCATCTAGGGCGATATCCTCAGAGACCTTTTCTTTCCCTTTATCTTTCTTGTTTGAGGGTCCGAGATTCTTTTCGGGTAGCGTTCGATTACGCAGCCGGATATTTTCACAGACCTTCGGCTCTTCTTCTTTTCCCGAGGTGGACTCTTTAAAGAGGGGGCTAAGAGCCAGCTTCTCGTCAGAATCGCTCCCGAATGTGAGCACTTGCGATCCCCCGGCGTTAACCATGCGACAATTGCCGGTAGTTCTGTTAAGCCCCTCGGTCGTATTTTTCCGCTCCCGATGAGTTTTGCTCTTTTCCCGCTTAAAATGTTGTCGGTGAGCAACATATCCCTGCCACCATCTATTGAAAGCTTTGCACTCTTCGGTGGGGTGCGAAATCTTCTGATGATACAAGCAGTAGGAGGGGTGCATTTCCGCTTCACCAGTAATGTTTCCTTCAGAGGATGGTAGCTTCATGCCCATTGATATGGTCTTAGCAAACCTTTTCCTCGTCTTGAATTTGCTTTTATCCGCGGTGGATGTATTTTGCTCCAGCGGGAGTGTCTCAACTCTTTCTTCAAGTCGCTGGCGCTTGGCCCTTTCAAATATGGCCGTCTCGCATTCCCGATCAGCTTTACTTTTCAACAGAGCTTCATTGAGGAATGCGTCAATTGTTTCATCCGATGGCCCCAGAATTTCCGGTTCAGGATCTGCCCCCAGCTTTTCAGTGCAAGGAGTTTCCTTATCGTCTGTAAACGGATGGGGATCATATGACAGCTCACCACGTATTCCTCAGATTCATCCGACGAACTGCCTCCCTCATCTTCCTCTTGAAAGAAGTGGTTGAGGAACTCTTGGAGCGTAATGGGAGTCCGTGCTTTCTGGTTGTATTCTTCCAGTGCATCAATCTGCTTTTGTAAGTCCGTGCGCTTGTCTCCAGCTTCACGGGCTTCTTGGATTTCTTCTTTTTCTTCTCTGAAGATTTTGACGGCTGGTTGTGAGTGCTTGAGCCACCACCATCGATCTTTGGAGTTGGGCACGGCTTCAACATCCCTTCAATGATCTGAGGTTCCAACGGGTTCTTCCACTTGATAGCTGGGCAAGTTTGAAGATCGTTCAGCATCCTCTTTGTTTTAGTTGATAGTACGACCTCCCATGGAGCTTCTTCAACGAGGGAGCAAGTTGCCCCCGGCGTATTCATCCTTTTAGAGGTGTGAGGTTGCGGCGGATTCACCTTCCATCTGTCGGACAACGCGAACTTGCCCTATTGGTACTGGTCTTCAATCAAATTTTTGAAAACGTAGCAATCTTCGATCGGATGACCCAGTACTCGGTGATAGGGACAGTAATTGGGATCATGGACGTCGTTCGGCTGCGACGGACGTCTTGGATCCGACAGGTTTATGAGTCGGTTGCGCAACGCCAGCTCGAATAATCTTCTCGTTTTATCTCGGGGAAACGAGTAAGGATGTCCTAGCCTCTCCTCAAGGGGTACGTGTGGACGCATATTATCTTGACGGACGGCCGGTTTCAAGTTGCTCGGCTGTTGTTGAGCATTAGCGACAACAATTGCTTTTCCCTTCCCCTTCTCGTTTCGAGAGTCCGGCTTTGGAGGAGGCGGTCTATGGCCCATCTGGTCCATTTGCGCTAGCTTGTCGATCAGGGCCTGGAAGGTAATCGGCTTGAAGAACATCATAAATTGCGAGATGGTCGCTTGCGGATCAAGGGTTCCTACAAACATACCCACTGCCGGAGCCTTTTCTATGCGTTGCTCGCATTTTGACCATAAGTTCCGCCACTGTATCGCGTATTGGACCCATGTCTCGCCTGGCTTCACCCTGGCATTAATCAATGCCGTCATCGGGGTGCGTTCGCTGGCGCTTGCGAAACGCTGGGTAAACTGCAGTTCCATCTCCGCAAATGTCTTGATAGAGTCGTTTGAGAGCTCAGAGTACCACTCAAACGATGTATCTGACAAGCTGCCGACGAACTGGCGAAGCAACAATTTATCATCACCGCCGGTGTTGCCGTAAAGCTCTCTGAACAGGGCAACATGCTGGTGGGGATTGCCTGTCCCCTTGTAGACATGGAATTTCGGTATTGTATAGCCCGGCGGGTATTTTATCTGATCGTACCAGCTCGGATATGGCCGTCATGTTTTTACGACCTGACCGGCTGCCTCAGTCGCATGATGAACCCGTATCTGTTGGGCTATATATTCGTCCAAGTCAGCTTTGGAGATTGTTTCCTCCTTGGCTGTTGACAGGGCCGGTGGAGGGTTTGACGTTTCTCCCTTGTCGTCTTCAAGGACGATCGGAGGATCTTCAGCAGGAGAATCTTGTTGGATCATCATTCCCACCATATCCTGGAACAGGAGGGCCATTCGTTGTATATTGGCTGCTTGTTCGGCAGCCTCTTTATCCTTCTTCTCCAATATCCTACGAAGGAATTCAGCGTCAGTTTCTTGCTCCTGGCGTTGATCAGATGACGCTTCGGGGCTTTCTTTCAGCCCAGTGAGTGCGGCCATCGCATTCATCATTTCTTGGAGCTTTTGCTGTTGTTCCTGAGCTTTGGTCACTGACCGTGTAAGCGGTCTATGACCTGTAGATGCACGACTGTCCTCCTTTTCCGACGCCATGTATACCGTATGCACCATCATGCCCCCAGACTTAGGGCGTTTAGGCTTATTGTCCTTGACATTTGCTGCAGGAGTGGGAATTTTCTCCGGCCTCCTTCTCTTGTGAGTAGTCGACGTGGAGGGAGCCGTTGCAGTGGGCACCCAAGCGGTTGTCGTCCTTTGCTGTTTGTCCGGACGGTTCTTTTCTTCTTGCACTTTCGCCCTTTTTTGCCGGCGAGAGTGATCTTGGTCGATTACTGAGTCTTGAACTCTCCGCCAAACTTTATAAATCTTGGAGGACAGCCGTTGAGGGGGCTGCTCCAGCTGAGTTTCTGTAACTCTCTCCGCAGGTGGAGGAGATCTTTTCAGTGTGGCAGTTGGAGAGTTCTTACGTACCCTCTTAAGTGGTTCAAAGCTGTTCCCAGTTGGAACAGCAGCATTAACTTCCACCACTGGAGCGGGTGGAGTTAGCCCTGAGGGGGAGCTGCCCCCGGCCTTCCTTACTCGGCGCCAGTGGCGATGTCGAGCATGACGAGCCGTTGGGACTGGCTCGGCGATAGGGACAGCTTCGTCTTGCCCCCTGTCCGAATGAGGCGCTGCTGGTGCCAACCTCTTAAAGACTGATGTTGTCTTTTGAGTGGCGATATTCAATCTGTCAAAGACAGATCCTCGAGTAGGAGCAGGAGCAGGAATAGTCAGCCTTGAAAAGACTGACTCTTTAACAGGAGAAGCCGCCTTGACGACTTCAGGAGTAGGGGTGGCTCTCTTCCTTGGGACGGCCATTTCAGGGTTCATGGGCTTCTTGGCGGGCCCATCAGGGTTCTGGCTCAGCCTGGCAAAGACAGAGGCTGCCGGTTTTGAAAGGTTAGCCTAGCACCTCATGAAGGGTTTGGAAGCATCACATGAACCAAAGACTAAATTTTAGGGTGCTAAGTTAACGAACATAGAATCATTCCTAGAAAAATTAGGGTTTCTAAAACTTGCACATCACCATATGAAAGAAAAGCTAGGGTTTTGAGAGTACAACCTTTGTAGCTCCCTACGCTAGACTCCTCGGCTACTTGGCGTTTGAAAAAGCTCCGCTTGAACTCCTCCAGGTCACCGATGATCCACCCGGAGTCCGCTTTGTCCAAGCTTGCAACTTCACCCGATCAAGAGAACGAAATGAAGCTAACACTCCAAACAAGTGGGCTAGACTTGTATAGAATGGTGTTGTGGTGGCTTTTCTCACTTCAAAATCCTATCTTGATGAATATTTTGCTCACTTGAAAATTCTAGAGAGCAAGAGCTCAAGGTTGAAGAAGATGATGGATATTTTTGAAGAAGAGAAGAATAACTCTTAAGAGAAAAAGAAAAACATAAGAATATATATTTTTCTTTTCTCATCTCAAACCATGGTTATCATTTATGAATATTTAATTTTACTTTAGTTAAAACACTAGATAAAACTTAAACCATGGTCAAAAGGTAGTTGAATAAGGTTAGGTCAAAAGAAGAGTGTAGAACTTATCTCCATGATTTAATCTTTTCTCTTTTCTTTTGTTTTAGCAAAAATAGAAATAAATATCCATAATATAAACCATGGTGTGAGTCTTATATATCCACCATTTTCTATGTATAAACAACCATGATAGATGATGTATGTATGTATGTGTGCGTGCACATCCATATGTGCATGAATCAATAAGGAATGCCTACATGCATCCATACATCCATAGAAACAAGAAAAGATTTCTAGTGAGAATCCAATGGTTAAATGATAAATCAGCACTTGATTTATCAATCCGGCCATATCACATACGACCCTAACCAAAAGCAAGCCGCCCGATCAATATACGGTATCCTATACGCGCATTTTAATCGGGTCCATGCGCATATCGCATACGCGCACCACAACGTTTCGCCTGGACTAGGTAACTCCATTGTGGGACTCTAAGACTCGTCAATACACCGGCAGTGGGTGATGATCATATCAAGCACCCCCAAGCCGCAAGCGGTCAGCTAAACGTAACGGCCACCCGGGTATTGAGCGATCAGAAAAGAATAGGCGAACCTGCTACAACTCCCGTCGAGCCAACTGGTAACACTTCCTGTACAGTCCGGTCTCCTCGTCTGATATGTCGCATATCAAGTCTAGGGGTGGTAAACGTTAGACCCCAATAACCGATAAGGCGTGCCGATGTGAGGCTCATAACGGGTCGAGAAACTACAAGTAACACTTACCAGCAAATCTCTGAATCAGCCCTGGCCAGGGACTTCCCTGTTACGGCCAATCGAGCACAGCGCAACATCAACCCCAATACCGGGAGAGACGAAACCCCTCCTATCGCTCATTGCCTCCATGTGACTCGGGACTGTACCCAAAAACCACCGTTTTGCATGCCCTCATGGACGTGGTAAGGTGGAAATCAAAGCACAGTGGGAATCACATAAGACTCTATGACGATCTCGGGTCTACAGACTAACCTGAACAAGTGTCACCTGAGAACTGCCATCTGACGTGAGGTATAATACCATCTGGGAGTTCTCGGCGAGTCCATCCAGTGTACCCAGTCTCCACTGAGCACCCGTATACCATCTCTGATGTCAAACACCAATTGATATGGAATCATCCATCGCCCATCTCATGGATCAAGAAGCGTATACGCTAGTCTACACTGGTATATCGATGCCCGTCTCGATACACCCACGACTAGGGACCTTGAAGGATGTACTTATGGACTACCATGTCCCCACTAGTATGATCTGCATCATAGTCCAGGTAGTCAAGTACACATCCTAAGGGCTTTACCAACATGTAACCATAAGACAGTATAAAGAGACAAATATACATGTTAAGATAAAGAGCAACCAGATAGCATACTATCATATCGAGCAAGAAAGTCATCTCTATATATGTCCAAGCATCCAATATAATATACATCATCTGTACAATACTGGCCTCTAGGGCATACATACAACTAACAGGTTTAATATTGGACGACCCGTTGAAAGGGGCCGTTGTAGCAGTGAGCCGATCGAAGACCGACTTCTTGTTCTCTTCTGGTGCAGGCACTGGCATGGTGAAGCTTGCAGGCGGGATCATGGTTCCGAAAAACAGGCCAGTGGTGGCCTGGGTCACCTGTTCTACCGACATGGCAAGGATGGAGGTCGCTTGAGGCCCATAAGCTACACCTCCAGGTGAGGTGGAGGGTTGGTTGCACTGGCACTTTGAACAACTCGAGCAGTTGGAGGCCATTGTTGCTTGATTTCTGTGCTAGGCAAAAGACCAAATCTTAGTAACTTAAAATCCAAAGGCAACCATTAACAAACCGCGATTCGTTCGCGAAGACGACACACGAAGTGTGGAGTGGAAAGAGAAAAAGGTCCCACCGGACGTGCCAGAATCTGTTCCCCTCCGAATGACGCGGTGGAGACGCGGCGAACGTCTTGCCTGAAATTCAGGGCAGATGCTATTTGGTTTTATCCGTCCACCTCTCCGAAGATGCCAAGTTGATTTATGGCACGGTGTATTGGAGGTTTAGACGGATGCGGTCGATGTAGCAGACTTCGTCAGATTCCCCCTCGCTTGAAGGGTTTTTGATTATGGGGACGCTCTTCCCTACAGGCGCAAGCCCCTGCAGTTAATTACGCCACCGCATCGCGGTAGCCACTTTCTCCTTCTCCAGATGTTCACTTCGTGTCGTGTGTGTTTGTTTTGTTTGTGGTTGCCCGTGGATTGTATACGGAGACAAAGTGATGTCGTCGCCTGTAGAACGTGGATTAGTCCAAATCTATGTTTACTTAGATTTGGGTTTGGTTTTTTAGTTTAAGGATATGTTAGCCATATTGAAGCTAAGATCAACTTAAACTTTTGTTAAGGATACGTTAGCTTAATCTCCAGACTAAGATCAACTTAGCGGGATCGTTTGGATCCGACAAGAGAGCAATTGGCTCTATTGTTTAGTTTAATGACGTTGCGGTCGATTTCCAGTTTAGAGACATGGTGGTCCATCATTCCCATTTGGGGACGAACATTAGTTTAAGGACATTTCGGTCCAACGTTCCCATTTTGGGACGAATATTAGTTTAGGGACGTTTCGGTCCAACATTCCCATCTAGGGATGAATATTAGTTTAAGGACGTTTCGGTCCACGAGTTTAGGGACCCCGCAGTCCGTATCGATGTGTGGTTGTCGGGACCCGTCACCTCTCTGACGTCGTTGAAGGATTACAACGATATGTGTGAGAGGAGTTCGGAGATGTGCCCTTGAACCGGGTGTAAATTGATTTAAGAGAGCAGCCGTGCTCAGTCAATTTAATTTGAGGACTTACGGCCATGATTGGGCTAAGTCCAGTTGAAAAATGTTCAACGTTTTTATTTATCTTTGGCCTATTAGGCCTGTGTTAGGGATTTGCCCCTGTTTAATAATGTACTGCATTTTATTCTGGCCTGCTAGGCCTTTTTGATTTGGGCTCTGTCCCTTTATTTATGATGCAGAGCATCTGTTTTTGTTTGGGCTCTGCCCTTTTAAAAAGGATGCATTGCATTTTATTAGGCCTGTTAGGCATTTTTTTAATTGGGCTTGGCCCTTCTGTAAATAATGCAGTGCATTAATTATCTTACAGTGGCTTGTCAGACGCTTTGCGCCAATTATTGAGTGCAAGCGCTTGTGGTGGTGACACGTGTCACGCAAGCGCAGTGCGCTGCGCCAGTGCGCTGCTGACACGTGGCGCGCTCTGGTGAGTTGTGCCTACTTTAAAGAGCAATGCTTTATTTTAAAAGCGCACAGCGCAAGTGGTCTTGGAGCTGACACGTGACGCTCTCTGGTGGCTTGCGCCAACCCAAGAGCGCAACAGTGCAGATTTGCAAGTGCAAGGCACTGTTTTAATGACTTAATCCAATTTTGGATTTAAGAGAGGAATCTTTAAGATTCCAGAACCAATGGTTCATAAAAAAGTGCAAAGCACTGTTATTATTTATTTTTTTATTGAAGATCATTGATCTTGTTCTTAGATCAATGATCTATTCAGAAGTTCTTCTTTTATAAAGGTTTTTACCTTTTTTTTTCTTCTTCTTGAGTTTCTTCTCAAAATTCTTCAAAGTTCCCTCTGTTTTGTTGTTTTTGAAGTTCTTGATGTTCTCGATGTTGATCTCTTTTGAATTGGGGTCTAGGGGCCTTTATATAGTGCCCTTTAATTTGTTAAATTTGTTAAAGAGATCATTCTCTGAGTGATTTGGGGAATTTTCCCCACCGTTGGATCTTTGATCCAAGGGCTTATGTTTTATAGAAGACAATTCTCTTGTTTTAACAAGAACAGAAGGATCTTACTTGAATTTTAATTCTGTTTGGTGCAGATGCACTAGCGCTTGACACGTGTCACACAGTGCACAGCGCAGCGCAACTGCGCTGACACGTGTCGCGCAGCGTGGCGCTTGCGCAACTGAAGCGTTGCTTCCTTTAATTTTTGTTTTAAATAGAGCCTCGCTCTGATTGTGCGTGCTGCCTTGGACGCTGCGCTGACGTATCAATTTCTGACACGTGGCGCGTTGCGTACGGGATTTGAAGCGCAACTGCGCTGACACGTGTCGCGCATCGCACAGCACAGCGCAACTGCGATTGCGCAACTGCGATTGCGCAACTGCACTGACACGTGTCGCGCAGCGCGGTGCTTGCGCAACTGCGCTGACACGTGTCGCGCAGCACAGCGCTTGCGCAACTGAAGTGTTGCTTCATTTAATTTTTGTTTTAAATAGAGTCTTGCTCTGATTGGGCGCGCTGCCTTGGGCGCTGCGCTGACGTATCAACTTCTGACATGTGGCGCGTTGCGCGCAGCGCACGGGATTTGAAGCGTTGCTTCAATTTTTGAATTTTTGAAATTCAAACAAAGCTTTGCTCTGATTGGGGGAAACAGACCCCACAGTCTAAGGTTAAGGACATCGTAGTCCATGGGTTTAAGGACCCCACAGTCCATGAAAAGTCTGGTTATCGGGACCCGTCACATCTCTGAAGACGTTGAAGGATTACAGCGACAAATATCAAAGGAGTGAAGAGATGTACCCTTGAACCAATTTTTGTTGATTGATCTGTAGTCCAATTGGGACTAAGATCTGAGATTTATGAGCATATGGGCTCAATTAATCTGAATGAGGGGTTTATGGCCAACTTGGGCTCGGCCCACTCAGTTAAAATGTTAAACATTTGACAATACTGAGCATTGATTTGAATTCTTACAATATTTTTGTCTTTTATTGAATGCTGAGCATTCATCATAGTTCTAGGGCTTTATTTTAAAGAACAGTTTATGTTCTATCAGCACACACGTGAGAAACACGTGGCGTGCTTGGCGCTAGCGCCAGTTAATGAGCGCAGTGCGCTACTTTAAATTTGGAGCGCTAAGGCTCTGCAGTGCTTTGCGCTAAATGTGGAGCGCTGAAGCGCTTCTGTCAACTGGCGCACACGTGAGGAGCACGTGGCGTGCTTGGCGCTGAGCGCCAGTCAATGAGCGCAGTGCGCTATATTTGGAGCGCTAAAGCTCTTTAAAATTAAGGGCGCCAAGGCTCTGCAGCGCTTTGCGCTAGATGTGGAGCGCTGAAGCTCTTTTAAATTAAGAGCGCCAAGGCTCTGCAGCGCTTTGTGCTAGATGTGGAGCGCTGAACCTCTTTTAAATTAAGAGCGCTAAGGCTCTTCTTTTATGCAATTTAAATCAGTTTTGCATCCTGAGAATTAAATTCTCTTTTTATAAGAGACTTTGTCTCAAGGTTTTAAGAACAAAGTTCTTATTTTATAGGAAATATTTCAATCTCTTATTTTGGTGAAAGGCTTTGCCTTTATGGATCTGTGATCTAAGAGAATTGAATTATTCTTCCCCCTTTTATAATGAGATGTTCATGATCTCTGAAAGACAATTTGTCTTATAGATCTATGATCTGAAGAAGGTTAAGTTCTTCCTCTTATTCTTTGTGATGAGATACTTTGATCTCTTTGTGAAAGACCTTGGTCTTATAGATTTATGATCTTTAAGAAAAGAAGTGAATTCTTCTTTTGATATGAGACGATTTCGTCTTTCTGTTCTTTTTACCTTGAAGAGAATTTTCTTCTTCTACCGAGAGCTTGCTCTTCTTTCTGAGATTTCTCAAAATTATGGGGGGGTTCCTCTATCTGAGACTTGAAGTCTTGGGGCTTTTATATAGGGCAAGGCTGATTTGTTCAATCGGTTAAGGAAATCTTTTCTCCAATTGATTTGGGGATTTCCCCATCGTTGGATCTTTGATCCAAGGGCTTCTGATTTACAGAAGGCAATCTTCTTGTTTTTAAAAAGATTGGAAAATCTTTTCCCACACAGAATTTATTCTATATTTTAGTGATTTTTAATCGCCATTGGATCATTGATCCGACGGTGCTCTGATTTACAGAGCATAATCTTTTTGTTTGGAAAGATTTTGAGGAATCTTTCCTTAGCAGAATTTTATTCTGATCAATTGATGATTTTTAATCATGCTCGTTGGATCTTTGATCCAATGGTTGGGAACATTTAGTTCTAGCGCTAGCGCTCCCTGCTTTGCACGTGGTGCGCTGCTTAGAATGCAGAGCACTTAGCGCTAGCGCTTAGTGCTTTGCATGTAGTGCGCTGCTTAGAGTGCAGCGCTCTTAGCGCTAGCGCTCATGTGCTTTGCACGTGAGCGCTACCTCAGAGTCTTTGACTCTCTCAGCGCTGGCGCTGCTTCATTTCAAAATTTGAATTTTTGAACAGAGCTTTGCTCTGATTGGGGGAAACAATCCAAATTCAAAACTTGAGAAGAAAATATTTCTTTGTAAATTAGATAACTCCAAAACTAAGTATCCAATCAAAGCTAAACAATTAATGAGAGGTACAGGCTTACAAGTTAGAATAAGTATCTTTTCTATCTTCACTTAAAATAAACTACGATTTTCCAAACTAGATACCCAAACTAGGCCTAAGTCCTTAAGTATTCTTAGATTGGGATATAAAAGCATAGCCCGGAATGTGTGGAATTTTAAGGTGTATAAATTCTCGTACATAACATATGAATTTTAACAGAACGTGTGAAATCTCAACAAAGCATATATAAATTCACGGTTTCGCAATAATCTGATAATGATACGAATTCGACTAAAATCTAATACACCGTTCTTACTCGTTTATTACACAAATACAAAATTTTACAGATTCGACAGGCTGCTACCTCGGCTGCGGCTCCGCAAGCCACTACCTCGGCTGCGCAGACCACTCATACAGCTCCACAACTCGCTCAGACTCCCGCATAGTCCACCCTTCATTATTCGAGTTTTTGACGACTCAGGGTTGCACCAAGGAGCAGATGTACAAGATTACGACGATTATCAGAGGTGGAGGAGCTGGACCGAACTAGGGTAGCTTTATTTATATTTTTGAGGATGTATGTACTTATCTGATACATATTGTATATATTTTGGACGATATTGGTGGTTGTTTATATGTTCACGATGATTTTAGATTGATTTCATATTATGTTTGTTTATTTCTTTTATATATTATGCGTGAGATGTTGATTATGAATATTTCTGTATTTGGTTATATGATATATATATATTATTGTGCACAGGGCGGGAAAAAAACGGGAATGCCTTTTTTTAAAAATACCCTGATATAGTGTCCCTGCGGATTACTCTGTAAGGACAACTGTTGCACCTATGGATTAATCCGTAGGGGCAAGTTTTGCCCCTACACATTTCTCCGTAGGGACAAAATATCAGAATATCTGATATTTTGTTCTTATGGACTCAATAATATGGGCAAAACTTGCCCCTACGGATTAATCCATAGGGGAATTTATCAGGCCCTACGGACAGCTTCGTAGGGGCATTTATCAGGCCTTACGGATAAATCCGTAGGGGCAAGTATTTTATTTTATAAGCAGATAAATTAAATAAAGATTATGTCCCTACGGACTAATCCGTAGGGATAAATATCTCTAAAGATTAAGACATAGGGGCAATTATTACTCCATAGGGGTATGTTCAGGATGAAGACTTGCACCTGCGGCTTTTGAACCTACGGAGGAATTTTATATCCCTACGGATATATCCGTAAAGGTAGTGATTTGCCCTTACGGCTAAATCCGTAGGGACAAGTGATTATTGTAGTAGTGGCATGTGCTAAAAGCTTGTGTCTCTGCTATCTCTTCTCTGTGTCCGTCTCTGCTATTTTAATGTAAAGAGGAGGGGCGCCATGCGGCGCTCTCACGTTTATTTTAGATTAATCATTTATTCTTAGAGGGTCCACAACATCTATTTTTGCACGTGTGTCATACGTTGATACATATTAGCATTAAACTGTCACGCCCCGCTTCCTAAAAGATGAAAATATGAACGTGTCGAGGCCCGCGATGTATTTATTTCGATAAGGTCATTTTCCGGAATAAATACGCTAAGCGTAATATAAGCAATACAACATAAAAGATAAGCTAAGCAAGTGAATTGAAACTTCAACAATTTTATTTACATTCATAACTCTCACATAGTTAGAATACAAGATAACTAAAAATAAAGTATAATAACATGAAATGCCTAACTAGGCGTCATACTAAAACTAGAGCCGGAAAGAAAACTAGAGATCGACCTGTGAAGCTAGATGAGATAAGTCTTGCAAGAATGATAGATTGGAATTTGGTGATTTCTTGTTAATATATAAGGAGTTCTAATGAATAGGTCAAGGTTAAATTAGCTTACTAAAAACTATATTATTATTATGTCGATGAGAGAGGATGAACAAAAGAGCGAGAGAGATCGAAGGAGACTTACGGGTTACGCTATCTAGATTGGATAGTAGAGGAGGGTAAGCCTTGGTTGGAAAAACAAAGACCGATGATGAAGCGGAGGGTCTTAATCAATGAGCTATAAAGGGTTTCGTGCTTTAATTTAACCAGAATATTTTATAACCCATAGTTAGAATAGAAATACACTTTTATTTTAATATTGAATTAACAAAAGTGTACGGGGATTTTTTAGTCGTTACATCCTACCCACCTTAGAAAAATTTCGCTATCAAAATTTACATAGGGAGGATGTTGCAACAGAGGAAAGAAACATGGGTAGGATTGTTAGTTATATGTATGCCCTAGAGGCCATTATTGTACATAGATGTATATTATAGTGGATTCTTGGACATATATAGGGAGGACTTTCTTGCTCGACATGATTGTATGCTATCTGGTTGCACTTTATCTTAACATGTACACAAATTGTCTCCATATTACATGTTAATAAAGCCCTTAGGACGAGTACTTGACTACCAGGATTATGATGCAGATCATACTAGTGGGGAAAAGGTAGTCGGTAAGTATATCCTTCAAATGTTCCTAGTCGTGGAAGTATCGAGACGGGACATCGATATTCGAGAGCAGACTAGCGTATGCGCTTCTTGACCCATATGATGGGCGATGGATGATCCCACATCCATTGGTGTTTGACATCAGAGAAGGTAAAATTATACATTAAATTATTAAATCAACACTTGATTTAATAATCCGGCTATATCACATATAACCGACTAATATCATATGTATCAACTTATCGAATCAACACTTGATTCGATAACCCGGCTATATTACATATAATCGACTTATACCATATATCGCGAGAATAGAATACGGTATCACATACGTGTATTAATCTCGGTCCCGCACATATCACAAATGTTCTCCTACTTCATTTCGCCTGAGCCAAGAAACCTCTGTGTAGGACTCTAAAGACCCGTCAATACGCCGGCAGTAGGTGATGATCATATCAAACACCCACAAGCCGTCAGCGGTACTAGCTGGACGTAACGGCTACCCGGGTATTGAGTGATCAGAAGATCAACAAGCAAGTTTTTCCATACTCCTGTGAATCCAATAAGTAACACTATCGTACAGTCCAGCCTCTTCGTCTGATATGTCGCTCATTGCCTCCATGTGACTCGGGACTGTACCCAAAAACCACCGTTTTACACGTTCTCTTGAACGGGTAAGGTGGAAATCAAAGCACAGTGGGAATCATATAAGACTCTATGACGATCTCAGGTCTACAGACTAACCTGTACCAGTGTCACCAGAGAACTGCTATCTGACGTGAGGTATAATACCATCTGGGAGTTCTCGGCGAGTCCGTTCAGTGTACCCAGTCTCCACTGAGCACCCGTGTACCTTCTCTGATGTTAAACACCAATGGATGTAGGATCATCCATCGCCCATCATATGGGTCAAGAAGCGCATACGCTAGTCTACTCTGGAATATCGATGCCCCGTCTCGATACTCCCACGACTAGGAACAATTGAAGGATGTACTTACCGACTACCTCTGCCCTTCTAGTTTGATCTGCATCATAATCCTGGTAGTCAAGTACTAATCCTAAGGGCTTTATCGACATGTAATAGAGAGACAATTTGTGTACATGTTAAGATAAAGTGCAACCAGATAGCATACTATCTTGTCGAGCAAGAAAGTCCTCCATATATATGTCCAAGCATCCACTATAATATACATCGGATGTACAATAATGGCCTCTAGGGCATACATATAACTAACAATCTCTCACTTGCACTAGGGCCAGTTGTTGTAATATCTCATACCCAACGTCCTATAGAAGTCTCTCTAGGGAAAGACCTCTGTGAGTGGATCCGCCGTGTTATCCTTCGCGTCAACTCTCCTTACCTCAATCCTTTGGAGATCAACCATCTCCCTGATCAGGTGATACTGTTCTCAGAATATGTCTGGATTGCTGATGGGATCTGCCTTCCTAGGCCAAAGCCACAATTCCATTATTGGCACAATAACAGTTATTGGACGCTCAATGGTAAGAACCATGTTCATCTCATGAACAAGAAATATCCAGACATCCACTTTGGCAGCATCGTTGGTAGCGATGTATTCAGCCTTTATCGTCTAGTTTGCCACGGTATATAGCTTGGAACTCTTCCAACATACCGTCCCTCCTCTGAGGGTAAAGACAAAGCCTGTGACTGACTTTCAGTCGACCTTATCACTCTGGAAGCTTGAATTGGTAAAGGACCCCACTGGAGTTCACTGTTACCAAACACCAAGAACCTTTCTTTAGTGCTTCTCAAGTACTTAAGAATGTCCTTCACAGCTTTCCAGTAATACTTCCAAGATCTGATTGATTCCTGATCACTACACCTAGTGAGTTAGCTACATCTGGTCTACTACATAGCATCGCATACATGATAGAGCCTAGTGCCGAAACATAGGGTATCCATTGCACGCGAGCTCTCTCCAAATCAGTCTCGGGAGACATCTTTTTGGAGAAAGTGATTCATGAGTAAGTGGGCAAACCACCACGCTTAGAATCCTCCATACTAAAGCCCTTTAGTATGGTGTTAATGTACCTGGATTTAGGACACTCCCAACATCCACTTAAATTATCACTATAGATCATAATCCACAAGATGTAGTAGGTATCATCCAGATCTTCCATGGAGAATCCTCGTGATAAGAGAAGCTTGACCGAATGTAGCATAGGAAACCATTTCTTATCAAGAGTATGTCATCTACCTACAATACGTGGAAGACAACCGTACTCTCTACAACATTCTTGTATATACAAGATTCATCTACCTTTTTGATGAAGTCAAACTCTTTGACTGCCACATCAAAACATATGTTCCAACTCCGCGATGCGTGCTTTAATCCTGATGGACTTAAGCATAGCCACTGGAGAAAAGGTTTCATCATAAGCCACACCTGGTTATTGACGAAAACCTATTACTACAAGTCTAGCTTTGAAAGTCTCAACTTTTCCATTTACACCAAGAATCTTCTCAAGATCCATTTGCTCCCGGTGGGTTTTACCCCTTCAGGTGCAACATTCAAAGTCATACTTTGTTGGTGTACATGGATTCCATCTCTGATTGCAAAGCATCCAGCCACTTCACAGAGTCCCCACTCGTGATGGCATGCCTGAACCTAGTTGAATCATCATCTACCATGATGCAATCCTCACTCCCACCGCCATCGAGGAAACCGTAGTATTTCTCAGGTAGAGAGGAAGCCTACCAGATTCGCGGAGAGGCTGAGGTTCGTTGGAGACTATTAAATCCTTTGGTTTCACCAAATCATCAGCTGTTAGTTTGTGTAGCTAGAACTCCTTCCAGTTCTACTTCATGACCACTAATTTCACCAAATCATCAGCTGTTAGTTTGTGTAGCATGGAACTCCTTTTCTAAAAAGGTGGCATGATGAGAAACAAAACACCATTTGCTCCTCAGTGTGGTAGAAGATATTCCCTCGCAAATGTTTGGGATATCAAACAAACTTATACAGAACTGACCTTGCCTCGAACTTGTTCGGATTTTGTTTTTCAACATAGGCCGGACAACCCCATATCTTAACTTGTTTAAGACATGATCTCTTCCCATTCCATATCTCATATGGAGTGGTAGGCACTGATTTGGTTGGAACCCCATTTAATTGGTATGCAGCTTTTCAAGTGCATAACACCGAAAGGAAACAGGCAACTCAGCAGTACTCATCATAGAGCGCACCACATCTCATAGGGCGCGATGCCTCCGCCCCGATACACCGTAGTGCTGTGGTGTACCCGAAGAAGTAAGCTGAGAGAGAATCCTATTCTCCTTTTAGAAAATTCAGGAACTCCATGCACAAGTATTCCCTTCTCCGATCACATCGAAGGACTTAATACTTTTACCCCTCTGGTTCTCAACGTCAAGCTTATATTCCTTGAATTTCTCAAAAGTTTCAGACTTGTGTTTTAATAGGAACATATGTCCGAATCTTGAGAGATAGTCAATGAATATACTTAAGTATGAGGAACCAGCCTTGGCATTTGTAGACTTAGAACCATATACATCACTATGCATCAGTCCCAAGAGTTCAATAACTCTTTCTCTGTTTCCAGTAAACGGAATATTGGTCATTTTACCTTTGAGATAATACTGGCAAGTATCATAAGATGAAAATTCGAACAGAATCTAATATTCATTCTTATGTAACTTAGTTAGTTGTGCCGTATTGATATGACCTAGTCTACAATGCCTCAAGAAGGATTCGTTCATTTTTGAACTACTCCTCTTGTGTGTGTTCTATATATTTTGAACTGTGGTTTGATTTAGAATGTATATGCTATTACATAACATGCCTGATCCAATCAACTCTTAATTAAGGAAAATGTTCACAACATTATCCTGGAATACAAAATTATATCCTTCTTTAACTTAATAAAGAAACTGATGTAATGTTGTATATCAGGTTCGACATGTAATAACATCTGTTCAGAATCAATGTATCTACCATTTGGTAATACAAAGTAATATTTGCCAACTGATTTGGCTGCAACAATTGCACCATTCTATACACTTAGAGACATATCATCCATTCCTAGTTCTCTACCTTTCTGTAGCCCATGTAATAAATTATATATGTGGGATCCTGATCCGGTATCTCATACCTAGGACGTAGAGGATACCGAGAAAAAGTTCCCTGTAACGAACACACCCCAAGAATATGTATCAACATGCTTATTCCTCGATTGGGTCGCGTAGGAATCCGGATATTCCCCTATTTCCTGCTCGGACTTATAACAGTTATAAGATAGAGCGGAACCAATGTTCCCTAGCTTAGTATAATAAGCATGTTCGGTCAATACATCCATATTATTATCTTGATTAAGGCGTGACATGGTCGCTACCAGGAGAGAGAGAGAGAAGAAAACACTCTGTGTATGCTCTTGCAATATCAGATTGGTTATTATTTTATCTAATCAGGATGACTCCCACTGTTTTTATCAAATCTTCCTTCAAACCCTAAAAAGTAAGACTAGCCGGGATTAATTACACCCTACAAGTTCGTCAATCTTTCGGCCAGGCCAGTGTCGGTACTTTGAGGAAGGTTCCCCGTGCTTTCGCACGGACCTAACTAAAATAAACCTCGTTTTCCCAGGGGCGTAACCCCATTAACACCTTCCTAGACACCTACTTGATCAACTAATTGTAATGTGCAAAACTCTCCCAGGAGTAACTCTTACTCGCAGTGGGTATTGGGATCCAATTATCTCATAAAAGGTATGCAATCTCATTACAAATTTCAACACTTGAAATTTCCGATAATATTTTTCCCCTAGCGTCCTATGACCTTGACGAAAGCCAACAAACCATAGTTGTAATATCCAGTCCTTTTATACCAAAATTTGTATTCTGTTACCTTAGAATTCTATTTATTCTTAATTATGAATTATTTATTTTATTTATAATTTTATTATTATATTTTATTTTATTTTATTTTTCAAAACCTCATTTGAACCCAAACCCTAATTCTAATTACCTTTGTCCCAAATTATTTCCACCAAGCCGGCCCCATTCTTTTCCCTTATTTTTGATTCCCTCAGCCCAACACCATTGGTCAGCCCAGAAAGATTAAGGAAATGGAAATTCATTTGTATTTAAACCAAAACCCCAAATTTCTCCTTTTGTTTCCATTATTCCCCAAGCCCATTTCTTTAATTGTTTCATAAACTTAAAATTTCATTCCCTTCAGCCGCAGCTTAAGCCCAGCCCGAGCCCACACTTTTTCCCAAAATTTAAACATTTAAATTATTGTGCCGGCCTGGCCCTCTTCTTCCATTTTCTTTAATTCTTTTTATTTTAATTAGCCCACTCCCTCCGGCCCAACTCCCTCAGCCCGCAACCCCAACTCGACCCGACCCGTTCCTATTCATTTTCTTCCCTCAACGGCTCTTTCTCCGGCTCGTTACTGCGCCTACGCTCTCTTCGCCGTAACCCACACCGCCTCCTCCGCTAACTCCAGCGACCACGTCGCCGCGCTCCTCGCCTCCACCGACGCCACGACGCGCGCCTCGATCTCTCTCTCTCTCTCTTTTTCTCTCCCTCCTTAATACCTCTCCTCCGCGTCCTCTCTCTCTTTTCCATTTTCTCTCCCCGTTCCTTGCTCGAACCCGCGCACCCACCGTGCGTCGCGCTCACCATCGTCCCCTCACCGCCGGCCCTCCTCACCTCCCTCTCAGCCGAGCATACCTCACCGAGCCGCCCCCACCGTTCCCACCTCCACGTCGGCGTTGGCATGACCAAGCTTCCTCCTCCATCGACAACTTCACCATCTCCCTCGAGCAAACTCCAGTGGCCAGCTTGAAAACCACGGCAATCACTACCTCACCGGCGAGCCCCTCAACCAGAACCACCTCGCCACTGCACCTTGTTTCCCCCAATCAGAGCAAGGCTCTACTGAATTTTGAAAATTCAAAATTTGAAGCAACGCTTCGGTTCCGTGCGCAGTGCGCAATTTGCCACGTGGCAGAAACCAATTCGGCAGCGTAACGCCCGAGACGGTGCGTCCCATCAGAGCAAGGCTCTTCAGAAAACATAATTAAAGACTTAACTGCGCAAATGCATGGCAGCGCGACACGTGTCTGCGCAAGCGCATGGATGCACGACACGTGTCTGCGCAGTTGCGCAATCGCAACTGCGCAAGCGCACGGATGCGCGACACGTGTCTGCGCAAGCGCACGGATGCGTGACACATGTCTGCGCAGTTGCGCAATCGCAGCTGCGCAAACGCACCGATGTGCAACACGTGTCTGCGCAAGCGCACAGATGCGTGACACGTGTCTGCGCAGTTGCGCAGTCGCAGCTGCACAAGCGCACAGATACGTGACACGTGTTTGCGCAAGCGCACAGATGCGCGACACGTGTCTGCGCAGTTGCGCAGTCGCAGCTGTGCAAGCGCTCGGATGCGCGACACGTGTCTGCGCAGTTGCGCAGTCGCACCTGCGCAAGCGCTCGGATGCGCGACACGTGTCACACGCTGGTAAGTTGCGCAGCAACTGTGTAAGTGCACGGCGGCGCCCCGGCCGTCAATCCGACGCCGGAATGCGGAAGCGGTGAAAAACTTAAATTTTGCGGACTTTGCAAAACGGCACCACCGCGCACTAAACTCCGGATCGTGACCATTAACAAGTCTACGCTACAAACAAGAATGGGAATAGAGATATACCGACTGATCCGAGTCCTCCGGTCTTCATCTCCACTCCGATCTCCTCCCGGAATCTCCGTCCGTCTCCTCCTCGTCGAAAAGGGCACCACGAAGCCGGGTACTTTTACGGGCTCCCACCTCAATACCGAGGCAACTCGGGCGCGAAGTTGGCTAGCCGACGCGCCCAAGATTTGCTGTAGAAATAGTGTAGAAGCTTGTCTCTTTTGGGGTTAAGAAGTTGCCATGGTCGGAGGAATATAGCACAAGAATTTTCATGGATGAATGATGGAGAATTGAGCATGCAATGGAAATGTGTGAGCTCAGCCATGCACTCAAATGTGCTCTCTGGAAAATGAAGCAAAAGCCTCTCTCTTTTTCTTGCTGTCCCAGAAAGAAGGGAGCCCCCTGCACACTCATTATGTAATCCTCCCTTACTAAATTAATTAAGCCACTCCATACACCAAAATGTCACACAGCACACTCACAAAATGTTAACATTAATTTATCAAAACCATACACACTCCATACCCCCTCACAGTGGTCGGCCCATTCCTTATGTCCACTCAAACAGTGGCCGGCCCCACCACTAAACCCATACTCTTTTATTAAAAGCAAGTGATGGTAAAGAGAATGATAATGGTCAAATCAAAAACCCACATATGCAAGAAACCCCTTCCTCAAATGTAATTTGCAAAACTGCAAATTACCCCCTCCATCGGAAAAGTCCGGCCAGGAAAGAACAAAGGAAAACCGGCCGGAACGGAATGCAAACTGGCAACTCCAGAAAACTGGTCCCGTAATAAATTACAGGAAAACCCCGATACTGTGCATACACACCCGCATCTGTATTCCGTCCGGATACAAATGCAAAGAGACAAAACTACACTATCAAATACCAGGATCCGGCTTAAGACAAAGCCGGCTAGTAAAAACCGTCCGATCACGATCCGTGCAATACCGCACGTATCTGATCGAACCCTGCCATATCTCCATACGGCCTCTACAGCGTTTCGCCCGAAACTTGAGTAACTGAAAGTGTGGTAGACTCTAAAGACTCGTCAATACAATGGCTGTGGATTTAACCACTAGCCCGTCAGAGGTATAAGCCAATACGTAACGGGCCACCAGCTATTGACTAAAAGGGACGTCGATGAGCGAACTCATCCTGACACCCTACTGAGCCTGTCAGTGACAATATCCGTGCAGTCCGGTCCGTTCGTCTATGAGTATCGCATGGCGGGCCTAGGGGGTTGGTAAAAGTCAGACCCCCAAAAACGGTACAAGTCGTGTCGGAGTGTAGCCCAGAACACCCTGAGATACTACTGGAATACCTACCAGTAAATCTCCTTGCCTTGGCCAAGGACTTTGTGTAATGGCTCTCCTAGACACAGCACGACCTCACCCCCAATACCGGGAGAGACGAACCCCTGAAGATACGCTCACTGCCTCCATGTGGCTCGGGACTGTACCCAACTAAAACCTGTTTGCACGACTCCTTTGAGCCGTGGTAGGGTAGTAATCAAAGTACAGTGGGAACTCACACGAGACAAATGACGATCCCCAGGTCGATGAACTAACCTGCACACATGTCACCAGGGAACTGCCATCTGACGTCTGGTATATGACCAACTAGCATGTTCCCGGCGAGTCCTGTCCAGTGTACTCATAACCCAATGAGCACCTGTATACATCTTAGGTGATCCAACTGACACCAGTGGCTTGTGAGACCGGCCACCGCCCCTCGTCGGGGTCTCGACTGTATACACTAGTCTACTAATGGAGTATCGATGCCCGGTCTCGAAACTCCCACGACTAGGGACCTTTTAAGGATATGCTTGTAGACTACCAGCTCCCACGTATATGATCGCCCTCATACTGCCGGTAGTCAAGCAAGAATCCTAGGGGCTCTATCAACGTGCAATAGTGATCTGTCAGGTCACTTAAAGCAGTGCACGATGATAAAGGTAAACCAGATAGCATACTATCATCTCGAGTAAGACTGTCCTACCGGGATAGGTCCTCCCTCAATCATTACAATCACGTACCTGTGACCTAATAATTGACTCTGAGGGCACTATCTCCAACAATCTCCCACTTGCACTCAAGGCTAATTATTGCGATGTCGCATACTTACAGCCCGTGTGATACCGAACATCCAACTCCTCTACTAGTCAGTCTCACAAAGCTCGTTTGCGGAACTATTGCGTTCGAGGAATAGCCTCAGTGAGTGGATCCGCTTAGTTGTTTCTTTCTATGTCTCTCTATATCTCAAGTTCGCGGAGAAAGCCATCTCCCGAAATGAGCAATACCTGTCTTAGAATGTGTCTGGATGTCTGATGGGACATAGCTCATAAATGAACTCCAAATCCAAACTTCTTAGACTGTATCGACAACTGAACTTAATCAGTGTCCTGCGCCATGCCTCCCTCAGTATCGCCTTGGATCACCTGTCCAAAATACTGCCCCTCGTCTGAGGGAAAACTATAACTCTGATAACCTCCTTGTCGTCCATGTCACCTTAGAAGCCTGGAATGATAACCGTCTCCCGAATAAGGCTGTCGTTATCATATCCCTAGAACATTCACTTATGTTCTAAAACTGCTTCCGACTGTTTCTCCAGGATTGGATCAATGTCAACTTATTGCATCTAGTGCAAGAACAACATCTGGTGTGGTACTTGACATCTCATGATTGACTCAATTGCCTAAGCAAGTGATCTGCCAATCATGCACATCCCTCTCCCCTTTAGTCTGTAAGACACCTTTGGAGAGGGTGACTCCATCACCTGCAGGTACACTACCGTGCCAGGAGTCGTCCATTCTAAATACTCTTAGAATGCTGTCAAAGTACCCTGATTGGGAAACCACCCAAATCTAGATCTAAAACCATAGATCTAGTAACCAGTATGTCTGATATAATACCCAATTCCTATGTGGAGAAACAACTGTGTGACGACCAAAGTATAACCGATTGTAGTGTAGGAGTTTCTTTTCCTACTCTGTGTATATCATCCAAATACCAGGATATCACACCCTACTACCTTCTCAACAGATCCATCCCCTATTCTGATGAAGTCAAACCCATGACTGTCACGTCAGAAATAGATGATCTATCTCCGCTACATCTGCTTTAGTCTATAAATAGACATAAGCTACCTGTCCACCAATGCTTCCGCTGCTCCCACTGACTACGACAACCCTCTGGCAGAGTCATATAGACATACACTTCTAAAACTGGTTTAGAACGACGCTATACTCATCCTCCCGCCTGGTTCTGCAGCCTGGAACAACAGCAATGGTAATTGTGGGTAAACAAGAACTTCCCTGTCACCGTCCTTGAGGCTACCGTAGTATCTCTCGGGTGCCTGAAGTTACCCACCATATCTGCGGAGTGGCCAATGGAATGTCAATCCAGATTGAATCTTTAGGTTCCTTATCAAATCTTCAGTAATCGTTTGTGGTTCCGGAATCACTTCCAGTTCTACCATACTCCCACTACTGTTTTCCTGAAAAAATCCATTTTTAATTTAAAACTGTGGCGAGTCAAGAACAATATTGCTATTGATCTTCCAGATGGTAGAAAGTCAACCCGCGTCATAGCCTGGGTCAACCCACAAACAGCCATTACAGAAACGTGCCTTGAGTTGTCCAGTGTCTGGTTTTAATCATAAACCGGACAACTCCCCGTACCTTAACATCGTTAAGATATGAACTGTTCTATATCCAATATAGAAACAGAGGCACTGATATAATTGAACCAGATTCAAATCATGCAGCTGTCCCCAGCGCATGTCAACTAAATGGAAGGAGGCCGATCAGCGTTACTCAACTTAGGAAGCTTCCAATTATGAGTAACCTGAAAGAGAAGCAATTTCTCTTTATCATTACTATCAACTGAATACCATACACAAGTATCTACATCTTCGATCTCTTTAAAGAATCCCGATACTTGCTATACCTGGTTCTCTACTCTATTCAAATACCTGTAACTTCTCAAAATTCGGACCATGTGTTTCCACGAAACACCGGTCTAAAAACTAGAGAAGTCATAAGTAAACCGAATATAGTACGAGGACCTACCCCTCTGTCCTGATGGACCCTGGACAACATACAATACTCTGTATAAGTCCCTTGAGTCTGATAACTCATTCACTGTGTGCCGTAGGTTGAAAACTGTACTTATGGTTAAGAAGAATTACACCGCTGTTTAATGCTCCTTACCTAACCATCCACTGATATAGGTAAATGTCGTAGACATAATTTCAGAAAGGTATATCTCACTCTATGAAAATAGACGTACATATATATCAATTTGAAATTGGTGCATAACAGCGGATATTCAAAACCAGATATTTGCCGACCGGCAAACAGCCCAGGTGATTTCCTCAAATATCACCGATTACAACGAATCCCGATATAATGAGGATGATCACCCAATTCCCAATAATTTACTCCCACTCATCATCTGTAAAACTATACAGATGTGAGAATCAAACTTGGTAAATACATACCCTGGAGTAAGTATCTAATCGGGAAATCAGTTTTCCTTTAACATTACACAGTGAAACTGAAACATTGAAATGTTCCGATGGGGTATTCTGGTATTCCTAGTAATGCCTCTTCCAGATTCACGACTATAACCGTATAGTTCTTTGCCACCTCTCCAAATCCCTTCATATGTCTTTAGTCTTTGCCTTCTGCACACCCCTTAGGCCAAATGGTTTTCTTCCTTCCCTACCGTTCGGCACCAGCCTATGGTTTGGAAGAAGACTATCCAATAAGCATAATGGGTGTACTGTCCCAATCCTAGGAACACTCGCAATGCGAGAGAAGGTGAAGATAAAAGACACCTGAATGTACTTTATTCCTATTTCTCCTGAACCAAGATCCATCCCCGAACTGGAACAAGTTCCTTTCGAGTTCGTATATAACCATACGATGGATTATCCAAATAAACTGTGGATCTTCGTAGTGATACGGAGTGTCCTGGAGAAATACAAAGGTGATGTGGGAGTGGTAACGAAATATTTGGTTTGGTCGTGAATATCTGTTGCAATTTACTTTGCCCTCTTACTAATCCCTTGCTTTGTCTGAACTTAATACCTTCTGCACACCATCGTTATGCTAATTGGTTTTCTTCATTCCCTACCGGTCGGCACCAGCCTAAGGTTTGGAAGAAGACAATCCAATTTGCGTAATAGGTGTACTACCCCTAAACCAAGGAGTACTCGTAACCTGAGAGAGGGTAGAAGGAAAAGACAACTGAATAATCCTATCCGTTTTCTCCAGAACCGGAAACCATCCTCGAATCCCTTCGAGTTCGTATCTAACCATACGATGGTTTTGTCCAATGGAAGTGGACGTTCGTAGTAA
Source organism: Agapanthus africanus (assembly GCA_030015575.1). Taxonomy (NCBI): domain Eukaryota; kingdom Viridiplantae; phylum Streptophyta; class Magnoliopsida; order Asparagales; family Amaryllidaceae; genus Agapanthus; species Agapanthus africanus. The sequence continues at coordinate 88,707,686 of JASDDO010000026.1, read as the reverse complement.
TACGGGGTGTCCTGGAGAAAAGGGTAAAAGTAGGAGTGGCAATGAGGTCTGCAACTCTGACAATCCAAAAGCCAGTGTTTAAGAAGGTTCGGTCAACTTGGTCACTGAGTCAAAGTCTTAGGGTCGGGTCAATGGTCGCTGCCAAAGAGAGAGAGAAAAGAAACACTCAGCGTGCACTCTAACCTAGATCAGAATGGTTACCAATTTATCTAATCTGGAATCCTCCCACTGTACCGTCAAATTCTCCTCCAAACCTGAAAGAAGAATTAGTCGGGATCACCCGAGGAGTAAACTAACTCATCAGTGGGAATCGGGATCCAACTCTCATCGCGTGACAACGTGACGGAATCCGCTCACGGTGTCACACTCCAGAAGGTATGCGCATATCTGGCAAGTTTCAGTTCTTTTGAAACTCCCGATGTGATTTCTGCCCCATGCTCTTATGACCTTGACTAAGGCCAACAAATCATAAGTCACATGTCAAGTTCTACCCGTCATTGTCCAGGTTGATTTGAACCCACCCGTACAAGCCCTTGACTAAGGCCAACAAGGCTATACGACTGTCCCAAACCAACGCATCTATCTATGCAGCATATGAATACCCAATAGCTACCAAACACTGTGCCTTGACTAAGGCCAACAAACACAGCTTGAATACTATTGACTACCCATATGAAACGACGGAGGGCTACGAATGGTTTCTGGCGAAAACCTTTAACGTAATGAACTTGATATCGTTGAAGGAACGGATAGCTTTTTAGAAAATATAGTGACGAAAACCTTTACTAAAGAGGTCACTCCCGGTGAAGGGATCTCGGCTCTTTCCCCGTAGAATGGGGTGCTGGATATTCATAACCGAATATCACTGTGCAAAGCAAAAGTAATCGGCTATAGTGAAGTTAATGCCCTGACGCAAACTTTTGTCCAAGGGGTCACTCCCGGTGAAGGGATCTCGGCCCTTGCCTCGTCGACTGAGGAGCAGGATATTCCAAATGAATACCACGATGCAAAACAAAAGTGAACGTCCTTGCAATAACAGCTTTTTGAAAAGTGTTCCAACAACATCAGATTAGGTTTGTTTTTAACTTGCATTGATCCGAATCAATGCAGTCCCATCAATTGATCACACCAAAAAGAACGAAAATATACTGATGTACGTATATGCCATCCGCATTCGCCACTGGGTCCCGTCATCACCCGTTAGGTTAGCTAACTAACGGCAGAGCGGGGACTGGACTAGCGCGGATGAAAAACATATACAACATCTACTAATATATATACCAATATATAGTATTTCGCTCAAGGCGTGAATAAAATGCAACATCACAGAAATGTACAGCATCACAGAACAATACAGATATCTGGGATCCCCGGGTTTCACAGAGCCATTACTGAAACCCGACGTTCCCCTGGTCGTGTGGATAGCCTGTGCAATGAAATCCTAGACCCCTACGGGCGCGGCAAGTCACCCGCCAAAACCTGAAGCGAGGCAGCCCCCTTCAGCGCCGTGAATGGACCACCCAGCACTTCACGGAATCCGGCAACTTGGGCACCCCTCCTGGGTCAACCTGTACCCCCTACGAGTGCGGCGAATAGCCCGCCAATCCTAGAGCGAAGCCCCCTCCGTCTCAATGCCATGAGATGCGGGCTTGTTGCCCTCCAGAACCCGGCTATCCGTGCACCCCTCCGCGGGGCAATCCTAGTACAGAAAGTAAAATATACATACACCGGGTACATCGACCGCAACCAGGTCGTGCCCCAAAAGAATAATACAATCAGGCAGTGACGGCAGTCCACATGTCGGACGCTCGCCCCGCAATATCAAATGTACATAATACAACAAAACAGTACTAGCATTGCATCCAGGCTATCCCCCACGACCGATCCGCAACATCACAGCAAATACATAGAACATCAACGTGAAAGTCACGTTCGCAAATCCGTCTAACCGGGCTATAGCAGTTAGACCGGATTTACCGATCGAGTGACATTCACGGTCGCAGATATAATGTAAATACTGTGAAAAATGTGTTTAAAATTTTCCGATTGATCAAACATTAACAAGTGGGCCCCCAAACAAAACTGTAGCAACCACAGAAAACCTGGGCCCAATTTTAATATTCCAAAAACCACAATTATCACTCAGAAACACACTGAAAAAATTTGGGGTGGTGAACAGTAAAATCCGCGGCGGAAGCGCGGCCAAAACAGGGATTTGGCCGCCCTTCCGCGGCGGTATGGGGAGATCGAGGTACCAAATTTTTACAGTGTGCTTAGTTTTCCCTGCACATCATTCTGAGACTACCTGAAAAATTTTTGGACTCAAAAAAAATTCGACAGAAACTGATGTGCAAAGAAATACGGGTTTTCGGGATTTTGTTCGATCGGAAACGTAAAACACATTACACAAAAGCTAGACGAAGTTAAAGGCGAGGCTCTGATACCACTGTAAGAGCACGGCGGCGCCCCGGCCGTCAATCCGACGCCGGAATGCGGAAGCGGTGAAAAACTTAAATTTTGCGGACTTTGCAAAACGGCACCACCGCGCACTAAACTCCGGATCGTGACCATTAACAAGTCTACGCTACAAACAAGAATGGGAATAGAGATATACCGACTGATCCGAGTCCTCCGGTCTTCATCTCCACTCCGATCTCCTCCCGGAATCTCCGTCCGTCTCCTCCTCGTCGAAAAGGGCACCACGAAGCCGGGTACTTTTACGGGCTCCCACCTCAATACCGAGGCAACTCGGGCGCGAAGTTGGCTAGCCGACGCGCCCAAGATTTGCTGTAGAAATAGTGTAGAAGCTTGTCTCTTTTGGGGTTAAGAAGTTGCCATGGTCGGAGGAATATAGCACAAGAATTTTCATGGATGAATGATGGAGAATTGAGCATGCAATGGAAATGTGTGAGCTCAGCCATGCACTCAAATGTGCTCTCTGGAAAATGAAGCAAAAGCCTCTCTCTTTTTCTTGCTGTCCCAGAAAGAAGGGAGCCCCCTGCACACTCATTATGTAATCCTCCCTTACTAAATTAATTAAGCCACTCCATACACCAAAATGTCACACAGCACACTCACAAAATGTTAACATTAATTTATCAAAACCATACACACTCCATACCCCCTCACAGTGGTCGGCCCATTCCTTATGTCCACTCAAACAGTGGCCGGCCCCACCACTAAACCCATACTCTTTTATTAAAAGCAAGTGATGGTAAAGAGAATGATAATGGTCAAATCAAAAACCCACATATGCAAGAAACCCCTTCCTCAAATGTAATTTGCAAAACTGCAAATTACCCCCTCCATCGGAAAAGTCCGGCCAGGAAAGAACAAAGGAAAACCGGCCGGAACGGAATGCAAACTGGCAACTCCAGAAAACTGGTCCCGTAATAAATTACAGGAAAACCCCGATACTGTGCATACACACCCGCATCTGTATTCCGTCCGGATACAAATGCAAAGAGACAAAACTACACTATCAAATACCAGGATCCGGCTTAAGACAAAGCCGGCTAGTAAAAACCGTCCGATCACGATCCGTGCAATACCGCACGTATCTGATCGAACCCTGCCATATCTCCATACGGCCTCTACAGCGTTTCGCCCGAAACTTGAGTAACTGAAAGTGTGGTAGACTCTAAAGACTCGTCAATACAATGGCTGTGGATTTAACCACTAGCCCGTCAGAGGTATAAGCCAATACGTAACGGGCCACCAGCTATTGACTAAAAGGGACGTCGATGAGCGAACTCATCCTGACACCCTACTGAGCCTGTCAGTGACAATATCCGTGCAGTCCGGTCCGTTCGTCTATGAGTATCGCATGGCGGGCCTAGGGGGTTGGTAAAAGTCAGACCCCCAAAAACGGTACAAGTCGTGTCGGAGTGTAGCCCAGAACACCCTGAGATACTACTGGAATACCTACCAGTAAATCTCCTTGCCTTGGCCAAGGACTTTGTGTAATGGCTCTCCTAGACACAGCACGACCTCACCCCCAATACCGGGAGAGACGAACCCCTGAAGATACGCTCACTGCCTCCATGTGGCTCGGGACTGTACCCAACTAAAACCTGTTTGCACGACTCCTTTGAGCCGTGGTAGGGTAGTAATCAAAGTACAGTGGGAACTCACACGAGACAAATGACGATCCCCAGGTCGATGAACTAACCTGCACACATGTCACCAGGGAACTGCCATCTGACGTCTGGTATATGACCAACTAGCATGTTCCCGGCGAGTCCTGTCCAGTGTACTCATAACCCAATGAGCACCTGTATACATCTTAGGTGATCCAACTGACACCAGTGGCTTGTGAGACCGGCCACCGCCCCTCGTCGGGGTCTCGACTGTATACACTAGTCTACTAATGGAGTATCGATGCCCGGTCTCGAAACTCCCACGACTAGGGACCTTTTAAGGATATGCTTGTAGACTACCAGCTCCCACGTATATGATCGCCCTCATACTGCCGGTAGTCAAGCAAGAATCCTAGGGGCTCTATCAACGTGCAATAGTGATCTGTCAGGTCACTTAAAGCAGTGCACGATGATAAAGGTAAACCAGATAGCATACTATCATCTCGAGTAAGACTGTCCTACCGGGATAGGTCCTCCCTCAATCATTACAATCACGTACCTGTGACCTAATAATTGACTCTGAGGGCACTATCTCCAACAAACTGAATGAAGATTTAGATAAATCTTTTCTGTTCTCCTGTAAAACAGGAACCCTCGGATCAGAGATCCAATGGTGGGAAAATTCCCAAAATTATTCAGGAAAGATTTTGTTAACAAATCCAACAAATTGGTGGGCACTATAAATAAGACCCCAGGCCTCATTCAAAAGGCATCAGAGAATCAATCATCATCGAGAGAGGGAAAAAGCTTCTGAAAAAAAGAGAGCTCTTGAAGATTAATCAAGAAAAAAAAAAAGAAGGTAAAATTTCTGAAGAACAGAAAATAAGAAAATAAATAGTGCCTTGCACTTGATAGGAACCCCTGGTTCTAAAAAAAAAATAAAAATAAAAGAATAATAAATAGTGCCTTGCACTTGATATGAACCCTTGGTTCTAAAAAAAAAATAATAATAATAAATAGTGCCTTGCACTTAATATGAACCCTCGGTTCTGTATGATCAGGAAAAAACAAGAACTTGTTTTCCTTTGATCCAAATTCAAATCAAAAGTGCCATGCACTTGTGTTCTTCAATCTGAAGATTTCTAGGGTTTCTGCAACCCCTTGTTTTGGGCCCGGCCCAAATTAAATTGAAATAATAAAAGGGCAAGGCCCTGTTTGGAAAAATTCCTGAGTTTCTGCAAACTCGTTATTCAAATGGGCCTGGCCCAAACTAAATTACAGAACAATAAAAGGGCAAAGCCCTGTTTGTAAAAACCTCTTGAGTTTCTGAAACTCATTATTTAAAAGGGCCTAGCCCAATTGCAGAAAAAATAAAAAAATGGGCAAGGCCCTGTTTGGAGAATTCCTGAGTTCTTGTAACTCATTAATTAAAAGGGCCTGGCCCAAATCAGACTTGCAAAATAATGAAAGGGGCAAAGCCCTGTTTAGATTGATTCTTCTAATCAGGCAAAGCCTAAAATAAAATTTGGACTTAACCCAATCCTGGCTGTAAGTCCTTAAATTAAATGCCTCTCACAAACTAAGTCACGACCGGTTCGAGGGTACATCTCCGAACTCCTTTGACATCAGTCATTGTAATTCCTCAACGACGTCAAAGAGGCGACGAGTCCCAACGACCACTCATCTAAAATTGGACCGAAATGTCCTTAAACTAATATCGGACCGAAACGTCCCTAAACTAATGACGGACCGAAACGTCCCTAAACTAATAATGGACCACTACGTCCCTAAACTGGCGACGGACCGAAACGTCCCTAAACTAATGACGGACCGAAACGTCCCTAAACTAATAATGGACCACTACGTCCCTAAACTGGCGACGGACCGAAACGTCCCTAAACTAATAACGGACCACCACATCCCTAAAACTGGCAATGGACCGCCACGTCTTTAAATTGGCACAATAGAGCCCAAATGCTCTTTTGTCGGATCTAAACGGTCCCGTCTAAGTTGATCTTAGCCCCAAATACGGTTAATGTGTCCTTAGATATTTAAATAAACCATAAAACCCCAAACCAACTTTGGTTCAAGGGTACATCTCTGAACTCCTCAGACGCTTGTCGTTGTAATCCCTCAACGACGTCAGAGAGGTGACGAGTCCCAACAGCCAGATAATTAAATCGATCACTGTGTTAAGTTGATCTTAGTCCAAAACAGGACTAAAGTATTCTTGACGAACGTTTAAGTTGATCTTAGCCGCAACGCGACTAATGCATCCTTAAACTAAAAAACACCAAACTCAAATCTAAGCAAACACGGATTTGGACTAATCCACGTCCTACGGGCGACGACATCACTAAGTCTCCGTATACAATCCACGGGCAACCACAAATAAAACAAACACACACGACACGAAGTGAAGTTCTGGAGAAGGAGAAAGTTGTTACCACGACGCGTTAGCGTAATTAACTGCAGGGGCTTGCGCCTGCAGGGAAGAGCGTCACCACAATCAAAAACCCCTCACCCTGAGGGGGAATCTGACGAAGTCTGCTACATCGTCCGCATCCGTCTAAACCTCCGATACAAGGTGTCATAAATCAACTTGGCATCTTCGGAGAGATAGACGGATAAAACCAAATAGCATCTGCCCCGAACCTCAGGCAACGGACGCAAAGTCCGGGCCGCCGTTCGGAGGGGAACAGATTCTGGCACGCCCGGTGGGACCTTTTCCTCTTTCCACTCCACACTTCGTGTGTCGTCTTCGCGAACCAATCGCGGTTTGTTAAATGGTTGTCTTCGGATTTCAAGTTGCTAAGATTTGGTCTTTTATCTGGCGCAGAATTCAAGCATCCATGGATTCCCACTGCACCAAATGCGCGAAGCACCACTGCAACGGACGCTCCACCTCACCGAGAGGTGTAACATATGGGCCCCAAGCGGCCTCTTTCCTTACTCTGCCGGTAGAGCAGGTGACCCAGGCCACCACCGGCCTATTTTTCGGGACCATGGTCCCCCCTGCAAGCTTCTCTATGCCGATATCCGCACCAGAAGCGAACAAGAAGTCGGTGTTTGACCGGCTCACTGCTACTACGACCCCTGTCAACGGGTCGCCCGCTACTAAGCTGACAGCCTCTGTTTTCACCAGGCTAGGTCAGGATCATAAAGTGGCTGTCCCAAAGAGGGCAACGGCCACAGCTTCGGAAGTCGTTGAAGCGGCTTCTCCTATCAGAAAGTCAGTCTTCACAAGATTGACGGTTCCTACTCCTCCTTCAGCTGGTCAAAAAGCATCGGTCTTTGATAGGCTGACACCAGCAGTTACCCCACGCCCAAACAGGGGGCAGCAGGAAACTATCCCGATTTCCGAGCCAATCCCAATGACTCGCCGTGCGCGACGTCGTCATTGGCAGCGAGTAAGGAAAACAGGGGGCAACTCCCCTTCAGGCCTAACCCCGCCTGCTCCAGTGGCGGAGGTCAACGTTGCTGTTCCAACTGGGAACAGCTTTGAATTGCTAAGGAAGGTGAGAAAGAACTCCCCGGTTGCTACATTGAAAAGGTCTCCTCCACCCATGGAAAAAGCTCCGGAGACGAAACAGGAACAGCCCCCTCAACGGCTGTCATCAAAAGTTTATAAAATATGGCGCAGGGTTCAAAACTCTGTGATCGATCCGGACCACTTGCGTCACCAGAAAAAGGCGAAGGTGGAGAAAGACAAGAACCCCCCCATTAAACAGCAGGGGGAAACAAATGCTAGGAGGCCCACTTCAACGGCTCCTTCAACCTCAAAGGTCCATAAAAGGAAAAGACCAGAGAAAGCTCCCGCGACGATGACAAAATCTAAAAGCGGCGAACCGAAACGCCCCAAGTCAGGGGGCATAATAGTTCATACGGTCTATATGGCTTCAGGAAAAGAAGAAAGTCGTACTTCTACGGGTCACCGACCGCTTACCCGGTCAGTGACCAGGTCTCAGGAGCAGCAACAAAAGCTCCAGGAGATGATGACTACAATGGCTGCACTCACGGGGCCAAAAGAGAATCCTGAGACGTCCTTAGATGAACGCCAAGAGGAGGAGACCGACGCTGAGTTCCTCCGCCGAATACTGGAAAAGAGAGACAAAGAGGCTGCGGAACAGGCGGCCAACATAAAGAAAATGGCCCTCCTGTTCCAGGATGTGGTGGGTATGATGATTCAACCAGATCCACCTGCTGGAGATCCCCCGATCATTCTTGAAGATGATAGAGGAGAGACATCGAATCCTCCACCGGCTCTATCCGCAGCTAAAGAGGATACCATATCAAAAGCTGATTTGGATGAATATATTGCTCAACAAATACGGGTGCATCAGGCGGTTGAAGCAGCCGGTCAGATCGTGAAAACGGGGTGGCCATATCCGGGCTGGTACGACCAAATCAAGTACCCGCTAGGTTACACAATTCCTAAGTTTCATGTCTACAAGGGGACCGGCAATCCCCATCAACATGTTGCCCAGTTCAGGGCGCTTTGTGGTAACACTGGAGGCGACGACAAACTCTTGCTGCGCCAATTCGTTGGAAGCTTATCAGACACGGCTTTCGAGTGGTATTCCGAGCTCCCCAACGACTCTATTAAAACCTTTGCGGAGATGGAGCTGCTCTTCACCCAACGTTTTGCAAGTGCCAGTGAGCGTACTCCGATGACGGCGCTGATTAACGCCAGGGTAAAGCCCGGCGAGACGTGGGTTCAATACGCTATACGGTGGCGTAATCTATGGTCTAAGTGTGAACAACGCATAGAAGAAGCGCCAGCGGTGGGAATGTTTGTTGGAACGCTTGATCCACAGGCAACCGTCTCGCAGTTCATGATGTTCTTCAAGCCGACTTCCTTCCAGGCTTTGATCGACAAATTAGCGCAGATGGACCAGATGGGCCATAAACCCCCTCTCCCGAAGCCGGACCCCCGAAACGATAAAGGAAAGGGAAAAGCGATCATCGTCGCCAATGCCCAACAACAGCCGAGCGACTCGAAGCCGGCTGCTCGTCCAAACAATACACGCCCATACGTACCCCTTGAGGACAGGATGGGACGTGCTTACTCCTTCCCCCGTGATAAAACAAGGAGGCTATTCGAGCTGGCGTTGCGCAACAGGCTCATAAATCTGCCAGATCCAAAACGTCCGCCACAACCGAATGACGTCAACAATCCTAATTACTGCCCTTATCACAGAGTGTTGGGACATCCAATCGAAGACTGTTACGTTTTCAAAAATTGGCTTGAGAATCAATACCGTCAGGGCAAATTTGCGCTGTCTGACAAATGGAAGGTGAACCCTCCGCAGCCCCACACTTATAAGGGGACGAATACGCCGGGGGCAACATGCTCCGTTATTGAAGAGGCTCCCTGGGAGGTTGTATTATCGGCCAAAACGAAAAGAATGCTAAATGATCTTCAAACCTGCCCAGCGGTCAAGTGGAAGAACCCCTTGGAACCGCAGGTTATTGAGGGAATGTTGAAGCCACGACCGACTCCGAAGACCGATGGTGGTAGTTCAAGCGTTCATAGCCAGCCGTCAAAATCTTCGAAAAAGAAGAAGAAGAAATCTAAGAAGCCCGTGAAGCCTGGCGACAAGCGCACGGACTTACAAAAGCAAATCGATGCGCTGGATGAATATAACCAAAAGGCGCGAACTCCCATCACGCTCCAAGATTTCCTTGATCACGTCTTCCAAAAAGAAGATGAAGGAGAAAGTTCATCGGATGAATCTGACGAATATGTAGCAAGCTGTCATATGATCTCCCATTCGACCACGAACGATGAAGGAACTTCTGGCACTGAAACACTGGGGGCAAAAGCCGAATCAGGAACCCCAGGGTTACCGGTTGAAATGATTAGCGCGTTTCTTAATGAAGCTCGGTTGAAAAGCAAGGCTGATCGAGAGCGCGAGACGGCTATATTCGAAAGGGCCAAGCGTCAGCGACTTGAGGAAGGAGCCGAAATGATCCCGTTGGAGCAAAATGCCTCCACCACTGATAAAAGCCAATTCAAGATAAAAAAAGAAATTTGCTAAGGCCATATCGATGGGCATGAAGCTACCACCCTCTGAAGAAAAAGTTACTGGCGCGGTAGAAATGCATCCCTCTTATTGCTTATACCATCAGAAGGTCTCACATTCCACCCAAGATTGCAAAGCTTTCAATGGATGGTGGCAAGGATACGTCGCTAATCGACAACGATTTAAACGGGAAAAACGTAAAATTCGCCGAGAGCAAAGAAATACGACTAAAGAACTTGAAAGAGCTGCCGTCAATTGTCACATGGTTAATACTACCGGGTCACAAGTGCCTACATTTGGGAGCGACTCCGATGAAGAGCTAGAGCTTGGCCCCCTCTTCGAAGAATCCACTTCAGGAAAAGAAAAAGAACTGAAGGCCAGCGAGAATATACAGCTGCGCAATCGAACATTACCCGAAAAGAACCTCGGACCCTTGAATAAGAAAAACAAAGGGAAAGAGAAGGTCTCTGAAGACATCGCTTTGGATGACCAAGTTGCGGAAGAGTTAACCGCCAAGAATCCCCCAAAAAGGAATAAAGTAGATTACAATGTCTTGGCGCATCTGAGAAAGCTACCCTCACAACTCAGCATTCTCGATGCCCTATTGCTATCGAAAGAAGCGAGGGATTCTTTGATTAAGGCCCTACAAGATCCGGACCAGTTCCAGGCTTTCCTAGCCGAACAAAAGATGAAGGATGAATTGGAAGAGGTGCACACAGCCGACGTTGCTTTTGGTGATGAAGACCTTCTCCTCGGAACGTGTGAGCACAATCGCCCACTTTATGTTTCAGGATACTGCCATGACATAAAGATAGGAAAAATCTTGGTCGATAACGGATCGTCTGTCAATTTACTCAATATGCGAGTGTTAAAGGAGATTTGCATGAGTGTCCAACACCTCGCCCGGGACAAAATCACCATCTCCGGTTTCGACTCTCAATCCTCGAAGACTCTTGGATCTGTGATATTGACGCTACGCTTCGGGGTGCTCGTCACAGACATCAAGTTCCATGTTATAGACGCCAAGACGTGCTACAATGCTCTGCTCGGCCGACCATGGCTACACGAATACAATATCATCCCTTCTACACAGCATCAGTGCATGAAGTATTCTAGGGACGGCCTCGAGTACACAGTGGCAGGAGAGTTGAATCCATTTTCCGTGAACGAAGTTCGCAAGTATGAAGATGCCAAATACTTCCTACCGAGTTTCGAAGACACGGAAAGGTGTCACAAACCGGAGAACAAAACTAACGCAACCATCCCTGTCTTCGGCAGTGACACCGAGGAGGAGGAGGATATAATTTATTCAGGTCCGTCCCAGTCCACCAGGCCAGGACCATCTGTTCCTTCATTGATCTTCGGTAGTGACTCAGAGGATGAAGTTCATGCTGTATTCCCTGCTCGGCCTTCGATACGGGCTTCTACCGATGAAGAGCGAAGTCTACAGATAACCATGGTGCCGCTTGAACATTACAAAGAACTGGATGCACTTGACACCAACAGCGTAGAAGAATTGCAGACATTCTATATCCCTCCCGGACGAAAAGGCGAGAAAGCAATCCTATTCTACCGTTCTGAAGAAAACAAGGTGGAAAAAGAAATTTGGCACAGCGCGGATCCCACGCTCGACAGGCTCCAACCTATCCGTCTTCCCAGATATTACACCCAAGGTTTAAAGAAACTGCTAAAACGCCAAGGGATGTCCTTCACACAGACCGCTAGAAAAGCCAAATTCTATGACAAGGTCTGGAACGTTCCCGGGACTCAGTGCAAACTGCCTAACGGGAGAACAGAGATGAAAGGACTCGGGTATATTCGCTCAAAGAAATGTGAGCTAATAAACAGCTGTTATGTCATGTATGACTTTGATGAAGAAGCAGACGCTCACTGGGAAGACGCTAATCCTGAATCAGTAAAAGTTCCCGATGCGAGACCTCCTAACCCATCGTCTGAAGGCCAAATGAGCAAACCTACAAGGGATGCCAGTCGAGAAGCCCGAGATGATCATGATCGTGAAATGGCAATCTATGAGAAGGCCAAGACACGACGCCTCCTTCAGCGGGCGATGAAAGACGAAAACGCCGCCCCTTGTCAACCTGCTATGAAGAAGGTTCGACTCGAAGGCAGAAATAAGTTGAAAGTCAAGAGAAGCGCTCGACAACCACAAAGCAAAGCTAAGAAGCCACGCATCCGAGAGTCGAGCGTTGTTGACCAAGCCATCATGAAGAAAATGGGTCGAGCATACTCATTTCCTCAGAACAAAACAAGGAAAATACTTGAGCTTGCTCTGAAACATCGAATGCTTACTCTGCCAGAGTCTAAACACCCTGAGCAAGCAGGCGAAGTCTCCAACCCAAAATATTGCTTTTACCATCGAGTAATAGGGCATCCGCTCGAAGATTGCTTCACCTTCAAGAATTGGGTCGAAGATCAATATCAGCTTGGCAAGTTCGCGTTGTCTGATAACTGGAGGGTAGCACCACCACAGAAGCACGAGCCCGAAACCGCGAAAGAAAAACCAGTTCCACATCGGAGTGGGCAGAAAAGTCACACCTGTCATGTGATAACAATATTAAAAGAAGAGTCCGACGATATGAACAACCTCCCTTGGTGCTTTGAAAGCGGCAGCGATGAGGTGATCTCATAATTTCCCCCAGCTCCGAAAGAACTGGAGGACGGAATCCATACCACCGCAGATAACCTCAGGAAAATCGAGTTGGGGACAGTAGATGATCCGCGACCGACATTCGTCAGCGAGCTGCTTTCTGAAGAGAGGGTGGCTGCGTTAAAAGACGTCCTTGTGCAGCATAAAGATTGCTTCGCATGGAACTATTCCGAGATGCCGGGACTAGATCCAGAAGTTGCTGTACATAGACTAGCAATATCCCCAGACGTCAAGCCGATCAAACAGGCGCCGAGAAGAATGCGACTCGAGCTTGAGATGAGCATAAACACCGAAGTCAAAAAGTTAATCGACTCTGGCTTCATTCAGGAAGTTCAGTACCCTGAATGGATTGCCAACATCGTCCCAGTGATGAAGAAAAATGGGACAGTGCGCATATGCGTAGACTTTCGGGATCTTAATAAAGCCTGCCCAAAAGATGATTTCCCAGTGCCAGTTACTGAACTTATGATAGACAATACATCCACTCATGAGGTTTTCTCCTTCATGGACGGCTCGTCGGGGTATAACCAGATAAAAATGCATCCCGAAGACCAGAAGCACACAGCCTTCAGGACTCCTCTTGGTATATTTTGTTACAAAGTGATGCCCTTCGGTTTGAAGAACGCCGGTGCTACTTATCAGAGGGCCATGACAAAGATCTTCGACGACCTTATACACGAAATCGTCGAATGCTATATCGACGATCTCGTGGTTAAAAGCAAATCATACGGGGAACATCTCGAGCATCTGAAGACTGTATTTCAACGCCTTCGGCAGTACAACCTGAAGATGAATCCTCTTAAATGTGCGTTCGGGGTCTCCTCGGGCAAATTCCTAGGATTCGTTGTTCGACACCGAGGTATTGAAATAGATCCGTCAAAGATTAAAGCAATCATGGAAATGCCCCCGCCGAGGACTCTCAAACAGTTGCGGTCTCTCCAAGGAAAACTCGCATACATACGGCGATTTATAGCCAACCTTTCAGGAAAGTGCCGTCCTTACAGTCACCTGATGAAGAAAGGAACCCCATTCGTTTGGGATCAAAAATGCCAAGGCGCACTGGATGAGATCAAACAATACCTGCAGAACCCGCCGGTGTTGGCTGCTCCGGTTAAGGGAAAGCCTCTTATTCTTTATACAACCGCCCTTGAAGGTTCCTTAGGCGCACTATGGGCACAAGAGAACGATCAAGGGAAAGAAAGGGCACTCTATTACTTAAGTCGAGTGCTGCTGGGGGCAGAAAGCAACTATTCTCCCATTGAAAAACACTGCCTGGCATTGATCTTTGCAATAACAAAGCTTAGGCACTATGCGTTGGCCCACGAGGTCCGTCTGATTTCAAAAGTGGACCCTCTCAAATATCTAATGTCAAAAGCCATATTGACGGGACGACTCGCTAAATGGGCCCTGCTCTTGATGGAATTTTCGATAACATATCAACCTCTCAAGGCGGTAAAAGGCCAGGCCATCGCCGACTTCCTTGCTGAGCATCCCATACCTGCCGACTCTCCTTTAAATTGCGATTTGCCAGACAGACACGCGTTTGACACAATCGACAGTGGTGATAGCCGTTGGGAGCTTTATTTCGATGGAGCATCTTCTATGAAAAAGCACAAACAAAGTACGCCAATGATCAAATCGGGAGTGGGACTCATCTTCGTGACTCCACAAGGAGGGATAATGCGCTTCGCCTTCTCCTTGACGGAGCCGAGAACGAATAATGAGGCTGAATATGAGGCTTTGATAGCAGGCCTCAAGATCGCCATCGATATGGGGATTGAAAGCCTCCTCATATATGGGGACTCCCAACTAGTCGTCAGTCAAGTGAACGGCGATTACCAAACGTGCAAACCGGAATTGGTAAAATACGGTGAAAAAGTGCAGCAACTGCTAACCCAAATTCCCTCCTACACTTTGGAGAGCATACCGCGAGCGGAAAACAGCAAAGCGGACGCACTAGCCAAACTTGCTAAAGAACTGGCTGATGAGAACCTTGACGACGTTAGAATCGTGGTACAAAGCCGTCGAGTGCTTGCCCCGGCAGAAGTATCTCCAGAATCGTCTGAAGAAAAAGGAGCGAACGAGGAGACGACCCTACAAATAAAATACCATGGGAAGACCGAAGACTGGAGAGAAGTTTTCATAGATTACTTCAAGTTCCACCGAATACCTGAAGAAGCGTCCACAAGACATCAGCTCACGAAACGAGCTCTGTCTTTCGCCTTCGTCAATGATACTTTGTACAAGAGGTCATTCGATTCTCTGTGGTTGAGATGCTTAGGACCTGATGAAGTGAGAAGGGTCATCCAAGAAGTTCACGACGGACTTTGCGGTTCCCACCAAGCAGGCCCTAAGATGAAGTTGAAGATAAAGCGGATGGGCTACTACTGGCCCACGATAATGCAGGATTGCCTCGAATATGCGAGGCAATGTCATTCATGTCAAATTCATGGGGACTTTATCCATCAGCATCCCAATCCATTGCATCCAACAGTGGCTAGTTGGCCATTCGAAATGTGGGGAACTGACATAGTCGGCCCCATCGAACCAGCATCGTCAAATGGACATCGTTTCATCTTGGCGACGACTGATTACTTCTCCAAATGGGCAGAAGCGGTACCGTTGAGGGAAGTAAAAACGGAGAACATCCTCCATTTCTTCAAAACGCATGTCATATACCGGTTTGGAACCCCAAGAAGGATCATCTCTGACAATGGGCCAGCCTACCGAAGTCATAAGATTAGCCGCTTCGCACAGCAGCACAATATAGACTGGAGATATTCCTCAGTTTATAACCCGCGAGCTAACGGTCTAGCTGAGGCCTTCAACAAGACCTTGACGAAGATCATAAAGAAAACAGTATCCCGAAATAAGAAAGACTGGCACGAGAGGCTGCAAGAAGCTCTTTGGGCGTATCGAACTACGTTCAAGACAGCCACAAAAACAACGCCATACGCGTTGATATTTGGGACGGAAGCAGTACTCCCCCTCGAGATAGAATTACCCTCTCTACGAGTGGCAGTCCATTACGAGTTGACGGACGAAGAAAATGCTCACCTTCGGTTTGAAGAGCTTGACGCCCTTGATGAAATCCGGCTTCTAGCACAGCAAAATTTGGAAGCTTATAAAGCAAAGATGACGCGCTCATATGAAAGATTGAGTCGCCCGAGGACATTCCACCAAGGCGAACTCGTGCTAGTCGTCAAAAGGCCCATGGTCCCCAATCGCGCCAAGCGGGGAAAGTTTGAGCCAAACTATGAAGGACCGTACATCATTGATAAGGTCTACCAGGGCGGGGCCTATCTACTCATGGACATGCACGGTGAAAGGCCTTTCAGGCCAATAAACGGTCGCTTCCTAAAGAAATACTACGCTTAACGAGCCTTAGTTTAGGTCAATGATAGATGACGACGACTATGTCCGCTCGCTATCTTCCTAAGCTCAGGCTTTATAAGCAGTAGCCAGCCCTCTCAACGGTGGACCGAAATGTCCTTAAACTAATATCAGACCGAAACGTCTTTAAACTACTACTGCTGCATCTTTAGACAAAAAAAAAAAAAAAAAAGGTATGTCCATAAGCAAGAAGGGCACGGATGAAAACCCGAAAGGGCTCCGTGAGTAAAAACAGCAGGGCTACCGGCGAGTGTTCGTGAAAACCCGGAAGGGCGCGACCTTGTAAAAAAAAAAAAAAGAAAAAAAAAAGGTATGTCCATAAGCAAGAAGGGCACGGATGAAAACCCGAAAGGGCTCCGTGAGTAAAAACAGCAGGGCTACCGGCGAGTGTTCGTGAAAACCCGGAAGGGCGCGACCTTGTAAAAAAAAAAAAAAAAAAAAAAAGGTATGTCCATAAGCAAGATGGGCACGGATGAAAACCCGAAAGGGCTCCGTGAGTAAAAACAGCAGGACTACCGGCGAATGTTTGTGAAAACCTGAAAGGGCGCAACTTCGTTAAAGAACCCTTACAGAGTCCTCTCGACCCTGTAAGGAGAAACCACCCGCGTGAGATCCTTACGACTCACAAAGGAACAACACACTTAGGAATCCCCACGATTCCTAAGGAGAAAATACGCTTGCGAGATCCTCACGACTCGTAAGGAGAACTCTCTTATGGGACCCTCACGGCTCATAGGATTTGAAAGTCTTAAGTTACAGAGACCTAAACCTGTGCTTAAGCAAACCCCCACAAACTTCCAATGTTGCCCTACAAGTGGTTCAATATTGACCCTTGTATACAATCCACGGGCGCGAATAAACATTTCCTTAACCAAGGTCCATCCGTGACCGGAGATATGTTCGCATAACCCTTGTAAGTCCTCTCGATTTACAAGAAGAAAACCCCCTGTAGGATCCTTACGACTTACAGAGGAACAAAACACTTAGGAACCCTTACGATTCCTAAGGAAAAAATACACCTACAAGATCCTCACGACTTGTAGGGAAAAATACCTTTATGAGGCCCTTACGGCTCATGAAGTTAAAAGCCTTAGCCGACAGGACCCTAACCCTGGTCGCTAAGCCTCCTTTGTTCGACAACGACGGAGGCAAATGATGATTCGCTCCTGGCAATATCCCAGTTGCAGCGGTGCTGATGCCAAAATCGGTGTCTAATTTCAGGCTTACGGTAAAAAGCCAGTAGGCCGCTCATGCATACGAAACAGCCGAAATGATAGGGCAACTTGCAATAAAAAGCAGCAAGTAAGATATATGCATGCAAAACAGCCGAAATGATTGGGCAACTCGTAATGAAAAGCAACGGGTAAAGATAAAGTAAAAAGCCGAAATGATTGGGCACCACGAAAAATAGCCGAAATGATTGGGCAATCGCGACCTTCGCGATATAAAAGCTGAAATGATAGAGCATCGCGGAAATAAAATAAAACAAAAATAAGAAATGATGAAACTTCGGCCCTACAGTTAAGATCACATCGATCCCTGTATACAATCCAAGGGCGCAAACAAAGAAGAAACCATACTCCCTCAGCGAATTCCGTCGAACGACGAAGCCAAACCTCAACGGTTCATTTCAACCGAAGAAGCCAGCAAATTTCTCAACTCACGGATACAAATACTCCTTGACGAGAGCTTCCTGATCCGCGTCGACCCGCGGAGCCACCAGTGCCTCCGTAGGAACCCTCGACTCGTTTCAAACCCCAAGGACACAAATAATCCTTGGCGCTTGGGAAACAATTAATCCCTCGCAAAACTTCTCAACTCACGGATACAAACACTCCTTGACGAGAGCTTCCTGATCCGCGTCGACCCGCGGAGCCACCAGTGCCTCCGTAGGAACCCTCGACTCGTTTCAAACCCCAAGGACACAAATAATCCTTGGCGCTTGGGAAACAAATAATCCCTCGCAAAACTTCTCAACTCACGGATACAAACACTCCTTGACGAGAGCTTCCTGATCCGCGTCGACCCGCAGAGCCACCAGTGCCTCCGTAGGAACCCTCGACTCGTTTCAAACCCCAAGGACACAAATAATCCTTGGCGCTTGGGAAACAAATAATCCCTCGCAAAACTTCTCAACTCACGGATACAAACACTCCTTGACGAGAGCTTCCTGATCCGCGTCGACCCGCAGAGCCACCAGTGCCTCCGTAGGAGCCATCGACTCGTTTCAAACCCCAAGGACACAAATAATCCTTGGCGCTTGGGAAACAAATAATCCCTCGCAAAACTTCTCAACTCACGGATACAAACACTCCTTGACGAGAGCTTCCTGATCCGCGTCGACCCGCAGAGCCACCAGTGCCTCCATAGGAGCCATCGACTCGTTTCAAACCCCAAGGACACAAATAATCCTTGGCGCTTGGGAAACAAATAATCCCTCGCAAAACTTCTCAACTCACGGATACAAACACTCCTTGACGAGAGCTTCCTGATCCGCGTCGACCCGCAGAGCCACCAGTGCCTCCGTAGGAACCCTCGACTCGTTTCAAACCCCAAGGACACAAATAATCCTTGGCGCTTGGGAAACAAATAATCCCTCGCAAAACTTCTCAACTCACGGATACAAACACTCCTTGACGAGAGCTTCCTGATCCGCGTCGACCCGCAGAGCCACCAGTGCCTCCATAGGAGCCATCGACTCGTTTCAAACCCCAAGGACACAAATAATCCTTGGCGCTTGGGAAACAAATAATCCCTCGCAAAACTTCTCAACTCCCGGATACAAACGCTCCGTGACGAGAGCTTCTTTGACTCACATCTTGGGCAGTAAGGATTCAGAACTTACTTCCTGAACAAATGGGACCCTGCAAGTCAATCCTAAATGGTCTCTTGCATACTATCCATGGATCTCACTCTCTGAAGTCGATTCTCGACAAAGAGGGAAACAACCGCTTACGAGCCTTTTCGACTCGTAAGAGGGGCAATGGGATCCTGCAAGTCAATCCTAAATGGTCTCTTGCATACTATCCATGGGTCTCACTCTCTGAAGTCGATTCTCGACAAAGAGGGAAACAACCGCTTACGAGCCTTTTCGACTCGTAAGAGGGGCAATGGGATCCTGCAAGTCAATCCTAAATGGTCTCTTGCATACTATCCACGGATCTCACTCTCTGAAATCGATTCTCGACAAAGAGGGAAACAACCGCTTGCGAGCCCTCTCGACTCGCAAGAGGGAGAAATTCTCTTATAGGATCCTTTCGACTTATGAGAGAAAACCACACTTGGGAATCCTCACGACTCCTAAGGAGAAAATTCACCTGCGAGATCCTCTCGATCCGTAGGGAGAAAAGTCTCTATGAGACCCTCACGGCTTATAGAGTTGAAAAGTCTTAGGCAGCAGATCTGAACCTGCGGCCTAAGCCATCGTTATTTCTTAAGAAGGTCAGGATACTTATCCCAATCGTCCGTCAATTACGATTATTAAGGTGGCGTACTGATAATAAAAGAAAGGAAAGATGGAGAAATGACACAAGACATTACAAAATGTGTATCTTTTATTCATAAAATTTGATTGAGTACAGGATACATTGTGCTAAAGAATAAAAATATATACATATACTTTACAAAGACAAATGATACAAGGAGAATTATGGAGAAGGAAGCGTCTTGCACAGATGTAGCAACTGCTCGCATATCTCCTTCCACGCCTTCTCCTGCTCGGCTACCGCCGTCAGCTCTGCCTCCACTTGGGCTCGTCGCCGCAAGACCAGTGCAAGCTGCTCCCTTACGCCCTGATAAGCAGCCTCCCGACTTGGGATATGGCGCTCAGCCACGTCAAGCTTCCTCTTTAAATTTAGCCCATGGGAGATGCGCTCCAAGAGACCCTCAAAGATAGTCTTCACTTGGGCAGCATTTGCCTCAACCTCAGCGCGCAGATGGGCCGTTTCGTTTGAGGTCTTTTGGCATTCCCTTAGTCTCCGAGCTGCTTCTTGCTCCAAGTGGCGGGAGTGCGAAGTGCTTTGCTCAAGCCAAGTTGTGCGTTGGGCGCTCAGAGCTAAAACTTCGGGAGCAGGGCGCGTCAACTCCAGCCGATACAAGCAGGCCTCGATCTCCCTGCAGTGGTTAACCCAAGATTCAACGACGCCCTCGTCATGAAAAGTTACGAGCGCCGCTAACATTGGGTTAACATCTGCAGCGAAATCGACAGCAGAAGGGAGAGCGTCCATGCTGAGCTCTTCAATATACCCGCTCAGCATGCCTAGACTCATCACCGCACCCTTTGAAGACGGACGTCTCAGAAAGGGGCCTGCCGGTAAAAGGACGCGAGCCTCGAAGGGGACCGGAACCGGAACAATAGCTGCAAAACAAAACAGGGTTAAGCGATGGTTCAAAAGATGTTAAAGGATTACCGAAAAGGGGATCTACTATACCAGCAGCAACGGACGGCAGAGCCGGAAGGGCCGGTAGCGCGACAGGGCTTACATCCCCTCCTTCGATTTGTGGCACTACAGTAAAGAAAAGGAAAAGTCAGAAATCATCCCATTGCTAGAAAAAAGGAGTAAATAAAGATATTACCGGCGCCACTAGAAGGAGAAGCGAGTTCGGATGGGAAAGAAAAGTGTGGGAGCAACACTTGATATAAGTGATCAAAAAGCACTCCTGCAAAGGCACAATGGTGTAACGTTAGTACAAAAGCCGCATTTTTGAAAGATTAATGCATGAGTCGTAAATCCACACCTTCCAACATCCATGACGGCACAAGGGAAGACGGAGAGGTGACTACTGCCAAAGCAGTAGTTGACGGTGCCCCCTCGAGCAGTGGAGCATCGGTACTGGCCGCACCTGCAAGAACAAATTTGTTAGAAGAGATCACAAGATATATACAAAAAAAAAGGGGGAATGCTGGTGATAAAAAAAAATTTACCTGACGAGCTGCCAGCAGAAACTGAGGCGGTCCCCTCCTCCACTGACGGAAGACCACCGCCTGTAGCTTCATCACCCGACTCAAGGGGAACCGTTGTTATGCTCTCAAGCTCTGCAGGCGGTGGGGAATCATAGACAGGGAGGGCCAAGATAGGAACATTGCCAGATTCCTGAGAAGGAGCGCCTAGCTCGTCCTCAGGAATCATGGCCGCCTCACCTGCTGCTCCCTCAGGATCAGCGATTACCGCTGCCCCGTCCACCGGCACCACGAGGTCCCCAGCCTCAAGTACCTCGCCCTTTACCGCCTTCGGCTCGGTCGAGACAATCATATCATCTGCCACCGGTTCGGGTACGGCATCAATGACTTTCTCCGCAGTAGGTTCCTCAATCTCGGCTCCAGTCCCCACGGCCTCGACAAAGTTGTCCACTGTCGGTTCGGGTTCGGCGAGTACCGCTTCTTCCGCTCCCTTGGGTTCGACGGTCGTCTCCGCCTCCCCCTCAGTTGGACTTGACCCTGCAAGATGAGATATGTATAAGCCAATAGTTTTACAAGTCATACAACAAGGCTCTGAAAGGAGTACTACCTGAAGCGGATTTATCATTGGCGTTCCGAACCGCGCGCGCAACTTGCCGACGAGCGGTAGACAGGGCCACAGGGGGCTCTTCAGAAGGAGTACTAGCGCGAGGAACAGTGCTGGGGCCCGCTCCTGCGGCCAGAGCAGCTCTGCGCGCCTTAGCTTCGCGTCTGGACCGCTTCCGTTCCTCTTGAGCCGATGAGACAGATGCCATCAGAGCTTCCTTGAGCGAAGCCTCCTCACCCGTGTAGAGGGATGCCTCCAGATTTTTCAGAGCATCCCTCGTTGTTGCATCAAGCCGAGGCTCTTGCGGCAGCTTCGACGGAGCTGGGACTTTGATGACAGGCTTAGGAAGGGTCCTTGCGCCGATTAATACCACCCCTGTAAAGAAACAAGAGAAGGTCAGGTCGACTATCGTAAAAAGACAACAAACTTTCCTTATAAAAGAGAAAGGGATAAAACATACCGACGCTTGCCAGGGCTCGTTTCTTCTCCTCCTCTTGGAAGGTCTTCAAGGATGCAGCGATAGCATCTTCAGTGGAGATACCTGTTAAAAAAGGGAGCAAAAGTTAGTTAAATGTAACAATATAGAGTGCAATGAGATAACAAATAAGGCGTCTGATGATTACCGGACTCGGCGAGTTTACTCAGCATCGCTTCGAGCCTCGCTGATCGCTCTGATTCTGCGATGGCGGCGGCTAGGTTGGTGTCCGCAGGATCCACCACGAAACCCTCGTTGCTGCCGTACTCACATATAGTCTCGGCAGGATGAGCCGCGGGCTCTAAGTTAAGAATCGCGTCGAGGGATAAGGTGGACTTCTTCTTCTTTTGTTCACCAGCCTTGGATCCACCCGGAGCAGTTTTGCGCTTGCCAGTTTTGGCAGTCACTTTCGGACGGCGAGTCCCGATGTCCGCTCCTGCACCCGACTCCGGCGATGCCGCTTTAACCGTCTCTGTCGGAGCACGGGGCGCCGTTGGGGCATCCACCGTAGTAGGCAGTGGCAATCCACGCGGAGGGGCCAACACCCGTGGTCGATCTGCTCCGGCCTCTTTCGTCGGAGGGATAACCTGGACCCTAAGCTGCAATGGAGCCTTGCGATTGCCGCCGGGAGGCACAGCCCTACGATCGACCAGTAGACGTTTCTCCATCAAGATAATTGGGCCCATCGCGTGCGCGTACCAAGCCACATACGAATTGAGTATCTTGGGGGTACAGCTGGGCTCACTGATGAAAAAGTAGGAGCCTGTATTGAGCCGGATGAAGTGATGCATCGCATTCCGTACTCCCTCTGGACCGACTGCAGGTGTTCCCAAGAAGGCTTCCAACGGGACTCCTTGGTTATAACTCGATTGCCGGGCAAATCGATGCGGGTTATACCTCATGAAGAGGGCCGTTTCATTCTGCCTAAATACCAAATAACCCGGCCGAATGGAATAAAGGTGGAGGATTTCCCGAGCCTTCAACACGGAGACACCGCCCTTAAAGTCATCACGCAGCGGCACCACCGACTTAGTGGTCTCGGAACCCATGGTGATGACCTTGTCCACAAAAGAGGTCTTCGCCCCGACTAGATGCGAACGCAGAAGCAGTCCCCTAGACTCCCGCGGAGATGCAAACACGATGGAAGCCCCGATCAATCGTATGATTCTTGGAAATATGAATCTCTCAAAGAATGGAGGAGTTTTGTGGGCACCAAACACTCCTCGAACATGCAGCTCCATCCAAGAAGTGAAGTAATGCATCGGGAAGTTAGCAGGCTGCACCCCAGGTTCATTAGCGTCCGCCGCTACGCTAAGTCCATTGTAGAGGTGAGCCAACCCGGCGATCCCCACTGATAACTGTAGACCGGCCACCATTTGATGCGCCGGGTAAAAGACAGAAGACCTCATGAGGCGTGGGTGCATGGGAAGCGCGAAGCTGCACAGCCACAGACCTAAGAACCCGATGAAGAAGGTCTCCTCATCCATGCCAGGAACGGCGATCTCTGAGAAAGGAACGCTAGCAGTGCCGGGAAGGTAAAAACCTCGCTGATCAATTTCCGATGAAGGTCGGCGGTCCAGGCCGAAACCAAAAGGATCAGCAAGTTGGGCGAACTTCTCACCTTGCTCTGATAAAAATTCCGGGCGAATAAAACGAGCAATGAAGTCCGCAAAACTAACTCCTCGGTCGCCCAATTCCAAATGAAGCTCCTCGTAAATCTCCAACACCCTCACCAGGCCCGGATGCTGATGCTGGATGGCATTTTCCGGAGTCAAGTCGAGTACCACTTGCTTGGTGGCAAAGACGTACTCATCAGGAGGAAGCAACTCTTCGTAATGCTCCCCCCTCGCCGGTAAACCAGAAAGCTCAACGAATTCCTCTAGAGAAATTGAAACTTCCCTATCCGCTGCCAGGAAAGTATGCGTGGGGATATTCCATTGTTCGATGAAGGCCTTTGTCCACCACGTTGGAGGAGTAGGATACTCGAAAAGCGAGACGTAAACGGCGGAGTATAAGCCAATCTTCGTCAGATGAGTTCTCTTCGCCGCTAAAATGTACCGGGCCCATGGCAGATATCCAGCAGGCGGTCGCGGATTCAGTCCAATGTTGTAAGCCTGTCCCCAAGGGCATGCTTCACCCTGACAGATTCGCCTTCCCAATATATCTATGGCTGGCGGCGGTTGCACTGGAATAGCGCCGATTGCGGGCTGGAGGAGGTCGTCCGAATTCCAATTTTTAACCTCCACGGCATACTCCACCGGGGGTTTGTCCGCATAAGGGAGCGAGACTATGGGCTCAGAGGGCACAGCGGAACTAAAACTGCGACGGCCTTGGATAATCTGGCTATACCACCTTCCCCACAGATGAAGCTTTTTGCACTCAGGATCGCGGTCTTTAATAAGAGCGAGTACCACCCGATCCACTGGCGCATGGGGGAACCCTCCTTCCGAGCGAACGAAGGGGAAAGACAAATCTTCAGATATGTTTCCTGTAGATAAAAAAAAAATAATAATAATAACAACCGTTAGTGTTCCAATGCTTCACATATCAAAGACATACATCACACTGCAATGCAGTGGGTTGGGGATCAAAGGGGGACCCACAAAATCAAGATGACGGCGCATCATTTGATAAGGCAGTCCCATCATTGGATGAGACTGTCAGTTAATAAAAAGGACCCCCAAGAGAATATCCTCACTGGGGGATCTCTAGAGATAAGGAGAAAATCTCCTCTTTTCAGAGCAAAGCTCTGTCACAAAGTGACACTTGTCAAACTCCTGTTTCAAAAGAATAAAACTTCTTAAAAAAAAAAAAAGAGAGAGCCTAGCTCTGTAGCAGTAATAAAAATTTATAACCAAAGATTAAAATTTTGGGATCTTAAAGATCCATGGAAACTTTTAAAAAAAAAAATTTAATTGACCTATGAGCAGGGCTCTGTTCATGGGTTAAAACCTAAGAACAGAGTCTCTGCAAATTTTTGAGAGCAAGGCTCTGTGAATAAAAAAAAAACCAAAGGGGTTTCCTTTAGATCAAAGATCTATAAGAGCAAGGCTCTGTTGAAGAAACCCCAAAGGGGTTTCCTTTAGATCAAAGATCTATAAGAGCAAGGCTCTGTTGAAGAAACCCCAAAGGGGTTTCCTTTAGATCAGAGATCTATAAAAGCAAGGCTCTGATTATTTAAATTTGATTTAAATTAAATTAATTTACCTAAAATGGTTCTGAAGTTAGAACTTAGAAGTTCTTAAGGAAATCACAAGAGCAAGGCTCTGAAGTTTTAAACAAGAGCAAGGCTCTGGGTAAAAATTCTTGAGAATGGTAAAAATTACCAAGGACCAAGGGTCCTATTTATAGGCGCCTGCGCCTGTTCACCTGACCCGTCGATCCGATGGTCAGGATCTTGCCACCGCTGCACTCACGTGCGCGCCACGTGAGCGCAACGGTGGGGGGGGCATCTGTTTCCCCCAATCAGAGCAAGGCTCTACTGAATTTTGAAAATTCAAAATTTGAAGCAACGCTTCGGTTTCCGTGCGCAGTGCGCAATTTGCCACGTGGCAGAAACCAATTCGGCAGCGTAACGCCCGAGACGGTGCGTCCCATCAGAGCAAGGCTCTTCAGAAAACGTAATTAAAGACTTAACTGCGCAAATGCATGGCAGCGCGACACGTGTCTGCGCAAGCGCATGGATGCACGACACGTGTCTGCGCAGTTGCGCAATCGCAACTGCGCAAGGGCACGGATGCGCGACACGTGTCTGCGCAAGCGCACGGATGCGTGACACGTGTCTGCGCAGTTGCGCAATCGCAGCTGCGCAAACGCACCGATGTGCAACACGTGTCTGCGCAAGCGCACAGATGCGTGACAATTGTCTGCGCAGTTGCGCAGTCGCAGCTGCGCAAGCGTACAGATACGTGACACGTGTTTGCGCAAGCGCACAGATGCGTGACACGTGTCTGCGCAGTTGCGCAGTCGCAGCTGTGCAAGCGCTCGGATGCGCGACACGTGTCTGCGCAGTTGCGCAAGTGTAACTGCGCAAGCGCTCGGATGCGCGACACGTGTCTGCGCAGTTGCGCAACCGCAACTGCGCAAGCGCACGGATGCGTGACACGTGTCACACGCTGGTAAGTTGCGCAGCAACTGAATGAAGATTTAGATAAATCTTTTCTGTTCTCCTGTAAAACAGGAACCCTCGGATCAGAGATCCAATGGTGGGAAAATTCCCAAAATTATTCAGGAAAGATTTTGTTAACAAATCCAACAAATTGGTGGGCACTATAAATAAGACCCCAGGCCTCATTCAAAAGGCATCAGAGAATCAATCATCATCGAGAGAGGGAAAAAGCTTCTGAAAAAAAGAGAGCTCTTGAAGATTAATCAAGAAAAAAAAAAGAAGGTAAAATTTCTGAAGAACAGAAAATAAGAAAATAAATAGTGCCTTGCACTTGATAGGAACCCCTGGTTCTAAAAAAAAATATAAATAAAAGAATAATAAATAGTGCCTTGCACTTGATATGAACCCTTGGTTCTAAAAAAAAATAATAATAATAAATAGTGCCTTGCACTTAATATGAACCCTCGGTTCTGTATGATCAGGAAAAAACAAGAACTTGTTTTCCTTTGATCCAAATTCAAATCAAAAGTGCCATGCACTTGTGTTCTTCAATCTGAAGATTTCTAGGGTTTCTGCAACCCCTTGTTTTGGGCCCGGCCCAAATTAAATTGAAATAATAAAAGGGCAAGGCCCTGTTTGGAAAAATTCCTGAGTTTCTGCAAACTCGTTATTCAAATGGGCCTGGCCCAAACTAAATTACAGAACAATAAAAGGGCAAAGCCCTGTTTGTAAAAACCTCTTGAGTTTCTGAAACTCATTATTTAAAAGGGCCTAGCCCAATTGCAGAAAAAATAAAAAAAAGGGCAAGGCCCTGTTTGGAGAATTCCTGAGTTCTTGTAACTCATTAATTAAAAGGGCCTGGCCCAAATCAGACTTGCAAAATAATGAAAGGGGCAAAGCCCTGTTTAGATTGATTCTTCTAATCAGGCAAAGCCTAAAATAAAATTTGGACTTAACCCAATCCTGGCTGTAAGTCCTTAAATTAAATGCCTCTCACAAACTAAGTCACGACCGGTTCGAGGGTACATCTCCGAACTCCTTTGACATCAGTCGTTGTAATTCCTCAACGACGTCAAAGAGGCGACGAGTCCCAACGACCACTCATCTAAAATTGGACCGAAATGTCCTTAAACTAATATCGGACCGAAACGTCCCTAAACTAATGACGGACCGAAACGTCCCTAAACTAATAATGGACCACTACGTCCCTAAACTGGCGACGGACCGAAACGTCCCTAAACTAATGACGGACCGAAACGTCCCTAAACTAATAATGGACCACTACGTCCCTAAACTGGCGACGGACCGAAACGTCCCTAAACTAATAACGGACCACCACGTCCCTAAAACTGGCAATGGACCGCCACGTCTTTAAATTGGCACAATAGAGCCCAAATGCTCTTTTGTCGGATCTAAACGGTCCCGTCTAAGTTGATCTTAGCCCCAAATACGGTTAATGTGTCCTTAGATATTTAAATAAACCATAAAACCCCAAACCAACTTTGGTTCAAGGGTACATCTCTGAACTCCTCAGACGCTTGTCGTTGTAATCCCTCAACGACGTCAGAGAGGTGACGAGTCCCAACAGCCAGATAATTAAATCGATCACTGCGTTAAGTTGATCTTAGTCCAAAACAGGACTAAAGTATTCTTGACGAACGTTTAAGTTGATCTTAGCCGCAACGCGACTAATGCATCCTTAAACTAAAAAACACCAAACTCAAATCTAAGCAAACACGGATTTGGACTAATCCACGTCCTACGGGCGACGACATCACTAAGTCTTGTATATACAATCCACGGGCAACCACAAATAAAACAAACACACACGACACGAAGTGAAGTTCTGGAGAAGGAGAAAGTTGTTACCGCGACGCGGTAGCGTAATTAACTGCAGGGGCTTGCGCCTGCAGGGAAGAGCGTCACCACAATCAAAAACCCCTCACCCTGAGGGGGAATCTGACGAAGTCTGCTACATCGGCCGCATCCGTCTAAACCTCCGATACAAGGTGTCATAAATCAACTTGGCATCTTCGGAGAGATAGACGGATAAAACCAAATAGCATCTGCCCCGAACCTCAGGCAACGGACGCAAAGTCCGGGCCGCCGTTCGGAGGGGAACACACCTCCTCGACCTACCCATTTCAACTGCTGCCGCCTCCCTCCAACCCCACCGTCGGGACTACCCTAAGTCGAGCCAACCGCCGGCCACTCACATCACCAGCGACACCCCAGTGCCACCTTCGATCACCATCGTCATCATCAACCACCGTCGAACCCATTGATGCGCAACGCCCAAGCTTCACAGCCGAGCCCCGACCACCAAAACTGTGAGCCACTGCTGCCATCATCGGAGCGCCACCGACCGTCGACGATCCCAGCATATCCAGGAGACCCACAGAGCACCTCCCCGCTTCCAACATTCACGAGTCGTTCCCCGGACAAATCCGACGACGAAATTGAAACTCGAGCCAAAGTCGTGCAAACCAATTCATGCCGTTCGTCACGCATTCGTGACATTGCCATCACCGTACATCCCCGAGACTTGTCCAGGCAAGTTCCCTACTTGCTACATGCTACATGCTACCTTTTGTTAATTACAAATCAACATCGTATATAATTCATGCTTTACTTTTCCGTTAGATTATTCGACACAACTGTTCGATACTTGTTCTCATAGGAAATCATTATTTAATTTGACGGAACTCAATTGTATATGCTGGACCGAATGGCTGTGAATCTAATGTGTGAATATCGTTGGAAAATATGACCATTAACTACTAAAACGACTACCCCCAAGTCTGCCTGTAAAACTGGATATTTTCTGTACCTGAAAACCGTAAAAATCACCATAAATTATATACATAATGGATTGATGCGTTATAGGGCTTAAATTGAAGACAACTCGACAAAATTTAACCCTAGACTAGTTTCTAGATATTCCTGTACTTAAACTGTGACGATTTTTGGATCGGAGTGCGACTCTGGACTGCACTCCAGAGCGACTCCAACTGTTGCTTGCTGTTCCGTAATGGGTACCACAAGAATTCCTTAACTCGTGAGTTGCGGAACTCTGCTGTTTATTATAGGTAAATCTATTATCTAGACAACATAATTGGTTTCATTCTGTTTCGTTATCGTTTGTTATTTATTCTGTAATTTAAAAGATCAGGGCGCATAACAGTCCCAACAGAATCAGAATTGACATACTAATGTTAAACAGTGTATATCTCCTAACGTACAGACGCAATTGAGAATCCGTCTGTTGCGTGAAAAACCTTACTAAAAACCCTAGATTTCATCTAACTGTAACGTCACTAAAACCTGATCCCAATTGGGATTAAAATGTGTTGCGAAACGGATTTCTGATTCTGAAACCGGATTTCCAGCCGTGAACGCTTAAAAGGAAATGACTATAATTAATGATCCTGGAACCCGATTGGCATGAAACTAAATTCAATGGATATATAACTGAACATACTATTTATTCCCCGTTCATTGTTTCATTAAACTGTAAACATATGACTTATGATAAATCGTGCAAGTGGTAGAATACTGTTTCATGACATCCTAATCATGCTTCATATACTGTTTACGCATCATATCATACACATATCATTGCATTGATAACATAGTGATAACGTGCATTTACCCAGTGTTAGGTTTTAGTGATGATTGTGGCAAGTACGTCAGTGTTCGTGTATAAGTGATTAAGTGAAAGTGATACGTACTTGTACACAATCAGTGAACCTTATTATTATGCTGCATTGTCGACGTCTGTGGGACACGTGTACGTGTGACTATAAGTGGTATGGGACACTTATGGAAGCTCTTGCATGGGTGTCACAGATAAGGCACCAGACACTGCCATTTATCTTAGGTATTAGTCGGGACGTGCTTGATGGAGGTCCTGCCTCCAGTTCTCGCGCAGACTTGTCACCGACCGATTGGTATTTAGGGTTATGGTTAGCGTTTGATGTAGACCACGGGGTGTGGGGTAGTTTAAGTGTGAGTTCAACAGAATCTCGGGAGTCCCATGCCGGCTTATATATTTAGGGAGATATATGGAGATTTACAGGGTATGTGATTATCACCGTGATATACATGTTGGGCCCGTGGTCCCTTACCCTTGGGTTCTACCCTTGGGTGGAGGACACTCGCGAGTAGTTGACTCTCACACTTGGACTGACGATAGGCTTAGTGATCTGTACAGTGAGACTTAGAGACTGATAGGGATACTGGCATCGATATACCTTGCCTACTGTGTTGACATGCGTGGCATATCATTCTACTGCTTTTACTGTTCCGCTGCATTAATTACTGCATGTTCATACCTATGTTTCCATTGATCTACTGTTATATATACCTATTACCACTGTTAGTATTGTCATAGGATTTTATATATATTATATTGCTATTGTGTCGCTCTGACGACCTGAGTATGCATGCTCAGTATGGGGAGAAGATTTAGCCTGGACCAAAACTAGACGCATATCACAGACATCTTGACTTGCTATTCAGAGTTACATTCGTTTGTTTCCTATCAGGTCAGTTTATATTACTGTTTTATTCCAGTTACTGCATTTCTCATTACCTGTGCATCATTTACTGTTTACCATGAAAAACTAGAAGCCGAAGTGTGACTACGGCAGGACATTTCCTTGACCGTAGGAGCATGGCTGGCCTTGTCAACTCCTCGTATTCCGTATTTTAGGAAGCGGGGCGTGACATGGTTTAGTTGGTATCAGAGCCAGGTTTTGCTTCGATTGGGATTGCAGTTTTCCTTGTATAGCTTGGCAATCTATGACATTCCTTGGTCTAGGTTGTAAACTTATCATTCTTGATCCATATTCACATCGTACTTTCAGCTATCTATTCGCTAGGGTTTCGGGTGACTTGGCAAGGTTACGTGGTTGCAATTGCACTACCGTACTCTGTTTAAGTGACTTAAAGTCATACGGTTGATTCTCCACTTATAATAAATTCATCACCTCTGATATTCTTGAATCTTTGTCATATCTATATTATATTTTGATTCGTATAATTTGTGACTTATATCATCCTCTAAAATTGTTATTTCAGGATCATGTCTTCCAACGACTCTTCATCTATATCCGCTTCCCAGGATCAGACCATTGAGATTCTGAGTATACTGCAAGGTCTAAAGGAAGCCCAGGAACGAACGAACAACTTGTTGGCTGAAGGACTGAGAAGACAGATGAATCAGGCACCAGCGGGAGTCTCCAATCATGAAGGGATCCCCGTTAGACGAGGAAAAGAGAAGAATATAAAACGCCAATTTGTTTCCCCGCGACAGAAGCAGCAGAAGACCCCATGTTGTGGGTATTGTAAGAGGCCAGGATATCTTCAGAGGGATTGTCGCCGCACCCAAGGAAAATGTCTGATATGCGGGTCCAACAAACATCTCATCAACGGTTGCCCAGAAAGGAAGGAACTACAAGGAGGAGGCTCGTCCACTCTCCACACTTCTGACAAGTGATGATTATCGCGTAGTTCGAACTTCGACGATAAGGCGGACCTAACGCAGGATTCAACTCACGCGATGAGAATGCAATGTTATAGTAGTCGTAGAATTTTTTTCATGTTATCTACTTTCAGTAATAATGTTGTCATCTTTTTATGAATATTTCTTTCCGTTTGAAATCTTGTATCCGCTGAACTTTTGATTGAATGCAATAAAAACTTGAATCATAATATATGCATCATTCTCTTGTTTTCTCCTTATTTATATTATTCGTTATCACGGTGTTTCTATCTTGATTTTTCAGTTCCTGCCACCGCATATTTTCTTATACTTCGTACACTGAGCTATTTTCTTGATGTATTCCACTGTCTAATCATGACTCTTTCTTTTCAGACCATGGCCCACCCTGGAGCAGCGCCACATCTAGATGAGGATGCGCAGTCATGCGTTTCCTTAGACCACACGCTGAGGAGTTCTGACGATGAGGTCAACGGTCCCTAGGTCATTGGCGGAAACAGCGATTTCGAAGACGAAGGAGCAGCTGCCCCAGTGTTCGACATGATAGGCGATTCCGACGAAGAGAAAAGAGACCCTGAAGAGAACCCAATAGAGGAAGACCCCGAGGAAGAACCGATAGAAGAAAATCCAGTGGAGGAAAATCTCATGGAAGAGAATCCAGAAGAAGAGAATCACATGGAATCGGACTTCGATGAAGAAGCTCCATCCGAGGAAGAAGGACCAGAAGATCAAGACCCTGCGGTGGAAGAACTCCCAATGGCGATACCTGCGAGGCGCTATGGAAATGGACGTCCCTACCTGAGCGCGCGAGCCTACCGCAACCTGCTGAATCTCCACAACCGCGACTGACAGGATTTCTTTTGATGATTGTCTTATCTAGCCAAATAAATCTGTGTATATTTTAGGGCCACATTTCGTTTTGATGATGCTTTATTTAAAATCTTTTGAAATGAAATAAATCTTCTGAGTTCGCAAATCTTTTATTTACTGGTTCACTCAATATTTCTATTTTCCCTTACCGTTTTTCTCTCCTGAGACCCTTACTGTCCACACCTACATCTCGTGCTGATTCGACCCTCGCTCAGATTAACAAGTACCACACCCGATTTTTGAGGTTCACCTTCCACCCTTCGTCTGTGCCCCTCTGAGATCCTTCTGGGAGGAGAACATATCTTGTGAAATTTTCGAGTTCGTTAACCCTTCAAATCTTTGATTCATAGGATATACCGACCGTCGTCCTCCCCATATTTTCTCCTAGTAGTCCTTTGTTGCTCACCCTTACTTCGTGTGCTGACCCGATCCCAATCTCTTTGACCTTCAGCCTAAAGCAGCCACACTCCGACCTTTGAATGATCCACACTTCCTTGTAATCCTTACCTTAGCTAGCCCTATACATTTTTATGTGTTTTCCTATTACCCTATATATATATTCAGGGACTTTATCATTCGAAAATTTGGTTTTCATTATTTTGTATTTATCGAAAGGCGTGTTTTATTGACTATCCTCGTTTTACGCATTTCAAGTACTCGCTACTAGCTTTTCCCATAATTTTTCGGTAGCGCAACCTTACACCGCGCATGCTTTCGTTACATGTTTCTTAATTTCACTATACAAGTTTTCTAAGTCATTTTAAACATATTTTATCGATACATTATCCTAAAATGTTTTAACCTACCGACTAATTTTCACTACTTTATTCTTGTTATTTTATTTTCGGGTTTTGTGCCTATGATTACTATTATAAATGATTGTGCCTTATACTTATTTTTCTGTCATGCTACCTTTAATATACTTATACGTGCACATATTTGAGTTTCGATTTTATCGCGTACGCCTCGAATAATATTGTTCGTTATTGTTGTTATTTATATTTCCGTATTTATATTTGTTCTTACATATTTATAACTTTAAATTTCTCCGTCCACATATTTCTAGTAAATCTTTATGTGTTAGTTGCAGTATAATAACTCTCGCCTATGTTTGTATTATTTATCGTTTATTTTAAATTTCGAGGACGAAATTTTTATAAGGGTGGTATGATGTAATACCCAGTCCTTTTATACCAAAATTTGTATTCTGTTACCTTAGAATTCTATTTATTCTTAATTATGAATTATTTATTTTATTTATAATTTTATTATTATATTTTATTTTATTTTTCAAAACCCCATTTGAACCCAAACCCTAATTCTAATTACCTTTGTCCCAAATTATTTCCACCAAGCCGGCCCCATTCTTTTCCCTTATTTTTGATTCCCTCAGCCCAACACCATTGGTCAGCCCAGAAAGATTAAGGAAATGGAAATTCATTTGTATTTAAACCAAAACCCCAAATTTCTCCTTTCGTTTCCATTATTCCTTCCCTTATTCCCTAAGCCCATTTCTTTAATTGTTTCATAAACTTAAAATTCATTCCCTTCAGCCGCAGCTTAAGCCCAGCCCGAGCCCACACTTTTTCCCAAAATTTAAACATTTAAATTATTGTGCCGGCCCGGCCCTCTTCTTCCATTTTCTTTAATTCTTTTTGTTTTAATTAGCCCACTCCCTCCGGCCCAACTCCCTCAGCCCGCGACCCCAACTCGACCCGACCCGTTCCTATTCATTTTCTTCCCTCAACGGCTCTTTTTCCCGCTCGTTACTGCGCCTACGCTCTCTTCGCCGTAACCCATGCCGCCTCCTCCGCTAACGCCATCGACCACGTCACCGCGCTCCTCGCCTCCACCGACACCACAACGCGCGCCTCGATCTCTCTCTCTCTTTCTCTCCCTCCTTAATACCTCTCCTCCGCGTCCTCTCTTTCTTTTCCATTTTCTCTCCCCGTTCCTTGCTCGAACCCGCGCACCTACCGTGCGTCGCGCTCACCATCGTCCCCTCACCGCCGGCCCTCCTCACCTCCCTCTCAGCCGAGCATACCTCACCGAGCCTCCCCCACCGTTCCCACCTCCACGTCGGCGTTGTCATGACCAAGCTTCCTCCTCCGTCGACAACTTCACCATCTCCCTCGAGCAAACTCCAGTGGCCAGCTTGAAAACCACGGCAATCACTACTTCACCGGCGAGCCCCTCAACCAGAACCACCTCGTCACTGCACCTCCTCAACCCACCCATTTCAACTGCTGCCGCCTCCCTCCAACCCCACCATCAGGACTACCCTAAGTCGAGCCAACCGCCGGCCACTCACGTCACCAGCGACACCCCAGTGCCACCTTCGATCACCATCGTCATTATCAACCATCGTCGAACCCATTGATGCGCAACGCCCAAGCTTCACAGCCAAGCCCCGACCACCAAAACTGCGAGCCACTACTGACATCATCGGAGCGCCACCGACCGTCGACGATCCCAGCACACCCAGGAGACCCACAGAGCACCTCCCCGCTTCCAACATTCATGAGTCGTTCCCCGGACAAATCCGACGACGAAACTGAAACTCGAGCCAAAGTCATGCAAACCAATTCACGTCGTTCGTCGCGCGTTCGTGACATTGCCGTCACCGTTGTTTATTTCACTCTTCTTTTTTTATCATACTTTGACTGACGCTTCCTGTTTTAATAGGTGCCTCTACAGAAGAAGCCATTGCCGCTTCGCTTAAAACCTTTGAAGAGGAGGAAAGGCTTCGCGCCTCATTGCCAACAGAGGCTTCTCTTGAACGACCGATGATGGATACCGTAACGGTTTCGGAGGTAAAACCTAGCCCTAGTGATAATATCTCCTTGGCGAAGGTCCTGAAGAAGTCTCCTCTCCCTGTCAAAACTGAGAAGCAACCCAAAAAACATACGGCCAGGGGAAAGAAGCGATCTTCTGAAATCACTAGCTCTAGACCAAAGCGGGGGAAGAAGACCGTAACTAGTCCACCGGAAGACGGTCTTCTTTTTCCTGGTTCATCTGTCGAGGAAGCCGCACAATTGGCTGAGGATATAAGACGCTCACAAGACGAATCCGAGAATGTAAGGATCCCGAAAAGGCCTTACCCTGCCGTCATCTTTTATGAAGACCCTCCGTGGATACGGCGACTATTCATAGGCCCTCTGGAAGAATGGGGGGAAAGGGCTCTTAAGCAGGTCGTCTCAGCCGACGCCGAGGATGCACTTTCATTGTGGACCGGTGGCCACGAGTCTACTCTCGAACCTCGGCAAGCATATTTCCCCAGGAAGGAGCGTCGGCTTGAACAAGCCATACTAGAAACTCCCTTGCACATCGGTATGTTCGATGTATTTCTTTGTAATATTTTGTATTGCTTGTATACATACATACATACATATATATATATATATATATATATATATATCCTTATCCTCGTACAAACTTTGCAGGGACTTTGGCGATGGCAGAGAAGCTGAGTCCAAGTCGTGCCCTGACTATGGACCTCATAGATAAACCAGATGAGGCACTAATCAGTGTGGAGGGGGTTGACGCCATTGTTGTTCCTGCGACAGAGCTTCCCTTGGTGATTCCTGCTCTCCAGGTGATTGCTCCTCCGGAAGAGGCATCTTCGTTGGCTGCGGATCCAATGAATCTTTCTGGGGACGGCACGGCGACTGTGGGACAGGTGGTCGAAGCCACTTTCGTTTCATTGGAGCGTGTAGCGATGGTCACTGCTTCTCCACCGGACGTTATTATACCGGCCGACATCCCTGATGATGTGCTCGGGAACACGGAGGAGGGTGAGGCAGTCGCTGCATCTAGTGATGCCTTTGTCGTGGTCTCGACTGGTAACTTACCAGGTAAATTTCAGGTTATTGCCTTCTATTTTATTCTGCAATTCCTTTTCTACATTTTCTGACAGTACTT
Organism: Agapanthus africanus; assembly: GCA_030015575.1. Lineage (NCBI taxonomy): Eukaryota > Viridiplantae > Streptophyta > Magnoliopsida > Asparagales > Amaryllidaceae > Agapanthus > Agapanthus africanus. The sequence continues at coordinate 88,671,139 of JASDDO010000026.1, read as the reverse complement.
TTGTTTTGAATGCAGCTGCGATGGGCGTTGAGGTTGCGCCACCCGAGGAAGCGCCACCAGTTACCGCTTTGACGGTGACCGCCCCTCCACCTTCTCCTATATTTTCTCCTATATCTTCTCAAATGCTGGAAGGTATGGGTTTGTGATAAATTTAAATTGGGGACAGCATATTTCGTGTACTGACCATGTATCATTGTGATCTCGCAGGAGTTCTTCTTGATCATTTGTATCAGGTGCTGAACCAGCACTTCTCTTTCCCGTCGGAGATCGCTTCATCTAGTGGCGCTGGTGAGTATCTTTTCTAGACAACGTCTTTTCTTTAACGGGAAGTTACATTATTGTTAATCCCTCTTTTTACTGCTTGTAGCCTTACATATCGAAGGCGGGGACGAGGCTATCGTTGCGCCACCAGAACTCCCAGCTCTACCCCATGTTGCAGCCGGTATAGTAGACTCTATTTTTCGTGTATTTTCTTTATTTCCTGAGCCGACATCTGATTGTGATTTGTTTTGCAGCAATCACATCGACTCCAGCCCCGTTCGAGTCTCGCAATGTAATGCCAGCCGGCCCTTTTTCTCGGTGTGCATCCTCGAAAGGCACCGTGAATAGTCTGCGCATGCTGAGCGACTATATTAAGGAGCTTGACATGGAGACTCCCATATCTGCTGCGGATTTTTCCGCAGAGCTTAACCCTATGCTGGCGACGCTTGTAAACTTTCATGGTGAGGGCATCGTTGAGTCTTGGGTTGATCACTGCAAGAAGATTGAGGCCTGCCTGCGTGAGCTTGAGCTTAGGCGTCTTGCTCCGGAGGTGTTGGCTTCGAACTCCCGGCGGGCTGCATGGGTTGAGCGAAGTGCCATTTTCCTTCGCCATTTTGAACAAGAGGCAACCCTCAAGCGAAAGGAACGTGAGGCAACTTCCGCTGAGTCTGTCTGACTGCGTGCCCAGGTTGAAGCAAATGCTGCGCAGCTGAACTCCATCTTTGAAAGCCTTCAACGATGTATTTCCGACGGGCTGGTGCTGAGGAAAAAGCTTGACTTTACTGAACAGGTCACGCAGAGTCAGGAGGCTGTTCAGCAAGAAATCGATGAGAAACATTCATCCTGTCTGCAGCAACGGGACCGAGTTGAAGCGGAGCTGGCTGCGGCGGCTGACCTTGAAAAGGAGTTGAGAGGAGTGCGCGAGCAACTGGATGACTTATTGAAAACGCCTCCTTCTCAGTAGCTGCCTTTGCATCAATTAAACACTTGTAATCTTCTGAATAACATGTATCCATTTTTTTTATTCTTTTATATGATGTATCTTGTACTCAATTGAGTTCATGAATAAAGACATAGTTTTCTTATCTCCCACTGTTGTTTCCTTCTCTTTGCTGTGTTGTTGGTATGTTACTCTGGCAAGTGTAGCCTGTAGATAATAAAGAACATTTCATCTTGAACTCTCCGAGAGATAGTGACGGCTTAGGAAGCAGGTTCAGATCTGCTACCTAAGACTTTTCAACTTTATGAGCCGTGAGGGTCTCATAAAGACTTTTCTCCCTACGAGTCGTGAGGATCTCGTAGGTGTCTTTTCTCCTTAGGAGTCGTGAGGATTCCTAAGTGTGGTTTCTCTCGAGAGTCGTAAGGATCTCACAAGAGAATTTTTCCCTCTTACAAGTCGAGGAGACTCATAAGTGGTTGTTTCCCTCCTTGTCGAGATTCGACTTTGGAGAGTGTGGTCCATGAATAGTATGCAAGAGTCCATTTTGGACCGACTTGCAGGACCCTAGTGCTTAGGAAACAGGTCATCATCCCCATTGCCTAAGGCTTTTCCCTACGAGTCGAGACGAATCGAGAAATTTTTACAAGGATACTAATTTCCTCACGAGTCGAGACGAATTGAGCAGTTCTCGCAGGAATTTCCTAACGTCACAGTTAACTCCTGCTAATAGAAGTTCGTTAGGGCCTTTGGTACTAGGGTTTTTTACCCGTCGCATCGTCGCGTTGGCTGGTGTATTCCTCGACGCATAATCTTGCTGTTCGAGTAGCCCTGCGACTGTCGTGTCTCTGATCCCTTCGGGGGCTGGACAAGACGTCTTTAAGTAATCTTCCAGGTGATATTACCGTCGAAAGAGCAAGCATTAGGGATATTCCATGTCGCTCTTTACTTGAGGTTAGGCTCAGTTTGGGAGACCCAATGAGTTATAACCACTCCGCGCTGGTGTGGGATGATCTCCGATAGTCTTTCAGGTTTTATATGAGTTGCCGTCAAGACCGTGAAGCTAAGAATATTGCCTTCGCTACGTTTGCTGGCATTGCGTCTGCTATATTGAGACGAATGTCGCGGTTTGTCTCTAGGTTGTTGGTGAACCGTCGAGGCTTGGAATTAGGGACTTTGCCATAGCTCCATTGTTGTGTCACGTCTGCATCCTGTTGGGGGAAGAATGCTGGGGTGACATCACGTCTGCTGTATCGAGACGAACGTCGAGGTGGTCTCTAGGTTGTTGGTGAACCGTCGAGACTTGGAAATAGGGACTTTGCCATGGTTCTATTTTGCGAACGTCGTATATTCCTGCAGAGACACTGATTTCTTTGCGGGTCGACGTGAATTGAGATGCTCTCATCAAGGACGCTGATTTCCCTGAATCAAGGTTTTTGTCAAGGACACTAATTTCCCTGAATCAAGGTTTTTGTCAAGGACACTGATTTCCCTAGGGTTGAGACGAATCAAGATATTCCTGCAAAGACGCTAATTTCTCTGTGGGTCGACGCGAATCAAGGTGCTCTTGTCAAGGACGCTGATTTCCCTGAATCGAGATTTTTTGCCAAGGATACTGGTTTCCCTGGGGGTTGGTTGACTTGTTTCCGAGACAGAACGTTAATCCAGCGGAGAAGTCATTGGTTGACTATAGATTGTCTGTGGACCGTAGAGTCTTGGAACTAGGGATTTTGCCGTAGCTCCGTTTGGTGATGCTGCGTCTGAATCCTGTTGGAATGAGGAGGATCACCGTTGCTGATTTTTAGGCTGTAGATGTTGCCGTTAAGGTTTGGAACTTGAGACTTTGCCATGGCTCCGATTTGTTGTGACTCTGAGGTCGGTTGTTGACGCCACGTCTGCATCTTGTTGGAATGAGGAGAAACGTCATTTGTGATCTCTAAGTTGTCAATGTTGACGTCAAGACCCTGAAGCTAGGGATCTTCCTTTGCTTTGTTTGTTGACATTGCGTCTGCAATATTGCAACAAGTGTCGAGATTATCTCTAGGTTGTCTATGAACCGTCGAGATTTGGCTTCGCTTTCTGATGGAGCCTGGTGGGAAGGTGTTCCCCTCCTTTTTTGTTTGTGCCCCTGGATTGTATGCAGGGATGGACGTGATTTCACCTGCAGGGCAAAAAGTTTCATTTTATATATTTTTCTTTCCGCGATGCTCTATCATTTCAGCTTTTATATCGCGAAGGTCGCGATTGCCCAATCATTTCGGCTATTTTTCGCGATGCCCAATCATTTCGGATATTTGTTTTATTTTTACTCGCTGCTTTTTATTGCGAGTTGCCCAATCATTCGGCTATTTTGCATGCATACATTTTTACTTGCTGATTTTTTTTGCAAGTTGCCTCATCATTTCGGCTATTTCGTATGCATGTGTGGCTTGCTAGCTTTTTTGTTGCAAGTTTGGAATTAGACACCGATTTCGGCATCAGCACCGCTACAACTGGAATATTGCCAGGAGAGAATCATCATTTGCCTCTGTCGATGTCGAACAAAGGTGGCTTAGCGGACAGGGTTAGGATCCTGTCGACTAAGGCTTTGACTTCATGAGCCGTAAGGGTCTCATGAAGGTATTTCTCCCTACGAGCCATGAGGATCACGTGGGTGCGTTTTCTCCTTAGGAATTATGAAGATTCCTAAGTGTGTGTTCTCTTATAATTCATAAGGATCTTACAAGAGTGTTTTCTCCTTATAAGTCAAGAGGACTTACGAGGGTTGTTCACCATGTAGACATATCCTTAGTCACGGATGGGACTTTGTTAGGGAAATGTTTATTCGCGCCCGTGGATTGTATACAAGGGCCGGCATTGAGCCGCTTGTAGGGTAGTGTTGGAGGTCGTGGTGGCTGCTTAAGAACAGGTTCAGATCCCTGTAGCTTAAGACTTTTGAATCTTATGAGCCGTGAGGATCTCATCAGAGGGTTCTCCTTACGAGTCATGAGGATCTCGCAAGTGTAATTTCTCCCTAGGAATCATGGGGATCCCTAAGTGTGTTGCTCCCTTATGAGTCGTAAGGATCTCACGCAGGTGGTTTCTCCTCACAAGGTCGAGAGGACCTTGCAAGTGTCTTTTAACGAGATTGCGCCCTTTCGGGTTTTCACAAAAACTGCCGGTAGCCCTGCTGTTTTTACTCACGGAGCCCTTTCAGGTTTTCATCCGTGCCCATCTCGCTTGTGGACATACCGTTTTTTTACGACCACGTCAGCCTGAGGTTGCCGCGGGTTGGTAGTAGTTTAACGACATTTCGGTCAACGTACGATTACGCGGCTAGATTTTGCCGTAAATCTTCGCATGTTTTGTGTCGGATGTGGATTCCTTGAAGAGAGGGCTGAGGGAGATTTCTTCGTCAGAGTCTCTTCCAAAGGTGATAACTTGCGATCCCTTGGTGTCGGCTACGTGACAGTTGCCAGCAGCTCTTTTGCGCTCATCTGTCGTGCTTTCCTGTTCCCAACAAGCCTTGCGCTTCACTCGTTGAACGTGTCGTTGATGGGCAACATATCCCTGCCACCAGTTTTTAACGGCTATGCACTCCTCGGTAGGGTGTGCAATCCTCTGATGGTATAGGCAGAAGTTAGGATGTATGTCCGCTTCATCAAGATGTATACCGCCAGGAGAATTTTCTCTGAAAGAGGGCAATTTTATTCCTATTGACAGGGCCCTAGCGAATCGTTTCCTTACTTTAAGCTTCCTTTTACTAGCGATAAGGATGCTTCGATCCGGTTGGGGTGCCTCGACCTTTTCATCCAGTCGTCGGCGTTTGGCTTTTTCGAATATAGCCAGTTCGCACTCTCGATTGGCTTTGCTTTTCTGACGGGCTTCGTTTAGTAGCAAGTCGATCATCTCATCAGACGGTTCCAAGAGTTTTGGCTTCGATCCTGCCCCTGGCTCTTTTATGTTGTCTTCTATCGCCGAGTGCGTTTCTTCATTAGTTAATGCCGAATGAGAGATCATGTGGCAACTTTCCACATAGTCCTCAGATTCTTTTGACGAGTCATCCCTGTCGTTATTGTCGTTATCTCCGTTCTCAAGGATATTGTTGAGAAATTCTTGGAGTATAACTGGAGTCCGCGCCTTCTGGTTATATTCTTCCTGAGCGTCAATCTGTTTTTGCAGGTCTGTGCACTTGTTATCAAGCTTCACGGGCTTTTGGGTCTTCTTCTTATTCTTCTTCGAAGACTTTGACGGCTGGGTGCGAGCGCTTTGACTATCACCACCAATTTTTGTAGTTGGGCACGGTTTCAGCATTCCCTCGACGATCTCGGGTTCTAGTGGATTTTTCCACCTGATTGCCGGGCACGTTTAGAGATCCTTCAGCATTCTTTTCGTCTTTGCCGAAAGAACAACTTCCCATGGGGCTTCCCTTATGAATGAGCACGATGCCCCCGGCACGTCCACTCTTTTAGAAGCGTGAGGTTGTGTCGGGTTCACCTTCCATTTTTCGGATAATGCGAACTTGCCTTGTTGGTATTGGTCTTCAATCCAGCATTTGAAGACGAAGCAATCTTCGATTGGATGGCTTACTGCTTGGTGGTAAGGGCAGTAATTAGGATTGTTGACATCACCTGGCTACAATGGACGTTTTGGATCCGGAAAATTTATTAGTCTGTTGTGCACTGCCAGTTCGAACAGTCTCCTCGTTTTATCCTGGGGAAACGAGTAAGGACGTCCCAGTCTTTCCTTAGGGGATGGGCATGGACGCACGTTGTTTTGGCGAACAACCGGCTTTAAGTTGCTCGGCTGTTGTTGAGTAGTGGCAACGAAAGTTGCTTTTCCTTTCCCCTTTTCATTCCGAGGATCCGTATTTGAAGGAGATGGTCTATGACCCATCTGGTCCATTTGGGCCAACTTGTCAATTAAGGCCCGGAACGTGGTCGGCTTGAAGATCATGAATTGGGAGATGGTCGCTTGAGGGTCAAGAGTACCCACGAACATGCCTACCGCGGGCGTTTCTTCGATGCGCTGCTCGCATTTCAACCACAAATTTTGCCATTGTATTGCATATTGGACCCATGTTTCTCCAGGATTCACCCTGGCATTGATCAATGCCGTTATTGGGGTACGTTCACCAGCACTCGCGAATATTTGCGTAAATAACAGCTCCATCTCCGCAAAAGTTTTGACGGAGTCGTTGGGAAGTTCGGAGTACCACTCGAATGCCGTTTCCGACAAGCTGCCGACGAATTGGCGAAGTAGCAATTTATCATCACCTTCGGTGTTGCCACATAGAGCCCTGAACTGGGCGACATGCTGGTGGGGATTGCCCATCCCTTTGTATACATGAAATTTAGGGATTGTATATCCCGGCGGGTACTTTATTTGGTCATACCAATCTGGATATGGTCACCCAGTTTTAACAACTTGGCTGGCCGCTTCATTCGCCTGGTGTAAATCCTCGTTCCCATCTATGAAATTTTTCCTACAGTTCCCGAGTCCCCAAATAGTATCCCCATTTTTCACGTATTACTACTTTGTGTGAAGATTAGTGCTTAAGTTCCAATAATTAATTTATCCACAACCATAACAAAATTAATCAAAGCCCAACTGAGAATTTTAAAACCTTAAATTTAAACCCCCAGCCCATATTAAACTCAGCCCAAACAACAAAAGTAAAAGATTAATAAACTTAAACCTATAATATAAACCCTTTTCCCGGCCCAGCGTCGCTGAAGCCCACATCCCCTACCCGCGCCCGCTCCCACCAAACCGACCCGACCCGCTTCGTTTCCCATCTTCCTCACCCAACGTAAACTTTTCCGCTCACCTTTTGCGCCGACCCACGCAGCCACGTCGCCGTGCCGTTTCCCACGACCCGCGACCTCGACCACAACTCCCTCGCGAGCCCCTCAAACCCCTCGTCGCTTCCTCCTCACTCACTCTCACTCTCAAAACTCACTCCCCTCTCCTCCCTCTCAAAAGTTCCCACAAACCCACTGCCAACTTTACCCCGCTCCCCTCCAACGACGACGACGACGACGACGAACCTCTTCCGACCTCCTCCCTCATCACCTCACCCTAACCTCCTCCTAAAGACCTCACCTCCACCTCAACCGAGCCCCCTCACTCGAGCTCCAACCCACTCTGCACCCGAGCTCGGCCACCTACACCTCGACGCCGGCGAGCCCCACTGCCCTGAACCGTCCTCGTCGACGCCTCTGCACCCACCGCATCATTACCACCACACCCGAGCCCCACTACCTACTCTCTCTCTCCCCCTCCAAAACATCAAACCCTATCCACCAAGCTCCAAACACCCCCTGCTTCCATCACCGGAGTGACGCCGCCGACCGTCGTTGTCACGCCCCGCTTCCCAGAGTACGCAAGATTGGGCACGTGACATAGCCAACCATGCTACCTGTGGGTAGGAAGTATCCATCCACAGTCACATTACGGTTGTAAGGATATCAAGAACAAGATAATAAGCTAATCTAATACATGTCCAAATCCATAATAACAAGAATCAATAAACAATAAGTGCGGAAGCTAAAGATCCAATACAATGAATAAACAGTACGTCCCATAATGCGGGCTCACATCTGGAAATGAAATGAAATAAATAAACTAAATCCTAAGGAACTCACAGTTCAGCCTGCTGGCTGAAGTACTCCTGCTCGGTCGTCGACAGTGGTAAAGAATCTGGGCCATGCAAAACCCAGACGTCAGCGCGTCATGTCAACCAACAATATAATATAAACATGGTAATAAGCAATGCAGGTATGAACATGAATAAAGCAGTACTAAGAAATAACAGAGCAGGGTAATGTGCAGTGCTGACTAAACTGTCCTATCAGGTTTCTACTCTATAGTCTTTGAAACCAATTGATGAATCGTCGATGTAACTCAATAGTATCCCGTGCGTGCCCGGGACCACGGTCATGACCCTCGGGGCTGAACCCGAGACGTGCCGCTAAGCAGTAAAAGTAGGTAGTAGGATGGACGAGTGATGTCAGCATCATCACTCTCGGACTGGCCAAGCCCGTAAGACTGATCAGAACAAGTATCGAACTATTGAGTTACAAGTCGGTTTCACCTTTGATTTCCCCATACCCCCAAGCTATGTATGTCAGGTCAGGTATTCAGTAGTCAGGGACTAATGCCAACACAAAATCCGGTAAGAGTAGGTCTGTCTGGATAGACAGCAGGAATGGTCAGGTTTGTTGGCATTAGGCATGAGATCAGGTAACAGGTAAAGCCATGGTACATCAGGTCAACCAGGAAATGTATAAAGGTGTCATGTCATGTCAAGAGTGTACGGTACCATGTCATGTCAAGTAGGAAGTGTAACAGGTCATGTCAGGAAGCACAAGAGGTCATGTGGGTGCTCATAATCAAACTAACATAAACATGTGTATAAATAAACAAGCATGAGTATTATCAGAACAATAACTGGAACATGTAATATGATATGCCAATAGATATAATTTCAAGGATATGGATGCACAGTTATCTATTAGGGTTACATTTATAGTTCCAATATTAATTAGGATACAATTTATTAAACATGGAGTGTTAATATCACATTATTATGTAGTGATGTGATCTATGGATGCAATTATATGTATCTTAAATGCGATGGATGCAAACGGGTATCCGAAAAGTTATAAAACTATAAAATGGTAATGTGGGATGTACAACTAAACAATATGTGATATAATAATATTAATATGGATAGCATATCCAAAGCGATTAGTAACTATAAAAGATGTATTGATTAACCATGCACAAGAAGGTTCCGTTCAGAAATTTAGCGTCACCCTAATTTGTAAAATAGCTTAAAAATAACAAATGTTCTCCAAAAGAGACGTATCTTATACCAAAACAAAGATAATTCAATAAGATTTTCAGTTTTATAAGTATAAGCATCTCAGGTTATCCCTACAAAAAGTTATGAATATTCAAAGTTGAAAGTTTGCTGCTGGAATTTCCCTGGACAGCAGTTTAGAGACGTGTTCACTTGCATTTTACGTTAATTAAACAATTTATTTTGCAAGTAAATATTTCATAGAGTTATAGTATTCTGAATTATCTTCGTAATGAACTAAAGAACATATCCTAATGATTTTTCTATGATTTATAATGAATTTTATAAGATAAGGTGTACAGTAAATTTCAGATTTGTCATATCCGATTTTTCAACGACATTTCATATGTAAACTATAAGATTTTCAAATGTATAATATTATAAAATGAAGATTATAAAAGTATATAGCATGTAGCAAGATTAACTTGCCTCGATGGGTCGCGAATCGGGAAAACGGAACGTTAACCGTCGGCGGGGAAAACTCGCGACGGCGCACGGTTCACGGAATGAACCCAAACGACGAACAAAGGAACCACACGGGTCGGGGTATCTCGCTGGAACGTCGAGAAACGTCACCGGCACGACGGAATTCCGGTAACAAAAGAATAGTTAAAAGAAATGAGAAACGAGACATGAAGCAAGAAGAGAAAAATGATAAAGAGAAGTACGAGAGAATATATAAGGGGTAGAGAGAGAGAGAAAGTGGAGAGAGAGAGAAGAAGGAGAGAGAGAAAGTGGGGACCACGGGGTTAAAGGGGAGGTTGCGATTGGCTGAGAGAATAAATTGAGAAGGATATAAAAGATTGTAAAAAATATTATATGGTTAACTTAAAGATTTAAGAGATAGGTAATGAACAGTAAGATATCAGATTAGTTAGAAAAATATATGCGAAGGTTTTAATAATATTAAAATTTGGGATTTTGGCGCCAAATGAAACATTTCCAAATTGCGCCCTGGTTGGGTCCAAAAATTCGAAATTCAAATAATAGGATTTTAAGCGGGTTCCAAATTTTAAAATGAAATGTTTTATGATTAAAAAGCATACTCTCAAAACGGACACACGTGCGTGCACGTAGCCATCCAAAGTTGCCCGTTTTACTGAACGGGACGAGAACACAATGCACGGACGCTACCACGAGGCTAGGGGTGTCAAGTAGGCCAAGATGAATATTTTCAATTTTATTTTAGATGCTAAAAATTTGTTATATGTAGAAATGACTTTGCCGGGTAAATTTTACAGTAAGCAACAAACAAGCAAATTAAATGAAATGAGTACCACATTATGCTCAAACAGTAACTGAAAATAGTAGCATTGGGCTCGGGTGTTACAGTCGTCGACCCCAGTACATCCCAGGAGAACCACAGAGTACCCCCTCCGCTTCCAGCGAGCACAAGCCATCTCCGGGCAACTCCGACGTCGAACCAGAATCGCGAGCCAAGGCCGTGAATCCAAACCACGCCGTTCGTCGCGCGTTCGTGATGTTGCCGCTGCCGTGCATCGCCAAAACGTCTCCGGGCAAGTACCCTACTTGCTACATGCTAATTTATTCCCGTTACAAACTAAAATCATATAAATTCCATGTTTACAATTCACGATGACTAATATGACATAACTGTTCAATGCAAGATCCCAATGAAAATCTTCATTTAATTTGACAGAACTCGATTGAATATTCTGGCCCATATGGCATTGAACCTTTTGTAGATATCTCACTGAAAAATATGACTGTTAACAACTTAAATGATCACCCTCAAATACACCTGTAAAAACTGGGAATTTCCAGCACCTGAAAATTGTTAAAATCACCATAAATTGTGTACATATCGAAATGAGGTGTTCGAGGGCTAAAATCGAATCCAACTCGATGACCTGTAACCCTATGCAAGTTTTTAATGGTTTCTGTACTGAAATTATGACAAGAATTAGTTCGGAGAGCGGCTCTGGACTGCAGTCCAGAGCAACTCTGGTTATTGTTTTCTGTCCCGTGATGTTTACTAGCTTATTTCCTGAACTCGTATGTTGCGTAACCCTGCATTCTATTGAAGATCAATCTGTTATATAAATAACGTAAGTAATTTCACCCCGTTATATCGTCGTTTGTTGTTTAAACTGCAATTTAAAAGAACAGGACGTCTAGCAGTCCCAAACAGAAACATAATTGACATACTAGTGTTGAACAGTGTATAACTTTTGACCTACAGATGCGATTGAGAATACGTCTATTGCGTTGAAAACCCTATTGGAAACCCTAGATTTCATTCGACTGTAGTGTAGCTAAATTCTGATCCCAACTGGGTGAAAATCGTGTCGCGAAACGGACGTTCAGTTCAGAAACTGAATTTCCTGCAGCGAGCACTAAAATTGAAACGGCTGTAACTTGAATACCAGAAACCCGATTGTACTGAAAAGAATTTTTCTGAACTGCTGACAGAGTGCACTTTTTATCGTATTTGTATCATTTCACTGAATTCTGAATATATGAATTACTGCAATTTTTGTAAGCTTACGACGTGCATATTGGTTCATATCATACATGACTTGTTAACGGCATAAATACACATACCTTACCCAATTGCCATATACATAGTGTTAGTGCGTGTTATTATTCAGTGGACATTGCATTATCATGCGTGAATGATATTGGTTTAGGAGTGTCAAATACACCAATGGAAAGTGAATGATTCGTGATGGTGATTAATACAGTGAACAGTGACAAAACCGTGCTATTGGTATACTTGCACACGACTAAATCATAATCATCAATAGTGTAAACCTGGGGAAAAAGGGGAAATCGAAGTGGAAAGAGCATCGTATTTAACGGGACCGTGTTTTAGAGGATGATCATTCGAGCAGTGATATATATATTAGGTAGGATCTAGCGATCCGGCTGACAGGATTATGTCCCGGGCGTGTGGGCCGTTGTCTCGGGTATGTACGAGACTCTTGTTAAACATGATCCTCCTTTCCACTATACGATTTCAAACATGACTTAGAGACCGATAGGGACACAGATCATACTTTGCATCATTTAGTGACATAGTGATTACCCGCATTTTACTTTCACCGTTATTACCTTTTTTACCTGTTTCATGTCATTATTATAATTGCTATTACGTCGCTCTGACGACCTGAGTCTGCATGCTCAGACCTCGAGGAAGAACCAGCGCAGGAGTCAGATTTACCTTTCGAGCTGACGGAGATCTAGTCTGGAGTACCTTTTTCTTCTTTTCTGCTTTCCCTAAAGAGATTGTGTACTCGAACTTGGTTAGTAGCTCTTCTTGTTTATTTGTAATCTGTGAACAATGGAATTTGATGTAATATTTTAGTGATGTGTTTCCTTTACTGCTGTGCTTTGTTTACCGATTACCATGTAATGCTAGAAGCCGAAGTGTGACTACGGCGGGATTATTCTTTGACCGTAGGAGCATGGCTGGCCTAGTCATCCCTCGTTTTCCGTATTTTGGGAAGCGGGGCATGACATGGTTTTGTTGGTATCAGAGCCCGGGTTTAATAACAAGGGACAACATTAACTATATTGTATTACATTATTTTCGTTTCACTATTCCTGATTTTCATCCTTGAATCTAATCTTATCCTTTTGAATCTTCCAGCGATATGACGTCCCCGAACGACCACTCCTCGGACTCCAGTTCTCAGAACCGCACGGAAAGAATACTTAGTGCACTGACCTCTCTCGCAGAAGCTCAGGAGAGGAAGACAGACTTACTCGCCGAGGGACTCAGGGCTATTACCGCTACAGGAGGACCCTCCGCACTCATTACCGAACCCGAGGGCGCTACTCCACCAGCTTATTCTGCTAGGGCTGGTACCGTATCAGACTTCCGGAGGTTGCATCCAGCTGCATTCACAGGGCTAGCTGAACCCCTCGAGGCCGAGCAATGGCTAGTGAACATGGAGAACTTACTGACGGCCGCCAGGGTACCAGATGAAGATAGGGTGAACGTGATAAAGATCCAAATTGAAGATGAAGCCCGTACATGGTGGTCAGTGGAAGAAAGCAGGCTAGACAGGCCGATTGAATGGGGCATATTCAAGGAGTGGTTCTTGGACCATTATTTCCCTTCCACCGCCAAGGCAGAGATGGAGGAAAGATTCATTCTATTGAAGCAGAATGGACGTCCAATGGACGTATATGCGACAAAATTCAACCGTCTGAGCCGTTTTGCTCCATACATGGTCGCCTCAGAGGCCACCAAGGCCAGACGCTTCTTGCAGGGACTTGATTTTGAGCTGCAGCAGTTGATCGCATCACTGGAGTTGCAAACTTTTGCACAGGTACTCAACGCGGCGAGAATTCAGGAGCAATTGATCAACAAGTTCAGGAAGCCCCCAGTCATTCCAGCATGTACCCATGCACCTTCTCGAGGGGCTATACCGGTTCACAGGCCTGGAACGACACAAATGAAGCGTCCGTTTATGCTACAGCATCGCCCCCAGAGACGGAACGTAGTTTGCGGCTACTGCAATAGAGATGGGCATACCCAGAAGGACTGTCGCCGCGCCAAGGGACAGCGTTTGATTTGCGGATCTAGTCAGCACAGGATTAGCGGTTGCCCCGAGCGAGCAGAGATACAGGAAGGTTCTGGACCGCCGCAGCAGAGGCCACAGGAGCAGAGGCAACCCTTTACAGGTCGCGGTCAGGGATGGGCTTTCACCTTGACCGCCGAGCAGGCAGAGGCGTCAGGAGACGTTGTTACAGGTACTCTACTCGTACATTCCTTGCCAGCTAGAGTACTATTTGATTCTGGGGCATCGCACTGCTTCATATCTGAGCATTTCATTGATACACACTCCATACCACATGAACCACTAACCAAGGGCTAGGAGATACATACGGGTAATGGCATTATAATATCTAGTCGAGAATGTAGATCATGTCCGGTTGTAGTGTGTGGCAGGGAATTCTATGCGAATTTCCTTCTGATTGGGACAGGCAGTTACGACGCAATTTTCGGGATGGATTGGATGAGTACCTTCCATGCAGTTATTGATTGCCGTGCAAGGAATGTGATCTTCCGCATTCCCAATCACCCGGAGTTTATTTTCGAGGGCGGAAGCGAATCTTTGGAGCCAGCCAAGTATAGAGCCAAGCCAAAAGAGCTATCAGCTATGGAGATTGATGAGAGCGCAGCCCCAGAGATTGTTCGGGACTTTCTGGACGTGTTTCCTGAAGATTTACCAGGGCTACCACCTCCACGCGTCTTGGAGTTCTCGATCGATTTGACCCCAGGTACGGCACCAGTATCCAAGGCCCCGTACAGAATGGCACCGGTTGAGTTGGTGGAGCTGAAGAAGCAAATTGAAGAACTATTGGAGAAGGGATTTATCCGGCCGAGTGTTTCACCGTGGGGTGCTCCAGTTCTGTTAGTGAAGAAGAAGGATGGATCGCTGCGGATGTGTATAGATTATCGGGAGCTGAACAAGGTCACAATAAATAACAAGTACCCAATCCCGCGCACCGACGACTTATTCGATCAGCTAAGTGGTGCCAAGGTATTCTCGAAGTTGGATCTCCGTTCTGGATATCATCAAATTAGAGTAGCAGCCGAGGATGTATGCAAGACGGCTTTCAGGACCCGATACGGACACTATGAGTTTCTTGTGATGCCGTTTAGTGTTACCAATGCTCCAGCGATATTCATGGACTTGATGAACATGGTGTTTGCAAAGTACCAGGACACGTTTGTCATTATATTTATCGACGACATACTTGTCTACTCGAAGACCCGGGAGGAGCATGTTGAGCATTTGCGCACGGTTCTACAAATTCTTCAGGAAGAGAAGTTGTATGCGAAATTAAGCAAGTGTGAATTCTGGCTCGACACGGTTCAGTTCTTGGGACACATCGTTTCGGGCGAAGGCATCTCAGTGGACCCGGCAAAGATAGAATCTGTCAGAGATTGGCCAACGCCGAAGTTAGTGGCCGAGATCAGAAGCTCTCTGGGATTGGCAGGATATTATCGGAGGTTTGTCTAAGACTTCTCAAGAATCGCTGAGCCGTTGACAAGGCTGACACGGAAGGATGTACCATTTGCATGGACGGAGGAGTGTACTCAGGCATTTGACACGCTGAAGCAGAAGTTAACCACGGCGCCCATTCTTACAGTACCAGATGATTCCGGTGGTTTGGTGATATACAGTGATGCCTCAGGGAAGGGTTTAGGCTGTGTTATGATACAGCACGGCCGAGTAGTTGCTTACGCCTCTCGACAGCTGAGAAATCACGAGAAGAACTATCCTACACATGACTTGGAGTTAGCTGCAGTAGTTTTTGCGTTGAAGGTTTGGAGACACTATCTATTGGGCGAGAAGGTAGAGGTGTACACGGATCATAAAAGTCTGAAGTACGTCTTCACTCAGAAAGAACTAAACATGAGGCAGCGCCGATGGCTAGAGCTGATGGCAGATTACGACTTGGACCTTCAGTATCACCCGGGGAAAGTAAATGTTGTACCGGATGCGCTCAGTCGCAAGCCAACGGTCATGATGTTGACCAATCAGAGGAGCATTATTGAAGACTTTCAGAGACTCGAGCTTGAAGTCGTCACACCGAGCACACTCAGTCAATTTTGGCAACTACAGGTGCAGTCTTCCCTGGTGGATCGCATCAAGGCTGCACAAGCAGATGATCCCCGATTGCAAAAGTTCAGAGCGCAAGTAGAAGCCGAGCTGAGAACGGACCTAATCATACATGAAGATGGTTCTCTGAGGTTCGATAGCAGACTCTGCGTATGTTCATATCAGATTTTTGTATTTTTATACCGCCCAATTTTTATCACATTGCATATCGGTAGGTACTCTTGAGCCGTGTTTGCTAGTCAATTGCAGGATACAGGTTCTCGGCTCTAAACGGTGAAATCCATGAAAAAACACGACAAAATCCGGGTTCCTGCCAACCACAGATAAAACACGGGTCTCCGCTCTTTATCCGTCTATTGCCACACACCAGTTTAGGAGACAAAATGGCAAATCGATTGTCACCTTCATGCAGAAGGCTCAATGGCAACACAAGTTCCAAGAAATCTACGCGGAGCTCAAGAAAATCTTGACAAAAAGTCCACATCAAATCACCTTTCCATCAACAGAAATTCTGGAAGAAATGTGGAAGTATTTTCAGAAAACACATATGCCAAACTACAGACAACAGCAGACCAGGGCCGTACAGAAAAGCCTATGCCCTGAATCCACCATAGCGCGGCGGATCCGCGGCCAATAGGGGGTCTAGGCCGCGGATCCGCGGCCGTACTGGCGCCGTAGAAGGTCAAACTTCAGGGGTAGATTGGTCTTCTCACATATGTTCTGATTGTTGCCCTAGATCTCCTTTTCCCTGCCTATAAATAGCCCAGAACCTTGTGAAGCCAAGGGTCCATAATCTTGTATTTTATTTTCTAGGTTTAGTTGTGTTTCTTCTTCCTCTTCTCATCTCTTCTCCATTAAAACTTGTAGTGAGCTTTGTGAGTGAAGAATGATGAATAAAGAAGACTCTTTTATTATTATGCTTGTCTTGTTCTCTTGTTAATTGTTGTAATTTTCATTTGTTAACTAGTTGTTGTTATTTCTTGTTGTTTCTTTCTTCTCTCTTTTTCTTTATCCTTAACACAACCATGATGCTTATGCTTGATCCTTGCCAAGGTGAGGTCGCAAATAGCTAGTTGTTATCTTCTAATCTCTTTCTTTCTACCTTCCTCTTTCGTTTTGTTTTCTTTTCATTATGGTGTGTGAGTAGTTTCATACTTGTTAGGGTAGGATAAGGGAAGTTTGAGAGAAGGAAATCTCTCTCACTCTTTCCTTGCCCAACAACTTAATTCGACTCCCGTTAATTGAACCACAATCCGCTCCTTACGGCACCCTATCCTACATGATAGCGGTGATTCCGTAGTGAGACCGGTTGTAGTTGAATTAACCGGAGGATATGGCTAAGAGCCAAGAACGGACGGGCAAGCACCAAAAGGAAGAACTTATGCGTTGGAAAGCCTAGCTTATACTCGCAAGTTCCTTCCTAGTCGTGCTAATCCCCGTTGTTTCCGATTACCGTAACACCGATATTAAGAGGGGCAACGAAAGATGTGGGAGACTCCTAACTCAAACTAACCTAATCCTAACCCTAACAAGCTCTCTTTACATATCATTTTACCGCTTAATTAATCACAACAAAATCTGAAAAACTGGACTTAACTCGTTAAAGCACATAGAAAAAGATTCCCATCTCCCTGCGGACGACCCGTACTCAACCGGCTAGCTACAAGCGAAACGGTCTTGATTGCGGTATTTAACTAAAACTTGAACACGCAGAATCCCTAACAATCAGCGTACCCAAGGGAGAGGTTCGAGAAGAAGTACTGGCTGAGGCGCATAGTTCAGCTTATTCTGTGCATCCGGGAGGTACGAAGATGTATCGGGATCTAAAGCAGCTTTTTTGGTGGAACGGAATGAAGCAGGAAATTGCGAGGTTCGTATCTAGGTGCTTAGTATGCCAGTAGGTGAAGGCGGAACATCATAGGACAGCAGGATTGTTGCAACCGCTTCCGATACCAGAATGGAAGTGGGAGCACATTACCATGGATTTCGTGACGGCCTTACCACGGAGCCCTAGGGGCAATAACGCCATTTGGGTTATCGTCGATCGCCTCACGAAAGCTGCACACTTCATACCATTCCGAGTGGGACAGTCGACAGAGTCACTGGCAGAGAGATACATGCAGGAAATAGTACGACTTCACGGTGTTCCAGTCAGCATTGTGTCAGATCGAGACACCAGATTCGTGTCGCACTTTTGGAGGAGCTTACAGGAGAGTTTAGGTACCTGACTCAAGTTCAGCACAGCTTATCACCCGCAGACGGATGGACAATCCGAGTGTACGATTCAGACGCTCGAGGATATGTTGAAAGCCTGTATGTTGGACTTTCAGGATTCCTGGGAAGACCATCTGTATTTAGTCGAGTTTTTCTATAACAACAGTTATCAGGCTAGCATCCAGATGGCTCCTTTCGAAGCGCTTTACGGGCGGAAGTGTCGATCCCCAGTGTGTTGGGATGATGTGGGAGAGCGAAGATTACTGGGTCCCGAGCTAATTGTTCAGACAGTCGACAAGGTCCAAATGATCAGGCAGCGTATTAAGACGGCTCAGGATCGACAGAAGAGTTGGGCAGATACTAGCAGGAGGGCACTAGAATTTGAAGTCGGAGATCACGTGTTCCTGAAGATTTCCCCTACCCGTGGAGTTATCAGGTTCGGAGGTCGGGGAAAGCTCAGTCCCCATTTTATCGGACCTTTTGAGGTGCTAGAGCGAGTAGGAGAGGTGTCCTGCCGACTTGCCTTGCCTCCATCGCTAGCTGGTGTGCACAATACCTTCCACGTATCACAGTTGCGGCGTTATGTTCGGGACGAGAGCCATGTCCTGGACTATTCGGAGTTAGTCTTGGGTACCGACCTATCCTACGAGGAGCAGCCTACTACCATCCTCGACCGCAGAGAGAAAGTGCTGAAGAATAAGATCATTCCGTTAGTCCGAGTGTCTTGGGGCGGTCGTTCCCCAGGAGAATCTACCCGGGAGTGGGAGGAAGATATCCGCGCACGTTTTCCATATATCTTTGTTTAGTAATTTTTTTTCATTGTATCCTTGTTAAATTTCGAGGATGAAAATTTTTGTAAGGGGGGTATGATGTAAATCCCCGTTCCCATCTATGAAATTTTTTCTACAGTTCCCGAGTCCCCAAATAGTATCCCCATTTTTCCCGTATTACTACTTTGTGTGAAGATTAATGCTTAAGTTCCAATAATTAATTTATCCAAAACCATAACAAAATTAATCAAAGCCCAACTGAGAATTTTAAAACCTTAAATTTAAACCCCCAGCCCATATTAAACTCAGCCCAAACAACAAAAGTAAAAGATTAATAAACTAAAACCTATAATATAAACCCTTTTCCCGGCCCAGCGTCGCTGAAGCCCACATCCCCTACCCGCGCCCTCTCCCTCCAAACCGACCCGACCCGCTTCGTTTCCCATCTTCCTCACCCAACGTAAACTTTTTCCACTCACCTTTTGTGCCGACCCACGCGGCCACGTCGCCGTGCCGTTGCCCATGACCCGCGACCTTGACCACAACTCCCTCGCGAGCCCCTCAAACCCCTCGTCGCTTCCTCCTCACTCACTCTCACTCTCAAAACTCACTCCCTTCTCCTCCCTCTCAAAAATTCCCACGAACCCACTGCCAACTTCACCCCGCTCCCCTCCAACGACGACGAACCTCTTCCGACCTCCTCCCTCATCACCTCACCCTAACCTCCTCCTAAAGACCTCACCTCCACCTCAACCGAGCCCCCTCACTCGAGCTCCAACCCACTCTGCACCCGAGCTCGGCCACCTACACCTCGACGCCGGCGAGCCCCACTGCCCTGAACCGCCCTCGTCGATGCCTCTGCACCCACCACATCATTACCACCACACCCAAGCCCCACTACCTACTCTTTCTCTCCCTCCCTCCAAAACATCAAACCCTAACCACCAAGATCCAAACACCCCCTGCTGCCATCACCGGAGCGATGCCGCCGACCGTCGTCGACCCCAGCATATCCCAGGAGAACCACAGAGCACCCCCTCCGCTTCCAGCGAGCACAAGCCATCTCCGGGCAACTCCGACGTCGAACCCGAATCGCGAGCCGAGGCCGTGAATCCAAACCACAACGTTCGTCGCGCGTTCATGACGTTGCCACTGCCGTGCATCGCCAAAACGTCTCCGGGCAAGTACCCTACTTACTACATGCTAATTTATTCTCGTTACAAACTAAAATCGTAGAAATTCCATGTTTACAATTCACGATGACTAATATGACATAACTGTTCGATGCAAGATCCCAATGAAAATCTTCATTTAATTTGACGGAACTCGATTGAATATTCTGGCCCGTATGGCATTGAACCTTGTGTAGAAGTCTCACTGAAAAATATGACTGTTAACAACTTAAATGATCACCCTCAAATACACCCGTAAAAACTGGGAATTTCCCGCACCTGAAAATTGTTAAAATCACCATAAATTGTGTACATATCGAAATGAGGCGTTCGAGAGCTCAAATCGAACCCAACTCGACAACCTGTAACACTATGTAATTTTTTAATGGTTAATATACTGAAATTATGACGAGAATTGGTTCGGAGAGAGGCTCTGGACTGAAGTCCAGAGCAACTCTGGTTATTGTTTTCTGTCCCGTGATGTTTACTACCTTATTTCCTGAACTCGTATGTTGCGGAACCCTGCATTCAATTGAATATAAATCTGTTATCTAAATAACTTAAGTAATTTCACCCCGTTATATCGTCGTTTGTTATTTAAACTGCAATTTAAAAGAACAGAACGTCTAGCAGTCCCAAACAGAAACAGAATTGGCATACTAGTGTTGAACAGTGTATAACTTTTGACGTACAGATGCGATTGACAATCCGTCTATTGCTTTGAAAATCCAATTGGAGACCTTAGATTTCATTCAACTGTAGTGTCGCTAAATTCTGATCCCAACTGGGTGAAAATTGTGTCGCGAAACGGACGTTCAGTTCAGAAACTGAATTTCCTGCAGCGAGCACTTAAATTGAAACGGATGTAACTTGAATACCAGAAACCCGATTGTACTGAAACAAATTTTACTGAACTTCTGACAGAGTGCACTTGTTATTGTATTTGTATCATTTCACTGAATTCTGAACATATGAATTACTGCAATTTTTGTAAGCTTATGACGTGCATATTGGTTCATATCATACATGACTTGTTAACGGTATAAATACACATACCTTACCCAATTGCCATATACATAGTGTTAGTGCGTGTTATTATTCAGTGGACATTGCATTATCATGCGTGAATGATATTGGTTTAGGAGTGTCAAGTACACCAATGGAAAGTGAATGATTCGTGACGGTGATTAATACAGTGAACAGTGACAAAACCGTGCTATTGGTATACTTGCACACGACTAAATCATAATCATCAATAGTATAAACCTGGGGGAAAAGGGGAAATCGAAGTGGAAAGAGCATCGTATTTAGCGGGACCGTGTTTTAGAGGATGATCATTCGAGCAGTGATATATATATTAGGTAGGATCTAGCGATCCGGCTGACAGGGTTATGTCCCGGACGTGTGGGCCGTTGTCTCGGGTATGTACGAGACTCCTGTTAAACATGATCCTCCTTTCCACTATACGATTTCAAACATGACTTAGAGACCGATAGGGACACAGATCATACTTTGCATCATTTAGTGACATAGTGATTATTCGCATTTTACTTTCACCGTTATTACCTTATTTACCTGTTTTATGTCATTATTATAATTGCTATTACGTCGCTCTGACGACCTGAGTCTGCATGCTCAGACCTCAAGGAAGAACCAGCGCAGGAGTCAGATTTACCTTTCGAGCTGACGGAGATCTAGTCTGGAATACCTTTTTCTTCTTTTCTGCTTTCCCTAAAGAGATTGTGTACTCGAACTTGGTTAGTAGCTCTTCTTGTTTATTTGTAATCTGTGAACAATGGAATTTGATGTAATATTTTAGTGATGTGATTCCTTTACTGCTGTGCTTTGTTTACTGATTACCATGTAATGCTAGAAGCCGAAGTGTGACTACGGCGGGATTATTCCTTGACCGTAGGAGCATGGCTGGCCTAGTCATCCCTCGTTTTCCGTATTTTGGGAAGCGGGGCGTGACACCTGGTGAGCTCGTATTTGCTGAGCAATGTAGTCATCCAGAGCGGCCTTGGAAATGGTTTCCTCTTTGGCTGCTGAAAGAGCTGGAGGAGGATTCGATGCCTCCCCTCTGTCGTCTTCAATGATGATAGGAGAGTCTTCAGCTGGAGGTTCTGACTGTAACATCATCCCAGCCATGTCTTGGAACAAGAGAGCCATTCGTTTTATATTGGATGCCTGTTCTGCAGCCTCTTTTTCTTTCCTCTCGAGCATTTTTCGGAGAAACTCGGTGTCAGTTTCTTGTTCCCGACGTTTCTCCGAGGATTCTGGAGTTTCTTTCGGCCCAGTGAGTGCGGCCATTGCAGTCAGCATCTTCTGAAGCTTCTGTTGTTGTTGTTGTTCCTGAGCCCTTGTTATTGATCGGGTGAGCGGTCGGTGACCCGTGGAAGCACGGCTTTCCTCTTTTCCGTAAGGCATATAAACGGTATGCACAATTATGCCCCCAGGCTTGGGGTGTTTGAGCTCAGCGTCTTTGTGGTCTGCCGTAGTCACAGGGGCTTTCTCCGGCCTCCTTCTCTTTTGAGCAGTTGAAGTTGAGGGGGCCGTTGCAGCGAGCACCCAGGTAGGTGTCGTCTTTTGTGGATTAAAAGGATGGTTTTCTCCTTGTCGAGCTTTAAGCTTCTTTGATCGGCGAGAGTAGTCCTGGTCAATCACCGACCCTTGAACCTGTCGCCAAACTTTGTAAATTCTGGAGGACAGCCGCTGGGGGGACTGCTCCGGCATCATTTCCGTAACATTCTCCACGGACGGAGGAGATCTTTTCAGTACAGCAGTGGGTGAATTCCTGCGCACCCTGTTCAGCAATTCAAAGTTGTTCCCAATTGGAACAGCAGTATTGACTTCCACCATTGGGGCTGGTGGAGTTAGCCCAGAGGGGGAGTTGCCCCCAGCCTTCCTTACTTGGCGCCAGTGGCGACGTCGAGCGTGTCGAGCCGTTGGGATTGTTTCAGCTTTAGGGGTGACTTCGTCATGCCCCCTGTTCTGGTGAGGCGCTGCTGGTACCAGCCTCTTAAAGACCGACGTCCGTCGAGCAGCAGTATCCAATCTGTCAAAGACAGACCTTTGAGCAGGAACGGGAGCCGGAGTGGCCAGCCTCGTAAAGACCGATCACTTGACGGGAGAAACTTCTTTAGTGACCTTGAGAGCAGGAATGGCTATCCGTTTCGGGATGGCCGCTTCAGGTATCGTGGGCTTCTTGACGGGCCCATTGGAGTTTAGGCTCAGCCTGTCGAAGACTGACGCTGTTGGCTTGACATCGGACGACCCGTTGAGAGGGCCCGTGGTAGTAGTGAGCCGATCAAAGACCTACTTCTTTTGCACTTCTTGCGGCAGCGGGATATTAATGTTCATTGGTGGGAGCATGGTCCCGAAGAACAAACCAGGGTAGCCTGCGTCACATGCTCTATCGGCATTGTGAACAGGGAGGCCGCATGGGGCCCGTAAGATATACCTCCAGATGAAGCGTAACGTGAGTTGCAGTTGCAGCTGGAACACTTCGTGCAAGTAGACATCATTGATCTTTCGTTTTCTGCACCAAACAAGACACCAAATCTTAGTACCTCGAACCCAAGGGCAACCATGTCAAACCGCGATTCGTTCGCGAACGCGACACACGAAGTGTGGAGTGGAAAGAGGAAAAGGTCCCACCGGGCATGCTAGAATCTGTTCCCCGCCGAAAGACGCGCGAAGACGCGGCGAACGTCTTGCCTGAATTTCGGGGCAGATGCTAATAGGTGCTATCCATCCATCTCTCCGAAGATGCCAAGTTGATTTATGGCACCATGTATCGAAGGTTTAAACGAATGCGACCGATGTAGCAGACTTCATCAGATTCCCCCTCATTTGAGGGGTTTTTGATTGTGGGGACGCTCTTCCCTGCAGGCGCAAGCCCCTGCAGTTAATTACGCTACCGCATCGTGGTAATAACTTTCTCCTTCTCCATTTGGTCACTTCGTGTTGTGTGTGTTTGTTTTGTTTTCGGTTGCCCGTGGATTGTATACGGAGACTAATTTATGTTGTCGCCCGTAGGGCGTGGATTAGTCCAAATCCGTATTTTCTTAGATTTGGGTTTGGGGTTGGGTTTAAGGATACGTTAGTCTCATTTGAGACTAAGATCAACTTAAACGTTTGTTAAGAATACGTTAGTCTAATTTTAGACTAAGATCTACCTAACAGGATCATTTAGATCCAACAAAAGAGCGTTTGGGCTCTATTGTTTAGTTTAGGGACATTGTGGTCGATTACCAGTTTAAGGACATGATGGTCCAAGGTTAAGGACATCATAGTCCATGGGCTTAAGGACCCCACAGTCCAAGGTTAAGGATATCATAGTCCATGGGCTTAAGGACCCCACAGTTCTGGTTAAGGACATCATAGTCCATGGGCTTAAGGACCTCACAGTCTAGGTTAAGGACATCGTAGTCCGTGAGTTTAAAGACCCCACAGTACAGTTTAAAGACGTCATAGTCTATGAAATGTATAGTTATCGGGACCCGTCACCTCTCTGAAGACATTGAAGGATTACAACGACAAATATCAGAGGAGTAAAGAGATGTACCCTCGAACTGGTGTGAGTTGGTTGAAAGATTTATAGCCCGGTTTGGGACTAAGATCTGTTGAATATTTATGAGCAGATGGACTCAATTCAATATAAGTTGAGGACTTATGGCCAGAATTAGGCTAAGTCCAATTAAAATGTTTAACATTTTATTGTTCTGGCTATTGAGCCTTTATTTAGGTTTGGCCCTTTTAATAATGCTAAGTATTGGGTTCTGACATCTTTTATCTTGCATAGCATTCATCAGAGCCTTGGCTCCTTAAAGAACAATTTATGTTCATTCAGCGCAACATATGGTGCGTTAGGCGCTTTGCACCAATCAACAAGTGTAGTGCGCTTCTGCCATGTGGCGCGTATGTAAATGTTGCGCTCTGCGCTAAGCACAGATGCCAGTTTGTAAGCGCTGAGCGCTAGTCCATGAGCACATTGCGCTGACGCACCAGTGAGTGACACGTGGCGTGCTTGGCGCTGAGCGCCAGTCCATGGGCACAGTGCGCTGTTTCAGAAGTGCAAAGCGCAAGCTGTGTCTGTGGTTGACACATGGCATGTTTTGGCGCTGAGCGCCGGTCCAACGAGCGCAAAGGCGCAGTTCATGAGTGCAAGGAACTTTCCAATAGCGCAAAGCGCATTTGATCAAATTTATGATCAGAGAACAAGTTTATGTTCTTTTAAAGGAGGCTTTGCCTCAAGATTCAAGAATAGAAGTTCTCGTTTATAAAAGGGCTCTGCCTTTGTGGATCAATGATCTGTGAATGAAGTAAATTCTTCTTTTGTTTTTATAATTAGATCTTTTGATCTCTTTTTTATCAAAGACCTTGGTCTTTTGTAGATCTGTGATCTTATTTAGAAGATAGTTCTTCTTTTCAGGAGATGATTTCATCTCTGTGTTCATTGCTCATGTTCTTTACCTTGAAAAAATGATCTTCTTTTGCTAAAAACTTGCTTTTCTTTCTATGAGTTTTCTCAAAGTTCGTAGGTTTTTTTTTCTATATTAGACTTGAAGTCTTGGGGCCTTTATATAGGGCAAGTTGATTTGTTAAATCAGTTAAAGAGATCTTTCTCTGATTGATTTGGGGATGTTTCCCCACTGTTGGATCTTTGATCCTAGGGCTTCTGTTTTACAGAGGGTAATCTTCTTGTTTTTAACAAGATTGGAAAGATATTTTCATAACAGAATTTTAATTCTGATTAATTAATGATTTATCATTATTAGATCTTTTGATCTAACGGTGAGGAATTTTTAATTCCAGCGCTAGCACACCCATGCTTTGCACATGGTGTGCTGCTCAAAGCGCAGCGCACTTTGCGCTAGCGCACCTACGTTTGACACGTGGCGCACAGCGCAGCGCATCTGGCGCTAGCGCATCCGTGTTTGACACGTGGCGCGCAGCGCGCCTAGCGCTGGATCTGAAGCGTTGCTTCAACTTTTAAATTTTGAATTTTAAAACAGAGCTTTGCTCTGATTAGGGAAACAGTTGGTTGTTGTGTAGGATACTTAAAGTATCGTTTTGTACCAAGATCGTATTTTTTGTGTCTTTTTAGAGCCTTTGTGATCTGCTGTGACCTGGAAATTTCACTGTAAAATTAAACAATGTGGTAGTGTTGTACCAGAGACCCTAGGATTCTACCTGAAGCATGAGACCCACCCCATCGGTTTTGGCCGGCGACCCAAGCATGAATTCCGACGACATCCG
This sequence comes from Agapanthus africanus, assembly GCA_030015575.1. Lineage (NCBI taxonomy): Eukaryota > Viridiplantae > Streptophyta > Magnoliopsida > Asparagales > Amaryllidaceae > Agapanthus > Agapanthus africanus. The sequence continues at coordinate 88,645,076 of JASDDO010000026.1, read as the reverse complement.
TTTTGGAGGGGAGTTGGGTGTTGGTTTTTTTGTGGGTAGCTATCTTCTATGATTTAGAGGTGTTTGGTACTGTTTAATTTTTGAGTAATTACAGTATGCAAAATCTGGGATCGTTTTCCTATAATCTAGTGTTTTGAGTCCGCGTGTTACGTTATCCGTCACGGATCGTGATCTTGTGCAGTTGCTGCACTTGGATTAGTTTCATAGTGTCGTCACGCACGTTAACCACTAGACGGACACTTGTGAGTTAGTTTGGAGTTGGTGCTTCGTTTAAAACGTAGTTTTACGTTATATTGGTCGATTTCTGAGATTTTGCTCTATTTATGTATTTGTGAAATTATAACATCGCAAGTGGGGACTTCGGGTGTTGCGAACAAGGGGAAGCAGGTGGTCGGATTTTCATAGCTTGATACCATCGGTGAGTAGATTTAACATCTACGAGGAAATCGCCCGTATGGCGTTATACGTCGGGGCTAATATGATATGATAGTTGCATGTTATTGCATATTAGTTAATTTCATATGAATGTCATTGCATAGTATTATCTGTTGTACCTTGACTTGTACCTTTAGATATAACACATTACTGACGGTTCATATTACACGAGCACTAAATTGTATGCTACACCCACACCGTCAGTAATTGCCATGACACGCATAAACCACCTACATACGTGATATGGTAGTGGATAGGGATAGTTGAGGTAGTAACTCTTATTCCATTGTGCATATGAAATACCGTGGACACATACATACGTGATATTGCTTTGGGCAGGGATAGTTGAGGTAGTGACCCTTATTCCATTTCACGTATACTTTGCTTTAGCTACTTGTACATCATGTATACATGTTGACATGTACACCCACATACTCGATTACAGCTACATGTCTATTATGCACACATACTGACAGGTACACCCGCATATTTGGTTATAGTGGCATATACCCTAAATGATATTGTTTTGACATATGATATTGAGACGTTGACTATTGTGCTTATGAGATACATCATACATATTTGCTTACATGTAGATACTTAAACCTTGCTATAATTACATGTACACCTCATATGATGCTGCACTTGTTTTCGGAGGAATTAGGAACCGCAAGATATATTTTAAAGCAGGATTCATTTAAAAGAGCGGTTTTCCCTTTATATGCTCATATTGATATTTTATGTTACATATATTAGTTTTATATGGATTTTACGCATTGAGATATGGATTTCATATGATTTATGGATTTGAGAACCGTGGGGGTATTTTCAAGAAACTATGTATTGTTTGAAAACCCGGTTTCTCTTGATATGATATTTTGATGCGTCCACCATGAGATTTCTCGGTTCTGAGATTTGTGATATATACCCGATGCGAGGAGTGAGCGGGTCGTGTGCGGGTACATGGTGGGGCCGGTACGGTTTCCCTCGGCAAGATGTTCGTGGTACAGATGATGAGCCTGGAAGGTGGGCAAGTACCTACCGGTGATTGTATTTGGACTCGGCGGTTATCGTGGGGATACCGACCGGAGTGATGTATGACATATCGTCAGGGCCAGTCGTGGTGACAGCGCTTGAGTTATGAGGATTTACGTGTCGATACTAGACACGGGTTTCATGATGTTTCGAGTGTCGGTGTTAGACACTCAGGTTTTCCATGATTTCTACGTATCGTCGGTGGACATACGGGGTTGATATCCTCATACTTATATATATATACACACACGGGTATATGTTTCCATGATGTTTCGGGTGTCGGTGTTTGACACTCAGGTTCCACGAGACTTACAGGATGTGAAGGCCAATCTGAGGATGCGGTGCCTGAGGATTTGGGATTTGATGTGTCAGCGGGGGACACTGGTGTTTTTCCATGCTGATGATTTTGCATGAGATTTTATTATATCATCCCACACACTCAGGATTATTTTGATATGCATTGCTTCATATAGTTGTAGTACCCTGATGATGTACCTTTACATGATTGTTGCATATTCATATTGTCATACTTATGCTATCGGATTACATATGATAGATTAATCGTTATTCGTGTATACTTGCGATTAAAGTATGACGTTAATTACTATTCACGAGTTGGCAACTCACCCCCGTTGTGCCACAGTGTTTTGCAGGACTTACCCTCAGAGTAGTCGCGGCAGGGCGTCTTATCATCTCTACTTTTGCGGATACCGCTACGTTTGGCTGTGAGGACTTTGCTTTTAGGTGGGTTTGCGGTTATCTGTTTGTACATTGTATATCTTTTTATTGGATCTAGTATTCTCCATCTACCACTTCTTGTATTTGACTTAGAGACGTGTTGTGAGGATTCAGTGTTGTATTATTATTTTGGTGACTTTGGGATGCCGTGCTCGTGGAAGCCGGTTTTGTTGAAAAGTTTTACTTCTTTATGCAATTTTCTTTTATTTTTTTCGCTTCGGCGTCGTATATATATGTTTGTGGTGGTTGTCTCCGCTGTTGGGCGTGATTTGCTCCCGTTTGGGATGCTTTATATATTATCTATGTTGTACCCGTTTTCGGGGCTAGTTTTTACAAAGGAGGTGCTGCCGAAATTTTTTTAAAAAATACGAAAGCTTAACTTATAAATTTTTACTTGAGAATTTCCGAATGTTTTAAACTATGTTTTTCTCCGTTTATCCAGTTTTGGGTGGTTTAGATTTCTGGGTTTCGGTTTACTTAAGTTGCGTACGCCTGTAGACGTTATGTAGTTCAAGTGCCGGTTACGGGCCAAATTTTAGGTCGTGACAAATGAGTATGCAATATTATTGAACATGAGAAGTACAACAAAATGCAGAACATGAGTATAATAAATATCTACTGAATATGAATAGTGCAATATAGGTATCATGTCCATAAACTAGGCAATGTGTATGTCACTACTTATCGGTCACTGAGTCAATGAAATCAATTATCGGAAAGGATGGTCGTGTTTAATAAGGGTCTCGTGCATGCCCGAGACTACGGTCCGCTGTGCCCGGGATATAACCCTGTCATTCGTGCTGCTAGGCCCACGACCTAATGCATATATATGTATATCACTAATAGCGAATGATCATCCTCTAAATCACTGTACCTCGCTAAATACGAGTTCAATTCCACCTTGGTTTCCCCATTCCCTAGGTTATAGTATGCATTCATGTATTCGATGGGTTGTGAACAAATACGTATCGCTGTCACTTTCAATCACTTTTCCACTTATCAGTATCACTGTCGTATTTGCCACCACCCAATCACTAGCACTAATATAGAGACAATGCAAATCAGTCTCTAGGGTTCGATGTGAATGATCACTATGCAGCAGGCATAAAGCAAACATGAAAAATAAGCAGAAATGCACTGAACAGATATTCCCTATTTCAATGACGACCAATACCATATAACTTGCAAAATTTACGATAAATCATACGTATAGAATCGACTGAAATAATATAAAAGGAGTACAAAGTACACTTGATCATATAAACAGTAAAATTAATTTCATATCAATCGGGATTCAGGTTAGAGAATTATCATCATTTTAAGGTAGCGATCGATTACTGGAATTCCAGTTTCAGAACTGGAAGCCCAACTTCGCGTGCGTTTTATCAATGATTGTGTTCAGATTCAGGTATTTTCCCAGTTGAATGAAATACAGTTCTATCAGTTAAGTTTCCAACGCATCAAACGGATTATCAATAGAGTCTCTGTGTTATAAGTTATGTTCAGTTTAATGTGATGGTGTAGGGAACATTTCTGCAGAAACTGCCGAACACCGCGATACTAAAAAATAAAAATTTAATATCAAATGATGGTGAAACAGTACGAGACCAGATTCATGTGTTATATAACTAAATTATCTACGCGACCATATGGGGCTCCGCGCATTTTCAGTTTGAAACAGGGCGTACAGGTGTTCAAAGTCAGGTATTCAAACGAAATGCTGCCCCGGACTGCAGTCCGGTGCCGCATTCGCAGCCAATTATCGTTACATAAATCTATAAACGTCGAGAATTAAACTATAGGGGGTTTTAAGTTATCGAGCCATCTTCGATATGAGCTCTCGAACACAACATTCTTGTGTGTAACCAATTTACTATGATTTTCACAAAATTTAGGTACAGAAAATTTTCAGATTCGATGGATCTAAATGGGGATGACATTTCACGGTGTTAAGATCTGTATTTTCGACCCAACTATTCACACGGTATTCATTATCACTAAAGTAATCCATTACACCTAAATTTCTTCATTTTAAGAGAGTTTTTAGCTTATGGTTTGTATCAAGCACCTATATGAACATTTGATACGTAACCGAAATGAATATACTATAGCATGTAGCAAGTAGTGAACTTGCTTGACGACGACGGTCGGCGATACGACAGCAGCGAACGGTGATGAACGGTACGGCACGTTGCATGCACGGACTAGGCACGACACGGCAACGCAAAAGTTTGACCTCGGCTCGAGCTTGGTGCGGCTTCGAGGCTTGGACTCGGCAGGTAGCTTGGGTCGGCGATGGTCGGTGAACGATGGAGGCGGAGTCTACGAGATCGACGGCGATACGAGCTCCGGCGGCAACGAGGCGCAGGCGATGTAGGGAACCCGGGATGGTTTCCAGCGGGTTCTCGGGTGAAGTCGGGGTCGGGGATCTTCTCGTCGGGAAGAAGGGGAGAGGAGGAAGAAGTGGCGGTGGCAAGGGCGTGGAGGCGACGACGAGGTCGTCGGCGGCGGTGGAAGAAGATGGTGAGGTCGGGGCTGTGGGTTCGAGTGTGCAGGGATCGGCGTTCTGGGGTGTCATGGTCGTGGGGTTTCTCGGTGCAGGGGTTCGCCGTCGGGGATGCAGCGGAGGAAAGGGAGGTGAGCGGGGAGAGGAGGAGGCGATGATGGTGAGAAGGTGCGGTCGTGGCGACGGCGACGCGTGGGCGAAGGCTGGAAAAAAATAACGGGATGAAGGAGACATGTGGAAACATGGGTATGAGGTATGGGGTTCTTAAAAATTTATAAAGGAATTAATAATATTAGAATTTATGCACGTGCGTTGCACGTGTTAGTCTAAAAAATTTAAGAAGGAAGAGAGAAATGTGGAGGGTTCTAGAGTCTTATTTATAACCAACCCCTATTTGCATTATATATATAATGGAATAGATAATATGGAAGGTTCTAGATAAACAATTAATTATTTTTTAGGAGAGAGAGATGACATGGAGGGCTTGAGAGGTGAGAGCGATGATGTGGAGGGCTTGAGAGGTAAGGATTTTTCTCGTTTTTTTCTTTTTTTTAACGAAAAAATGAGAAGGGTGGAGTTCTAACCAAGCGTGTTTTCATTATATATAGAGATATATAAATGGAAGTAGAGAGGGGGAATGTGAACCCACATGAGGATGTGGGGAGGTATGGGAAAAGTTTTTTTAAAAAAAAGGAATCAATATATATATATATATATATATATATATATATATATATATACTGTGCAGGGAATGGGTATAGGGAAAGGGGTTTAAAATAAATTTTGAGAGAATATTATATATATACAGTAAGAGAGAGGGATGGGATCCGTGACATTAGATTTTTAAAGTATTAAATAAATTGAGTTTTCTAGCTAATACAAAAATAGTCCAAAACACGTCCGGATCGGGTTTAAAATTACGGTTTGAAAATATGGATAATATACATATCAACCAAAACCAAAATACGATATCCGGGTAACAAAAATGCATACCCCTAAGAACGGATACACGTAGCGTGTACGTAGCTATCCAAACGAGTCTGTTTCACTAAACGGAAACGAGAACACGATGTACGGTTGCCGCCACAGGATCAGGGGTATGATGCCGGCCATGATAGATATTTTTAAAATATATTATTTGATTATAATTATATTATTAAAAAAATCCAGATGCCAGATACATTGCAGGTAAACGGAACATATGTGCATGGAACCTCAGATCTAGCAGGGATAACATGTAAACAGGAACCCAGACGGGTTTCAAGCATGCGGATCGGATCGGATACCAAGCACAGATACCAATTACACTATTCGCACCCATAAACTAATAAAGCGGGAAAATAGCCACGAAATAAATAAAATAATTGGATCTGCATGGTATAATTGAATTAGGGTGTTACACAAAACTTGAAATTTTGCATCGTTGATATCTGTGATGTGGTGTATGTGTTTTTCAAACGTCGTCTATTTGCTATATGTCGTTTAGACGGGGTTGCACATACTTGCTTATACTGCTGTGATACCGATATCTGTGATGGCTATGTTCGGATTGTCGTATGAGATAGTCTCTTGTGCAATGGTAGTTGTACAGTTTAGATTCATTTGTATATTCAGTATTGCGGGGCGAGTGTCCGACATGTGAACTGTCATTTCCGTCAGTTTGTATATTCTTTGATTGGGGCACGACCGGGTTGAGGTCGATGTCGCCATTGTATATATACTTTTCTTTTCTGTACTAGGATTACCCCGCGGTGGAGTGCTCGAATAGCCGGGTTCTACAGGAAAACGGGCCCGCATCTCATGGCGTTGAGATGGAAGGGGTCTTACTCTAGAATTGAGGGGCTATTCGTCGCACTCATAGGGGGTATAGGATGGCCCTCGGTGGAGTGCTCAAGTTACCGGATTCCGTGAAGTGTTGGGTGGCCCATTCACTTTGTTGATTTAGGTTGCATCACTTCTGGGATTGGCGGGTAACTTGCCGCGCTCGCAGTGGTCCAGGTTTTCATTGCACGGGCTATCCACGCGACTAGGAACGTCGGGTCTCATTTGCGGCTCAAATTAAACCCGAGGCTCCAAGATTATCCACCATTCTGTATTGCTTGCTGAGATTCTGTGATGTTACTTATATCATGCATGGGACGAATATCATATATATTTTTATATATACTAGTAGATGTTGTATATGTTTTGCACCTGCGCTAGTCCAGCCCCCGCTCTGCCGTTAGTTAAGTAACCTAACGGTGCATGACGGGGCCCCGTGACGAATGCGGATGGCATATACGTACATTATATTTTCATTCCTTTTTCTGGTGTGATATGGATTAATTGATAGGACTGCGTTAATTTTGATTAATGCAAAGGAAAAAAAAACCTATATGATTTTGTTGGAACCAAATATTTGAAAACTGATGTTACAGGCATTTCTTTTTGCTTTGTACAGCGGTGTTCGGTTATGAATATCATGCACCTCATTCGACGATGCAAGAGCCGAGATCCCTTCACAAGGAGTGCCCTCTTGGGCAATAGTTTGCGTCATTATAATAACTTCACTATAGTCGATTATTTTGTTTTGCATCGTGGTATTCAGTTAGGAATATCCTGCACCTCATTCGATGAGAAAAGAGCCGAGATCCCTTCACAGGGAGTGACCTCTTTAGCAAAAGTTTGCGTCACTGTATATTTGTAAAACCACTTGGGTTCCTTCAACGATATCAAGTTCATTACGTTAAAGGTTTTTCACCAAAAACCAGCCGTAGCCCTCCGTCATTTCCTATGAGTAGTGCTTAGTATTCGTGCTGCGTTTGTTGACTGTGTCAAGACGTAGTGTGCGATAGCTAAGCGGTGCTTGTTTGTAGCATGCAATGCGATTGGTTAGGAAAGCCGTGCGGCCTTGTTAACTGTGTCAAGAGCTCATGCGGGTGATTTAATGCAATCAAGGTAATGACGGGTTGAACTTGAATATGACCTTTTGATTTGTTGACTGTGTCAAGGTCACTTGGGTCTTAGGGGCAAAAACCACACCGGGAGTTTCAAATATACAAGAAACTTGCCAGGCATGCACATACCTTCTGGAGTATGGTGACTTGAGTGGCTTCCATCAAGTTATCATGCGATGATAGTTGGATCCTGATTCCCACTAATGAGTAGGTGTTACTCCTCGGATGATTTTAGATGATCCCGGCTAATTCTCATTTTAGGGTTTGAAGGAGAATTCGAGAAAACAGTGGGAGCCATCCTGATTAGATAAATTGATTAACCCATCTAATTTAGGTTAGAGTGCACGCTGAGTGTTTCTTTTCTATCTCTCTTTGGCAGCGACCATGGCCTGACCTTAAAAACTCATGAATCATGTTAACCGAACCTTCATAAAACACTTTATTTTTTGGATTGTCATTTAGTCACATATATCATTGCCACTCCTACTTCCCCTTTGCATTTCTCCAGAACACTCCGTATCACTACGAAAATCCATATTGCTTAGATATGCCATTGTATAGTTACATACGAACTCGAAGGAACTTGTTTCAGTTCGAGGATGGTTTCCGGTTTGGGAGAAATTGAATAGGATTATTCGATTGTCTTTTATCTTTACCTTCTCTCAAGTTGCGAAGGCTCCTGGTATTAGGAGAGTATACCTATTATGCTTATTGGATAGTCTTCTTCCAAACCTTAGGGTTGTGCCGATAGATAGGAAAGGAAGAAAACCAATTAGCCTAAGTGTGGTGTATAGAAGGTAATAAGTAAAGACATATAAAGGGATTAGAGTGAAGGCAAAGAAAATTGCGACTACTATCATTCACGACGAAGCTGCGTATACCCCTGCCACTCCTACTTTCCCTTTGCGTTTCTCCAGAACACTCCGTATCACTACGAAGATCCATATTGCTTGGATATGCCATCGTATAATTACATACGAACTCAAAGGAATTTTTTTTAGTTTGAGGATGGTTTCTGGTTCGGGAGAAATTGAATAGGATTATTCGGTTGTCTTTTATCTTTACCTTCTCTCAGGTTGCAAGGACTCCTAGTATTAGGAGAGTACATCTATTGCGCTTATTGGACTGTCTTCTTCCAAACCTTAGTCTGGTGCCGAAGGGTAAGGAAGGAAGAAAACCATTTAGTCTAAGTGTGGTGTACAGAAAATAAGAAGTAAAGACATATAAAGGGTTCGAAGTGAGGGTAAGAAAATATACGGTTACTGTTATGAATCTGGATAGTGGAAGAGGCATTACTAGGAATATCTAGCTACACCTTCGAAACATTTTCATGTTTCAGTTTCACTGTACAGTGTTAATTGAAAACTGCTTTTCCAATTAGATTCTAACTCCAAAGTATGTATTTACCAGATTTGATTCTTTCATCTGTATGGCGTTATGGATGCTGGGTGGGAGTAGAATATTGGGAATTGGGTGATTAGATCCTCAATATCAGAATTCTTTGTAATTGGTGATATTTGAGGAAATCGCCTGAGTTTTGTCTAACGGCAAATATTTGGTTTTGAATATCCATCGTTATGCACCAATTTCAAACTGATATATCTATACGTTTATTTTATAAAGTGAGATATAACTTTTTGAAATTATGTCTATGATATTTACCTATACCAGTTGATGGTTAAGTAAGGAGCATTCAACAGCGGTGTAATTTTTCTTAACCATAGTACAGTTTTCAACCTACGACACATAAGGTTTGAGTTATTGAACTCAGAGAACTTATACAAAGTATTATATATTGTCTGATGTCCGTTATTATAAGAAGGTTCGGTAAACTTGGTCATTGAGTCATAGTCTAGGGTCGGTCAAAGGTCGCTGCCAAAGAGAGAGAGAGAAAAGAAATACTTTGCGTGCACTCTAACCTAGATCAGAATGGTTATCACTTTATCTAATCAGGAAACCTCCCACTGTTTTCTCAAATTCTCCTCCAAACCTGAAAGAAGAATTAGTCGGGATCATCCGAAGAGTAAACCAACTCATCAGTGAGAATCGGGATCCAACTATCATCGCATGATAACTTGATGGAATCCACTCAAGTTATCATACTCCAGAAGGTATGCGCATGCCTGGCAAGTTTCTTGTATATTTGAAACTCCCGATGTAATTTTTACCTCATGCTCTTATGACCTTGACTTTGGCCAACAAATCATAAGTCACATGTCAAGTTCTACCCGTCATTGTCCAGGTTAATTTGAACCCACCCGTACATACCCTTGACTTTGGCCAACAAGGTAATACGACTGTCCCAAACCAACGCATCTATCTATGCAACAGATGAATATTCAGCAACTACCAAACACTATGCCTTGACTTTGGCCAACAAACATAGCTTGAATACTACTGACTGTCCATAAGAAATGATAGAGAGCTACGACTGGTTTTTGGCGAAAAAACTTTAATGTAATGAACTTGATCTCGTTAAAGGAAACTGATAGCTTTTTATAAAAATATAGTGGCGAAAACCTTTTACTAAAGAGGTCACTCCCGGTGAAGGGATCTCGGCTCTTTCCTCGTGGAATGAGGTGCAGGATATTCCAACTGAATACCGCGATGCAAAGCAACTTGTAATCGACATTATTGAAGTTATTACCCTGACGTAAACTTCTGCCCAAGGGGTCACTCCCGGTGAAGGGATCTCGGCCCTTGCCTCGTCGAATGAGGTGAAGGATATTCTAACTGAATATCACTATGCAAAACAAAAGAAAACGTCTTTCTAATAACACTTTTAAAATTTGTTCCAACAACATCAAATATAGGTTTGTTTTATCCTTGCATTGATAAGAATCAATGCAGTCCCATCAATCAATCACACCAGAAAAGAACGAAAATATAATGTATGTATATGCCATCCGTATTCGTCACTGGGTCCCGTCATCACCCGTTAGGTTACTTAACTAACGACAGAGCAGGGACTGAACTAGCGCGGGTGTAAAACATATACAACATCTAATAGTATATATACCAATATACAATAATCGCTCCAGGCGTGATTATATGCAACATTACAGAAAATTAATAAGCATCACAGAACAATACAGATAATCTAGGATCCCCGGATTTCACAGAGCCGCTACTGAAACCCGATATTCCCCTGGTCGTGTGGATAGCCTGTGCAATGAAACCTAGACCCCTACGGGTGCGGCAAGTTACCCGCCAAAACCTGAAGCGAGGCAGCCCCTACAACAGAATGAATGGACCACCCGGCACTTCACGGAATCCGGTAACTTGAGCACCCCTCCTTGGGTCAACCTGTACCCCCTACGAGTGCGACGAATAGTCTGCCAATTCTATAGTGAGGCCCCTCTGCCTCTCAAAGCCATGAATACGGACCCGTTGCCCTCCAGAACGCGGCTATCCGTGCACTCCTTCGCAGGATAAACCTAGTACAGAAATAAAAATATGTACAACGGGTACATCGACCTCAGCCCGGTCGTGTCCCAAAAGAATATTATACAAACAGGCAGTGACGGCAGTTCACATGTTGGACGCTCTCCCCGCAATATCAAATGTACAAATAAATCCAAACTGCACTACCATTGCACACTGCTATCCACCACGACAAATCCGCAACATCACGGCACAACACAGAACATCAACGCGAATGTCACGTTCGCAAACCCGTCTAAAAGAAATATAGCAATCAGACGCGGTTTACCGCTTGAATGACATTCACGGCCGGAGATATAATGTAAGTACTGTAAACTAACACGTTTAAATTTCGATCGACTAAATTTCCCGAAGTGGGCCCCACGTACATCTGCTGTACAGTAACAAAAACTGGGCCCAAAAGAAATATTCCAGAAGCCACAATTTCCCATGAAGAACTTACTGTAGAAAATTGGAGTACCAATCTCACACAACGGCAGCGGATCTGCGACCAAACCCTTGTTTGGGCCGCGGATCCGCGGCGGTACTGTAGAGTTGGGCCACCAAATTTCACCAGTATTCTAATAAAAGCCTGCTCGTTTTTCTGTAGTGCTCAAAATAATTTTTAGACCCCTTTTAAAATCGACAGAAACTTTAACACTGAAAATTATGATTTTCGAAATTCGGTTCGATCGATGTTTTTAAACGCGTTAGCACAAGTTAGTATAGCTTAATGGTGAGGCTCTGATACCACTGTAAGTACACGGTAGCGCCTCGGCAGTCTAACAGACGCCAAATGCTGAACAAAAACTTTTACAACTGGCGCTATCGCGTACTATAACCCGGATCTGCCATTAAAGCTAAACTAACAAACTACAAAGTGGGTAGAAATATTATACCGAACGATCCGAGTCCTTCGGTCTTCAACCATCATCCTACGCTTTGTTGCGGCTGCTCCGATCTCCTCGATCTCCAGTCTTCTCGTCCAGGTGGCACCACGTCGACGGATCTTTAAACGGGCTCCCGCGTCTGAACCGAGGCAACTCGATCATCAAGTTTGCTAAAAGAGATGACCAAGAATGATGTAGAGAATGAGTAGAACACTTTGTCTCGCTTCGTCCAAAGCCATGGACGAACGGTTAATGAAGTTGCCTTTTGAATCGGGGAAATGAGAAATGGGCATATGAAATTTCCATGAAACAAATTCCTAATCTTTTTTCTAAATGAACAACCATCTCTCTTCTCATGAATGGGCCGGACACTTTAAAAGAGGGGGGGGAGGTGAGTGTAGGAGCTAGGAGGTGACCACAACATTTAAAGAAAGAATGAGTCACAATTACACCTTGCATAACCATTAAAGCATACAATGAATCACTAACACATAGTCATCATACATTAATTGCACAATTAATGCACTAATGAGTCACTTGCCTAGTCACCATCTAGAACCTTCTAGAAGCACGACTCACCCTCATGACTTACCCAAGTAGAGAAAAGATAAATCCGTCTTTAACCGAATGTTAAAGACGGGTGATAGAAAACAGGAAACTGGAAACTTCCAAAAGTGATCCTAAAACGAATTTCAGGATAACCCCATAACAGTATAAACTTACCCGCATCTGTATTACGACCGAATACAAATGCAACTGAGACAAAGATATTATATCTACACATTATAATACTCGGATCCGGCTCAAACCAAAGCCGACCAGTATTATCTGCCCGAAATATGACACGTGCGTAAACGCACGTGCATTTTCCGAACCCTGCAATAAAACCATACGGCCTCTACAACGTTTCGTCCAAACTTGGGAAACAGTCTATGGGGGACTCTAATGACTCATCAACACACTGGCTCTGGGTATAACCTCTAGCACGTCAGAGGTACAAGCTGTACGTAACGATTGCCTATGTATTGATTAGAAGGGAAGCTGACGAGCGAACTCATCCAGAAACCCTACTGAGCCTGACAGTGACAATATACATACAGTCTGGTCCGTTCGTCTATGAGTATCGCATATCGGCCTAAGGGACTGGTAACATCAGACCCCCAATAGCGGTATAAGTCGTGTCAGAGAGTAGCCCAGAACACCCTGAGATACTACTAGAGTACGTACCAGTAAATCTCCTGCCTCGGCCGAGGGCTTTATGTAATGGCTCTCCTAGACACAGCGCAATCTCACCCCCAATACCGAGAGAGACGAATCCCCTGCCGATCCGCTCACTTGCCTTTATGTGGCTCGGGACTGTACCCAAAAAAGACCTGTTTGCACGACTCCTTTGAGCCGTGGTAGGGTAGAAATCAAAGCACAGTGGGAACTCACACGAGACAAATGACGACCTAAGGTCGATGAACTAACATGTACACATGTCACCAGGGAACTGCTATCTGACGCTAGGTATAATACCAACTAGCAGGTTCCCGGCGAGTCCTGTCCGGTGTACTCATAACCCAATAAGCACCTGTATACATCTTAGGTGAACAAACTGACACCAATGGCTTTTGAGACCGGCCACCGCCCCTCGTCGGGGTCTCGACTGTATACACTAGTCTACTCTAGAGTATCGATGCCTTGTCTCGAAACTCCCACGACTAGGGACACTTTAAGGATGTGCTTACAGACCCCAGCTCCTACGTATATGATCGCCATCATACTGCTGGCAGTCAAGCAAGAATCCTATGGGCTTTATTAACATGCAATAGCGAACTAAAGCATGTATACGATGATAAAGGCAAACCAGATAGCAAACTATCATCTCGAGCAAGACTGTTATATCGGTATATGTCCTGCCTCAATCATTGCAATCACGTACCTGCGAACCAATAATTGACTTTGAGGGCACTATATCCAACATCAGCGACACAAACAAAAACAGAAACAAACACAAGCCTAACTTACCGACGAACTGGACGGGGCTGAGCCCGGCCCAACTAAGGGCCTTCTCAGAAAGCGGCACGTCGGCCCGGAGAATAGGCTCCCACCCCGCCACCCTCACCGCGTCGGGGTCATTGGACGGATCTCCCTGCCAGCACCTATCTCTAGACCACTGGATGGGTACGGGCCAGTCCTCACCCTCTGGCGGCCCGACGAAGAAAAACTTCTTCTTCCAATCATGGATGGAAGAAGGCAAGACGACAACTCCTGACCCGGCCACTCCCCCGTTGCTTTCTAAAGGAGAGGTAAACCCACCTCGGGTCTCCCGCGCGAGTTCCGCGGTGACTTTTGTAAACAAGAGAGGAGGCAAAGATGGACAGACTAAAGGGGATCATCTGCAGCTTCAGCCGGACCAGGAACCCAAGGAGAATCCTCCAGGGGTTCGGCACTAGCTGGCCCGGGGCTAACCCAAAGTAATTTAACGCAGCTATAACCTCGGGAGAGAAAGGCAGGCGCATTCCAGCCCAAAGGGCTTCCAGGTACAAGGTGATCTCGTTACCCCTCACCTGATCTGCCCTCTCTCCTTCTTCGGCCAATCGTAGCGTGTAGCCAGAAGGAATATGGAAACGAGCCCGAGCGGTGATAAACCCGTCCTCATATCTCACTGAGGACGACGCACCAGGAGCATCCGCCGCTACCGCTCCGGGAACCGCCCTAGACGTGCGCCCCCCGGGAAGAGGATATGACCCCAACTTCCCGGAGAGGCTCTAACCCAGGGGAAGAATCCCTAGAATCTACCCCTACGACATCTACAAACTCCTCAAAACAAGACATATAACTTGATGGGAAGAAGTTCTCGAGAAGAGAAAACACAAGATCCGACCTAAAAGGAGAACGTCGAGCAAATAAGACTCAGAACGAGAAAAATGTGAAGAGAGAGAGAGAGATCCTGAATCAGGCCTTCTCCTTATTTATACTACCGGCGTCCTCATCCAACGGCGATGGTCAACTCCCGCCAAAACGATTCAGTGCACTCGACGACCACGATCGCCCCACCTATCGCAAGCGCACTGGCGGCGTCCTATCGGACGCCAGAAGCCTGCGGCACGTCACATCAGCCAACCGGCACCCGACACGTGGTCCGTCGCTTCCGCAAAGGTGCACACGATCCGGCGCACCCTCTTTAATGCAAAGGATCTCGCCCTGATTCGCTGGCCTCATCCAGAAAAGACAACCAATTGCCCAGAGACACGCCCGACGATATCTTCGGAAAGGAGCTCACCTCGGGTGATCCGGCAAACCACTCTCAACCCGACCCGTCAGCCGGTCGGGACGAGAGTGGGGGGCTAATGATGATGCTCGATATCGGTGATCTCCCAGATCAGGACACGTGGCAGATGACGTGTCCCAGGGCTCACAAGAAAGGACCTATAGTGGCCGACCAGACCACTCATGTGCCTGTCCTACAAGCAAACGCTGGCTCACCTCCGAGCCCCAGCACAATCGGCCTCCTCGGCCTCACAGCTCGTCTCCGAGCTATCACAGGCCCGAGTCTCAGCGGCCCTCTCAGCTCGCCTCCGGGCTCGAGCAGAACCAAAATATCTCGGCTCTCCCGCTCCTCCGCGAGCTCTCTCACCGAGGTCATCTTCCTCGGTCTCCTCGACTGACCAGCAGCACCGTTTGCAGGCGTAACCGCCATCCCGCGAATCTCGCCATGCGCGAGATCTCCGCCGGCCACATCCCACGTTCCACGCCACCACGATCCCCCATTAAAGAGCCTGTCTCTCCATTAATGGGAGGTCCCGCTCATCACGCGGGCGTGACGTCGGGAGCGTAACGGCCAGCGTAATTCTGGCGCCTTCCTCGCCAGCTGCCACCGCTATATAAACCCCTTCTTCAGACGGTTCAAGTAAGTCATTTTTTACTCCACTAAGCCGTTACTCTGCTCGGATCTCTAGTCTAACTTGACCGTCGGAGGGTCCTCGGTGGTACAACCACCCCGGAACTTCCTTGCAGGTAGCTCGGCAACCACAACCTCAAACCCATTGAGATCCACATGTTTCGGGAGCGACAGCCTCCGGATCCAATCTCAGCCGTCCATCGCCGCCATCAGCAGATCAACGGAAGGTAACATCTTGGCGCGATCCAGGTCGTGTCAGTAGGTAAGTACGTGTAGGAGTAAGTTAAAGTGGCTGGAAAAGTATTCCTCGTATCTGAAGATGAAGAAGATATTCATGTATCTTTGGAACTTGAAAAATCTTAAATAAATCTTTCAATATTTATTAATTTATACATATTCACTAGTAATATTTTATTCAATCTTAACTTACCCATGCATCACACATGCATAAATTGTAATACACAAATAATGCCAACCTTTGTCATCAAATAGCTGGCTAGTCTTCTAGATCCTTCTTATTACTGGACGTCTCTTATCTCTATTATTTCATTTGTTCTTATTTATCATGTGCATTGTACATGCTGAAAATGTAGCAGTAACAAGTTCGAACATGTATAAATTGGCATAAGCCTAGATTGAATCTAAGATCGTTTGTCCTGAAAACATAACCCCGAAGACACGAGTAAAATTGTTTTTCAATACATGTTTAGATATACACAATCTCTTGGATAAAGAGGCTAGATTTCTTTTTCTTGAATTTGGACCATTTGGATGGCTTTCTTTTACATGCACGAGTAGAAAAAAACTCTCCAAAAGAACTCAATTCTTAGGATTCTAAAAATTGGCTCATATCGATTTTTTCAAATACTGAAATTTGTTGTGTATTTTTATTTTAAAAAATAAAATAAATATTAAGTCCCGAGTTGTGAGACTTAATGTGTACTAGATTTTCTGCACGTGCGATGTACATGCATATGGTAGAAGCTTTGCATGAAAAATAGTGCAAAAACTTTGTGACACCTAAAAGAAAATGAAATCTCATATTCATAAAGGATAAGATCACTTACCTTGTGTGTTCATTCTATTTTTGGTAACGAAAGCAAACATGCAAATTAACACCGATTTAAATGTTCCATATTGTAGATTATATATTATAAAAGAAAAAAGATAGATGAAATTAATATATCTAGAACATATATGGAATGGTTACAAATAATTAAATATATATTTATGTTATACACCAATTTTTAAAAACAATTAGGTATTTTTCTTTTTCAAGGCAAGCATCATTTTATTACCTCTTCTATTGTCAGATGCTAGTATACAGACAAATCCATTGGAACGTGGGGCCTACTTTGCTCTTTTACTTTGAAACCTTTTGTGTTTGGGTAGAAGAGTAAAGGGCATACAGGTAAATTCATGGGATTGAGATGATGACTTGGAATAGAATGAGACCTATAATGATGTGGGATTTCCTCCCTTCTTTGAGTATTAATTAATGGACAAAAGAGGAACTTCTTGTGTTTGACCCTAGATGTTTGAGTTAAAACAGTAGGTAGTGGGAAACTGTAGGGTTGTATACTGATGTACGCTAAATAGGAATTAGTAAGAAAGCAACGGATTGGTTACTATATATGTGTATGGAGTGGCCGAGAGGTTAAGGGTCTTATTCTTATTATTTTCACACTATCTCTGTAAATAGAGTCTTCTTTTCACATAAATATCCAAGTTTCAACTAAAACAAAGTGGTCTAAAAATTTGGTGCAGCCCTGATTTGGGATGCTGCACTTTTTGGCTGAATTTAGAGGAGGTTGAAGAAATCAAACGATAACAATGACAATTTCTCAAATTAGGGTTTTATTAATCGAAATCTACTTATTATAATTGCAAAGGAGTCTCTAAAAAAGACCAAGACAATTTTGTGAGATTTTCGATTTGGCTAGGAGAACGCACGATTCAGATAAGATTTGACAGTTTGGGTTAAACTAGACCCGATGTGTTTTGGAACGGTCGAGCCACTCCATATAGGCTAGGGCTGTATCAACATTTTTGAGAGATTTTCAAGAGTGTGATATGGTATTCTGAAGTGATTCGATCGTCTTGGTTTTTGTAACGACCCTAAAATTTCTATGCATTTTTATTGATCCAATATTAATAAAAGAGTGTATTTATGTTCTGCTTTCGAATTATAAGTTATTATTAATAACTTATGTACAAGAAACTCTTTGTAGTTCACTGATTAAGCCTTTACACTACTGTCCCATAACCTGCGTGTTTGAATCACATTGGCCCCAATTATTTTTAATATTTTCATTTTAACCTTTTGGAAGCATAAAAGGTTGCACGAGTTTCACACGGGTTTACGAAACGTTGCCACTGAAACAAAGTATTCAAATATGACCCTGAACCAGACCCAAACCCAGAGCCTCGAGCACGAAGCTCGAGGTTGGGCTGAGCTTTGGCCGCAAGTAGCGGCCTGAATGTGTCCAATCGGGTCCGTCTTGGGTCCCGTGCGTTCTTTTGCCTCCCACCTCTTCATTTCCATACTCTAAACTCTTGTATTCATCAAGAGAATTACCCCACTTATTTTTCCATTAAAAATTCATTTTCAATGTCCCATTTAACACAATCCTTGCACCATCTTAATTCTATTTCTCCTATAAATATACATGGTTGTCCCAGCTCAATTTTATTCTAAAAATCCTTACAAAATTCCTCCCAAAATCTTGAAGATCTTTTCTAAGTTCTAAAACGTCGAAACTCTGCAACTAGCCAAAAAAAGTTAAGTCACTTAAGCTATTCCTTCCTTTCCGTTGCTCCACAACTAACCCGAGTGACGTATAGATCAAGTTTGTCTTTTATTTGCATTCATGGCCTCGGTTATTCAAACCGAGACTATTCCTCTTCAATTTCTCGCTCGTACGAGTATGAGCGGTTCGGGTAAGTTCCCTCCTTTTTCTTCTTTTCTTTTAAACCTCTTCCATTCCTATATCGTCGAATCGTTCTCATGCTTATAGGTAAGTCCTCCATCGAATTCTCTCTTTGGTTTCTCCTATCACATCAATGCGCAATAAATACGTTTTTAAAACAAAGTTTAATTTTAAAAATATATTCATTATAACTCGACATGTTCATCATAAATTTCCATACCGATATATCAATTTACAACCTTAGTATCTTACAATCCATGTCTCACAAAATTTTATATGATATTTGTTATGTTAAACAATAGGTAGATTACAAATAGCGAATAAATACCATGCTCTTTAAAAGTATCTTTTTATCGATATCTTGAAATAAATAACTATACAAAATTCATGGGGTAACGACCTACCCCACTCACATACACTATGATTCATAGAACGATATTTTAGATACATGTTTAATTTTGAAAGAAATAATTTTCATTAAAATACCATCGCTTTATAAAAAAAAATATAAATCGTTATTTTTAACACCTTTGCAATTACGCCTTTGTCACGACCTGAAGGTACGGAACGTGACTGGCACTTAAATTACGAAACGTCTCAAGACGCAACGTAATCTAAGTAAGCCAAAACCCAGAAAACTAAACCGTTTAACAATTAGAGTGAAGAAAAACTTGTTTTAAGCAAGTGGTTTTAACAAAATAAGTGGCATTAAATATTTAAAAGCAACATCTGATTTTCCCGAAAATTTCGGCATAGTCTCCTTTGTAAATACTGGCCCCAAACGGATACAACACATGAAAATAAGTGGAATCACAAGCACATGCAATATGTATATCAAAAGTGCACAAAAAGTATCTAAAAGTAAGAAATAAGAAAATACCACGTCGGCTCAAGTGAGCATCGACACCAATCACCACAAATACAGGTCTCACGAGTCCCACCGTCTAGTCCAATATACAAGGGTAGATGGAGTATACTAGATACAAAATAATATACATGATAAAATAAAATATCCTCGCAACCCACCTACGAGCAATGCCGCAAATCCAAGCAAAAAGAACGAAATGAAGAAGTGCGCCCGCCGCTACTGTGCTGACGGGTCGGACCTGCAAGATACTGTAGCACAACGGGGGTGAGTTTCCAACTCGTGAGTAGTAAGTAACATCTAATAAGGCTATCGTAAGCATGCACACAAATGTGTCTCAACCTACACATATCGATATGATACGATGTACTAACATGAATGCAACATGAATGCATAATCAAAACGAAATCTGAACAAGTTTGGTATGAGAAAATCTTTGTTCTTATTTTAGAAAAACCTCTGTATAATAAACAGAAGTATCATCAATAAAATCAATAGAAAATCCGTGTCAAGCATTGACACAAAATATATATCCCAATATCTCAATATCTCAATATCTTAATATCTCAATATTTCGGGCTCCATCATTTCGGATCGACCCATATCATCAAATCTCACTACTACGTCGGTATCCTCTGGATATCCGCCGCATCAAAACATAACCGGTAGGTAGTGCTCCCCTGCCGGGCTCAACGCCATCTGTGCGATCTTCTTGCCCTTAATTACCGCACCGGGTCCACCATGTACCCACAGACGGTGCATCCCCCTCCTCGAATCGGGTAAATGATACAGCTCGAGAACCGAGAAAACTCATGGTGGACGACACATATATCATATCACGAGAAAACCGCAACTTGCATTTGTAAAAATGATAATAGGTTTATTAAATTCTTGCGGTTTTCCCCAAAATCCATAAATCTCATAAACACGGAAATCTCCAAGAAAATCATAATATGTGAACATGTCGGTGATGATAAATGTCTATGATACGATAGTATATACCATGTAAAGTACGGCCAGAAGCTATGCATAAATCATGATGCAATGAAGTGTGTACATATAACTAGCAATCCAACGTATCCAATCCTGATGTGATGAATATACAACTACAAGTCTACATATCATATATAATGCAAATGCACGGGTATCGATTCTAAGAAAGTTTTATAGTGTTCATGACATAGCAATTACCAATAGCGTGTGTATTCATATGAATAGTGCACGTGCGGCATGAACCAACGGTAATGGTGCAAGTGTCCTGTAAGATGATATCACATATATATATAGAAGATGATGCGATGCAATGAGATGAATAACGAGGAAACTACGCATATAAATACAAATACTACTAGAAATCCTAATTATCGGGCGCCTTGCGTCTTCCAGACGACTCCCCCGTAGATGTGTACATCTACTCATCGGGACGCCTCGGCTAATCTGATCCGATCTCAGCCTTATTTTTCCGCGCCACACCCGACACCTCTGCACCTGATACTGGAATCGCACATAAGTGAAAAAGAGAATAGATACATAAATAGTCGCGGACACAAACTATACAAATCAATCACGCGTACTAACTAGACGCGCACGCACTTGGTGCACAAAACGCGCTCGCGACAATGCCACAAACCACAACTTAAATAAAATCGATTTATTCCAAAAATCGAGTAAGCATCAAATTACCATTTTAGTTCAAATCTTGATATTTTAACAAAACTAGTGGCCACAATATTCACTCAATAACTTAATTAAGCTACACAAATTTTTACTAAAATTTTATCTCACATATTTACATTAATCCTAAAAATCTAGTTTGCAAAGAATTTTAATTAGGTCAAATTAAAAGTAATAATTAGCAAGTTAACCACTAGGTTAGTTTTACATGCCTTAAGATGTTAATCTACACATAGTTAACTTAATAAAATGATAAAAACATAAATTTTAACCCAAAACTTTCTCTTTAAAATTTAAATCTTGCAATTAAGGCTATATTAACATCTAATTAAAGTTAGATTTAAGTAAATAATTAACAAGATGACAATTTGATTAAGATTTATACCTCATAATGGTTTGGAAAAGATCCAAACTTGCAACCAAAAATGTAGACTTGATCTAAGGAACCATGCTAGATTGAACAAAGAATTTTGTAGAGGATTAGACTAAAAACTTGTGTTGATTTTATTGGATTTTAATAAAGAAATGAGGTTTTTAAGCATGAAAAGAGAAGAATTGGAGAGAAAGAGAAAGCCGCTGCCTTTCAAGGCCGAAATATGAGAGGTGGGAGGATGTGTGTATGTGTGTTTAAGTCAAAGCTCCCCTTATTCCTTAATTAATGCACCATGCCTTCTTGTTTTTATTTTATTTTATTTTCCTTCCCAATACAAATGAGCATTCTAGAATTCTATGGAAATGAGATGAACAAAAGAGGGGCTGCAGATTTTTGGGCTCGGCCAAGACTTGGGAGGGGAGGTGAGTGCGTGGGTGAGTGAGAGGGAAACAAGAAAACATGCACACCTTACCTCTTAAATGCACCATAATTCATTATTACTTAAATTTATTTTCATGTGTTGTGTAACGACCGTGAACCTTAGATACGTAATAAAAATAATTTATAATTTTTCTCGATGTCAAAACAATTATTTTACTGCTTATATTGGTAGAAAACACTTTACAAATATTTTTCCATATTTAAAATAAATTAATATGATTTTTAGGAATTTTTGGGAATTTTTAAGAATTTAAATGTTTTTTTTATCGAAGGGAATTTTTTAAAACCGATGAGAAGATCTATTTTAGACCAAATTTGGTTGCAAAACATATAAAATATCAAAATACATTTTATATAATTTTTTTTTCAGATTTTTAAAATATTTTTTACTATTTTTAAATAATTTTTAAAAGCCAAAAACAATTTATAAAACATTTTTAAATAATAAAAATAATTTTATTTTATTTTATTAAGCTGAAATAAATATGGACCGTCAGATTTAAAAATCAACGGTCCAGATCTTGCCGACAGATTTTTATTATAATATATATATATTTATATATATTATTAAAATAAATATATATATATATCTGCCTTTAATCTGGACCGTCAGATCAAGATCCAACGGTCAAAAATTATCCACACCAACCCCCGACACTGTTCACAAGTGTAAACCGTGGGCCGTCAGATCTGACCAAATCAACGGTCGGATCTGATCGGCTACTGTAGCAAAATAATTTTTTAATCCCAGAAATCCCTATAAATAGCCATGAACTTCTAAAATTCCTCAAACAATATCTGTTCGGTAAAAAATTCTGAAAAAATTTCCAAAGCTTCCTCTTTGAGTTCTCTACACTCTAGAATAAGTCTCCAAGGTAGAAAAAATCTCAGATTCAAGATATCTATTTTCTCGTACAACCCGACGCTCGACGACTTTCATTTTTCTAGATCATTTCAGGTAAGATCTCTCAACACTTGACCTCTTGTTATCTTCATCATGAAAATATCTATCTGTGAAAAATATTTAGTGACCTAATTATGAATATTTAACTACTTTATCTATTTTTCTAGTTTTGACGATTAAAATCGATATTAAACCATGTTAATATAATGAACTTTTAGCAGTTATCCCTCATGATAAAATCACGGGATAACAAACAACTATGAATTCATGCTTGGACATACTTAAATAAGTCATAAGACAACTATCATGACCGGGACAACTTTTGCCGGAATAAAATTAATTATTTTACGGTTTAATAAAACCTATCGATAATTAGTTTATTAATTATTAAAATATGGAAAAATTTATATTAAATTCTATATATTGTTAAAATTAATGGTAAACATTTAAAACCATATTTTTTGCTAATTTGGGGTATTTCACAACAAATACCATGCTATGTAACTTTTATTGCATTTTACGTTTAAATACCATAAACTTTACATATGATGTCTTTTATCATATTTTACCTTAGAAAACTCACGAGGTAATGACCTACCTCTACACACACAAATATAACCCCAGTTGATAAACGTCAAAACATAGAATACGAAAATACAGGACTTTTCACTAAAATACCATTATCTTTATAAACCTTTCTTGAAAGTTTTAAGTTGTACACAATTTTAAATAAAATATTTTATAATGAAAGCACGATAGGTCATTGACATCGATCGTTTATCTAAACCGACTTTGTGGTGTCTAGGCTAGGCAAGTGAGCTTGGGTAACTTTAAAAGGCTCGCCTCACGATTCGTGAGCGGAACCCTCCCTCCCCACTTGTACTTACCTGGCCGCAATTGACGGTGAAGAGGCGATTTGAGGCTTCTAATGACTCATCGTTTAAACCTTAGAAATAGGCTAGTTGGTTTAGGAAACCCTAACAACTAAAATACGGAAAACTATACTCTTTTACAAATAAATACCTTATATTTATAAAACCGTTTTTTTTAAAAGAATAGTATTCGTTAAACCTGAGCAAAGCGCCGCTACAACCCACTTTTGGGGAACTTGTTAGGGAAAGTACGGTTCATCGTGCACCCGCGGGCTAGTAGTGCGAGATTCAGACCTCCGCAAGGAGCATTCGGTCTCGAAAGGTTTAAAATACGACATTTAAGAAAAATGAGATTTTGGAAATTAAAATATTTATTTAAAATTATACTTGTATTAATATATATATTTAAATACCATTTAGACACCTATTTTATCATAATATAAAGTTTTCACTTTTCCCTAAAATTCCAAGATTAAAGGTTGCATTAAAATACCATGAAATTCTAATAAAACAATTAATACTTTTATTAGGATATATTCACTAGAATAACACAAGTAAAATTTCACATTCATTATAATTATAAAGACGAATAATAAATACTTGAGGAGTATTTTGAAAACTATACAAAAGTACTTTTACATAAAACCCCCTCAAGTTTTACAAATTACAATAAGGCCTCTAACTAATATTGAACTTCAAATTACCTTTCTTTTAGTCTGACTCGGGTTAGAGTCTGACTATTTCTGACTTGAATATGATTCAAGTCAATCTATATTCTTTTATATTCCAACACAATTTGAATACATGAATCCCTGAATCCAGTTAACAATATATTCATCTTGACTGAATCAAACCATGGATATTCATCCATTATCCTGATATTCCATTTACCTGATTATACAGTTACAACATGTTTACTGATATCATGGTTTTGGTCAGTCACCCAACTTACATATTCCAATACTACAATACTGTTAAAACACTACGGGGTTTAAGGGGTAGATTGGTACGGAAGATGTTAAAGGTGGCACGAGGTGGTCAGATTAAGACACCTAACCTGAATCCTATTGCTGTTGTACCGTGGCATAACGGTTCCTTGTACTTCCTTTTGCTCTGATCTCTAGCATACAGAGATCCCTCTCGTATACACTGGCATCCTTCTGTACCAAGCTACAAACAACAGCGTTAACTCAACATTATATCAATATATAATACAACTTTAAAAGATACCTTCTTACTCTGTCTATTCTATTTCTCCCCTATCTCTGAGACTTACCGAGCGACCTGTTCGCTGACGACATTCTATTTCTTCCTTCTTTGAATGTCGTCAGGTGCGTTGGACCAAGCTGAGATCGAGCCCACCGGTGAAGATTTGGAGCAGTTCCAAGAAGACCCAGAGCTCTAGATAATTGTACCTTGTTCTTTTCAGTATTTTCATTTTCTGTTATGCCACTGTTTAGGCATTGCTTTTCATTTCAGTTGTATTTTCTTTTCATGCATTGTACAAAGAATGTTATTAATAAAAGTTGCTGTTCTGTTATACTCTTGTGTATTTATATTGCTTAGCTACGCTTAGCGTATGTACTTCTGAGTACATACGTAGCGGGCCTTGTCGCGTCCACTTCGCCGTACACTGGGAAGCGGGGCGTGACATGTTGTACCCGTTTGGGGGCCAACATTTACAAAGAAGACTCTTCTGAAATTTTCGGAAAAATCGGATGTTGCTTTTAAATATTTAATGTCACTTATTTTATTAAAATCGCTTTCTTAAAATAAGTTTTCCTTCACTCTAATTGTTAAACGGTTTAGGTTTCTGGGTTTTGGCTTTCTTAGATTACGTTGCGCCTTAAGACGTTTCGTAGTTTAAGTGCCAGTCATGTTTTGTACCTTCGGGTTGTGACAAAGTAAATAATTATATGTTGGTTTTTACGGAAAACACGTATTATTTCACCGATTATCGGAAAATTCTCCTAAACGATTTTTAAAACGTTACAACCTTTACAACCCTTTTAGAGGAACCCATTGTAGATGGTGCGGGCGCACATCCTTAGGATAGCAGAGCTAGATACTGTAACAACTCCAATTCTAGTGTACAAAAAATTTGTTTAAAAATTAATATATACTTGGGGTATTTACATTTCCTGTGAGTACTATATGTATTTGTTTTGCTTTTTAATAGCAAGAAGGAGTTTGTAGCTCATTGGTAAGACCTTGCGCTGCTGAACCAAAGCACCAGATGTATTTACTTTTCCATGTACTTTAAAAGAATGTTAATAAATAAAGTTGCTGTTTATTACATTTGTCTCTTGTGTATATTTTTTTTATATTGCTTAGTTACGCTTAGCGTATTTACTTCTGAGTAAATACGTAGCGGTCTCGTCACGTCCTCTGCCCGTACAGTGGAAAGCGGGGTGTGACAGGTTTTGTTGGCAGCCCATGCAAGTCAGAGCTGTATGGAATCCTACCATGCAGTTCAGTTCTGCTGGACAACCTAAGTAATATAACACAAGAACCAGTAACTAAAAATATTCTTTACAATTCATATTCCTTGAATCTTACAATCTCATATACTTTGAATCTGTCATAACCCAAAAATTTTCATTCAAGGTTATGGATTTCCCGAACAACACCAATACCAATGTCAACAACACACCTTCACCACTACCACTCACACCTTCCGTCCTTGCTCCGATCAACGAGCAGATGGTTCTGCTTGAGGCGATCCGCAGCCTTCTGGAAGGACAGCAACAGCAGACTGCTATTCTAATGAACCGACCAGAGGCGGAAGCACCTGGGGTGAAGCAATTCAGAGCTTTATACCCCAAACAATTCTCAGGAAAAGAAAGCCCTCTAGAAGTTGATGAATGAGCTCAGAGTATTGAAGATGATTTGGCAGCGGCACAAGTGCCAGAATTTTGCTTGGGTTCGTGTTGCGAAATTACAGCTCATGGACAATGCACGGGTCTGGTGGAAGGCGGAAGAAAGTTGTCTTGATCAACCCATCGAATGGAAGACTTTCCGCGACATGTTCGACGCAAAATACTTCCCTGAGACTGCCAGGTTCGACACGGAACAACAGTTCATCCATCTGCAACAAGGTTCAATGTGGACCAAGTCAGTAGATAAATATGACGCTGAGTTCACCATACTCAGTCGGTAAGATATGTCTCACTAATTCGATTTTTCAATATATTACATACTACACAGCTAACACAATTTTTTAACAAATTTGCGGCACACCTGATACTAACGGATGAGATCAGAGCCCGTCGATTTCAATAAGGTTTGGATTCGGAGATCCAGGCTGCACTAGCCACAGGAGATTTTCCGACTCATGAATCGGCTCTGAAAGCTGCCCGCCGTTATGAGGCAGTGGTAAAGATGAGGGGCAGATCTCAGTCTGCTGTAGTTAAGCGCCCTGCCAACCAGATGGAAGGAGAAGCCTCATCAAGGCCATCTTTTGTGCCAAGGAGACCGGGAGTATCGAACAACAGGCCCAGCCCAGCCTATTGTACCTACTGCAAGAGAGTTGGACATATGATGAAAGACTGTCGACGAGCCAACCGTCTTTGCTTAGTCTGCGGCTCGGCTACTCATGATATTGGGTCTTGTCCCTAAAGACACAACCCAATTGCTGCACCCAGGACAGCAATCACTTATCAGCAACGACCAGCCCTTCAGGCACCTGCTCCAAGACTCGCTCTCCCTGCTCCACCACCTAAAGGACCACCGACTGCACCTCCTCCTCGTCAGTTCCATCAAGCTCAAAGGAACATTCCGAGGAACGCTCCTCCGGCTAGGAGGAATGTACCACGGCGACAGGCTTTCACGATGACAGTGGAAGAAGCTGAGGCCACTGGCCAAGTTATCACTGGTAACCCTTTCATCTCAACCTTTTCCTTTCAGTCTTAATACCTACCCACATATTTTTCCTATACCTAAAACATATCCCACATACCTTAAGTACAATCCTAGTAGCCTCACTTCCTGCACTAGCACTCTTCGATACTGGAGCATCTCACTGCTTTATGTTGCAACGGTTCGCCCGAACTCATGCGATTCCAGTCACACCGCTTGTATCCAGCTGGAATGTTAGTTCAGGAAATGGCGTTCTAAAGGCAAAAATGGGATACGGCTTGTGTCTAGCAGTCGTCTGTAGCAGAGAATTCTATGCTGATTTCAGACATACCGAACTTTGATGTGGTTCTAAGTATGGATTGGCTCGGAACATTTTATGCTACCATTGATTGTCATCAAAGGAGGGTAGTATTCGAGATTCCAGACCATCCGGTCTTTTATTTCAAAAGTGAAGACCGTACCCTGGAGCCAAGTACTTACAAGATGAAACCAAAGAATGCAGTGATTACAACAACTCAAGCGGAGGAAGGATCAAAGCCAGAGGTGGTTCAATAGTTCGACGACGTATTTCCTGACGATATATCAGGTTTGCCTCCCGATCGAGCTCTTGAATTCAACATTGATTTAGTACTAGGAACACAACCGGTGATCAAAGCACCTTATCGATTAAGTTCGGAAGGTTTGAAGGAGGTCCGAACTCAGTTGGACGAATTATTGGCGAAAGGATGGATTCGTCCCAGCACTTCAAGTTGGGGATCACCGGTATTGCTTGTGAAGAAGAAGGAAGGTTCATACAGAATGTGCATTGATTATAGAGCCTTGAACGAAGTAACGATAAAGAACAAGTATCCGCTACCGCGTATCGACGAACTATTCGATCAGCTAAGTGGATCTTGTGTTTTCTCCAAATTAGATCTTCGTTCAGGTTATTATCAGGTGAAGGTCAAGGAAGCTGATATTCATAAAACGGCTTTCAGAACTCGTTATGGACATTATGAATTTCTTATGATGTCATTGGAGTGACCAACGCACCGGCAATATTCATGAACCTAATGAATCAAGTTTTTCAGGAGTACTTAGACAGGTAAGTTGTCATCTTCATCGACGATATCCTGGTGTATTCTAAGAGTCGGAGAGAACATGCCGAGCACCTACGAATTGTCCTGGAAACTCTACGAAAACATCAACTATATACCAAGTATAACATGTGTGAGTTTTGGCTAGATCAAGTTGGTTTTCTTGGACATATCGTATCAGGCGAAGGAATCTCTGTTGATCCAGCGAAAGTTTCAGCAGTATGCGAATGGCCGATACCAAAGTTAGTGAAGGACATTCAAAGTTTTTTGGGTCTAGCTGGATATTACCGAAGGTTCATTGAAGGCTTTTCGAAGATAGCAACACCCCTGATCAAGCTCACACGTAAAGATGAAGAATTTGTGTGGTCAGAAACATGTGAACAAGCTTTCGAAGAACTCAAGTCAAGGTTGACATCAGCGCCTATTCTCGTTATACCGGACCAATCTGGAGGTTTCGAAGTGCATTGCGATGCATCCGGTAAGGGATTAAGATGTGTTCTACATCAGCATGGTAAGGTTGTGGCTTATGCTTCAAGACAACTGAACATTCATGAGCGCAATTATCCGACGCATGATTTGGAATTGGTAGCCGTTATCTTTGTTCTTAAGATTTGGCGCCATTATCTTTTTGGTGAGCGAGTGAACATATACACAGATCACAAGGGTCTGAAATATGTATTTACTCATAAGGAGCTTAATATGCGGCAAATACGATGGTTAGAACTCATGGCGGACTTTGATCAACCTGCAATATCACCCAGGGAAGGTGAATGTGGTACCTGATGCCTTTAGTCGTCAAGCATTAGCAATGAATCTCACCGCTCAGTGGAAACTTCAACAAGACCTGCATCAGATGGAGATTGAAGTAGTAATGCCAGGTAACGCTTCGAGCATGATGAATTTACAAGTTCAATCTACCATTGTCAATCAGATCAAAGCAGATCAAGTAAGTGATGCTAAGTTGCAAAAGATCAGAGAACAAGTGGAGAATGAACTCAGAACAAACTTCATCATCCATGAAGACGGATCTTTGAGATATGGCAGCAGATTATATGTGTTGGATATAGTGCTCTCAAAGTCAATTATTGGATCGCAGGTACGTGATTGCAATGATTGAGGAGGACCTATGCCGGTAGGACAGTCTTACTCGAGATGATAGTATGCTATATGGTTTTCCTTTATCAGTCGTGTACATGTTCAGGTGACTAATTACATGTTACATGTTGATAGAGCCCTTAGGATCTTGCTTGACTACCAACTATATGAGGGCGATCATATACGTGAGAGTTGGGAAGTCCGTAAGCACATCCTTAATAGTAGTCCCTAGTCGTGGGAGTTTCGAGACAGGGCATCGATACTCCGGAGTAGACTAGTGTATACAGTCGAGACCCCGACGAGGGGCGGTGGCCGGTCTCACAAGCCACTGGTGTCGGTTGGATCACCTAAGATGTATACATGTGCTTATTGGGTTATGAGTACACCGGACAGGACTCGCCGGGAACCTGCTAGTTGGTATTATACATATCGTCAGATAGCAGTTCCCTAGTGACATGTGTACATGTTAGTTCATCGACCTGAGGTCGTCATTTGTCTCGTGTGAGTTCCCACTGTGCTTTGATTTCTACCCTACCACGGCTTAAAGGAGTCGTGTAAACAGGTAGTTTTTGGGTACAGTCCCGAGCCACATGGAGGCACGTGAGCGGATCGGCAGGGGATTCGTCTCTCCCGGTATTGGGGGTGGAGGTCGCGCTGTGTCTAGGAAAGCCATTACACCAAGTCCTTGGCCAAGGCAGGTGAGAATTACTGGTAGGTACTCCGGTAGTTTCTCAGGGTGTTCAGGGCTTGTCTCCGACACGACTTATACCGCTATTGGGGGTCTGACGTTACTAGCCCCCTAGGCCGGATATGCGATACTCATAGACGAACGGACCGGACTGTATATACATTGTCACTGTTAGGCTCAGTAGGGTTTCCGGATGAGTTCTCTCATCGGCCTCCTTTGAGGTCAGTGCATGGGCAGTCGTTACGCACAGCTAGTGCCGCTGACGGCTTGTGGTTAAACCCACTGCCAGGGTACTGACAAGTCATTAGAGTCCCCCACAGATAGTTTCCCATGTTCGGGCGAAACGTTGTAGAGGCCGTATGGTTTTTTGGCAGGGTTCGGAAAATGCACGTGCGTTTACGCACGTGTCATATTTCGGGCAAATAATACTGGTGGGCTTTGGTTTAAGCCGGATCCATGTATTATACTTAGTAGATATAATATCTTTGTCTCGGTTGCATTTGTATTCGGTCGTAATACAAATGCGGGTATATTTATACAGTTACGGGGTTATCCTGAAATTCGTTTCGGGATCACTTTTGGAAGTTGCCAGTTTCCAGTTTTCTATCAGCCGTATTTAACATTCGGTTAAATGCGGATTTATCTTTTCTTGATGAGTGTGGATGGTTCTAGAGACTTCTAGAAGGTGGTGATTAGGTTCATGCATCTTTGTGACTCATTTGTGCATTTAATGTTTTTTGATGACAAGGTTAAGTGATTCATTAGTTCTTTAAATGAGTTCATACTAGGTGTATCTTTGACTCATGCTTTTCTTTATGTTCCAATGGTTACCCCCCTCCTACACTCACCCTCCCACCTCCATATAGTGGCCGGCCATGCTTGGTGTGGGATTATGGTTGTTGATTTGAAAAAAGTATATGGTTTTGGTTCATGGAAATTAGAATAGAAAAGTTTCTCATTTCATATCGATCCAAAAAGGCAACTTCATTAACCGTTCGTCCATGGCTTTGGACGTAACGAGACAAAGTGTTCTACTCTTTCTCTACATCATCTTGGTCGTCTCTTCTTGCAAACTTGACGATCGAGTTGCCTCAAGTCAGAGGTGGGAGCCCGTTTAAAGATCCGATGACGTGGTACCATTTGGACGCGAAGATTGGAGATCGACGAGATCAGAGCAGCCGCAACGGAGCGTGGGATGATGGTTAAAGAACGAAGGACTCGGATCGTTCGGTATAACCTTTCTACCCGCCTTGTAGTTTGTTAGTTTAGCTTTAATGGCAGATCCGGGTTATAGTACGCGATAGCGCCAGTTATAAAAGTTTTTTATTCCGCATTTGGCGTCTGTTAGACGGCCAGGGCGCTACCGTGGACTTACAGTGGTATCAGAGCCTCACCATTAAGCTATACTAACTTGTGCTAACGCGTTTAAAATATCGATCGAACGGATTTTCGAAAATCGCAATTTCCAAGTCTAAAGTTTCTGTCGATTTTAAAATTAGTCTAAAAATCATTTTGAGCATCTCAGAAAATCGAGCAGGCTTTTTTAAGAATACTGGTGAAATTTGGTCAACTGTTGACTCCAAAGAGCCGCAGAACCGCCGCACAAATCCTAGTTTGGCCGCGGTTCCGCCGTCGTTTTAGAGCTACAGTGAACCATTTTTCTACAGTAGGTTCTTCATGGGAAATTGTGGCTTCTGGAATATATCTTTTGGGCCCATTGTTTTTTATTGTACAGCAGATGTACGTGGGGCCCACTTCGGGAAGTTTTGTCGATCGAAATTTAAACGTGTTAGTTTACAGTACTTACATTATATCTCCGACCGTGAATGTCATTCGAGCGGTAAATTGCGTCTAATTGCTATAGTCCTTTTAGACGGATTTGCGAACGTGACATTCGCGTTGATGTTCTGTGTTGTGCTGTGATGTTGCTGATTTGTCGTGGTGGATAGCAGTGTGCAATGGTATTGCAGTTTGAGTTTATTTGTACATTTGATATTGCGGGGCGAGCGTCCAACATGTGGACTGCCGTCACTGCCAGTTTATATAATATTCTTTTAGGGTACGACCGGGTTGAGGTCGATATACCCCTTGTACATATTTTTCATTTCTGTACTAGGTTTTGCCCCGCGACGGAGTGCACGGATAGCCGGGTTCTGGAGGGCAACGGGTCCGCATCTCATAGCTTTGAGAGGCAGAGAGGCCTCACTCTAGAATTGGCAGACTATTCGCCGCACTCGTAGGGGGTACAGGTTGACCCAAGGAGGGGTGCTCATGTTACCGGATTCCGTGAAGTGAAAGGTGGTTTATTCACTTTGCTGTAGGGGGCTGCCTCGCTTCAGGTTTTGGCGGGTAACTTGCCGCACCCGTAAGGGTCTAGGTTTCATTGCACAGGCTATCCACACGACCAGGGGAACGTCGGGTTTCAGCAGCGGCTCTGTGAAACCCGGGGATCCCAGATTATCTGTATTGTTCTGTGATGCTTATTACTTTTCTGTAATGTTGCATTTTTTCACCCTTGGAGAGATTATTGTATATTGGTATATATACTATTCGATGTTGTATATGCTTTGCACCCGTGCTAGTCCAGTCCCCGCTCTGTCGTTAGTTAAGTAACCTAACGGGTTATGACGGGACCCAGTGACGAATGCGGATGGCATATACGTACATTTTATTTTCGTTCTTTTCTGGTGTGATTAATTGATGGGACTGCGTTGATTCTGATCAATGCAAAGGAAAATAAACCTGTTTGGATGTTGTTGGAACAGTTTTAAAAGGTGTTATTACAAAGATGTTTTCTTTTTGTTTTGCATAGTGATATTCAGTTGGAATATCCTGCACCTCATTCGACGAGGCAAGGGCCAATATCCCTTCACCGGGAGTGACCCCTTGGGCAGAAGATTGCGTCAGGGTAATAACTTCACTATAGTCGATTACATGTTGCTTTCCATCGCGGTATTCAGTGGAATATCCTGCACCTCATTCCACGAGGAAAGAGCCGAGATCCCTTCACCGGAAATGACCTCTTTAGCAAAGGTTTTTCGCCACTATATTTTATAAAAAGCTATCAGGTTCCTTCAGCGATATCAAGTTCATTACGTTAAAGTTTTTTCGCTAAAAACCAGCTGTAGCCCTCCGTCATTTCTTTTAGGTAGTCAGTAGTATTCAAGCTATGTTTGTTGGCTTTCATCAAGGCATAGTGTTTGGTACCTGCTGGGGTATTCATTAGTTGCATAGATAGATGAGTTGGTTTGGGATGGTCGTATTACCTTGTTGGCTTTCGTCAAGGGTATGTACGGGTAGGTTCGAATTAACAAGATAATGACGCACAGAACTTGACATGTGACTTATGATTTGTTGGCTTTCGTCAAGGTCATAAGAACATGGGGTAAAAATCATATCGGGAGTTTCTAAAGAAACTGAAACTTGCCAGGCATGCGCATACCTTCTGGAGTGTGATAACGTGAGTGGATTCCGTCACGTTATTATGCGATGAGAGTTGGATCCCGATTCCCACTGATGAGTTGGTTTACTCTTCGGGTGATCCCGATTGATTCTTCTTTTAGGTTTGGAGGAGAATTTGACAGTACAGTGGGAGGTTTCCGGATTAGATAAAGTGATAACCATTCTGATCTAGGTTAGAGTGCACGCAGATTGTTTCTTTTCTCTCTCTCTCTTTGGCAGCGACCTTTGGCCGACCCTAGACTATGACTCAGTGACCAAGTTGACCGAACCTTCTTAAAATACTAGCTTTTGGATTGTCTATGTTGCATAAGTCATTGCCACCCCTTCTTTTACCCTTTGAATTTCTCAGAACACCCTGTATTACTACGGACATCCACTTCCATTGGATAGATCCATCGTATGGTTATATACGAACTCGAAGGGACTTCTTCGAGGATGGATCCAGGTTTAGGAGAAAAAGAATTGGTTTATTTAGTTGTCTTTTATTATCATCTTCTCTCAGGTTGCGAGGGCTCCTTGGTTTAGGAGAGTACACCTATTACGCTTATTGGATATTCTTTTTCCAAACCATAGGCAGGTGCCGAAAGGTAGGGAATGAAGAAAACCAATTAGCCTAAGTAGGGTGTACAGAAGGTAATATGTAAAGACAAAATAAAGGGATTAGAAATAGGGCAAAATAAATTGCGACTGTTATCATTCACGACCAAACTGCGTACTTCATCGCCACTCCTATTTCACCTTTGCTTTTTTCTTCAGTTCGGGAGAAATAGAATAAGGTATTATTCAGTTGTCTTTTATCATCACCTTCTCTCAAGTTGCGAGTACTCCTAGGATTAGGAGAGTACACCTCTTATGCTTACTGGATAGTCTTCTTCCAAACCATAGGCTGGTGCCGAACGGTAGGGAAGGAAGAAAACCATTTAGCCTAACGATGGTGTACAGAAGATAACGACTAAAGACAAATAAAGGGATTTGGAAAGATGACAAAGAAATATACGGTTAAAGTCATGAATTGGATTATGGAAGAGGCATTACTATGAATACCAGGATACCCCTACGAAACATTTTCATGTTTCAGTGCATTGTTAAAGGAAAACTGTTTTCCCGATTAGATACTTACTCCATGGTATGTATTTACCAGGTTTCATTCTCATATCTGTATGGTTTTACAGATGATGAGTGTAAATCCCCGTTCCCTTTCTACATGAAATTTCCTATTTTCCTGAATTCTAGTGATTACCTCATTCTTGGCTTCTTATATTTTTAGTTGGTTGTTAAAACCCTATTTTTCCAGCTCTTTTGGAATTATAGTCCAAACCCTGAAAGCCAAAACCTAAGATTTAAAACTAAAGCAAGTAAAACTAATTTAACCCAAAATTTTTTTAACCACTAAATTTCTCCCCCAAACCCTTGTATCAATATCCATCAGCACATTTGGTTTTAATAATCCCTTTTATATATAATACCCTCAGCCCACTCAAAGCTTTTAAATAAATTCCTAAATTAAAAACATAATCGGCCCAGTTTCCTTTCCCCAGCCCACTAGAGAAAATCCTTTTTATAAATTCATTTAATAATTTCGCCGGCCCATTCCTCACTCAGCCCAATCTTTTTAAAATAAAATTCAGAATTTTCCCCTGCAGCCCACGTAATTTTTTTAGGGAATTATTCTTTTATCGCGGCCCGCTCCCATTAACCAAGCCCGCTCCCCCGACCCTCCACTGTTCTTCTTCCCCTTTCAAATTCCAACGGCTACCCCCTTAACTGCGCGCGCGACACGCCTCCCCCACCATCGCCCACGCCCTCGCCCTGCCGTTGCCCCCACGTGGTCAATCTCGTCGCCCTCAACTCTCTCGTACTCACAAACTCCTCACCTCTCTTCTTTACTTTCACCGAGCTCAAAAATCCACCGAGCACCCAAAAATTTTCTCTCGAACCCATTGCCACCTCCACGCCGGCGATCGTACCACCTCGTCGCTCGACCCACGTCGACGACAGCCACTCAAATCCCCCTCCTTCTCCTTCCACGACTCCTCCCTTCATCACCCGAACACCCACCAACTCGAGACCCGACCCACTGCAACCAAAGCTCGACACCCCTCGACGCCGATGAACCCCTATCACGTCGCCGATCTCCCTGAAACCTCCTCAACCTCATCGTCATCACAATAATTCCTAGCCACTGCTCAACCTATTCCCCCTCTCCACAATTCCAAAACCCAATTTCCTTTTAAAAACAGTTTTTCTCACTGTTAACTCCACGGTGCCCATCGCCGGAGCGACGCCGTCGACCGTCGGCGACTCCAATACACTCGCTGTGAATCATCAAACATCCATCAACGTCTAGTGGCTGTGCAAACGACTCCGGACAACCCCGACGCGAGATCCACATCGAGATCGAGGCTCGCGGGAATCCGATACGTGGCGTATACCGTGCGTTCGCGACGACACAGCTGCCGTACGACCCTGAGGCGTTCTCCAGGCAAGTGTTTACTTGCTTCATGCTATTATAGTCGTGTTACACACCTAGATCACATAGTTTACGAACTTAATGATTATATATATAGATATTGACCAAGGTGTTCGATGCTAGCTTTTCATGGATATAGCTGTTTAATTTGACGGAAACCGATACCATCTGTTGGCCCATATAATGTTAAATATAGTGTATGAATTTCACTGGAAAATACGAATGTTTGTAACGAAAACTGATACCCCCAAATATGCCGTTAAAACCGGAATTTTCTCGTGCCTGAAAACGAATAAAATCACCATAAATCATATGTATACTGGATTGAGACGTTCGAGGGCTTAAATCGAAGCCGACTTGATGAACTTTAACCCTATGGAAAATCCTAATGAATCCTGTTCTGTAATCATGATGATAACTGGGTCGGAACACGACTCTGGACTGCAGTCCAGGGCGTTTCTGATTGGTGTGTTCTGTCTAAAAGCCTGCGTCCCCGTATTTCCTGAAATCGCATGGTACGGAACTTTACAGTAGTTATAAGATATACCTGTTAGTGAAAGAAAACAAGTGGTCTCTTTCCGATTTATCGCAGTTTGTTATTTTAAACTTATTTTAAAAAGGCAGAACGTAAAGCTGTTCAGAACACTTTCTGAAATAACATTTGAGATAGAACTGTGTATAACTTTCAACGTACAGATGCGATTGACGATCCGTCTGTTGAGTTGAATACTTTATCTAAAACCCTAAATTTCATCTAACTGTGAAATCGCTAAATTCTGAGGCCAACTGGGCGCAATTCGTGTCGCGAAACAGGCATTCAGTTCTGAAATTGAAATTTCAGCCGCGAACACTTAAACTGAAACAGTCATATCTTGAAAACCGAAACTCCGATCGAACTGAAACAAAATTTGATGAATTCCTGACTGATTGTTCTATATATCTTACCTACATCATATTTGCTGAATTCGTAACATATTAATTTGTGTAATTCATTTTGATTCATAACATGCATATTAATTCATAACATACCGAGCTTATATGGTAGTTTACAATACATATATCATATCCTTGGCATATATACAGTGTTAGTGCATGTGGACATTGCATTATCGTGCGTGATAGATATTAGTTTTAGGAGTGACCAGTATACCAATGGAAAGTGAACATTCGTGACAGTGATTGATACAGTGGATAGTGATGAAACCGTGTCGTTGGTATACTTGTACACAACTAGACCAATATCATAAAAAGTGTAACCTGGGGAAAAAGGGGAAATCCAAGTGGAAAGAGTATCGTATTTAGTGGGACCGTGATTAGAGGATGATCATTCGAACTGTGATACTTATACGTGTAGGACAGGATCTAGCGATCCGGCTGACAGGGTTATGTCCCGGGCATGTGGGCCGTTGTCTCGGGTATGTACGAGACTCCTGTTAAACATGATCCTCCTTCCACTATGTGATTTCAAACATGACTTAGAGACCGATAGGGACACATAACATATTCTGCATCATATTGTGACATAGTGATTACTTGCATTATTCTCATACCAGTATTACCTCATTTACCTGTTCATCTGATTATAATAATATTATTATTTGTGTCGCTCTGACGACCTGAGTATGCATGCTCAGATTCCGCGCGAGGACCAGCACCGGAGACGGATCTATCCTTTGAGTTCACGGAGATATAGTTGGTGTACCTACTTCATTTATTTCTTTCCATAAAAGAGATTGTGAGATTGAACTTGGTTAGTTATCGTTTTTATTATTTGTAATCTGTGAACAATAAAATCTTAATGTAATAAATTAGTGATGTGATTCCTTTAATACTGCGCTTTATTACTGATTACCATGTAGTGCTAGAAGCCGAAGTGTGACTACGGCGGGACGATTCCTTGACCGTAGGAGCATGGCTGGCCTAGTCATACCTCGTATTCCGTATTTTGGGAAGCGGGGCGTGACATGGTTTAGTTGGTATCAGAGCCTGTGTTTAGCATCAAGGGATAACATTCACTAGGCGATATTACGTTATTCTTGTTTCACTATTCTCGATTTCTATCCTTGAATTTGATCCTATTCTTTTGAATCTTCCAGTGATATGACGTCCCCGAACGACCCCTCCTCAGACTCCAGCTCTCAGGACCGCACTGAAAGAATACTCAGTGCACTGACCACTCTCGCGGAAGCTCAGGAGAGGAAGACAGATTTGCTTACTGAGGGACTCAGAGCGATTACCGCTGCAGGAGGACCCTCCGCACTTATTACCGCCCCCGAGGGCGCTACTCCACCAGCTTATCAGGCTAGGGCTGGTACTGTGTCAGACTTCCGACGGTTACACCCAGCTGCGTTTACAGGGCTAGCTGAACCACTTGAAGCTGAGCAATGGCTGGTAAACATGGAGAATTTATTGGCAGCCGCCAGGGTTCCAGAGGAAGACAGAGTGAATGTGATAAAGATACAATTAGAAGACGAGGCTCGTACATGGTGGTCGGTAGAAGAAAGCAGACTTGAAGAGCCGATTGAATGGGACAAGTTTAAGGAGTGCTTCTTAGATCACTATTTTCCTCCCACAGCCAAGGCAGAAATGGAGGAAAAGTTTATTCTTCTGAAGCAGAATGGACGCCCAGTGGACGTTTATGCGGCAGAGTTCAACCGTCTGAGCCGCTTTGCTCCATACATGGTCAAATCAGAAGTCACCAGGGCTAGGCGTTTCCTTCAGGGGTTAGATTTTGAGTTGCAGCAGCTGATTGCATCGTTAGATCTACAGACTTTCGCACAGGTACTCAACACGGCGAGAGTTCAGGAGCAATTGATTAACAAATTCAGGAGACCCCCAGTCGTTCCAGCACGTACCCACGTGCCTTCTCGAGGAGTCATACCGGTTCACAGAGCAGGGACAACTCAAATGAAGCGCCCGTTTGTACCACAGCATCGCCCCCAGAGACAGGGCGTAACTTGCGGCTATTGCGGTAGAGGAGGACATACTCAGAAGGACTGTCGCCGTGCCAAGGGACAGTGCCTGATCTGCGGTTCCAGTCAACACAGGATTAACAGTTGTCCTGAACGAGCAGAAATACAGGGAAGTTCTGGACCGCCACAGCAGAGGCCGCAGGAACAGAGATAGCCATTTACAGGTCGCGGTCAGGGACGGGCTTTCACCTTGACCGCAGAGCAGGCAGAAGCGTCAGGAGATGTGGTTACAGGTACTCTACTTGTACATTCCTTGCCAGCTAGAGTACTTTTTGATTCAGGAGCATCGCATTGTTTCTTGTCTGAGCATTTCACAAATACACACTCAATACCACATGAACCACTAACCAAGGGATGGGAAATTCATACGGGTAATGGCGTTATTATATCTAGTCGAGAATGTAGATTATGCCCGGTTGTAGTGTGTGGCAGGGAATTCTATGCGAATTTCCTCCTAATTGGGACAGGCAGTTACGACGCAATCCTTGGGATGGATTGGATGAGCACTTTTCATGCAGTTATCGATTGTCGTGCAAAGAAGGTGATCTTCCGTATTCCTAATCACCCGGAGTTTGTTTTCGAGGGCGGAAGCGAATCTTTGGAACCAGCTAAGTACAGAGCAAAGCCTAAGGAACTGACAGCCATGGAGATTGATAAGACCCCAGCCCCAGAAATTGTTCGGGACTTTCTAGACGTGTTTCCTGAAGATCTACCAGGTCTACCACCTCCTCGAATCTTGGAGTTCTCAATCGATTTGATTCCAGGTACTGCACCAGTATCCAGAGCCCCATACAGAATGGCACCAGTCGAGTTGGCGGAATTGAAGAAACAGGTTGAAGAATTATTGGAGAAGGGATTTATTCGGCCAAGCGCTTCACCGTGGGGTGCACCAGTTCTATTGGTAAAGAAGAAGGATGGATCGTTGCGAATGTGCATAGATTACCGGGAGCTGAACAAGGTCACAATAAAGAACAAATACCCAATCCCGCGTATCGATGACCTATTCGATCAGCTAAGTGGAGCCAATGTTTTCTCGAAGTTGGATCTCCGTTCTGGATATCATCAAATCAGAGTAGCAGCCGAGGATGTATGCAAGACGGCTTTCAGGACCCGATACGGACATTACGAGTTCCTTGTGATGCCGTTCGGTGTTACCAATGCCCCAGCAATATTCATGGATTTAATGAACAGGGTGTTCGCAAAATACTTGGACACGTTTGTCGTTGTGTTTATCGACGACATACTTGTCTATTCAAAGACCCGAGAAGAGCATGCTGAGCATTTGCGCACGGTACTGCAGGTTCTTCGGGAAGAGAAGTTGTACGCGAAGCTAAGCAAGTGTGAATTCTGGCTTGACAAGGTGCAGTTTTTGGGACATATTGTTTCGGGCGAAGGCATCTCAGTGGACCCGGCAAAGATAGAATCTGTCAGAGATTGGCCGACACCGAAATCAGTGGCCGAGATCAGGAGTTTTCTGGGATTAGCAGGCTATTATCGGAGATTCGTCCAAGATTTCTCAAGAATCGCAGAACCATTGACACGGCTGACACGGAAGGACGTGCCGTTTACATGGACAGAAGAGTGCACTCAGGCATTCGACACTCTGAAGCAGAAGTTAGCCACAGCACCTATACTTACAGTACCAGATAATTCCGGTGGTTTGGTGATACACAGTGATGCCTCAGGGAAGGGTTTAGGCTGTGTTTTGATGCAGCACGGCCGAGTGGTTGCTTACGCCTCTCGACAATTGAGAAACCACGAGAAGAACTACCCTACACATGACTTGGAGTTAGCTGCGGTAGTCTTTGCGTTGAAGATTTGGAGGCACTATCTATTAGGAGAAAAAGTGGAGGTATACACCGATCACAAAAGTTTGAAGTATGTTTTCACTCAGAAGGAACTGAACATGAGGCAGCGCCGATGGCTAGAGCTAATGGCAGATTATGACTTGGACCTTCAGTATCACCCGGGGAAGGTCAATGTTGTACCAGACGCACTCAGTCGCAAACCAGCGGTCATGATGTTGACCGATCAGAGGAGTATTATTGAAGATTTTCAGAGACTTGAACTTGAGGTCGTTACACCGAACGCACTCAGTCAATTTTGGCAACTACAGGTGCAATCTTCCCTGGTGGATCGCATCAAGATTGCACAAGCGGATGACCCCCGATTGCAAAAGTTCAGAGAGCAAGTGGAAGCTGGACTGAGAACGGATTTGATTATACATGAAGATGGCTCTCTGAGATTCGGTAGCAGACTCTGCGTACCTAAAGGTGACGTACGAGAAGAAGTGTTGGCTGAAGCACACAGTTCAGCTTATTCTGTGCATCCAGGAGGTACAAAAATGTATCAGGATCTAAAGCAGCACTTTTGGTGGAACGGAATGAAGCGGGAAATTGCGAGGTTCGTATCCAGATGCTTGGTATGTCAGCAGGTGAAGGCGGAACATCAGAGAACAGCAGGATTATTACAACCATTGCCGATACCTGAATGGAAGTGGGAGCACATTACTATGGATTTTGTGACGGCCTTACCACGGAGCCCTAGAGGCAATAATGCTATTTGGGTTATCGTCGATCGCCTCACAAAAGCTGCACACTTTCTACCTTTCCGAGTGGGACAGTCGACAGAATCACTGGCAGAAAGATATATGCAGGAGATTGTGCGACTTCACGGTGTTCCAGTCAGCATTGTGTCAGACCGGGACACGAGATTCTTGTCACACTTTTGGAAGAGCTTACAGGAGTGTTTGGGAACCCGCCTCAAATTCAGCACAGCTTATCACCCACAGACGGATGGACAATCCGAGCGTACAATTCAGACGCTCGAGGATATGTTGAGAGCCTGTATGTTGGACTTTCAGGGTTCCTGGGAGGACCATCTGCACCTAGTCGAGTTTTCTTACAACAATAGTTATCAGGCTAGTATTAAGATGGCTCCTTTTGAAGCGCTATATGGGCGGAAGTGTCGATCCCCGGTATGTTGGGATGATGTGGGAGAACGAAGATTACTGGGCCCCGAACTCATTGTTCAGACAGTCGACAAGGTTCAAATGATAAGACAACGTATCAAGACGGCTCAAGATCGACAGAAGAGTTGGGCAGATACCAGCAGAAGGGCACTTGAGTTCGGAGTCGGAGATCATGTGTTCTTGAAGATTTCCCCTACTCGTGGGGTGATCAGGTTCGGAAGTCGGGGAAAACTTAGTCCCCGTTTTATCGGACCTTTTGAGGTGCTAGAGCGAGTAGGAGAGGTGGCTTATCGACTTGCCTTGCCTCCATCGCTAGCTGGTGTGCACAATACTTTCCACGTGTCACAGTTGCGGCGTTACGTTCGAGATGAGAACCATGTTCTGGACCATTCAGAGTTAGTTTTGGGGACTGATCTGTCATACGAGGAGCAGCCTACTACCATTCTCGACCGCAGAGAGAAAGTGCTGAAGAATAAGGTTATACCGCTAGTCCGAGTGTCTTGGGGCGGTCGTTCCCCAGGAGAATCCACCTGGGAGCGGGAGGAAGACATCCGTGATCGTTATCCACATCTTTTTGTTTAATACATTGTACTCTTGTATCTTTGTTAAATTTCGAGGACGAAATTTTTGTTAAGGGGGGTATGATGTAAATCCCCGTTCCCTTTCTACATGAAATTTCCTATTTTCCTGAATTCTAGTGATTACCTCATTCTTGGCTTCTTATATTTTTAGTTGGTTGTTAAAACCCTATTTTTCCAGCTCTTTTGGAATTATAGTCCAAACCCTGAAAGCCAAAACCTAAGATTTAAAACTAAAGCAAATAAAACTAATTTAACCCAAATTTTTTTTAACCACTAAATTTCTCCCCCAAACCCTTGTATCAATATCCATCAGCACATTTGGTTTTAATAATCCCTTTTATATATAATACCCTCAGCCCACTCAAAGCTTTTAAATAAATTCCTAAATTAAAAACATAATCGGCCCAGTTTCCTTTCCCCAGCCCACTAGAGAAAATCCTTTTTATAAATTCATTTAATAATTTCGCCGGCCCATTCCTCACTCAGCCCAATCTTTTTAAAATAAAATTCAGAATTTTCCCCTGCAGCCCACGTAATTTTTTTAGGGAATTATTCTTTTATCGCGGCCCGCTCCCATTAACCAAGCCCGCTCCCCCGACCCTCCACTGTTCTTCTTCCCCTTTCAAATTCCAACGGCTACCCCCTTAACTGCGCGCGCGACACGCCTCCCCCACCATCGCCCACGCCCTCGCCCTGCCGTTGCCCCCACGTGGTCAATCTCGTCGCCCTCAACTCTCTCGTACTCACAAACTCCTCACCTCTCTTCTTTACTTTCACCGAGCTCAAAAATCCACCGAGCACCCAAAAATTTTCTCTCGAACCCATTGCCACCTCCACGCCGGCGATCGTACCACCTCGTCGCTCGACCCACGTCGACGACAGCCACTCAAATCCCCCTCCTTCTCCTTCCACGACTCCTCCCTTCATCACCCGAACACCCACCAACTCGAGACCCGACCCACTGCAACCAAAGCTCGACACCCCTCGACGCCGATGAACCCCTATCACGTCGCCGATCTC
The DNA here is from genome assembly GCA_030015575.1 of Agapanthus africanus. Taxonomy (NCBI): domain Eukaryota; kingdom Viridiplantae; phylum Streptophyta; class Magnoliopsida; order Asparagales; family Amaryllidaceae; genus Agapanthus; species Agapanthus africanus. Next base: position 88,600,975 of record JASDDO010000026.1, on the reverse strand, counting down.
CCTGAAACCTCCTCAACCTCATCGTCATCACAATAATTCCTAGCCACTGCTCAACCTATTCCCCCTCTCCACAATTCCAAAACCCAATTTCCTTTTAAAAACAGTTTTTCTCACTGTTAACTCCACGGTGCCCATCGCCGGAGCGACGCCGTCGACCGTCGGCGACTCCAATACACTCGCTGTGAATCATCAAACATCCATCAACGTCTAGTGGCTGTGCAAACGACTCCGGACAACCCCGACGCGAGATCCACATCGAGATCGAGGCTCGCGGGAATCCGATACGTGGCGTATACCGTGCGTTCGCGACGACACAGCTGCCGTACGACCCCGAGGCGTTCTCCAGGCAAGTGTTTACTTGCTTCATGCTATTATAGTCGTGTTACACACCTAGATCACATAGTTTACGAACTTAATGATTATATATATAGATATTGACCAAGGTGTTCGATGCTAGCTTTTCATGGATATAGCTGTTTAATTTGACGGAAACCGATACCATCTGTTGGCCCATATAATGTTAAATATAGTGTATGAATTTCACTGGAAAATACGAATGTTTGTAACGAAAACTGATACCCCCAAATATGCCGTTAAAACCGGAATTTTCTCGTGCCTGAAAACGAATAAAATCACCATAAATCATATGTATACTGGATTGAGACGTTCGAGGGCTTAAATCGAAGCCGACTTGATGAACTTTAACCCTATGGAAAATCCTAATGAATCCTGTTCTGTAATCATGATGATAACTGGGTCGGAACACGACTCTGGACTGCAGTCCAGGGCGTTTCTGATTGGTGTGTTCTGTCTAAAAGCCTGCGTCCCCGTATTTCCTGAAATCGCATGGTACGGAACTTTACAGTAGTTATAAGATATACCTGTTAGTGAAAGAAAAAAAGTGGTCTCTTTCCGATTTATCGCAGTTTGTTATTTTAAACTTATTTTAAAAAGGCAGAACGTAAAGCTGTTCAGAACACTTTCTGAAATAACATTTGAGATAGAACTGTGTATAACTTTCAACGTACAGATGCGATTGAGGATCCGTCTGTTGCGTTGAATACTTTATCGAAAACCCTAAATTTCATCTAACTGTGACATCGCTAAATTCTGAGGCCAACTGGGCGCAATTCGTGTCGCGAAACAGGCATTCAGTTCTGAAATTGAAATTTCAGCCGCGAACACTTAAACTGAAACAGTCATATCTTGAAAACCGAAACTCCGATCGAACTGAAACAAAATTTGATGAATTCCTGACTGATTGTTCTATATATCTTACCTACATCATATTTGCTGAATTCGTAACATATTAATTTGTGTAATTCATTTTGATTCATAACATGCATATTAATTCATAACATACCGAGCTTATATGGTAGTTTACAATACATATATCATATCCTTGGCATATATACAGTGTTAGTGCGTGTGGACATTGCATTATCGTGCGTGATAGATATTAGTTTTAGGAGTGACCAGTATACCAATGGAAAGTGAACATTCGTGACAGTGATTGATACAGTGGATAGTGATGAAACCGTGTCGTTGGTATACTTGTACACAACTAGACCAATATCATAAAAAGTGTAACCTGGGGAAAAAGGGGAAATCCAAGTGGAAAGAGTATCGTATTTAGTGGGACCGTGATTAGAGGATGATCATTCGAACTGTGATACTTATACGTGTAGGACAGGATCTAGCGATCCGGCTGACAGGGTTATGTCCCGGGCATGTGGGCCGTTGTCTCGGGTATGTACGAGACTCCTGTTAAACATGATCCTCCTTCCACTATGTGATTTCAAACATGACTTAGAGACCGATAGGGACACATAACATATTCTGCATCATATTGTGACATAGTGATTACTTGCATTATTCTCATACCAGTATTACCTCATTTACCTGTTCATCTGATTATAATAATATTATTATTTGTGTCGCTCTGACGACCTGAGTATGCATGCTCAGATTCCGCGCGAGGACCAGCACCGGAGACGGATCTATCCTTTGAGTTCACGGAGATATAGTTGGTGTACCTACTTCATTTATTTCTTTCCATAAAAGAGATTGTGAGATTGAACTTGGTTAGTTATCGTTTTTATTATTTGTAATCTGTGAACAATGAAATCTTAATGTAATAAATTAGTGATGTGATTCCTTTAATACTGTGCTTTATTACTGATTACCATGTAGTGCTAGAAGCCGAAGTGTGACTACGGCGGGACGATTCCTTGACCGTAGGAGCATGGCTGGCCTAGTCATACCTCGTATTCCGTATTTTGGGAAGCGGGGCGTGACAATGAGTGGGAGCAAGTTATTGGGAATTAGGTGATCATCCTCATTATATCGGAATTCGTTGTAATTGGTGATATTTGAGGAAATCGCCTGGGTACAGTTTTCAACCTACGACGCACAGGTTTTGAGTTATTCAACTCAGCAGACTTATACAAAGTATTGTAAGTTGTCCAGTGTCCATCAGGACAAAAGGGTTGGTCCTCGTACTATATTCTGTTTACTTGTGACTTCTCTAGTTTTTAGACAAGTGTTTCGTAGAAATATAAGGTCTAAGTTTTGAGAAGTTGTGGGTATAAGAATAATGTAGAGAACCAGATGCCGCAAGTATCAGGATTCTTCAAAGAGATCGAAGATGTAGATTCTTGTGATTGGTATTCAGATGATAGTAAAATTTTTGAGAAACTTGTTTCTCTTTCAGGTTACTCATAATTGGATGGATTCCTAAATTGAGTAATGCTGATTAGCCTCTCTCCATTAAGATAATATGCACTGAAGACAGCTGCATGATTAGAATCTGGTTCCAATTAAATAAGTGCCAAAGTTTCTATATTGGATATAAAATGGTTCATATCTTAACGATGATAAGATACGGGGAGTTGTCCGGCTTATGCTTAAAACCGGACTCTGGATAACTCAGGGCACGTTTCTGTAATGGCTGTTTGTGGGTTGGCCCAGGCTATGACGAGGGTTGACTTTCTACCATTTGGAAGATCAATAGTGATATTGTTCTTAACTCGCCACAGTTTTAGTAAAATGGATTTTTTCAGAAAACAGTAGTGGGAGTATGGTAGAACTGAAAGTAATTCCAGAACCGCAAACGATTACGGAAAATTTAATAGGACCTAAAGATTCAATCAGGTTTGACATTCCAATAGCCACTCCGCAGATGTGGTGGGTAACCTCAGACACCCGAGAGGAACTCCGGTAGCCTCAAGGACAGCGACAGGGAGGTTCTTGCTTACCCAGACTTGACACTACTGTTGTTCCAGGTTATGAGACCCGGCAGGAGGATAAGTATAGCGTCATTCTAAACTAGCTTTAGAAGTGCACGTATATATTATTCTGCCAGAGGGTTGTTGTGGTCAGTGGGAGCAGCGGATGCATAGTGGGCAAGTAGCTTATGTCTATTTATAGACTAGAGCAGTTATAGCGGAGATATATCATCTAATTTTGATTTGACAGTCATGGGTTTGACTTCATCAGAATAAGGGATGGATCAGTTAAGAAGGTAGTAGGGTGTGATGTCCTGGTATTTGGATGACATACACAAAGTAGGAAGTAAAATTTCTATACTACGATCGGTTGTACTGTGGTCGTCACACAGTTGTTTCTCCAGACAGGATATGGATATAATATCAGACATTCTGGTTTCTAGATCTATGGTTTTAGATCTGGATTTGGGTAGTTTCCCAATGTGGGTACTTTGACAGTATTCTAATGGTTTTTAGAATAGATGATTCCTGGCATGGTGGTGTACCTGCAGGTGATGGAGTCACCCTCTCTAAAGGTGTCTTATAGAGTAAAGGGGAGAGGGCTGTGCATGATTGGCAGATCGCTTGCTTAGGCAATTGAGTCAATCGTGAGATGTCAAGTACCACACCAGATGTTGTTTTTTGCACTAGATGCGATAAGTTTAGATTATTCCAATCCTGGAGAAACATAAGGAAGCAGTTTTAGAACATAAGTTAATGTTCTATGGATTTGATGACGGCAGCCTCCTTCGGGAGACGGTTATCATTCCAGGCTTCAAAGGTGACATGGATGACAGAGTGATTGTCAAAGTTATAGTTTTCCCTCTGACGAGGGACAGTATTATGGACAGGTGGTCCAAGAGGATACTGTGGGAAGTATGGTGCTGGATACTGATTAGGTTCAGTTATCGATACAGTCTAAGAAGTTTGGATTTGGAGTTCATTTATGAACAAGGTCCCATCAGATATCCATACATATTCTAAGACAGGTATTACTCAATTCAGGAGATGGCTTTCTCCACGAACTTGAGATAAAGAGAGACATAGAAAGAAACATCAGGGCGGATCCACTCACTGAGGCTATTTCTCGAACACAATAGTTTTACGAACGGGCTTTGTGAAACTGATTAGTAGAGGAGTTGGATGTTCGGTATCACACGGGCTGTGAGTATGCGACATCGCAATAATTAGCCTTAAGTGCAAGTGGGAGATTGTTGGATATAGTGCTCTCAAAGTCAATTATTGGATCTCAGGTACGTGATTGCAATGATTGAGGAGGACCTATGCCGGTAGGACAGTCTTACTCGAGATGATAATATGCTATCTGGTTTGCCTTTATCAATCGTGTACATGTTCAGGTGACTGATTACATGTTACATGTTGATAGAGCCCTTAGGATCTTGCTTGACTACCAACTGTATGAGGGCGATCATATACGTGAGAGTTGGGAAGTCCGTAAGCACATCCTTAACAGTGGTCCCTAGTCGTGGGAGTTTCGAGACAGGGCATCGATACTCCGGAGTAGACTAGTGTATACAGTCGAGACCCCGACGAGGGGCGGTGGCCGGTCTCACAAGCCACTGGTGTCGGTTGGATCACCTAAGATGTATACAGGTGCTCATTGGGTTATGAGTACACCGGACACGACTCGCCGAGAACCTGCTAGTTGGTATTATACATATCGTCAGATAGCAGTTCCCTGGTGACATGTGTACATGTTAGTTCATCGACCTGAGGTCGTCATTTGTCTCGTGTGAGTTCCCACTGTGCTTTGATTTCTACCCTACCACGGCTCAAAGGAGTCGTGCAAACAGGTAGTTTTTGGGTACAGTTCCGAGCCACATGGAGGCACGTGAGCGGATCGGCAGGGGATTTGTCTCTCCCGGTATTGGGGGTGGAGGTCGCACTGTGTCTAGGAAAGCCATTACACCAAGTCCTTGGCCAAGGCAGGTGAGAATTACTGGTAAGTACTCCGGTAGTTTCTCAGGGTGTTCAGGGCTTGTCTCCGACACGACTTATACCGTTATTGGGGGTCTGACGTTACTAGCCCCCTAGGCCGGATATGCGATACTCATAGTCGAACGAACCGGACTGTATATACATTGTCACGGTTAGGCTCAGTAGGGTTTCCGGATGAGTTCGCTCATCGGCCTCCCTTGAGGTCAGTACATGGGCAGCCGTTACGCACAGCTAGTGCCGCTGACGGCTTGTGGTTAAATCCACTGCCAGGGTACTGACGAGTCATTAGAGTCCCCCACAGATAGTTTTCCATGTTCGGGCGAAACATTGTAGAGGCCGTATGGTTTTATGGCAGGGTTCGGAAAATGCACGTGCGTTTACGCACGTGTCATATTTCGGGCAGATAATACTGGTGGGCTTTGGTTTAAGCCGGATCCATGTATTATACTTAGTAGATATAATATCTTTGTCTTAGTTGCATTTGTATTCGGTCGTAATACAAATGCGGTTATATTTATACAGTTACGGGGTTATCCTGAAATTCATTTCGGGATCATTTTTGGAAGTTGCCAGTTTCCAGTTTTCTATCAGCCGTATTTAACATTTGGTTAAATGCGGATTTATCTTTTCTTGATAAGTGTGGATGGTTCTAGAGGCTTCTAGAAGGTGGTGACTAGGTTCATGCATATTTGTGACTCATTTGTGCATTTAATGTTTTTTTTATGACAAGGTTAAGTGATTCATTAGTTCTTTAAATGAGTTCATACTAGGTGTATCTTTGACTCATGCTTTTCTTTATGTGCGAATGGTCACCTCCTCCTACACTCACCCTCCCACCTCCATATAGTGGCCGGCCATGCTTGGTGTGGGATTATGATTGTTGATTTGAAAAAAGTATATGGTTTTGGTTCATGGAAATTAGAATAGAAAAGTTTCTCATTTCATATCGATCCAAAAAGGCAACTTCATTAACCGTTCGTCCATGGTTTTGGACGTAACGAGACAAAGTGTTCTACTCTTTCTCTACATCATCTTGGTCTTCTCTTCTTGCAAACTTGACGATCGAGTTGCCTCAAGTCAGAGGCGGGAGCCCGTTTAAAGATCCAATAACGTGGTGCCATCTGGACGCGAAGATCGGAGATCGACGAGATTGGAGCAGCCGCAACGGAGCGTGGGATGAAGGTTAAGGGATGAAGGACTCGGATCGTTCAGTATAACCTTTCTACCCTCTTTGTAGTTTGTTAGTTTAGCTTTAATGGCAGATCCGGATTATAGTACGCGATAGCGCTAGTTGTAAAAGTTTTTTGTTCCGCATTTGGCGTCTGTTAGACAGCCAGGGCGCTACCGTGGACTTACAATGTCTACCAAAAGGTTCTGTTTGGGAAGAGTTAATGAAAGAAGCTCACAGCTCTCCCTACTCAGTACACTCTGAAGGTACAAAGATCTACGTCAGAATTACCGGTGGCATGGAATGAAGCGTGAAGTAGCCAGAAGCGTAGCTGAATACTTGGTGTGTCAGCAAGTAAAGGCTGAACATCACTGGACAACTGGATTACTTCAACCATTACCTATCCCAGAATGGAAGTGGCAATACATCACGATGGATTTTGTGACTACACTTCCTCACAGCACAAAGGGTAATGATGCGGTATGGGTTATTGTGGATCGACTCAGAAAGTCGTCTCACTTCATCCCATTTCGGGTTGGCCAGTCAACTGAGACATTAGCAAAGAAGTACGTAGAGGTAAGAATCTGCTTAAGATTAAACTCTTCATAATGTACTATCTCTGATACCTGTGAACTCATACAGGAAATTGTACGACTTCTTGGAGTACCAGTCTGCATTGTCTCCGATCGTGACACCAGGTTCCGATCATAATTTTGGCAGAGTGTGCATGCGAGCTTGGGAATAAGTTTGAACTTCAGCACAACTTATCATCCACAAACAGATGGTCAGTCTGAGCGAACTATTCAGATCTTGGAGGATATGCTCAGAGCGTGTATGTTAGATTTCGGAGGATCGTGGGAAGATCACCTACATATTGTGGAGTTTTCATACAACAACAGCTACCAAGCAAGTATCGGAATGACACCTTTTGCAGCACTCTATGGAAGGAAGTGTCAATCGCCATTAAGTTGGGATGACATCGGAGATAGGGAACTCCTTGGACCTGAGATGATAGTAGCAATTGTTGATGTGGTTCGTACTATCAGGGAAAGAATGCGCATAGCCCAAGATAGACAGAAGCACTGGGCTGATGCAAAGCGACGTCACTTGGAGTTCCAGCCAGGAGATCACGTATTCTTAAAGATATCTCCGAACCGCGGAGTGATTCGATTTGGAAGAAAGGGTAAGCTAAGTCCGAAATACATTAGACCGCTCGACATACTCGAACGAGTCGGTGAAGTGGCATACCGCTTGACACTTCCACCTTCATTGGAAGGAGTGCATAATGTATTCCGCATATCCCAACTCAGAAGGTATGTGAGTGACCCCAGCCACATTCTCGATCATTACGAGCTCACTGTACAGCCCGACTTATCTTGTGAGCAACAACCTGTAAAGATCTTAGACAGGAAAGTGAACTCACTTCAGAACAAGGAAGTCAACTTGGTTCGAGTGATGTGGAGAAAAGACACTTCAGGAGAATCGACATGGAAAGGGAATATGAGATGCGTGCAAAATATCCTCACCTATTTTTAAACTAGTCCTTCAAATAAATTATAAATTTCGAGGACGAAATTTTTGTAAGGAGGGCAGACTGTAACAACTCCAATTTTAATGTACAAAAAATTTGTTTAAAAGTTAATGTATAATTGGGGTATTTACATTTCTTGTGAGTATTATAAGTATTTGTTTTGTTTTTAATAGCAAGAAGGAGCTTGTAGCTCATTGGTAATACCTTCCACTACTGAACCAAAGCACCGGATGTATTTACTTTTCCATGTACTGTAAAAGAATGTTAATAAATAAAGTTGTTCATTACATTTGTCTCTTGTGTATATTTCTTTTATATTGTTTAGTTACGCTTAACGTATTTACTTCTGAGTAGATACGTAGCGGCCTCGTCATGTTCTCTGCCCGTACACTGGGAAGCGGGACGTGATAGATACAAAACTCCTCACGGAGAATTCGGTCTTGAAAGGAAATAAAAATATGATTTTAAAGAATAAGACTTTTTCAACAAATTAAATTATTTGAAAATTTTCATAAATCATAAATTCGCATTTTCTATAACAACAAATTTTGAAAGTTATATTTTGAAAAATGAAAAATTAAAGTTACACAATAATACCATCAAATTTCTAAAAGTATAGTTTTCATAAAAATACCATAAACTTTAAAAACGCTAGGTTTTATTACTAAAATACCACTAAAACTAAAATATATCTTTATAAACGCTCTTAATATTTTAAAACACCCTCGAGATTTGTTTTTTTAAAAAATATTAAAACATTTTATATAAAAAACCCTCGAGAAAGGCAAACAATAAAAATACATAATAAATAACTCGGATAAATTTTTAAGGACCCTAAATTAATATAAGTTTAAGCGGTATAATTTCTCTTGAGCCTCAGGGAGCTGGAAAAGGTGAGTGCTTGCCTATTCAGATTAGATAACACTACAAATTAAAAGAATTATCAATGACAATCGTTTTGGAAAAAAACACAAATTCTGCCGCCCATGTGCAGCGGTTATCCGATTATTTCCGAACTTAAAAATTTCACAAGTTAAATCCATTCATAAGATATTGATTATAATCTGAATACAAAATCGAACTTGTTTTTAAACTCGAACTTGTTTTAAACTCGAACTCGAACCCAAATTTGAATATTTGATCTTAAACTTGAACATTTGAACTTGAATTCTAATATTTAAACGTAAACTTGAACACTTGGCTTGACTTCACCGAACCATGAATATATCTTGACTTGACATGAATACCTGAATACAATTTGAAATCGAACTTACATTTTTATATTCATGAATTCGGCGAAGACCTGTAAACTTGAACTATACAATAAAATACGCAGGGATAAGGGATAGGCTGGTAAGGAATGATTGTCGTGGAACGAGATGTCACTTTAAAAGACACCTCTTGAATATCTCGTGTCGTTGTTCCGTGGGTTATGACGAAGACTTATACTCTTGTACCTTTGGTGCTCGGGGTAAGCTGGACCACTCTCGTATACACGCTCACTTTCCTTATTAAATTACAAACAATCACGTTAGAATAGCCACCCTTATACACATGAATGATATGATTAAGATATTTTTATATAAAACCTTACTTGTTCATTTTTACTTGATTTCTATTCATTTTGCATATCTTCATTTGCCATTACTTATTACTTTTGGGGACTTACCGTGCGCTAGTTCGCTGACGACATCCCTCTCTATTTTTTTCCTTAGAATGTTCATCAGGAGAACCGGATTCTGAGAAAATAGAGCCGAACCAAGAGGACTTGGACCGGCTCCTTGCCCAGCATGACTACCAGTTCCTTTTTTCTGTACTTACTTTCTGTATGCCATTGTTTAGACACTTTTCAATCATTGTGTTTTTTTTATTTCAGACAGTTGTACTTGAATTTGAATGTAAATAAAATTGCTGTTTATTTTTATTACTCTTATTATTCTTGCACATTATTAAATTGCTTGCACACGCTTAATATTTATTAAGGGAAATGACCTTCTCACAATAAATATGTTCCGGGCCTCATCACGTGGCGTTACTGTCTTCTGAGAAGCGGAACGTGACAGCTTTGTCTGCACTAACGTTCAATGCTAAGGCAGTGAGAATACGATAAGAGAGTGAAATTTGTTCTTAAGTATAGAGTATTTTGATCCTTGTCTCGGTTTTAATTCAAACCAAGTTTTATAGCTGAGTCCATTCCGACTGCTAAGAGGTAAATTTAAGCAATTTCTATTTTTATTATATTTTGCCATACACCGGTATAAACAAGTTACTAATTTATTTGATAAAAACAAGCTTTTTTTTTATCAATTACTTCTTTTTGACTTCTTTCTCACAGCCGAAAGAAGAAACTTCCCTCTCCTGACCGTAGTCATATAATTCGCGAATTCACGAATAATTCATGAAATTTTGATCGATCAATTAAATCTCCGATTTAATCGCCGTTAGCGTGCTTCGAATAATTTTAAAAAATTAGCGAATAATTCAAAACATCAAAACACAGCGGCTCATATATTAATTTCTTCCTCAAAATCTTCCCCGAATATTTCTTGAATACTTGCCAAATTTTTCCCGAATACGATTTTTGTCCAATAGTTCTCCGAATCCGAATTTTCGACCTTCCGAATTAATCCCGAAATACGAATTTATGGCACTAACAAACCTTGTCATCAGCCGACCTCTTTCCCCAACAAAAACTCTCCTATCAACCTCTCTTTCTTTTTTCTAACTCAAAGCTCATGGCTCCTTCGCCAGGTTTCATCACTGCTCTGAATCTGCCTTAGCCCGCTCGTTACTCATGAACACAACGGAGCCTGAGCTATGGGTTTCTCAACTCAAGACCATAATTTTTGATTTAGTGGAATAAAAAATTAACGGCTTTTCGGTACACGAAAAATTCGATCACTTAAAGCATATGCTAAAGATATCCAACACTTTTCACCGTTGATTTGGTGATATCAAAATGATAAAATTAAATGTTCTATTATCGGAATATCTTTAACTTTGCACTCATTATATCAACAGTGAAAAGGTATTCTCATCACATAAAAATCGGTGGTTCTAAATCTTAGAAAATGAAGATGAATGCCAATTGTAAAAAATAAATAAATATTTAGAGTTGTTTTTTTGACCTTTCTAAGGAGGGCCTTTCTCCTCCATTATTCTGGTGACAAATAAACATAAGTTTATCTTGGCTCTTGGATAATTTTAAAACAACATGTTTTAAAAATATAACCATTCCAAGTCACAGGCACGGAATCATTTTTAATTGGACCATGAACGAATAAACATAAATATCTTGGTTCTTAGATAATTTTAAAACAATATGGTAATAAGAATATAACCATTCCAAGTTAGGAATACAGAAATATTTTTCATTACCTTAAAACTCACTAAACAAAAGATTATTCACTTTCATACCTGCAGAATGATCTCATTACATTTCTGTGATCAAGACGTCTCAGCACTAAATCAAATTAATATGTTTTTCAATAAGAAAAATAAAAAGATAAAATAAAAACCCTCAATCTAAATTGTTGGCATGGTTCATTTTCTTAAAAAGGCACACAGATTCATTATGAAAAATTTGTTGCCTTCCTTGTCCATCCATTCAATCTATATATCAACCCCATGCCTCTTTATTTATTAAGAGAAATTCCTTAAACCAAAATGCCAAATTGGCTCATATATAACTTCACATGGATATTTACCAAATCACAATCATATTTTGGGAGAGATAAAGAAGGAAACCAATAAATTCACTGCATGCTAGCTAGTTGTCTCTAGCTAATTCATCTGTCTGCCTACGTCAAGATGGCAAACATGTTAATATATTATAAAAATATGGGCAAAACTTCATACCTTCCTTAAAAATTTCCCTCCTCTCTCTGCAAGCATATATACTTCTCTCCTCCCCCATCTCTCTCAAATAATATCTCTATTCAAGAAAGGAATACAAGAGATTCAAGAGACATTAATTTCATCTTCATTCAACATCTCTGAATCCTTTGATTCTTTCTTCAAAGTTTTATTTTGGCGAAATAATGGCATGGTTTGATTCTTGGGTAAAAATCCTATTGCCAATTCTCTTCTTGCTCTTCCCAGCTATTCTAAGGTTCACAACAACCATCAACACCTCATATTCTTCTTCCTCTTCTTCCTCCTCCTCCTCCTCCACTTCAAATCTTGTAACCAATTTCAAGAATTCAATATCAATCAAACCCGATGACAATCGAGCTTCTAATGTGGTTCTTAATCCTCGAAACATTTCGACTCCGGTAAGTATCAGTGATTTGGGTTCTTGTGTAGCGGTATATATTGTTTTTAAATTTTTTTCTTTTGATATTACAATTCAAACATGAGCGGTTGATACCATATGTATTAAAGTCTCTGTCACTGCATGTAGAGGAAAAAGAAGGTGATGTCTTCAATGGAAGAGGGGCTATCGAGGGCGAGATTTTCAATACGAAGAGCAGCAGCTAATGGTGATGCATGGAGAAATCGTTCCGCATTAGGAACTGATCATGAGGAGATGCCTGTACCAAGAATCTATCGAAACCCTGCGGTTTTCTATCGGTGAGCAAACTTATACCTATCCATATATAGTTCATTAGTTGAAACTTCCATGCATGTGTTCGACATGATGGCTCATTTTCTTTCTTTTGGGCTTTTCAACTCAATATTTTTTTACTGATCATTAATGAATACTGGTATGGACCACACCAATTTTATCAACAAAAAAACGCAGTATCTTTAACGAAAGCAAAAAGAAAATTTTGTGACAAAAAAAACTTATTTTTGTTTCTAGAACTGAAAGTGGGTAGGATTTTGTGACAAATGAGAATGGAAATTTGATTAAATGATAATTTATTTTTAGTATGGTTATAAATAATTGTTTCTGATTTCATTCTGCAATGTGTATAGGCACTGTATTTAGAATTGAAGCTTAAAAGAAGATTTCATTCCTTATTTTAAAAATTGGCAAATATTGTAAGAATTCTTTTTTAATAATTTTGGAACCCTATATTATGATATTATATATTCCTCCTACAAAAAATCCAAATGCAACCCCCTTGGATCGATCTGTAACGATTTTTCACTAAATTACCTTACACTTTATTTAAGCTTTGGTTTTAAGGAGGACTCACTAAAATACCCTGAAGAAAGAATTTTAAGGGCATAATTCAATGAGTGGTTTGCAAGGTCCAAATTCATTTGCATAAATGAAAATTTTACATGTTTGAAGAGCTTAATTTTTCTGAACATGTGCGCGCGCGTGCATGCAGGAGCTATATGGAGATGGAGAAGCGGATGAAAATCTATGTGTACGAGGAAGGGGAGGCCCCTCTGGTCCATGACGGGCCATGCAAGAACATATACTCGATTGAAGGCAGGTTCATCCAGGAGCTGGAGATGATGAAGGGCGGCTTCCGGACGAGGGACCCCACGAAGGCCCAAGTGTTCTTCCTGCCCTTCAGTGTCGCGTGGTTGGTCAAGTACGTGTACAACAGGACCACGCACGACCATTACACCATTAAAAGGTTTGTCGCGGATTATGTCAATGTCGTGGCATCGAAGCACCCGTACTGGAACCGGACCGCCGGCGCTGATCACTTCATGCTGTCTTGCCATGACTGGGTTAGTTTTCTTGTTTTGTTCTCTATATATGTTCTCCTAATATGATAAGAGCGGGGTTAAAAATCCAGACCTCTTGCTCTGTGTTGATACCCGCGCATGCAAATGTGCACGCACATTTCTGATATTCTTCATGCGTGCAGGGCCCGGACGCATGCTCCGCCAACCCCTTTCTCTACGGGAACTCCATCCGCGCCCTATGCAACGCCAACACCTCGGAAGGCTTCAAGCCACACATCGACATCAGCATCCCGGAGATCCACCTCCTGGACGGTGACCTCCCCCGCCCCCTCCTCCTCCCCCCTCCCCCATCCTCCCCCCGCCCAATCCTCTTCTTCTTTGCCGGAGGCCTCCACGGCCCCATCCGCCCCATCCTCCTCCACCACTGGTCCAACAATACCGACCCTGCCGTCCAAGTTCACACCTACCTCCCGAAAGACCTTGACTACTTCTCCCACTTCATACTACGGTCCAAGTTCTGCCTCTGCCCCAGCGGCTACGAAGTTGCGAGCCCGAGGGTCGTGGAGGCGATACTCGCAGAGTGCGTGCCCGTTCTCATCTCCCAAGGGTACTATCCGCCGTTCAGTGATGTCTTGAAATGGGAGGAGTTCTCGGTGACAGTAGGGGTCGAGGAGATCCCTAGGCTGAGGGAGATTCTTGAGGGGGTGTCGGTGGCGGATATGGAGAGGATGAGGGCGGGGTTGAGAGGGGTGAGGAGGCATTTTGTGTTGAACCGCCCAGTGAAGAGGTTTGATGTGTTTCATATGATTCTGCACTCGGTCTGGCTGAGGAGGCTTAACTTGAGGCTCCGAGTGTAGATTACCAGAAATTATTCGGTATGCCGGATGGACTATCATCCTGACAAGAGCAAGAAAGATATGGAGAATTTCGGATATCCTTTCTTCAGCCAGCTTAGCAGGACCACTATTCTTATTTCTTTCCTTTTTCACGACCGGCATATTTTGAAGTTTTAGTTATTGCTACAGGTTTTTGATGTTTTGGACTTTGGTTTGGAGCGGGGATTACTGGGATTTTAGTCCTTGGTTACATGAAATGCACGAAAGGCTTTTGTCAACATTATATTCGTTACATATCTCTGAATAGCTTTGAAATTGGATAATTTTCTTGAAGTTGTTTCATGTACTATTTGTAATTAATTTTTCGAAAAGTCAGTAAGAAGATAATCTTATAATATAGACTTCAACGGCATACGGACTAATTTATATATCTATTGATGGTCTATCTCTTTCCGAAACATTAAGTATAAAAAATGAGACAAAACCCCCAGGAATTCTTATATCATTTCAAGCTATCCATGCAATTGGTTTTCTAAATTTTGTATCCCCCACCCCAAAACACACACACATACGGGGATATACACACGCTTCGATTCCATCCACATCATCGTTCTTATTATTATAAAGGGTTAAATGCACAAAACACCCGTGTAGATTTCCCTTTGTAGCACTTATATCCGAGCTCTCAAGCAGTTTGGTTGAAGAAACACAGTCTCATCTCATAATTGAGACATTAAAAATAGTCAAACTCAACTCTACAACAACAACAACAACAACAACTGAGCCTTTTATCCCAAGCATATGGAATAGGCTACATGAACCAACATGAGAATCATGCCTTGTCCAGCACATGAATCCTCCGTCTCCACTCACTCCTATCGAAACATATACTTTCATTGAGGCCTTTGGCAACCATATCGTTTCGTATCACCTCCATCCATATTTTCTCTGATCTCCCTTTTGCCCTTTTGCCATTGCCCATATCGAGAGTATCTATTTGTCGAACCGGTGCTTCCATAGGTCTGCGTCGCATATGACCAAACCATCTTAACCGGTTTTCCCGCATCTTCTTCTCCACAGGTGCTATACCAACTTTTGCACGAATATCCTCATTTCACACCTTATCTTTTCTAGTATCACCGCACATCCAACGATACATGCGCATCTCCGCTACGTGCAACTTCTGTGTATGATGCTTCTTAGGAGCCCAGTATTCTGTACCATATAATAAGGCAGGCCGAATAGCGCTCCGATAAAACTTCCCTTTCAATTTTAACGGAAAACTACGATCACACAAAATCCCTGTTGCACTCCTCCATTTCAAGCAACCAGCTTGGATCCTTTGATTAATATCATTATCAATCTCCCCATCCTTTCAGATGATGGAACCTAGATATCTAAACTGATTGCTCGGTGATATCTCTTGTCCTTCCAATGTTATACCAATATGGTTTTGACTTCTCTGTTTACTAAATTTGCAATGCATATATGCTGTCTTGAACCTGCTCAATCTGAACCCCCGAGATTCCAATGTTTGCCTCCATAATTCCAATTTGGCATTAACCCCTGTTTTCGTCTCATTTACTAGAACAATATCATCAGCGAATAGCATACGCCAAGGTATCTCATCTTGGATAGTTCTAGTAAGCTCATCCATCACGATAGTAAACAGGAATTGAGTTAATGCAGATCCTTGATGTAAACCAATTGTAATCGGAAAATCACTCGTTAGGCCGCCGCAAGTTCTGATATTTGCCACTACTCCATCGTGCATATCCTTGATTATGTCAGTATAGTTGACGGGAACCCCCTTCTTCATCATTGTCTCCCATAATACATCTCTAGGTACCTTGTCGTACGCTTTCTCTAAATCAATAAATATCATATGCAAATCCCTTCTCCTCTTTAAAAATGCTCGACAAGTTGACAAAGCAAATGAATAGCCTCTGTCGTCGAACGTCCAGGCATGAACCCAAACTGGTTCTCTGTTATCTTAATATCCTTCCTTAACCTGTGTTCAATCACTCTCTCCCAAATTTTATGGTGTGACACATAAGTTTTATTCCGCGGTAGTTTGAGCAACTTTGAATATCACACTTGTTCTTATAGATAGGTACATGGATACTTTTCCTCCATTCATTTGGCATTTTTTTTTGTCTGCCAAATCTTATTAAACAGATATGTCAGCCATTTAACGCCTATTTCTCCTAAGCATCACCAAATCTCGATAGGAATCCCATCAGGACCAACCGCTTTTCTTAAACTCATTCTGTTCAAATTTTCTTTAACCTCAGGTAGTTTTATTTTACGCATGAAATCACGGGTTATATCTTGAGATTGAATGACAAGTCCATCCAAATTCTTAGTAAATGTCTTATTGAACAATTTGTCAAAATAATCTCTCCACATTTTCCTTGATATGCTCATCTCGAACTAAAACCTTCTGATTTTCATTTTTGACACACTTCACCGCACATAAGTTTCTGGTCTTCCTTTCCCGCATCCGAGCAATCCGGTATATATCATTTTCAGCCTCTTTAGTGTCTAATTTCTCGTACACCTCCTTGTAGATCTTAGATTTAGCTTCCCTAACAGCTTTCTTAACTTCCTTTTTAGCCATTTTATACTTCTCAAATCTCTCCACATCTTTACTTTTTTTCAAATCTTTATAAGAATCTATTTTAGTTTTAATAGTAGTCTTTACTTCTTCATTCCACCATGACGTGTACTTAGATGGTGGAGCACCACCTCTCGACTCACCAAGTAGATCTCTAACTACCCTCTTGATACAACTAGCCATTTTGTTCCATATTCTGTCTGAATTATCTTCCGAATGCCAATCCGCTTCTTGGACTACACGATCTATAAAAACCTTTTGGTTACCTTTTTTCAATCACCACCATTTAATTCTAGGCTCTGCGTTACATCTAATCTTCCTAGATCCTCTTCTAAATAAAAAATTTAGAACTAAAAGTCTATATTGAGTGGTTACACTCTCACCTGGCACTACCTTACAGTCAATACAACAACCTCTATCTATTCTTCTTGTCAGAAAAAATCTTGATCCGCTCCTAAAAGTGATAAGGTGAGACTCTCTTTTTCCTAAACCAGGTGTTTGCTAAGATCAAGTCATATGATAAGGCAAAATCTAGAATCGAGCCACCTACTTCATTTCTTTGTCCAAAACCAAAACCTTCATAGATAGTATCAAACCCACTACGACTAGCACCTACATGTCCATTGAGATCACCACCAATAAATAACTTCTCTCTACTAGGTATACTTTGCACCATCTCATCTAAATCCTCTCAGAATAGACGCTTACTAGCGTCATCAAGACCTATCTGTGGTGCATAAGAACTAATAAGATTAAGGATCTTTCTATCTAGAATAAGCTTAACCAGTAAAATTCTATCACCTTTTCTTCTAATCTTAACTACATTCTTAAGCAATCGTCTATCTATGATTATGCCTACCCCATTACGATTTTTATCTCTACCCGTATACCGAAGCTTATAACCCCAAGGCTCTATGATTCTACTATTTTCACCTACCCATTTAGTTTCTTGCAAACACATAATACCAACTCTACTCCTAATCATCACCTCCACTAATTCTATTAATCTACCCGTAAGGGAACCTATGTTCAAGAAAGCTAGACGGATCTTATGAAACCCTTACTTATTTGTCACTACACCCGGGGTCCGATATAGCGCGCCGTTTCTGAACGACGACCTAGAGGCCCTTGCATACTTAACACTACATCCGGGATCCGATGTAGCGCGTCGCTGAGTAGGGGACGCCCCAACGATATTCTTATTATGGTTCATGTCATAGAATGTGATAAAGTTTTACGTTGGCTGTCACAGGTCTACCACAACTCTCACCATTTCTCATCCGGACTTGGGACCGGCAACGGTGGGTTTAGTCAAACTCAACTCTAAACAACTCAAATTATTATCTAATTTAATTGGAGAACTTGTTTGTGTTCATTATGGATGAAAATTTGAGTGTTTTTTTTAAGGGTTTTGGTCCATGCATTCAGAACCTAAAAATGGGATGCAAGTGCTGATAAAGATCAGAGGGAACATAAGTCCTCCAAAGGGTATACAAGGTGTTTTGTGCAACTAACCTAACATAACTTTTTCCGGCCAAAACTTGACAACAATTTTGTATATTGACAACCGCAACTAAAGAAAATATAACAACCTAATTTCTTTTTTTTGTAAATGCCATAATATTCTGACAACACCCAAATAACTATAAAGTAGGGAAAATACAAGAAATAGAGATCCATACCAATGACCGTAATATTATGGTAACTTAGGTTAATATTTATGCCAATGCCATCAAATGATATTTATGCGCAAAAAATACTGATCAAGGTTTAATTCATAATTACATGAGAAAATTAAAGTGTTATTGCATAACATTTCCCTAAGCAATTTCTACACAACAAGAAGCAAAAGAGTCACGGATGAGACTCATTGTCTCCATCCCTTTTTTGTTTTCTTTCTTTCGGTTTTTGTTGTGTAAGAGTTGCTTAAGAAATTGTTGTGTAGGAACACTTTCCTCTGATTACATTATTCTTTCAATAATTGAATAGAAATAAGAAAAAATAAGCATTTTTAGAGCTGTTCTATTGCGGCATCATGAGGGTTTATATATGTAAAGAAAATAATTAACCTACCCACTTAAATTTTTTATCAAACTCTACCAAAAGACAATCACCGTGAACCTATCATTTGTCCCTTAGGTAGGTTTTGCTAGTATTTCAAGTGGATAGATAAAGTATTGCTCATTATAGGAAACACTTCACTCGCTTTGTCGAAATGCTTATCTTAAGTCGTCTCATCCGTGAATGAACACATTGACCCTAAAAAGATTATGCATTTTCAGTCTAAAAAGATTATACATTTTCAGTTTAAAATCATATGCGTTAATTACATAAAAGTACCCCTATTACCGTGGGTTTTCACTGAACTTCCTTAGTTTTTTTTATAACAATTAAATTACTTGAGCTTTGGTTTTTATTGAATTTTTTCACTAATATACATTCAAATTAACACTTTAAGGCAGCTCACAATAATTAAAAAAACACAGATGTTAAAGTTTAGTACAAAAAAAAAAAATGATAGGGAGGAGATGACATATTTATTCGTCCTTACCTTCGAAAACGAAAATGGAAAACAATAATTCACTACAACCATCATTGTAACTAAGATAGTAAGAAACATTAAATTTGACAGGAAAGTTGGTTTGTTACTTCAATGTTTGCTTGAATCTAAGCGAAACGCAGTTTCAGGACACAACAGAACATAACAGAACATAACGTAGAATAGGGCTCCATATGTTGAGGAGGAGAATAGCATCTCCGGTGATCGCCTTCACCACCGACCCCAATTTAATGTCAAGCATTTTCAAAATCCGGCAATTGTATTAAAATGGAATTATTTGCTTAATTAATCACTAATCAGAATCCACATATTTTTAAATTGTATCCAACATGTTTTTGGATTAATATCCAGCATCACAAAAGTGGATGGCTTTTAAGAACGTGTCAAATCGGTCAAAATTTCATATGCATAGATCATTTCATGTATAGACCAAGATGGCCAGTGGGTTGTCGATTTGACAGTCTGAGCGCATCGCACATGCACAAACTAGTATTGCACGATAGACAAGATCTGATTAAAAAACGGTTTCGGAGCATCAGGGTCGAATCTCGGATCTCGATGTTCAGGTCCTGTGCCAGGTACCCGATAAAATACCAGACGGAAAATTCGTACGAACCTTACTAAAACCCTAGTTTCAATCGACTTTGGGGAGGACAAAATTTGGGATTTAGCATAAATTAGAAACCAGTTAGGGAACTAGGCCACTTGTAAAACTATTTAGAGATTTAGCACATTTGGGTCATATCGGTGACATGTAGGCGCCATGTAGAATGACCAGTTTGGAAGTTCCAAATCAACTTCCGCACTTGTAAAGTGCGGAATTGATCTTGGTCACACCTCAGATATGACCAGGTTTTATTCCGTACTTTGCAAGTGCGGAATTTGACTTGGACAAGTATATTTCGCACTTACAAAGTGCGGAAATTGACTTGGCCACAACCAGAGAGCCAATTCTCTGTTGGCCAAGTATATCCTGCACTTGCAAAGTGCGAAATATACTGGCACACATTCTCACGCGTGGCCCCACCACTTTCCTCTTTAATACATTAGACTCTCTCTCTCTCTCTCTTCCACATCTCTCTCCCCCTTTCTCCCTCTCCCTTTCCTCTCGATCTCTCTTCCTCTCCTTCCTCCTCCTTCTTCGTAGCTGAGGCCCATCTCCGAACTCGAGCCCTCTCCTCTAGCGTCGATCTCTAGCCTCTCTCCTCCTCCTTTTTCGAAGCTCACACCGATCTCTTCCTCGTCGAGACCGAACCCTCTTCCTCACAAGTGAGTTTTAATTTAAAATAATTTGTTTGAAATTATTGTAAATTTGGGTTTTTAATTACTAGGTTTTAGGTTAGGGTATTGTATTGTTAGGGTTAGGCTAATTTATGGTATGTTAGTATCAGATTAGGGTAATTTAGGGTATTTTAGTGTTAGGATTAGGGTATTGTAGGGTATTTTGGGGGTTAGGGTTAGGATAATTTAGGGTTTCTTTAGTGTTAAGGTTAAGATATTTTGGGGGTTAGGGTTAGGGTAATTTAGTATTTTTGTGAGGGTTAGGGTTGTATTTTGGGGATTAGGTAAAATTCATAACTACTAGATTTAAATTAAAATATGGTATTGAATGTTGTTGTTATGAATGTTGTAGGGTGCATTAGTTTGTTTCTTAAGTTTTCGATAATTTCACAATTATTATTAATATTAGGTGCAATGGCAAATGAGGATGCTGTGTTGATTTGTCATTATAACGGCACCTTGAATATTGAAGCGAGTGGAAGGCCGAACTACATTGGTGAAAAAAGTAAAATAATGAGAGTTAATAAATCGTGCTCATATAATGAGTTGAAGCGAAAGATTTATGCAATCATGCGGATAAATCCGAGAGATTATAAGATCGAATTGGTATGCAATGTTCCGATTACAAGTCAGGACTACAAAAGCATTGAAATAGCCGATGATGAGGAGACAAGCATAATGCTTAGCTTATATCCTGAAAATTCATCAATACAGGTGTTGGTGGTGAAAGAAACTGTACAGTTGCATCAAGAAGATATACAATCGGCTCAAAAAGCAGCACAATCACATCAAGCTTATGGACCACAGGGGGAATTTACATGTATGCTTAATCCGGCTATATGCAGTCCCGGAAAGCCGAATGTGCATGATGATACATTAAATTCCATGCAAGTTCCATTCCATCGCACGCAGGTTGACATGGATATGTGTAACTGTGATTCGAATTTGTATGGTCAAACAACGTCAAATCCGTACAAAACGGATTTCACAATGGGGATGGCTGGAGCGAATATGTAACATACTATATTAAATAAAACTGACGATACTCATCGTATATCGAATCATGGTTAATTGATAATTGATATTTGTATCCTTATTTGTCACATAGGTCTTCATTTTTTGCACCGGAGTATATGCGAACACAAAGTTCAATACAAGGGGTGTTTGGTGCCGGTGCATTTTTAGGATTTGGAACACCTTACGTGGGACTATCTTCCTTACATCATGTTGAAGAGAGAGATGACCCCGAAAACGAGAGAGATTGTCATGCCCCGCTTCCTAAAATACGGAATACAAAGAGCAACGAATGCCAGCCGTGCTACCTACGGTAAGGAAAGATCCTTTCATAGTCACATAAAGGCTGTTTAGCTAAACCTGTTGAAGATAAAATCTAATAATAAAAGAGATAATACTGATAGCCATGCTACAAGGAAACCCCAAGAAATACAAAAAAAGATCCACTAGTTAATGGATGCAAATAAAGATTCAATACAATAGGTTCGAAATAAAAAAAAGATCCAAAAAGAGATACATAAGTTCTAATGCCCCGCAAGAGCGCACATGCTAAATACTAACTTAAAAGAAATAAATCTATGACTACTGATCTTCGGCAAGGTCCTGATAGCTGCTCCGATCCTGCTCAGCCTGAAAATCCGTCTCTAAATCTGAGATGGCAAATCTCAGAGATGTCAGAACATCCCAATAAGTACTCAACGTATAAAGTGTATGTGTGGTGTGATAACATAAATATGTGATGTAGTGAAACCTATGTGCGCAAGTAGATACGGATATATAGATACTTTAATACTATGTAACAGACATGTAAACAGGTCAAGTCATAACCTAACTGGTCATTAAAAAGATAAACTATCCTATCGTGAGTTCGTGTGTGTGCGTCAATCTCTGCAGGAGTATTCCTAACCCAAGGGTAGGTTCCCAGGGGCTAGGAAATATGGGCCAAACTATGGAATGGACAAACGACCGATATAGCCCGGTACGAGCTGTAATAACATGCGACCGATATAGTCCGGTATGAGCTGCCGGCATGGGACTCCTGAGATCCTGTTACACGAACACACACTCAAATTACCCCAACATCCCGCGTATTCGTATCTACTATGGTAATAACTAAATCGCTAATTAAGAATGCTGAAGAAACTAGAACTTGTAATATGATAATTGTATAAAAATGAAACTGGTAAACAGTAGGTTGTGTCATGGAATGTAGTTCGGCATTATAATTAGAGATCTCGTTCTGAAGTAAATGGACTGGAATAATGAATAATCATGGCATGTCAAATATAATCGTTATTTGGAAATAATAACCGCACGAAAACGATGTACAAACTAGTATAAGTCACAAATGTTATTTTTATCGTTAATCTTAATATGGATATAGTAACTACAGGCTAGCTGGTAATATATATATATATATATATATATATATATATATATATATATGAGGTTAATCGAGGAAAAAGGCCATAGGAGGGAATTTCCTCCTATGGCGTCGAAAAAATACACCCTTCCTCATTTTTTTCGACGATCGGCATCCACCATCTTCATCGTTATCATCTAAGATGTGGGTACACCAAATTTCATATAATTTTACAACCTTTTCACAGTTGATTTAGTGGGTTCAAAATTAACGGTTTACCAACAATAGAACTTCTTACATTGCTAAATCAACGGTGAAAAGGTTGTAGAATCACATGAAATTTAGTGTACCCACATCTTATATGATAACGATGAAGATAGTGGGTGCCGATCGGCGGAAAAAATGAGGGAGGGTGTGTTTTTTCGACGCCACAGGAGGAAATGCCCTCCTATGGCATCTTTCCTCCATTATTCTCTCTCTTTCTATATATAAAAGATAGGTTAACAATTTCGAACTTTATTTGTATTTAAAATAAATTTCATTTTTGATCTACACTTAAACTAATTTTTATCACTTTGCTGCATAAAAATCTATATTTTTATAACGATATAAAAGAAAATTGAGTACTAAAACATTTTTATTCAAATGGTGCATGTTAAAAATATATATGAGAGATTGTCGATATTACATCAACCAAAAATAAAGCAAGAATACTTGCTTCGGAGACGGAAAAACACGACGATGGAACGCAAATTCCAAGCTTGATATTAGGGAACACGATTAAAGATCTCAACGGACTTAGGCTTGGCTCCGGCGATCTGGGTTTTCTGCGATGGAGTTCGACTCTGGTCGATGGTACCAGGGTCGACGTTCAAGTCGAGGGGTGCTGCTGGAAGCACAACAATGGAGGAAAGGGCTCGGTGATGGAGGCTTGGGGTTCAGGGAAGAAAGAGGAGTCGCCAAGGACGGAGAAAGAGTCAGGAGTCGAGGTCGAGGGGGTGTGCAGGTGGAGTGCTCGGGTTTGGAGATGGGTTTGGTGGTGTAGGGTTGCGGTGGTGATGTGGTGTAACACCCTAGTTTATTTATACCAGTTCTATTTTGAGTATTTCTTTATTTATGGTATTTTTCCTGATTTACTGTGTTTTGGGTGCGAATAGTATATTTGACATCTGTATTTGCATCCGATCCGACCCGCATGCTCGAAACCAGTCTTGATTCATGTTTATGATTTATCCTGATTTGTTACGTGGACTCGTGCACTTCCATATTTACATACTGCATACTGGCATTATATCTGGCATCTGCATATTTTTATATATAACATTTAAGTCACATAAAATAGTTTAAAAATATATTGCATGGCCTGCGTGATACCCCTAACCCTGTGGTAGCATCCGCACATCTTGTTCTCGTCCCGTTCAGTGAAACAGACTTGTTTGGATGGCTACGCGTACGTACGTGCATCCGTTCTTGGGGGTATGCATTTTCGTTAGCCGGATATTCAACTTTATTTTTGGTCGCCATGTATATTTTTCGTATTTTAAAACTGAATTTTAGACCCGACCAGGGCGTGTTTTGGACTATATTTGTATTTACTAGAATATCAAATTTTATTTATATAATATTAATTTTATAAACTGATACAAATTAAAATTTAGTTAACTAATAAAAGATTTTTTTAAATTTAAATCTAAACTAATTTCCTAACAAACTAACAACCTTTTTTTCTCTCTCCTCTCTCTCCCCCTCTCTCTGTTACTTTATAAATATTAATTCTTTTAATATTTACAACCCCTGCATCTTTTCTCCACACATATATATATTTGATATACTTTTTAAATCCCATATAAAGAAAAGCACTGTTCCCTTTCTTCTTCACGTTTTCCCGCCTACGAACGAAACCCACGCCTCGCCTCTGCCCTCGTCCCGCGTGCCGTGTGTGCGTTGCGACAATTTACCGACGTCGGACGTGCCGTATGTATCCGTCGCGTGATCCAATCGAGGCAAGTTTATCTTGCTACATGCTATGTTACTGTATTTACATCTATTTGAATAAATATAACACTTGTATTTTAAATCATGCATCCCATGTTTAGTTTTACAGTTTTACGACATTCGTATGCATCCGTACAAGTTATTTCACATCTAGTGCGTGTAAACCTATCTTGTTACATACTATATTACAATATACTGCACCAAATGGAATATTTACATCTCATAGTGTTTAGTTGTACATCTTGCATTCACCAGTTTATCATTTTACTGTCTTCGGACATCCGTGTGCATCCATATCACTATTTACATATCTAGTCGCATGCTAATTCATCTTGCTACATGCTAGGTATATTATTATGCATCCATATGAGTAAAATATTACCCGTTTATAACATTATGCATCCATTTTACAGTTTTACTGTTTTCGGATACCCGTTTGCATCCATTTCATTTAAAATATATATAATTGCATCTATATATCACATTAATTCATATTATTATTGTAATAACACCCCATGCTTAATAATGTGCATCCCACTTTGTCTTAGAACTTTAAATATAACCCTAATCGATAATTGTGCATCCATACCATTAATTATATATCTATTTGCATTCCATGTCACGTTATTTCATATTACTGCTACATTAGCACCCCATGCTAGATAATGTGCATCCTACATAGTCATGAAACTATTTAACCCCTGATAGTTATTTATGCATCCATATTTATTTGTGTATCCATACCATTAATTCTGCATAACTAGTTGCACCCCATATTACATTAACTCATATTATTAATACATTAGCACCCTATGTTAGATAATGTGCATCCTACAAAGTCATGAAACTATAGTTGTAACCTCTGATAGTTATTTATGCATCCATATTTATTTGTGTATCCATACCATTAATTCTGCATAACTAGTTATACCCCATATTACATTAACTCATATTATTAATAAATTAGCACCGCATGCTTGATATTGTGCATTCTACTTAGTCATGATATAACCCCTGATCGATATTTGTGCATCCATGCTTTTATTGTACATCCGTACTTTCACCCTGATTCAATACTTGCTACAGTTTGATTATGAGCACCCGCTTGATACCTGTGCATTAATTGACATGACCAGATACACCACTACTTGATATGACTTGATACATGTACACTACCTGACATGACTTGATATATCACTACTTGACATATTACATGATCCTGTTTCTAATGCCGACAATCCTGACATGTCCCGATGGACATATTCTGTTGTCTGTATAGACAAACCTGTTCCTGCTTGATCCTGTGTTGGCATTAGCTCCAGTTTATCAATACTTGACTTGAACACATAACTTGGGGGTATGGGAAAATCAATGATGAAACCTGACTTGTAACTCGACAGTTCGATGCTTATACTAATCAGTTTTACGGGCTAGGCCAGCCCCGGGATGATGCTGCTGACATCATTCGTCTGTACATGTTACCTGTTTACTGCCAGCGGTACGTCTCGGATTCAGCCCGAGAGTCTTGACCATGGTCCCGGGCATGCACGGGATACTATTGAGTTATATCGACGATTTATTAAATTGATTTCAAAGACTTGAGAGTAATTAACCTAGTAGCTTAGTTCAGATTACTCACTGCACATCACATATGCTTTTACCCTTCACTGTTCCTTATTCGTGTTACTGTTCTACTTTTATTACTGTTCATACTCGTGCCTGCATGTCTTGCTACCCCCTGATTATATTATTGTTGATATTATGACGCACTGACGTCTGGGTTTTGCATGGCTCAGATCCTCTACCTTTGTCACATGCTGATCAGGAGTACTTCCGCCGTTAGGCCAAGCAGTGAGGATCCAGTTAGTATCCAGTTTAGTTATGTTTTACTTTCCTGATGTTATTGCTCATTGGATTTATTGCTTCCGCATATTATTTCTTGACTCGTTATTCTGGCTCATGGACATGTACTAGATAGTTTATTTTATTTCTACTGTTCTTAATATCTCTAGACAGCCGTAATGTGACTGTGGAGGGATGTTTCCTATCCACAGGTAGCATGGTTGGCTCTATCATCTGCCTATCTTAGCGCACTCTGGGAAGCGGGACGTGACAGGGTTTATTTGATATCAGAGCCATAAGATTTAGGTTAATCGGGTTTGATTCTTTTGTGGTTGGGTATTGGACCCAATACACGAATCAAAAAACTCGTAATTAGGAACATGTACTGCCACCTTGTTCTCGTGATTCTTGAATCTTATCTTTCTCTTGATTCTTTGTCTTGACTATATGCAAACAACTTTGCATCTCAACTTGAAACCTTCTGGTTCCCTGTTGTTTCTTTCTATTCTGATACTAGGATTTGGGTGATTTGAACGGAGTTATGTGATTGTACCCATGAACTGCAGCATGGTTACAATGCGGTACTCTATTTAAGTAACTTGGAGTTCTAGTCTTGATTCATTTCCTTGATTCATGGTCGTGAAATTTTCTTGGTTCTCTAAGTTACATTGCTTACCAGTTCATGTTTTGCAGATTTCTTGGTGATCGATACTGGCAGTTATGAAGTTGTTTTGGGAATGGATTTTCTCGGCACTTTCCACGCTCACATAGATTGTAGAGCAAAGAAAGCGATTTTCCAGATTGCCGAACATCCGGAGTTTGTCTTCACAGGAGGAAGCTGTTCTGTCGGGCCAGTCGAGTTTAGGGTTAGGCCGACAAGCAGTGTTCTTTATCAATGGAAGTTGATAAGGAGGAAGCGCCAGCCATAGTTCGAGAGTTCATAGACGTGTTCGAGGACATCTCGGGTTTACCACCAAAATGAGATGTGGAGTTCACGATCGATCTTGTTCTTGGTGCAGCGCCAATCTCAAAGGCGTACTATCCAATGGCACCAGTGGAGTTGGAAGAAGTCAAGAAGCAGGTTACCGAATTACTTGAGAAGGGTTGGATTTGCAGCAACAATTCACCTTAGGGAGCTCCAGTTCTTCTAGTAAAGAAGAAAGATGGCACAAGAAGGATGTGCATCAATTATCGAGAGTTAAACCGGGTGACTATTAAGAACAAGTACCCGATCCCTCGCATTGGCGAATTATTCGAGCAGCTTGGTGGCGCGAGGGTATTCTCGAAGCTGGATTTGCGATCCGAATATCATCAAGTTCGAGTTAAATCAGAGGATATTTGCAAGACTGCATTCCGAACTCGGTATGGACACTACGAGTATTTAGTAATGCTATTCGGAGTCACGAGTGCACCGGCGATATTTATGGACTTGATGAATAGAATCTTTTCACCGTTCTTGGACCAGTTTATTGTGGTGTTTATTGATGATATTCTGGTGTATTCGAGGAGCATTAAAGAGCATGCGGAACACTTGAAGATCGCATTGCAGACATTGAGGCAAGAAAGATTATATACAAAGATGAGAAAGTGCGAGTTTTGGCTTGAAGAAGTGAAGTTTTTGGGGCACGTCGTATTCGGAGGTGGAATCCCCGTTGACCCTGAGAAGATTGCAGCAGTTCAAGATTGGCCGATTCCGAAGAACGTAGCAGAGATCAGAAGTTTTCTTGGACTTGCCGGGTATTACAGAAGGTTCGTGGAGAATTTTGCTCTTTTGGCTGAGCCTTTGACCAAGGTTACGCGTAACGAAGTACCGTTCGTATGGATGGATAAATGCGCGTCAGCTTTTGAAGCATTGAAGCAGAGATTGATAGCCGCTCCTATTTTGACCGTACCAGACAGTTCCGGAGGATTGGTGATTCACAGCGACGCATCTGGGAAAGGTTTGGGATGTGTTTTGATGTAGCATGGGAAGGTTATAGCTTACGCATCGAGACAGTTGAAGATCCATGAGAAGAATTACCCAACTCATGATTTGGAACTAGCAGCTGTGATTTTCGCTTTGAAGATTTGGAGACACTACTTTTTGGATGAAAGAGTCGAAGTATTCACCGATCACAAAAGCCTAAAGTATGTGTTCACACAGAAAGAGCTAAACATGAAGCAGCGTAGATGGTTGGGGCTGATGGCTGACTACGATCTTGATCTTAAGTACCATCCGGGGAAAACTAATATAGTGTCGGATGCGCTTAGTCGGTTGCCAGCAATTCGGACGTTGATTGCACAGAGGAGCTCATCGAAGACTTTCGGAGATTCGAGTTGGAGATTGTGCTACCGCATTCTTCGGGACAATTGATGCAGCTACAAGTACAGTCGTCATTGATCGATAATATTAAAGCGGCGCAGTCGTACGGCCCAAGATTGTAGAAGTTTCGAGAACAGGTTGAAGCATGACATCGAACAGACTTGTTGATTCATGAATATGGTTTGTTGCATTTTGGTAGCCGTTTGTGTGTGCCGAAAGGAGACATTCGCGAAGAAGTTATGAAGGAGGCGCACAGTTCCGCATATTCCGTACATCCAGGAGGCACGAAGATGCACCGCGATCTAAGACAGCATTTCTGATGGGAAGGCATGAAAAGGGAGATCGCCCGTTTTGTAGCGAAGTGCTTGGTGTGTCAGCAAGTTAAGGCTAAACATCAAAGGGTAGCTGGTTTATTACAACCACTTCCGATTCCTCAATGGAAGTAGGACCATATAACTATAGATTTCGTGACAGCTTTACCGCGGAGTCCAAAGGGCAACAATGCAGTTTGGGTGATTGTTGATCGATTGACCAAGGCAGCTCATTTCATTCCATTTCGAGTTGGTCAGTCAACGGAAGCGTTAGCAGAACGGTACATGCAGGAGTTTGTGAGATTGGATGGAGTACCTGTGAGCATTGTTTCAGACCGTGACACCTGATTCTTATCGCACTTCTGGAGGAGCTTACAGGATAGTTTGGGGACGCGATTGAAGTTTAGCACAGCTTATCATCCTCAGACAGATGGCCATCGGAGAGAACGATCCAGACTCTTGAAGACATGTTGAGAGCTTGCATGTTAGACTTCAAGGGTTCATGGGAGGATCATCTTGGTGGAGTTTTCGTACAACAACAGCTTTCAGGCGACTATTCAGATGGCTCCATTCGAAGCATTGTATGGTCGCAAGTGTCGCTCACCCGTTTGTTAGGATAATGTTGGAGAACGAAGATTGTTGGGACCGGATTTGATCGTGCAAACAGTAGAGAAAGTTAATACTATCCGAAATCACATGAAGGCGGCACAAGACCCGCAGAAGAGTTGGGCCAACACATCGAGAAGAACTCTAGAGTTCGCTGTTGGTGATATGGTATTCTTGAAGATATCACCGACTAGATAAGTGGTTCGTTTTGGGAGTCGAGGC
The DNA here is from genome assembly GCA_030015575.1 of Agapanthus africanus. Taxonomy (NCBI): domain Eukaryota; kingdom Viridiplantae; phylum Streptophyta; class Magnoliopsida; order Asparagales; family Amaryllidaceae; genus Agapanthus; species Agapanthus africanus. The sequence continues at coordinate 88,570,510 of JASDDO010000026.1, read as the reverse complement.
AAGCTTAGTCCTCGATTCGTGGGGCCTTTCGAGATTTTGGAGCGTGTTGGAGAAGTGGCTTATCGATTGGCTTTACCACAATCTTTGGCGAGTGTTCATGACGTGTTTCATGTATCTCAACTCCGTAAGTATGTTCGAGATGAAACACACGTGCTGGATCATTCGGAGCTGACTGTAAGAGAGGATTTAACCTTTGAGGAACGACCGATGTCTATTGTTGATCGAAGAGAAAAGGTTCTTAAGAATAAGGTTATCCCTCTTGTACTTATTTCTTAGGAAAATCGCTCGCACGGAGAATCGACTTGGGAACGTGAAGACGAGATTCGACAGAAGTTTAGACACCTATTCTTATAGATTCTTGATTGTTTATCTTTTCTTGTCTTGGGAATTTCGAGGACGAAATTCTTTTTGTAGTTGGGTATAATATAACACCCTAGTTTATTTATATCTGTTCTATTTTGAGTATTTCTTTATTTATGGTATTTTTCCTGATTTACTGTGTTTTGGGTGCGAATAGTATATTTGACATCTGTATTTGCATCCGACCGAACCGCATGCTTAAAACCAGTCTTGATTCATGTTTATGATTTATCCTGACTCGTGCACTTCCATATTTACATACTGCATACTGGTATTATATCTGGCATCTGCATATTTTTATATATAACATTTAAGTCACATAAAATATTTTAAAAATATACTGCATGGCTTGCGTGATACCCCTAACCCTGTGGTAGCATCCGCGCATCTTGTTCTCGTCCCGTTCAGTGAAACGGACTTGTTTGGATGGCTACGCGCACGTACGTGCATCCGTTCTTGGGGGTATGCATTTTCGTTAGCCGGATATTCAACTTTATTTTTGGTCGACATATATATTTTTCGTATTTTAAAACTGGATTTTAGACCCGACCCGGACGTGTTTTGGACTATATTTGTATTTACCAGAATATCAAATTTTATTTATATAATATTAATTTTATAAACCGATACAAATTAAAATTTAGTTAACTAATAAAAGATTTTTTTAAATTTAAATCTAAACTAATTTCCTAACAAACTAACAACCCCTTTTTCTCTCTCCTCTCTCCCCCTCTCTGTGTGTTACTTTATAAATATTATTTCTTTCAATATTTACAACCCCTACATCTCTTCTCCACATATATATTTGATATACTTTTTAAATCCCATATAAAGAAAAGCACCGTTCTCTTTCTTCTTCACGTTTTCCTGCCTACGAACGAAACCCACGCCTCGCCTCTGCCCTCGTCCCGCGTGCCGTGTGTGCGTTGCGACGATTTACCGACGTCGGATGTGTCGTACGTATTCGTCGCGTGATCCAATCGAGACAAGTTTATCTTGCTACATGCTATGTTACTGTATTTACATCTATTTGAATAAATATAACACTTGTATTTTAAATCATGCATCCCATGTTTAGTTTTACAGTTTTACGACATCCGTATGCATCCGTACAAGTTAATTCACATCTAGTGCGTGCAAACCTATCTTGTTACATATTATATTACAATATACTGCACCAAATGGAATATTTACATCTCATAGTGTTTAGTTGTACATCTTGCATTCACTAGTTTATCATTTTACTGTTTTCGGACATCCGTGTGCATCCATATCACTATTTACATATTTAGTCGCATGCTAATTCATCTTGCTACATGCTAGGTATATTATTATGCATCCATATGAGTAAAATATTACCCGTTTATCACATTATGCATCCATTTTACAGTTTTACTATTTTCGGATACCCGTTTGCATCCATTTCATTTAAAATATATATAACTGCATCTATAGATCGCATTAATTCATATTATTATTGTAGTAACACCCCATACTTAATAATGTGCATCCCACTTAGTCTTGAAACTGTAAATATAACCCTAATCGATAATTGTGCATCCATACCATTAATTATATATCTATTTGCATTCCATGTCACGTTATTTCATATTACTGCTACATTAGCACTCCATGCTAGATAATGTGCATCCTACATAGTCATGAAACTATAGTTGTAACCCCTGATAGTTATTTATGCATCCATGTTTATTTGTGTATCCATACCATTAATTCTGCATAACTAGTTGCACCCCATATTACATTAACTCATATTATTAATACATTAGCACCCCATGCTAGATAATGTGCATCCTACATAGTCATGAAACTATAGTTGTAACCCCTGATAGTTATTTATGCATCCATGTTTATTTGTGTATCCATACCATTAATTCTGCATAACTAGTTACACCCCATATTACATTAACTCATATCATTAATACATTAGCACCCCATTCTTGATATTGTGCATCCTACTTAGTCATGATGTAACCCCTGATCGATATTTGTGCATCCATGCTTTTATTGTACAACTGTACTTTCACCCTGATTCAATACCTGCTACAGTTTGATTATGAGCACCCGCTTGATACATATGCATTACTTGACATGACCTGATATACCACTACTTGACATGACTTGATACATGTACACTACCTGACATGACCTGATATATCACTACTTGACATGTTACCTGATCCTGTTTCTAATACCGACAATCCTGACATGTTGTCCCGATGGACATATCCTGTTGTCTGTATAGACAAACCTGTTCCTGCTTGATCCTGTGTTGGCATTAGCTCCAGTTTATCAATACTTGACTTGAACACATAACTTGGGGGTATGTGGAAATCAATGATAAGACCTGACTTGTAACTCGATAGTTCGATGCTTATACTGATCAGTTTTACAGGCTAGGCCTGCCCCGGGATGCTGCTGCTGAAATCATTCGTCTGTACATGTTACCTGTTTACTGCCTAGCGGCACGTCTCGGATTCAGCCCGAGAGTCTTGACCGTGGTCCCGGGCATGCACGGGATACTATTGAGTTACATCGACGATTTATTAAATTGATTTCAAAGACTTGAGAGTAATAAACCCAGTAGTTTAGTTCAGATTACTCACTGCACATCACATATGCTTTTACCCTTCACTGTTCCTTATTCGTGTTACTGTTCATATTCGTGCCTGCATGTATTGCTACCCCCTGATTATATTATTGTTGATATTATGACGCACTGACGTCTGGGTTTTGCATGGCCCAGATCCTCTATCTTTGTCACATGCTGATCAGAAGTACTTCCGCCGTTAGGTCGAGCAGTGAGGATCCAGTTTAGTTATGTTTTACTTTCCTGATGTTATTGTTCATTGAATTTATTGCTTCCGCATATTATTTCTTGACTCGTTATTCTGGCTCATGGACATGTATTAGATAGTTTATTTTATTTCTACTGTTCTTGATATCTCTAGACAGCCATAATGTGACTGTGGAGGGATGTTTCCTATCCACAGGTAGTATGGTTGGCTCTGTCATGTGCCTATCTTAGCGCACTCTGAGAAGCGGGGCGTGACATATGGCGGCTGTGGCGAGGAGGATGGTCGAAGAAGAGGGTTGAGGGGCTGCGATGGTGAAGACGAAGGTGGTAGAAAATGGCGATGATGGGAGCTCGGAGATGAAGCAAACGGCGGTGATGAGGTGTGTTGGGGTCAAAAATTACATCCCGGTTGACCAAGTCAAAGTCAGTCAACCCCCAGCCAAGCGGGCCCAAGCTTAAGCGAAGTGGGCACAAACCCAAGTCAACACCAAGAATGGAAGGGTCCGGCTCCATGCCAAGAATGAAGCAATAAATTAGTTCAATACAATTTTTTAGAAATAAATGTATGAAAAATGGACAGAAAACCAAAATTTTGTAAACCCCATTTGGCGAAGCCGAAGAGGCTATATGTAAAGTGTGTAGCCTATAATGGCAAATATGATGAAAAAATTAATAACAACTTTTCATTCTCTCCAAAAGTTAGGGTTCTGTACTTCTTTCTCCTTCTTCAAGGTTTTAAACCTTCTTCTCTTTTCTGAATTGAATCAAGAGTTTAACTCTTCTTTTTCCAAAAAGAAATAATTTTTCACCATAAAACCCTTGAAGGGGAACTCAGATCTTCCATTAAATCTCCAAAAGGGGAGATTATTAAGTCTCACCCCATTTTTCTCCAAGATCCAACCAACAACGAGGAGGAAGAAGAAGACCCATCTCCAAAAATCCTATTTTGGGAAGATCCAAGGCTCAGAAGAAGATACAGGGCTAAAGGGGGGAAGAAAGGGATCCCCTTTGATCATCTCCGAAGATTTTTGGGAGTTCAACTCCATTTGTCAAAATCTTTTAAAGTCTTTCGGAGTTTAGCTCCATTTAAACTCTTTTGGAGTTTAACTCCACAAATAAAATGCTTTTAGGAGTTTAACTCCATTTATAATCTTTTGGAGTTTAACTCCATAATAAAAATTCTTTTGGAGTTGAACTCCACAATAAAAAAAATAAAAATCCTTTTGGGAATTTAATTCCAGATCCCGGGGTTAAACCCCTTTTTCTGCAGATGCCCAGCGCCCACGTGCAGGGCGCGTGAGGCGTTGGCGCCCAGTGCCTATGCGCCTTGCACGTGGCCAGCGGGGGCCCAGCGCCCATGTGCTGGGAGCATGAGGCGCTGGCTCCCATACGCCTTGCACGTGGCCCGCGGGCGCCCAGCGTCCACGTATCGGGCGCTGGTGCCTACGCATCCTTTGGACGCTACTCATCCATCTTTTTTTCCATACACTTTCCACGGTCTATATGGCGGGCGCGTGTCCCAGCGACAACTTGCGTAGCTAAAGCAAGGATGGGGCCACCACATCCCAAGCCCAATCTGGCTTAAATGTGGTTGTCGTTTCCCAAGATCAGCCGCCTCCACTGGATGATGAAAACCCTCTCGATGAGGCTGATAGGCAGAAGGACCTCTCAGTCTATGTGGAGTCAAGCTTGGACAACGAGGAAGAGCCGACTTTCCGTCCCATGACCGCAGAGCAAGAGCTACTTCAAGAGCTTCGAAAACAGCTCAGGAGCAAAGAAAATGAGATAGCCAAGCTCTACTAAAAAATTGATGACCTGACGAATATTGTGATGCAGCTCACGGCTCAAATTGCTTGGGCGCCTTCCAATCAGGCACATGTCTCTACTCATAAGCCAGGTGATGACAACCCGAAGCAACCGATGCATGTCCCCTTGGGTCCAAGATTGGGTGAGCCGCACGAAAGCCGACCACATTCCGCTTTTGGGGATGGCTTGGCCCCAGATAGCACTATCCTGCTAACACAAGATCGGATAATGGATTTGGTCACCAGCAAGGTTAAAACATTGGTTTCCGAAGCCGAAACTCAGAAAGAAATTGGCGGTAGTGGGCGGCCATATCCCGAACAATACGATCTGATCGAGTTCCCGAGCGGCTACGTCATTCCTAAACTCGGAAGATTTGACGGGACGGGAAACGCAAATCATCACGTCACCCACTTTAAAGCGTCATGCGGAAATACAAGGGGCAATGATGCGCTCCTTCATCGTAAGTTTATCAACAGCCTGACTAGTGTCACTTTCGACTGGTACGCAAGTATACCAGAGGGGCCCGTCACTACTTTCGCCCAAATGGAGTCTCTGTTTCGGCAGAGATTCATGAGTGTTAGTGACAAAATCTCCATTGCTGACCTCGTAAGAACCAAGCCGGGATAAATGAAAGCAACACATACTTTATTGCCCGATATCACAACCTCACTGTCAAGTGCGAACCGCAGCTAAAGTAGGACCAGTCCGTCAGCCTCCTCATTGGGAACCTCAGCAATTGGATGGTGCCATTCTTATGTACAGCAGGCTTCAAGACGTTTCAAGAGCTGACCAAGAGAGTACAAATGTTGGAACGCTCGAAGAAAGAGTCTACCCCGGACTCTCAGGGTGACAAGTCTTGGAAAAGCAGAAAAGACGACAACCGTAAAAGTGGGAGCTCCAACAAGAACAACGCCTTCAATGCGTCTGATAATGAAAATAAGAGAAAGGCGGGTAGGTCAAAAACAGACCGGGCCCGAAAGCCAGTGCTAGGAGGAGAAGGGCCTTCTGTAGAGGAGAAAAAGAACAAAATCTACTCTTTCAGGAGGGACAAGGTCCGCTAGATATTCAAGGATGCCTTGAACAACGATCTACAATTGCCGTAGTTGAAGAGACCCCACGAAGCAAAAACGACCGACAATCCCCTGTATTGCCCGTACCACAGAGTAGTGAGCCATGCGATCAAGAATTGTTACATTTTCAAATACTGGGTTGAAAAGCAATACAAGATCGGAGAGATTGAGCTATCTAAGAGTGTGTTGGTGAACAACCAAGCTGCAACCACCAACTTTATACAGACAGAAGCTGAAGCCTTTTGGGAGCAGACAGCTGAATCCGCTGCCCAGAGAAATGAATCCGACTCACCGCAACCTCCATGGAGCATGCACATGTCCAAAAAGATGAAAAAGATGCTAAAATTACTTCAGAAAGAGCCCAGAACAGAATGGGAGGGGCAGAAGGAGCCCACCGTTCTAGCTACCACTTTGGCTCAATCAGGCTCAAAATCTAAAAAGCTCAAGAAGAAGAAAAGTGCAGCTCGACGGGAAAAAGGGTCTGTAGGGAGATTGACGGTAGCGATATGGATGAATCTGATATTGAAGGCTCATCCGGCAGCAAAATTCGCCTTTGTTTAGGCAGTGACACTGAAGAATTAGAAGAAGAGGATCCGTCTTGCAACAGCTGTGCAAATCGGGCTCTTGTGCAAAAAGCGAAGCTAAGAAAGACCTTCGAAGGGTCCTTAGCTGTCACAAGGGTGCCGGAGCAGATGTGCAAAGAGTTCGATGCATTGTCAGTCTCCACCGTGGACTAGCTGAAAACCTTCTACGTTCCCGAAAGAAAGAGTGGACAGAAGAGCATCCTGTTTTATGGGTCAAATCCTGTCGTGCACCCGGACGATTTGTCTGTTATGTGCCTTCCTTATGAAAGAGACATAAGAGCCGTCCTAAACCCCAGATATTATGCACCCGAGATGCGGGAATATTTTAAAATGTGTGGATGTCGGTTATATCAAACGGACTCCGAAGCGAAGTTTTATGAGGGGCTGTGGCAGCCACCTCAGGTCCGAGCACTCATCGATGGATGAATCCCAGATAGAAGGGGCATAGGTTTCATTCAACCTGACATCAAGGCATGCTACATGATCCATATTGGTGAAGCCAGCGCAGAGTCAAATGATGAAGACAAGCTAGCTGATCCAGAAGAAGCCCCTCAAGAGTTCGAAGATGGCGGACAAGAAACCTTCGACGAGCTAACCGAGGTTGATTTGGGAACGCCCGATAATCTAAGGCCGACCTACATCAGCTTACTCTTGTTATAGGAAATGAAAGAGCAGTTAATCGCCTAGCTGCATGAGTTCGTCGACTGCTTCGCGTGGACGTACAAAGAAATGCCTGGCCACTCTCCTGAAGCGGCCATGCATAAGCTGGCTATATCTCCTGATGCCAAGCCAGTCAAACAAGCTCCTCGAAGAATGAGAAGAGAACTGGAAGAAAAGGTCATCGAGGAAACCAAGAAACTCATCGATGCCGGTTTCATCAGAGAAGAGAAATATGCGAACTGGATCACATGCCTCGTCCCAGTGAAAAAGAAGAATGTGCAGATTCGAGTCTGCGTCGATTTCAGAGACCTTAACAAAGTATGCCCTAAAGATGATTTCCCGCTACCGGTCATGGAAATGATGGTCGACGATACCTCAAATTACGAGCTGTTCACCTTCATGGATGGCTCGTCTGGATATAATCAGATCAAGATGTCTCCCGAGAATGAGAAACACACAGCGTTTCGAACCCCGATAAGGTGATGCCGTTCGGACCGAAGAATGTGGGTGCCACATATCAAAGGGCAATGACCAAAATCTTTGATGACTTAATCCATAAGGTCGTCGAATGTTATGTTGATGATTTGGTCGTCAAGACAAAAGCCAAGACCGATCACATCCGAAATCTCAGGACCGTTTTCACCTGACTGAGGGAATACGATCTGAAGATGAATCCTCTGAATTGCGCTTTTGGCGTGTTGTCGGAAAAGTTCTTGGGCTTCATAGTCCGATATCGGGAGATCGAAGTTGACCCATCAAAGATAAAGTCTATCATGGAGATGCCTCCTCCGAAGAATCTGACACAGCTTAGATCCTTTCAAGGCAAACTCGCTTATATACGAAGGTTCATCTTGAACCTATCAGGGAATGTCGGCCTTTCTTAAAGCTCATGAAGAAGGGAGCTCCCTTTGCCTGGGATGTCGAATGTCAAAAAGTGTTCGAAAGTATCAAACAGTATCTGTTGTACCCTCCGGTGCTTCTTGCTCCTATTCCAAATAAACTGTTGATTCTTTATACTGCCGCGCTAGATGAGTCACTCGGTGCGCTCCTTGCCTAGAACAACGAGGAGGGAAAAGAAAATTCCCTCTACTACCTCAGTAGAACTTTAGTCGGGGCGGAACACAACTATTTCCCGATCGAAAATCAATGCATGGCTCTGATATTTGCTGTGAAGAAGCCGAGACACTATCTGCTCGATCATCAGGTTATGCTGATCTCCAAGGTCGACCCGCTCAAACACTTAATGACCAAAGCAAGCATAGCTGGTAGAATGGAAAGATGAGCTGTCATGCTGCGTGAATTAGACATAATCTATACTCTTCAGAAAGTAGTAAAAGGGCAAGCCTTTGCTGACTTCCTTGCTTCTCATCCTATACCAGAAGGGTCACCGCTCAATTGCGAGTTACCCGACAAACAAGTGCTGCACCTCGAGGATGACGAGCCATGTTGGGAGCTTTACTTCGATGGAGCCTCATCAATAAGGACCTCCAGCAAATCAAGCGTTCTGGAGATAAAAGCAGGGATAGGATTGGTGTTCGTCTCGCTATCAGGAGGAACCTTATGACGTTCCTTTTCTCTTACCGAGCCTCGCACAAACAATGAGGCTGAATACGAAGCGCTGATAGCTGGTCTGGAGCTCACCATAGAAATGAAAATCCTTTAGCTACGGGTTTACGGTGACTCCCAGTTTGTCGTCAACCAGGTGAGCGGCGACTACAAGATATATAAGCTTGAATTAGCTCGATACAGAAGCTGGGTGGTGGAACTCATGAAACAGTTCACTCATATTGAACTAATGAAAGTTCCTAGGGCATTGAACAGAAAAGCCGACGTATTCTCTCGCCTAGCCAAAGAGCTGGCTGATCTTTACATGGATGAAATTCTTATCATGATCAGGAGCTGGCAAATTCTACCCCCAGTATCTTTATGAGAAGAGGAAGGCACAGAACAAAAGAGCAATCTTGCCAAAGAAGCTCTGATCATTCAAGAAGAGACCGATTGGAGAGAACCATTCATAGAGTACCTCCGATACAACAAGCTGCCCGAAGAAAAATCTGCGAGGGTTCAGTTGAAGAAAAGAGCCCTCCGATATGTGTTTATAAATAATACTCTATACCGCAGATCATATGACCAACTCTGGCTCAGGTGTCTGTCATCGGCCGAAACCTAAAAAGTCATGAAAGAAGTTCGCTCAGGCATCTGCGGAGCTCACCAATCTGGCTCTAAAATGCGGCTTCAAATCAAACGGCTTAGGTATTACTGGCCTACCATGATAATGGATTGCGAAGTGTATGCGAAGAAATATCATCTTTGCCAAATTCACGGTGACTTCATTCACAAGCACCCTAATCCGTTGTATCCTACGGTGGCGTCATGTCCCTTCGAAATTTGGGACACCGACATAGTCGATCCAATTGATCCTCCGTCATCTAAAAGCCACCGGTTCATATTGGCCGCAACTGACTATTTCTCCATATGAGCTGAACATGTCCTGTTAAAAGAAGTCAAGACAGAAGATATTCTGACGTTCTTTCGGCATAATATTCTATACCGCTTCGGTACACCGAGAAGAATCATTTCTGACAAAGGGCTTTCTTTTAAGAGCTTCAAAGTCTCAAGGTCCGCTACTCAGCATAAAATAGACTGGAGATATTCCTCCATCTATAATCCAAGGGCCAATGGACTAGCCGAAACCTTCAATAAAACTCTATGCAAGCTCCAAAAGAAAAATACTTCAGTCAACAAGAGAGACTGGAATCTCAAACTTCACGAGACGCTGTGGGCATATCGTATCACGCACCACACTTCAACTCAGTCCACTCCATACTTATTACTCTTCGGAGTGGAGGCGATCCTGTAACAACTCTGAAATCACTGTACATAAATTTCTTGTTTTTCACAATAAAGGGTATTTCAGTCCGTGTAAGAGTTAAGTTATTTTTGTTAAATAAAAGTAAGAAGCAACTTGTAGCTCACTGGTAAGGTCTCTACACTGCTGTGACATAGTTTGTGTGTTCGAATCCCATCAGACATAATTATTTTTTCAGGTTTTTCTTTTTAATTTTTCGGAAGCCTAAGAGTTGCACTTGCAATTCACGGAGAAACGAAAAGTTTCAGAAAAATCAAACATGCGTAATGAGGTGTACATACCCAACTTGACACGTGGCAAAAATCTCGAGACAGATCGACAAAATCTGACCGCCCGTTTCCTTATTTTGGCCGGCCCCGACGGTCCAAAATGCTCCAAACCACCCCGCGCTTTGCACACTTGTCCCTTCAGCTCCCCTTAACTCCCCTGCACTGTTTGATTTTCCTGCAATCAAACAGAGACTCTTCAATTCACCATTTAACACTTTTTAAATATATTTTAATCCATATTTTTAATTCACAAACCCTAAATACCACCTCATGCCTTAGCTCTTCACCATTCTGAAATTTCTAGCAAAAATTCTCTCAAACCTCTATGTATCAAGTGGAGTTAAGCTCCCAAGTGGAGTATCAAGCCAATCTCGACGACCGGAGCACCTCCGACGAAACCACGACACCCGAAGGCTTCCTCTCGTTCTTGTTAACGATCTAAGCTTGTAAGTCCTTTCATCTCCATTCTTTTCCATCTCAAAACTTTTTTTTCAAACAAATCGACAAAAGAGGAGTTATCTCCAATATCATATTCTTTTTACATTTGTAAGGCATGTATTAAGCAAATTAAAACAAACCAACATGCTACCTTAATCTTAACATAATTTCACATCTTTTGGTTTTTAATTTAACAAATTTTTTATATGAAACAAACATATAACGCATTTTTCATTAAAATACCATGAACTTTAGTGTAATCTCTTTTCGATATCTAGTATACCCAAACCCTAGAACCTTCACGGGGTAATGACCTCCCCACACGCACACTCTGGTTTCATAGCACGATATTCTAATCATATGGGTAATTCAAAGTAAAAGCTTTTCATTAAAATACCACATCTTTTCAAAACGGGTTTTTTAAATCGGTATTTTAAACTCATTGGCAATTACGCCTCTACAACCCTCGTTAGGGGACCCGCTAATAGATGGTGTGGATTATCGCACATTCTTGGGACAGTAGAGCGAGATGCAGAACTCCTCACGGGGTATTTGGTCTCGAAAGGAATAAAAATATGGTTTTTAAGAAACGCGACTTTTCTAAACAAAACTAATTTTTGAAAAATTATATAAAAATCATAAATCCGTATTTTCAATAAAAACAAATTAAGAAACTATATTTTTAAAATGAAAGATTAGAATTTTTAATAAAATACAACCAAGTTTCCAAAAGTAGTAGTTTCATAAAAATACCACAAATTTTCAAAAAGTTAGGTTTTATCACCAAAACACCACAACAATTAAAATACATGTTCATGAAAACCCTAAATGTTATAAATCACCCTCAAGGTTTAGTTTTAAACTATATTAAAGTATTTTTCATAAAAACCTCTCGAGATATACAAACAATACTAAGGATTCTAGATTAATATAGGTTTAAGCGGGATCAATTCTCTTAAGCCCCAAGGAGCCGGAGAAAGTGAGTGCTTGTCTATTCAGGTTAGAAAACTTAACGGAGTTATCAATGGCAATTGTCTTGGAAAAAGACACAAATCCTGCCGTCCATGTACAGCAGTTGCCGATTTCTCTCAAACATAAGATTTTAACAATTTACATCAATTCACATGAAAAGACACGAACTCAAATCCAAACTCAAATCTAAACTTGAACTCGAACTCGAATACAAACTCGAACTCTAAGCTAACTCAAATCTAAACTCGAATATGTACTCGAATCCAATCTACTCGAATCAACTTGACTTGAATCCATATTGCAATTGTCATGACTCGCACATTACTTGACTCACTAGAATAAAATCTACACCTTTTGCAATCTAGGATTTCGATCAAGACATGTCAATCAACCAATCAAATCAAATAAGTATATTAACCAGTTATAATATATTATACTCGTGGTGCTTGGGATAGTTTTTTATGTGAATCCAACGAAGCTTCAGGAGTCCCATATTAACCTTTTTTTTTATATTTTACTCGAATATCAGCCGGGTTGACTCATCCACAGCCTAGAGCCCTGATGCTAACACATGAAATGAGCTCGTATTTCCTTGCTCCTGGGGTCCCACTCTTAAGCTCATGAATATTTCTACGACCACGTTGACATTCACACTTAGAACTTAACGTTAACATAGTGACCGTCTGGATACCTATAGTATATATTTACCCATGATCATATACTCTTACTCGTCACATATACATTCTACACTTGTCATTTTCTTTACTCTTATCTATCTTTGGGACTTACCGAGCGCTAGTTTGCTGACGGGCATTCCATCCACTTTTCTTCTCTTGGAATGTTCATCAGATACGGTCGAGGCGGAGGAGGTTGAAGCCACAGAGGAGGACTACAACCAGATCTCAATTCAGGACTAGCTCAGCTTCACTTTTTCTCCAGTTTATGTATACTACTTGTTTAGGTATTTTCCTTATTGTATTTACTTTCCAGCATAAATTCTTGTATTTATAAATATTGGAAGTTGAATGTAAATAAAGATATTTGTTTAAAATTTTACAGTCTCCATTTATTCTTACATTGTGTATTATTGTTTTCAATACGCTTAGTATATTTATTTAGGGAATGACCTTCTCTGGATAAATATACCGCGGGCTTGCCATGTCACCGTTTCCGTCTACTAGGAAGCAGGGCATGACAGATCCTCCCCCTCGAAGTCGAAGTTCCAAGCCTCGGGATGGTCGTCAAGCATAATTTAATGGAGGAGGAAAATGTTCTCCTTCAGCTCGAAGAATTTAACGCCCTCGAAGAAAAGAGGCTCGCAGTACAGCAAAATCAGGAGCTGTACCGAGCCCAAATGTCATAGGCCTATGAAAAGACGACCCATCTACGTGTTTTCAAGAAGCGAGTTGGTGTTGGTCCTCAAAAGACCGATCATCTCCAATCGACATGCCAAGGGAAAATTCGAGCCAAATTGGGAAGTGTCATACGTCATTGAGAAAGTGTTCGACGGAGGATCCTACCAACTAATATGTGCCAAGGGAGAAAGGCCCATGCCACCCATCAATGGTCGATATCTCAAGAAATATTGCGCATGAATGCTCCAAGTTGTAGACAAATTGAGCACACCGGCCTTACGGTCCGGATCATATATCCTATAAAACCGTATACAATCCACGGGCATAAACGACCTCCATCTCTCCCAAATCCTACCGGCGAGACTACATTTAAAGTCCCACCGGCGATGAAGCTCCACCAATGTAAAAAAAAGAAAAAAAGAGAAAAAAAAATGGTATGTCCACAAGCAAAACAGGCACGGATGAAAACTCGGAAGGGCTCCATAAGTAAAAAACAGCAGGACTGCCGGCGAGTTTGTGAAAACCCGAAAAGGCACAAACTCGCGAAAAGAGATGAAATACACTTGCAAATTCTCTCAGCCTTGTGAGGAGAAAATCCCCGTGTGAGCTCCGTACGACTCATAAAGGAGCAACACACTTAGGAATCCCCACGATTTTTAGGGAGAAAATACACCTACAAGATCCTCTCGACTGGTGGGGAGAAAATGCTTTTATGAAGTCTTACGGCTCATAAAATTGAAAAACCTTAGGTGATAGGGATCTAAATCTATCTCTTAAGCCATCGTTCTCCAACGGGAAACGGCAAATGATGAGTCGCTCCTGGCATTATGCTTCAGTGTTAGCGGTGCTGATGTCGATTGTCATGCTCCGCTTCCCAATGTACTGTGAAGGAGACGTGGCGAAGCCACGATGTATTCACTCAGAAGTAACCATGTTAAGCGTAAATAAGCAATATAAGTGAATAGCACAAGAATGACAAGAGATGTAATAAAATAACAACTTTTTATTAATAATCATTCTTTACATACAACTAAAAAGTAAAGTATAATGATAGAAAGCGATGCCTAAACAATGGCATATGAACTGAAAAGAAAATAGTACAAGTAAAAGCCTAGAAGTCTAGCTCCTGTATGAACTGCTCCAAATCGTCCTGGCAGGGCTCGGTCTCCTGAGAGTCGGGTCCTCCCGACGAACATTCCAAAGAAAGAAGAGACATAAATGTCATCAGCGAACTAGTGCTCGGTAAGTCCCAAAAGATAGAATGGAATAGACAAGTGTAGAGAATAGAACCAGTAAATTATATAAGAATATGTTTGTTATGCTAACATAGTTGTTTATAGCTTGGTACAAAATGTATCAGCGTATACTAGAGGAGTCCAACTATCCCGTGGACTATGGGAAACAGAAAGTACAAGGCCCCGTCATTACCAATGGGACAACGACAATGGATGTTTAGTTACGTCTTTTAGTGTCCATCATCGAGCCACAGATAACACATTCCATACCCGTTTATTCCATTAAAACCCCGTAATGTATATTATATAGATTGTAATGATGTGTAGTTATCAGACTTACCGAGACCATAGTATAAATTGTTCATGTAAACGGATTCAGAAGGTAAACGGTAGTCATGTAATCAAGTTCAAGATATAGACATGGTACGGTCAAGTCAAGTCATATTGATATTGTTCTGGTATTCATGTTCAAGTTCATGTGTACATGTTTGGTATATTGGATTCATGTTGTATTGGAGTTAAGTTTGGATTGGATTCATATTTGGATTGTATTCAGATTAGACCAAGACTCAGATTGAGTCAGACAGTTAAACAAATTTGGATTCTTAAATTAGGTTTTGGAGTTATCGGTAACTGCTGCACATAGACTGCAGGATTTGTGTCTTTTTCCAAGACAATTACCATTGTTCCGTTATAAAAAAAAGGGAAGAAGGAAAATTCCCTACTGTTCAAGTCTCACGTGTTAAACACGTAGGCACCTATATGCAATGCATATAGGCGCTACAAATCAAACAACTATAGGCTAAATACAGGCGCTGCAAATCAAACAACTGATAGGCTTAATAAGCCTCATGTGTTAAATACGTGAGCGCCTATATGCAAAGCATATAGGTGCTGCAATCAAACTATAGGCTAAATAAGCCACACGTGTTAAACACATGAGTGCCTATATGCAAAGTATATAGGCGCTGCAATCAAATAGCTGACAAACTAAATAAACCTCACGTGTTAAACAAGTGAGGGCACCCCCTACGAAGAATTAAATTCTACTCAATAAGGGATCGTTAAATCAAAGATCCAATGGTGATTAAACATAGAGCTTTCTAATCAGGAGGGAAATACTCTGTTAAACAGAAAGTTGGTGGTCAAAAATCTTATGAGATGGAAAATATTTTCCATATCTTTCTAAACAAAGAAAGATTGTGCTCTGTTAAACCGAGTATCCTTGGATTAAAATTCCAATGATGATTAAAATTCACAATTTTTACATAATAAGATTCTGCATATGGGAAAATATTTTCCCAATCTTGTTAAAAAAATAAGAAAAATATGTTCTGTAAAACAAAAACCCTTGGATCAAAGATCCAATGATAGAGAAAATTCCCCAAATCAATTCTGAAACTAATCAAATCAATTAGATTCTCTCAATGAGAGATTTTCTCAGAATTAAACAAACTTCTCTCCACTATATAAAGAACCAAAGACTTCAAGTCTAAGGACGGTGAGTGAACAAAAGGAACCCCCTCAGAAGCTTTTAAAAAAAGATGGAAGAAGAAAGAAAATCTTCAAAAGAAACAGAGAATTTAATTCTCACAGAAGAAGGCTTGTTTCATTGAAGCCCTAGGTAAAAAAAAAACTCAGAGATCATCTTGTCTCTCTTTTGCCTCTCTTAGGGTTTAACCCTTCATGCAAGAACTTAGTTCTTCCTCTGGTTGAGATTTGCAGAAGCAGATCTCCCCACAAATTGAGAATTTAATTCTCATCGGGAGATTCTATCATGCAGATTCAAAAACATAGGGGAAAGAATTGAGTTCAAAGAATTTGATTCTTACAAAAACAAATGAAAGCTAGGGTTTAACCCTATAAAAAGAATTTAATTCTTGCAAAGAATAAGAGGAAAACTTGATTCCCCATCCCTTAGACGATGATAATAATCTGAGACCTTCCAAACCCAAATTCTAATGACTAGAAATGTCATTAATAAGAGATCAAAATCTCCAAGAATACAGAAGAACGGCCTGGTAATTCGTTAGTGTTTAACACTATAACGAGACCTCACGTGTTTTCCACGTGAGTGTTTCTAATGAACAAAAAGAAGCGGTTGAGACCGCCTCACGTGTTTTCCACGCAAGTGCTTAAACGAGGAGCAATGAGCACTTCCTAAGGCAGCCACATGTTTTGCACGCGACCCCCAATCAAGTGCTTAGCACTTCTGTAAAAGGGAGAGGCAATAAAACCAAAGGGCAACGCCCATATTTGGGGCGCCTCACGTGTTTCACACGTGAGCGCCACGAGAACGAAATGCTTAGCACTTATACAAAAAGGGAATAAAACACAAAGAACAGTGCCTACTTTGGGGCGCCTCACATGATTCACACGTGAACGCCTCCAAAGTTCAGTGTTTAACACTGATTCAACGTCTCACGTGGGCATACGTGAGTACTGCATTTACCAGTGCTCAGCACTGAAGAGGTAATTATGGAGACCCAAACCTAGCCACAAATTGGCTAAGTCTTTCAGAGGTCAAAACCTCTTTGATCTCCAAATCGACCGAGCCTTTGTGCTCATGTCTTCCCAAATTGATCTTAGTCTCAAACATGACTAATGATCTTTCAACCGATGATGATATTCATCCCATATCTCCTAAGATAATATTAGTCTAAAAAATGACTAACATTCCTTAGGTCTACAGCAGTACCATCTTTTCCCTCAAATATGGGAATTGGTTCAAGGGTACATCTCTCCACACCTCCGATCCACGTCGTTGTAATTCCTCAACGTCTTCAGAGAGATGGCGGGTCCCGACAACCAACTGCTTTTTAGTGCACTTCCCAAACTGATGTGCATATCCCAAATCAAACCACATCCCAAACTGGACGCATCCCATATCATCATTGCTCATCCCGTCATGTAACAAATACACGTGCACGTAAGATGGACAACGGACCGAGACGTCCTTAAACTAAAATCTCACCTCCAAAATGGTGATCAACGGACCGAGACGTTCTTAAACTAGAATCTCACTTCCAAAATGGTAATTAACGGACCGAGACATCCTTAAACTAGAACCTCACCTCCAAAATGGTGATCAACGGACTGAGACATCCTTAAACTAGAACATCACCTCCAAAATAGTGATCAATGGACTGAGATATCCTCAAACTAGAACTTCGCTTCAAAAATGGCGACAATGGATCGAAATATCCTTAAACTAAGTCAACAGACCCCAAATGCTCTCTTGTTGGATCTGAAACAAAAATAATCCTAAAACCTTGTTAAGTAGATCTTAGCCTCAAATTGGACTAACGGATCCTTAACAAAAGACCAACCGAGCCCCAAATGCTCACATACATTTAAGTCGATCTTAATCTCAAAATAGATTGACGATCCTTAAATAAAAAACCCAAATCTAAGATATACGGATTTGGACTAATCCACGCCCTACGGACGACAACATAAATTAGTCTCCGTATACAATCCACGGGCAACCTAAACAAACAAAAACACACAAGACACAAAGTGAACTTCCGGAGTAGGAGAAAGTGGTTATCACGATGCGATAACGTAATTAACTGCAGGGGCTTGCGCTTGCAGGTAAGAGCGTCCCCATAATCAAAAACCCCTCGCAAACAACGGGGAATCTGACGAAGTTTGCTACAACGGCCGCATCCGTCCAAACCTCTGATATACGGTGCCATAAATAAACTTGGCATGTTCGGAGAGGTGGACGGATAAATCCAAATAGCATATGCCCCCAAATTCGCAAGACGATCCATCCCGGTTCGTCTCTGTTTTCGGCGGTATACAGATACTGGCATGCCCGGTGGGATCTTTTCCTCTTTCTACTCCACACTTCTGTGTCGTGTTCGTGAACAAAATCACGGTTTGTTATGGTTGCCCTTGGGTTTGAGGTATGAAGATTTGGTGTCTTGCTCCCATGCAGGAAATCAATGGCTTCCAACTGCAACGACAACAACAATTTCCGCTCCGCCCTAACTGGAAAAGTGACATACGGGCCGAATGCAGCCTCCATCTTTTCAATACCGGTGGAGCAGGTGACTCAGGCCACCACTGGATTGTTCTTCGGGACCATGCTCCCACCAACAAGCTCCAACGCTTCAGTGCCGCAAGAGGAAGCTCCAAAAAAGTCGGTCTTTGATCGACTTACAACCATCACGGTCCCTCTCAACTGGTCGTCCAAGTCTGCCACCTACGTCTTCAATAGGCTGGGTCAAAACTCAAGTAGGCCCGCAAAGAGGCTCGCGATACCTGAAGGGGCTATCCCAAACAGATAGTCCTCCCAACTCCTGCTACGGGTGAAGTCATCAAAAGTGCTTCCCCTACCAGAAAGCTGGCCTTCGAAAGATTGGTCGTTCCCTCTTAACGGACGTCGGTTTTCATTAGGCTGGCACCAGCAGCAGCCCCTCACCAAAGCCGGGGGTACGACGGAGCCGCTTCCACAACTGAGGTGGTCCTATCTGCAAGGCACGTTCGACGTCGCCACTTGCACCGAGTGAGAAGAGCTGGGGGCAACCCCCCTTCTGGACTCACCCCACCAGCTCCAATGGTGAAAATTGACGCTACTGTTCCAACCGGGAACAGCTTTGATCTGCTTAGGAGGGTGCGCAAGAACTCTCCAACCGCGGTGCTGAACAAATCTTCACTGCCTGCTGAAAACATGACACAGGCAAAACTGGAGCAACCTCCTTAGCGGCCGTCCTCCTAATTCCACAGGATCTGGCGGAAAGTCCAGGATTTTGTTATCAGCAAAGACCACTCTCGTCGACCGGGGAAAATGAATGCTCGGCAAGAAGAGGATCATCCCTCCACCATACCACGAAGTGTATCGTCCACATGGGTGCTGATTGTTATAAATTTCTTGATTGGATGTAAAAGTATCGAAATAGTAAAGAAATCACAATCAAAAATTAATTGACCGCAATCAACTACGGTGTCGGATTGTAGATTGTAAGTGAGTGCGGATCGTCCACAGGGAAAGTGTAATCGTTCGTCTTTTGAATTAGATGAGTTGAAACATTAAAGAAAAGAAAACAAAACAATTCAAGATTTGTATTTAAAGTTCAAGAAAGAGAAAAACCTAGATCTAAGAAAGCATTAAAAGATAGAATCAAGAATTGATCGTTTGATAATTTTTCCAAACCAAATCTCAAGAATCGAAATGAGGCTCGTAGGAACCGATCGGATCTATAGATGTGATGTAATCTTACAATTACGTATTCTTATCCTTCGATGAATTGATACTAGATCGATGATGATCGATGAGAATTAGGGATTTCTTGTGAAACTAGGGTTTCATCTTATCCCTTGTTCTTTCGTCGATATCATTCACATTCTAGCCTCTAGTAAATTCAAGAAACGATCGTAGATCCCTAATTTCGAGCGATCACAATCAAGAAAGCATCGCAACGAAACTAGGTCATCGATTCTTGAACTTGCTAGGGTTTACAAAACTCGTAGGACTTAAAAATAGTATTAAGATTTGTTACATCATCATTCTACAATCGTCTCGACTCCTTTACGAGCGGAGTTTCACTCAAACATCACAACAAGAGCAACAATTACAAATTGAGATCTAATCATGATGCAAGAATTAAAAGAAAGCAAGATTAAAGAAATTCACCTTTTATTTATATCAACAATTTAGTTACATTCGCTCAAGAACTACAAGAGGAAGAACTTGATCGTCGACTTGGCTTCGCTCGTCTCCGTGGATCGCGGATCGGCTTGGATCACTTGCCCGATTGAAGATCGGCTCGGCTCCTAAAAGGTTGAAGGCTTCTCGCTTGATTTGGTACTCAAGATCTTGGATTTGGAGTGGAATTAGGGGTTAGGGTTTCGCACAAGCCTTGTCACTAGACTTGTGGAAGAAGATGATGAAAGAGGGAATTATTTAACTAATGAAGATTAAAGATCTAATGAAGATTAAAGAACTAATGAACCACCTCAACCCTTAGATTTAGGCTCCTATTTATAGATAACTAACCCTAGATCTAGGATTTCAAATTCTAGGTTTCCCTCCAAAAGTTTGTTGAGGGAATTCAAATTTCCCTCCAAAAGTTAGTTAGGGGAGAAGCTTCTAGATGTAATTAGTTAGGAGGAGCTTCTAGAAGAGGATTAATTTGGAGCTTAATTTAGGATTAGCCTTCTTAATCTTCTTTGCTGATCTGGCAGTAGCTTCTGGAAAATTATAGAATTTGACATATCATAATGAACTGTGGGCCCTGAGATAAGAATTCTGCTCTGAAATTGTACTGCTGACGTGGCATAGGAGGCGCGTTTCCGCGGCATAATACCCCTATCCGCGGCGTTTCCGCGGCTGACGTGGAGACTTAGAGCTTGGGCTCTCTGTTGCTTCTTGGGCCTGAGTTGTGGGCTTTTATTTTATATACAGAATTGTCTAATTCCTTCTGCACTGCTACCAGATCTGAAAGTATGGAGTTGGTGTAATGTTGATCAGCTCTTTGGTTTTTCTTCCGTATTTTCCTGCATAGACTCAAGACAAGTGTTGCGCAAATACAGAAATGATGCGATGCCATGAAATGCGGTTAATTTCCTTTAAAGTGTCGGTTAAAAAGTCTAATACATGCAATCTCATATTTTGTGACGGATTTGCTAATATGTAGAATATGAATGCCGAACACTTCTAAATGTATGCAAATGTTAAGGAAATTGCCGGCTAAAATATACAATATTTTCGACTGATCAAATACCCCCAAACTTAATTTCGATCGTCTCGAGCAAATGTTTTATTAAAAAGAGAAGGAAAAAATAAAGAAAGAGAAAAAACTAACTAGCACACTTTCGTAGGCAACACGATTGCACTGAGCACGTGCAACAAGCCTTTAAACCTCTAGGTGTCCCTAGTAGGAGGAGTGTTGTCTCCTGAGGGTTTTCAGCGGATTGCACCCACAAAATCCAAAGCAAGATCATGAATATTACATTTAAAGAAAAGAATCGTAAAAGAAAAGCTTTGAAAATTAGGGTTTCCAACCAAGCTAGCTTTTCGGTTGTCATGAGCCCTATCTTAATGGTCATGAAAAGATGTTAGAAATCACGTCCTCCCTCAATAAAACATCGTCTTATTCTTCATTCCTATCTTTCTTCCAAACATCGATCATATCACCCTGCGTGTGTGTAAAGGACATCCCTACACCCGGAGAATTCAATTCAAGCTATCATACTCTTGCCCATCAGCCTCAGTACTTTTTAATCAATGAATATTTAGACGAAATTGCTCACACACTTTCATGCGACCGTTAATACTTCTTGAGGTACTAACCGACCGATTACTCATGTGCTTGCTTATTTGGTGTATTTTCCTCGTCTTGCACCACCTTAGGTATAGCAGTGACTCCCAGACCAGTTGGCCTTAGGGCACTAGATGAAAAGGCACCCTTGCTATATATTTTTTTTATTTCCCTCGGTGATAACAAAACCAGTGTCCATTTTTCTCACTATATTTTTTTTTCTCATACTTTTGGCTTTAAGACAAGAGCATTTCAAGGTATCCTCTACTATCCCAGGCTTTAAGACGTGTGTAAGTGCGAATAGCAGGGTATCAACGTTCAAAATGTTTGGCTTCCAGAATAGAAACTATTTTTCAGACTTATTTTTATCCTCAGATTAGTGACGTCCTTCATCTTACTAACCCTTGGGACAACGGCTCATAACTACTTATTACTAGTTCGTATAAGAAAACTTCTAATTTTCTTAGTTTTCTTAAATTCTTCTAATCTCATGGATGCAATTTTTCACTATCTAAACTTCCATTATCTTATTTATGTACAAAAATATTTTTATCTTTTTGAAAATTTTTAAATTTTTATAGGTTTTCGAAAATGTTTTGTGCTTATGCAAATGATATGCAAATGATGCGAAAATAAGCACAAACCTCCCCCAAAGTTGTTTTCAACAGTGTCCTCACTGTTGCCTTCTGCTAAATCTCGAAAAACCTGTAAGCTTGGGAGGAATTTATTAGTGTGGGCAAAATATTTAAGTGAAGATCCTCCCCCAAACTTAATTTTGGCTCAAAATTTTTGTAAAATTTTCTTTTTAGGAGCCCGATCATTCCCCCCCAAACTTAAGCAATGTTAATCTTTGAAAATCATATGAGGGGGTCAAAAAATCATTGGTCGATGCCAAGCTTTGCAAAGACCGAACGTTAACACCAACCATTCAAAAATTTTATCAATGCAGTGCTCTGGTTGGTGGAAGAAGAAGTGGGGAAAGGTTAAGTGGTGGAATAGAATGTGTGTGCGTCTTGTTTTGGAGAGACGATGCAGTGTATGTGATGGATTACTCGCATTCTTTTTACAGTTCAGAAGAAGGGGTGGAGGTTCAATTTCAGTGATTGGGACATGATTCATCTCAACACCCGTGTCATTTAAAAATGCGAGTTCATCAGCGAAAATCTCCTCAAAAGTTCCATCTATACCCCGATGAATAATGTCATTACAAAGTGCGGGGTGATTTTCAGACTCTAAAAGCAGTTCATAATCAGTGTTAATTGTTGACCCGGACATCTCGGTGGAAGAGTCCGTATGTGTATGATACATAATTGGGTCAAACAATAACATATGAAAAGAGTCAAGATCGGTATCAGGAGGATCATCAAATTCGCTGCTGTCGACATCCATTAAGTCGACAGAACAGACCTGAGCAGTAGGTTCGGAGGGTACACTTCCCAACTTGTAAATGTTCAGTTCTATTGACCTATTCCCGAAAGATAGGGTCATAGAACCGTTACGACAGTTGATAATAGCATTGGAAGTGGCCAAAAAGGGGCGACCTAAAATCACCGGAATTTGATTCCGTGGGTTCGCTACAGGTTGTGTATCAATTACAATAAAATCTACCGGGAATATAAATTCTCCGATTTTTATTAACACATCCTCCAGTTCACCCCTAGGTTTGGTGATTGATCGGTCAGCCATCTGGAGAGTGCAATTGGTTGGCTTCAACTCTCCGATTCCTAGTTGCTCATAAACAGAATATGGAAGCAAGTTAACACTAGCGCCAAGGTCTAGTAGAGCACGGTTAATGTGTTTTTCCCCAATAGAAACGGAAATAGTAGGATATCCTGGATCCTTACGTTTCCTCGGTAATTGTTGGGGGAAAGCCGTGTCTATTGTTTTTTCCATAAAAATCTTTTTGGGCACTGAATTCTTCCTCTTCCTAGTGCACAAGTTCTTAAGAGTTTTCGCATAAGACGGAACTTATTGGATGGCATCTAGGAGAGGGATGTTGGTGTTTACTTGCTTAAAAATGTTCATGATCTTCTCCATATGTGGACTCGGTGTGTTAGCTCTTAACCGATTAGGATAAGGTGCTTTAGCAATAAGCGCTGGGTCCATCATAGGAGAAGAAAGTGTGTGTGGAATCGATCCCAGAATAGAAGTGGGGATCGTCCGTGGAGGGGTAAAAGAGGTGGGCTGTAGTGGCGAGCCTTTTGGGAAATGGAGAATAGGCTCGGAAGAAGATGGTGGGGTAGAAGAACTGGGGTTAGAAGTGTGTGTGTGAGGAAAGGTCTCAGCCGGGGTTCTATTGATTGATTTTTCAGTATCATCAAACTCTTCCCCAAGGTGATGGTCAAGCACTCTTCCAGATCTCAACGTGATCTCATCCACATGATGTGAATAGCCAGAATTGGGTAAAGGTTGAGCTGGAAGTTTCCCTTTCTCCCTTGCACTCATTTCAGCTTTTAAACGTGCAATTTCTTCTTCCATCGATTTAATACTCTCGCTTTGGGACGCAGAGTTTTTCTTTATATAATCGACAGAAGACTTCATTTCAGCCGAAACTTGCATGATATTTGTTAAGACCAAATTCATGCATTGTGCAAATGAATAGGATTCATCCGTTCCGGTCAACTGCAAAGGATTAGATGGTGCAAAAGTGTTGACCGGATTTTGAAAATTTTGTGCTTGAAAGGGGTGCTGACTCAATTGTGGTTGCTGTTGTGGTGGAGGGGCCCCTTGGAAATTGTTTTGGGTTGGAACCGTGTTTTGAAATTGGGATTGGTTCCAATCAAAGTTAGGGTGATTCCTCCAACCCTGATCATATGTGGAGGAAGATGGATTGTTTCTAGGTCTTTGAAATGATGCATTGGTATACTCAGGACCTTGAAACGGACATTCTTCCGTCAAGTGAGACGGATCAGAACAGCATCCACATACAGTTTTGGAGAGTGATATTTGACTTAGGGCGGCTAAAAATTTGTTTTCCATAGTCTCGAGTTTCTTTTGCATAGCTGAAATGTCAGCTCTAACTCCTATGGAAATATCATTGCCATCCCTAGACGATTGACTCACACCCTCTCACTGTAAAGATTTTTCAGCGAAATTTTCTAGAAAGTTCCAGGCTTCCCCATCATCTTTGGTCATAAAATTGCCTTGACACATTGATTCAAGGGTCTGTCTTGTGTAAGGAGTAATGCCCTCATAAATGATTCGGCACAATTCCCATCTCGGGATGCCGTGATGTGGACATTGGACTAACAGATCCTTGAAGCGGTCAAGACATTTTGAAAATGTTTCATTTGGAAGCTGGGTGAATTGATAGATTTCGCTACGGATTCGAGCTGTTTTGTGATGTGGGTAGAATTTCTTAAGGAATGCTTTGACGAATTCGTCCCAATTTGAAATGGAATGTGCGGTAGTGTTATATAGCCACTTCTCGGCTAAATCGCACAAAGTGAATGGGAGAAGACGTAGACGGAAAGCATCCACAGAAAGCTGTGAAGTACCCATCATTGCGCATACATTTTCAAATTTCGTGATAAACACGTATGCGTCTTCAGACTCGAGACCGTGAAATTTTGGTAGAAGGTTGATGTATTGGGGTTTTATTTGAAAATTTTCCCTGTTGGCTGGTGGTGTGGAAAGACAGGTGGAAAGTGGGCCTCGTGTAGGATAACACCTCTCTAGGAGAGAGATGCGAGGTGGATTCTGCGCACCAACTGACGGCGGCAGAGTAGTGGAAAAGAAGTTCGATGGAGGTGGATCCATCGATGTGGGTGTGGTGGTGGGTAAAAGAGAAGGAAATGTAGAAATACCGACTTTTGGGTCGATGAGGGAACGCGGACTAACAGGCACTAGAATCCCGTTGTCCAGCCTATCTTGTACTAAAAAGGGTTAGTACAAGTGGCAGCGTGAATTTATAATTAGGGAAAATGATGAATGCGGTGTTTGTTTTGAAAAGATTGATACGGATTTTTGAAAATATGATGCAACAAAACAAATGCAACACACAAAACCCTAGAATCTAATGGTCACCTAGGTCCGGCTCTAGACCGCTCCTAACTGCCAAAAGACAAGTCGCAGGATAAATCCTCCACTGCCTCTTTGTTCCCCTGTGGCCGGATAAGTGCCAGGTAAGTGGGAAGGAACCACCACTACAGTGGGCCTAATTAATAACCACTAGCCTTAGACACACTCGCCTTAGGCACCACAAGAAAACGCGGATAAGCAATGAATTACCCACGGCCTTCTCTTGTCCTAATTGAGCGCGACGGTCCTTAGAGTCATCTCTAGATTTCTTTTAATTAATGAGGGTAAATGAGGATGCAAGTTTGTGATTTTCGGGGCCTAGGAAGGGTAATGAAATCCCCACCTAATTTGGATTTGGTCGTGCCCCTTAAATTTCCGTATTAATATGCAACAACCACAAGAATCAAAACACGCACAAATTTTATTTTGCCTTGCGGCGCTGCGATTTATTTGCAAAGAAAACCTGCACAAAATATTAGTTGGAGCAGACAGAGGAGAATGTAAGAAAGATAGTAGCTTACAGAGAAAGTTTGGCACAGAGATCAATTCAAGAAAGCACGGAACCGCCGCGAATTATGGGTTTCTGCCGCGGAAGGGCGGTCAGATGTTGGGATCAGTGCACAGAATTTCTTCAGCAAGCTCCTATACAATTCCTCAGCTCTCTGGAATATTCATAAAAATTTTTCTCCAGCTCCAATGATTCCAGATTTTCTCGCAATAAATCACAACACGCGTATTAGTGTTTGCACGAATTTTGATCTAAAAATTATGATGAAATAAATTGTTCAACTCAAATTTCAAAATACGAACTATTAGCGCACTATCCCCGGCAACGGCGCCATTTGATTGTTATAAATTTCTTGATTGGATGTAAAAGTATCGAAATAGTAAAGAAATCACAATCAAAAATTAATTGACCGCAATCAACTACGGTGTCGGATTGTAGATTATAAGTGAGTGCGGATCGTCCACAGGGAAAGTGTAATCGTTCGTCTTTTGAATTAGATGAGTTGAAACATTAAAGAAAAGAAAACAAAACAATTCAAGATTTGTATTTAAAGTTCAAGAAAGAGAAAAACCTAGATCTAAGAAAGCATTAAAAGATAGAATCAAGAATTGATCGTTTGATAATTTTTCCAAACCAAATCTCAAGAATCGAAATGAGGCTCGTAGGAACCGATCGGATCTATAGATGTGATGTAATCTTACAATTACGTATTCTTATCCTTCGATGAATTGATACTAGATCGATGATAATCGATGAGAATTAGGGATTTCTTGTGAAACTAGGGTTTCATCTTATCCCTTGTTCTTTCGTCGATATCATTCACATTCTAGCCTCTAGTAAATTCAAGAAACGATCGTAGATCCCTAATTTCGAGCGATCACAATCAAGAAAGCATCGCAATGAAACTAGGTCATCGATTCTTGAACTTGCTAGGGTTTACAAAACTCGTAGGACTTAAAAATAGTATTAAGATTTGTTACATCATCATTCTACAATCGTCTCGACTCCTTTACGAGCGGAGTTTCACTCAAACATCACAACAAGAGCAACAATTACAAATTGAGATCTAATCATGATGCAAGAATTAAAAGAAAGCAAGATTAAAGAAATTCACCTTTTATTTATATCAACAATTTAGTTACATTCGCTCAAGAACTACAAGAGGAAGAACTTGATCGTCGACTTGGCTTCGCTCGTCTCCGTGGATCGCGGATCGGCTTGGATCACTTGCCCGATTGAAGATCGGCTCGGCTCCTAAAAGGTTGAAGGCTTCTCGCTTGATTTGGTACTCAAGATATTGGATTTGGAGTGGAATTAGGGTTAGGGTTTCGCACAAGCCTTGTCACTAGACTTGTGGAAGAAGATGATGAAAGAGGGAATTATTTAACTAATGAAGATTAAAGATCTAATGAAGATTAAAGAACTAATGAACCACCTCAACCCTTAGATTTAGGCTCCTATTTATAGATAACTAACCCTAGATCTAGGATTTCAAATTCTAGGTTTCCCTCCAAAAGTTTGTTGAGGGAATTCAAATTTCCCTCCAAAAGTTAGTTAGGGGAGAAGCTTCTAGATGTAATTAGTTAGGAGGAGCTTCTAGAAGAGGATTAATTTGGAGCTTAATTTAGGATTAGCCTTCTTAATCTTCTTTGCTGATCTGGCAGTAGCTTCTGGAAAATTATAGAATTTGACATATCATAATGAACTGTGGGCCCTGAGATAAGAATTCTGCTATGAAATTGTACTGCTGACGTGGCATAGGAGGCGCGTTTCCGCGGCATAATACCCCTATCCGCGGCGTTTCCGCGGCTGACGTGGAGACTTAGAGCTTGGGCTCTCTGTTGCTTCTTGGGCCTGAGTTGTGGGCTTTTATTTTATATACAGAATTGTCTAATTCCTTCTGCACTGCTACCAGATCTGAAAGTATGGAGTTGGTGTAATGTTGATCAGCTCTTTGGTTTTTCTTCCGTATTTTCCTGCATAGACTCAAGACAAGTGTTGCGCAAATACAGAAATGATGCGATGCCATGAAATGCGGTTAATTTCCTTTAAAGTGTCGGTTAAAAAGTCTAATACATGCAATCTCATATTTTGTGACGGATTTGCTAATATGTAGAATATGAATGCCGAACACTTCTAAATGTATGCAAATGTTAAGGAAATTGCCGGCTAAAATATACAATATTTTCGACTGATCAGGTGCCTGTTATAACGGCACCTTCAACTTCGACCTCCCACAAAAGGAGAAGGCCGGAGAAAATTCCACTGCCCGCAGCAAATTCCAAAGGCAATGGACCCAAACGTCCCAAGTATGGGGGCATGATAGTGCACATGATTTACATGGCTTCCGGAAAAGAGGAAAGCCGTGCTTCCATGGGTCATCGACCGCAAACTTGGTCGTTAACAAAGTCTCAGGAGCAACAACAAAAGCTCCAGGAGATGCTGACGAAAATGGCAGCATTCACCGGACAGAAAGAAAGTCCGGAGACAGCATCAGAACAGCGCCAGGAGCAGGAGACCGACACAGAGTTCCTGCGAAGGGTGCTTGAAAGAAAGGATACGGAGGCTGTAGAAAAGGCTGCTAATATAAAGCAGATGGCACTCCTATTCCAAGACATGGTTGGAATGATGATCCAGCCAGAACCTCCAGCTGAAGACCCGCCGATAATTATCGAGGACGACAAAGAGGAAACATCAAATCCTCTTCCGGCTTTATCAACAGCCATGGAGGAAACGATCTCCAAATCTGCCCTTGATGATTACATAGCTCAACAAATACGAGCCCATCAGGCAAGTGAAGCGGCAGGCCAAGTCGTAAGAACTGAGCGACCGTACCCAGGTTGGTACGATCAAATCAAGTACCCGTCGGGATATACGATCCCTAAATTCCATGTGTACAAAGGGACAGGCAACCCGCATCAGCACGTCGCTCAGTTCAGAGCTTTGTGCAGCAATACTGGAGGCAATGACAAATTGCTGCTTCGCCAGTTCGTTGGCAGCCTGTCGGAAACAACATTCGAATGGTACTCGGAGCTCCCAAATGACTCCGTCAAAACATTCAAGGAAATGGAACTGCTATTTACGCAGCGGTTCACCAGCGTAAGCGAGCGTATCCCGATCACTGCATTAATCAATGCCAGGGTGAAGCCAGGAGAGACCTGGGTTCAATACGAAATCCGATGGCGGAACCTCTGGTCAAAATGCGAACAACGCATCGAAGAAGCTCCTGCCGTGGGCATGTTCATCGGGACTCTCGATCCTCAAGCGACTGTGTCCCAGTTCATGACGTTCTTTAAGCCGACCACCTTCCAGGCTTTGATCGACAAGTTGGCCCAAATGGACCAGATGCGCCACAGAACTTCCTCTTCAAAAATGGACCCTCGGAATGTAAAGGGTAAACGGAAAGCGGCCTTCATTGCCAACACTCAACAGCAACCGAGTGACCCGAAACCGGTGACTCGCCAAAACAACGCGCGCCCGTGCCAATCCTTGGAAGAGAAGCTAGGACGAGCTTACTCATTTCCCCGTGATAAAACGAGGAGACCATTCGAGCTAGTAGTGCGCAACAAACTTATTACATTGCCAGACCCAAAACTTCCACCGCAGCCCGGTAACGTCAACAATTCCAACTACTGCTCCTATCATAGAATGGTGAGCCACCCCATTGAGAATTTCTACAACTTCAAGAATTGGGTCGAGGACCAGTACCGCCAAGGGAAATTCGCGCTGTCAGAGAACTGAAGGGTGAACCCACCACAGAGGCATGCTCCTAAAAAGGTGGATATGCCAAGGGCATCATGTTCGTTTGTGAAAGAAGCTCCATGGGAAGTTGTCCTTTCAGCTAAAACCAAAAGAATGCTGAAGGATCTTCAAGCATGTCCGGCGATCGGGTGGAAAAGCCCACTGGAGCCCGAGATCATTGAGGGGATGCTGAAACCGCGTCCCACACCGAAAATTGCTAACAATGGGCAAAACACCCAGGTCAAGCCTTCAAAGTCTTCGAAAAGAAAGAAGAAGACCAAGAAGCTCATGCAGCCTGACGACAAGCGCACGGACCTGCAAAAGTATATCGACGCGCTGGAGGAGTACAACCAGAAGGCGCGGACCCCAGTCACCCTCAAAGAGTTTCTCAACCATATACTGGGGAACGGAGATAGTGACGATGATGAGGGAAATGGCTCATCGGGAGAAACCGAAGATTATGTAGCAAGTTTTCACATGGTTTCTTATTCGTCGTCAAATGGCGAAGAAGCTCCCTCGGTGTTAGAAAACAACGCAGAGGAACTGGGGGCAGGACCGGTGCCAAAATCCCTGGAACTGACAGAAGACCCAATTGACAGGTTGCTAAATGAAGCTTTTCAAAAGAGTAGAACTGACCGAGAACGTGAAACGACCATATACGAAAAGGCCTAGCATCGACGTCAGGATGAAGAAGATGCAGCGATGGGGAGTCACAAAGTACTCCAACCAGACCGAAGCACACCTGCGGCAAACAAAAGCAGTTTTAAGAAGAAGAAACGGTTCGCCAAAGCCCTGTCAATGGGGATGAAGCTGCCATCTCTCAAGGGAAATATTCCCGGGGCCACATACCTCAATGGAGAAATTTCACATCCGAACTATATCCTATATCATCGGAGGGTCACCCACCCCACCAAAGAGTGCAATGCCTTCAAGAAGTGGTGGCAAGGATATGCTTCCCATCAACAACACTTCAAGAGGATGAAGTGTGAAGCTCGTCGACAGCGAAAAAGTGCGACGAATACGCGTGAGAAAATGACTGGCAACCGTCATATGGTTGGTATTAGTTCGACAAAAGGAAAATCCCAAGTTCTTACATTCGGGAGCGATTCTGAGGAAGAAATAACCCTCGGCCCTCTCTTCAAAGAATCCACCTCCGGAAAAGAGGAAGAGGAGAAGAACTATAAGAACATTCAGCTGCGTAATCTTACGCTACCTGAGAAGAACCTCGGGCCTACAAACAAAGGTTTGAGCAAAAGAGACAAGGGGAAAGAAAAAGTCCATGAGGAAATTGCCTTCGATGATAGAGTCATCGAAGAGCTCGCAGCCACAGACCCGCCTAAGAAAAATAAAGTGGATTACAATGTCCTGGCACATCTGAGGAAGCTACCCTCATAACTGAGCATATTGTATGCTCTCCTCCTGTCCAAAGAAGCAAGAGATTCTATAATCAGGGCATTACAGGAGCCCGATCAGTTCCAAGCTTTCCTTGCAGAAGAAAAGATGAAGGACGAGCTGGCAGAGATTCATACAGCCGACATTACATTCGGCGATGAAGATGTCACTGGGTACTGCCACGACATTAAGATAGGGAAGATCCTGGTCGACAACGGGTCCTTTGTCAAGCTTCTTAACGTGAAAGTGCTGAAGGAGATTTGCATGAACGTTCAGCTCCTGGCTTGGGACAAAATCACCATCTCAGGGTTCGACTCACAGTTATCATGGACGCTTGGGTCCGTAATATTGACGTTAGGTTTCGGGCTACTCGTCGCTGACATCAAATTTCATGTCATCAACGCTAAGACTTGCTACAACGCTCTGCTCGACAGGTCTTGGTTACACGAGTACAACATCATCCCTTTTACACAGCATAAGTATTTCAAAGACGGCCTCGAGTACACCGTTACGGGGGAGCTAAGCCCATTCTCCATAAACGAAGTCCAAAAATATGAAGACGCAAAGTACTTCCTACCAGACTTCAAAGAAACGGAAAGATGTCATAAGCCGGAGAAACAACAAAAAGCCGTCGCCACTATTCCGATCTTTGGGAGCGATACCGAAGAGGATGAAGAGATAGTTTACTTGGGGCAACCCCAAGGCAACAGGCCCGAACCATCTACTCCTATTTTGGTCTTTGGCAGTGACTCTGAGGACGAGGTCAACGCCGTGTTCTCTGTTCGTCCGTTAGCACAAACCGTTGCTAGAGCTGATCAGAGTTTACAAATCACCATGGTCCGCAGCGGCATCACAGGGAACTTGATGCGCTCAATACATACAGCATACAAGAGCTTCAGACTTTCTACGTCTCTTCTAGGCAAAGATGTGAAAAGGCGATCATCTTCTATCAATCTACGGAAACCAAAGTGGAGAAAGAAGTCTAGCATGGTGCCGAGCTTGCGCTTGACAGGCTTCAACCAATCCGTCTGCCCAGATATTACGCAGAGGGATTGAAAAGGCTATTAAGATGCTAAGGCGTACCCTTCAAACAAACCGCTCGACAAGCACAGTTCTACAACAAGATTTGGGACGTTCCCCGGACTCAGCGAAAGATGCCCAATAGGAGGATGGAGACGACTGGGCTTAGATATGTTTGGTCCAAGAAACGGGAGCGATTCCATGGCTGCCATATCATAGATAACTTCGGTGGGGAAGGGAATGCTTTTCCAGATAGCGCTGATATTGAACCAGAGCGAGAGCCTGTCGTAAGAATGCTAAGTCCTTCATTCGAAGAACAAATTGATAAGATAATGAGAGAAGCCGGTGAAAAGGTTCGGGATGACCACAGCCGCGAAATGGACATTTACGAAAAGGCCAAGACGCAGCGTCTCACTCAGCAGTCTGTGGAAAGAGAAGATTATGATGCTCTTCATTCTCAGCCCGCTGTGCGTTCTCGCGACAAGAAAAAAGCCCGACACAGAGGAAAAAACATGTTAGAGAATGAGAATGACGTTCTAAAACAGCAAAGCAGATCCAAGAAGCCATGCAATCGAGAAAAAAATCAGCTGGAATCCGTCTTTTATGAAGAAGATGGGTCGGAAATACTCTTTTCCCCGAGACAAGACAAGGAAAATATTCAACCTTGTCATGAAGCATCAAATTATGACGCTTTCGGAGTCTCGGCATCCTGAACAAATAAACGAGATCCATCATCCGGATCATTGCTCCTATCACCGAGCAATAGGTCATCCCCTTGAAGACTGCTTCACCTTCAAAGACTGGGTCGAAAACCGGTATCAATAAGGCAATTTCTCTTTGTCTGACAGATGGAGGGTAACCCCGCCACAAAAGCATGAGCTAAAGAGGACCTATACCGTGAGGATAGGATCAGCTCAACGTCAAGACTGGAAGCAAACCCATACCTGCCATGTGGTAACACTCTCAAAGGAGGAAGGGCACTAGACTATAGACGACTCCTTCAAGTGCTTCGCAAATGAAGACGAGGATGAGGTGATCTCAGAGTTTCCACCAGCACCAAAAGAGCTGGAAAATGGGATACACACTACGGCGGACAACCTGAGAAAAATCGACTTGAGGACGGAAAACGAGCCGAGACCCACGTTCGTCAGTGAGCTTTTGTCTAAAAAACAGGTGGCCACACTAAAGGATTTTCTCATGAAATATAAAGACTGTTTCGCATGGAACTATTCCGAGATGCCGGGACTAGATCCAGAAATAGCGGTGCATAAACTGGCTATATCATCGAACGTCAAGCCAGTCAAACAGACGCCAAGAAGAACGCGGCTTGAACTCGAGATGAGTATCAATGCCGAAGTCAAGAAACTAATTGACTCCGGCTTTATACAAGAAGTTCAGTATCCCGACTGGATTGCCAACATTTTCCCGGTGATGAAGAAAAATAGGACAGTGCGCATCTGCTTGGACTTTCGGGACCTTAACAAAGCTTGTCTGAAGGATGACTTCCCAGTACCTGTTCCCGAGCTGATGATCGATAACACGTCCACTCATTAGGTCTTCTCCTTCATGGACGGATCTTCAGGATACAATCAAATAAAAATGCATCCTGAAGACCAAAAGCGCACCGCCTTCCGAACTCCACTAGGCATATTCTGCAATAAAGTGATGCCCTTCGGTTTGAAGAACGCAGGCGCTACCTACTAGAGGGCCATGACGAAGATCTTCGATGACCTCATACATGAGATTGTCAAATGCTATATTGATGACCTTATGGTTAAAAGCAAATCGTACGAGGAGCACTGGAAACATCTGAACATAGTGTTCCAGCATCTTCAGAAATATAATCTAAAGATGAATCCTCTGAAATGTGCAATTGGAATCTCCTCAGGAAAATTCCTAGGATTCATCATACGACACCGAGGCATCGAAATAGACCCATCAAAGATCAAGGTGATTATGGAAATTCCCACACCAAGAACTCTAAAACAACTGCGGTCTCTCCAAGGAAAGCTCGCGTATATCTGTCGGTTCATAACCAACCTCTCCGGCAAATGCCGTCCTTATAGCCATCTAATGAAGAAGGGGACACCATTTGTTTAAGATCACAAATGCCAAAGTGCACTGGTCAAAATCAAGCAATACCTACAGAACCCGCCGGTACTGATCGCTCTGGTCAAAGGAAAGCCCCTCATCCTGTACACAACGGCCTTTGAAGGTTCTCTAGGCGCGCTATGGGCACAGGAGAACGATCAGGGAAAGGAGAGAGCTCTCTACTATTTGAGTCGAGTTCTCCTGGGGGCAGAAAAAAATTACTCCCCTATCGAAAAGCATTGTCTGGAACTGATCTTCACGATAACGAAGCTTAGGCACTACGCCTTGGCACATGAAGTTCATCTCATATCAAAGGTGGATACTCTCAAATGTTAGATGTCAAGGGCCATACTAACAGGAAGGCTTGGCAAATAGGCCCTCCTCTTGATAGAGTTCTCGATAACGTATTGACCCCTCAAGGCAGTGAAAGGTCAAGCTATCGCTGACTTTCTCGCTGAGCATCCGATACCAGCGGATTCTCCCTTAAATTACGAATTGCCAGACTAACACGCATTCGACACAATCGAAGGGGAGAAGGAAGAAAATAATGTCCAATGAGCCTCTATTTCGATGGAACATCTTCCATGAAGAAGCGGAAGCATAACACCCCTATAATCAAAGCCGGTGTGGGCCTCATCTTTATAACTCCGCAAGGAGGGATAATGCGTTTTGCCCTTTCCTTAACAGAATCAAGAACAAACAATGAGGCTGAATATGAAGCTTTGATAGCGGGTCTTGAGATTGCTGTCGATATGGGAGTCAAAAACCTCCTCATATATGGAGACTCCCAACTGATCGTTAATCAAGTTAATGGCAACTATCAGACGTGCAAACCAGAGTTGATAAAATATAGTAGGAGGGTGCAGCAACTGCTGACACAAATCCTCTCCTACATCCTGGAAAGCATACCGCGTGCGGAAAATAGCAAGGCGGATGCATTAGCCAAGCTTGCTAAGGAACTGGCTGACGAAAACCTCGATGACGTAAGGATCGTTGTGCAAAGTCGCCGGGTTCTCACGCCAGCAGAAATATCTTTGGAAGATTTAACAGAGTCTTCTAAAGGAAAGGAAGTGACTGAAAAAGCATTCTTCTAAATAGAGGACGAAGAAAAGGCTGAGGATCGGAGAGAAGTCTTCGTAGACTACTTCAAATCCCATCGAAAGCCCAAAGATGCGTCATCAAGATATCAGCTCATGAAACGAGCTCTGTCTTTCGCCTTCATCAATGACACTCTATATAAGAGACCATTCGACTGTTTGTGGCTGGGATGCCTGGGACAAGAAGAAGCAAGGAGAGTCGTCCAAGAAACCCATGACGGACTCTGCGGTTCTCATCAAGCCGGACCAAAGATGAAGTTGAAGATCAAAAGAATGGGTTACTACTGGCCCACAATGATTCAGGACTGCCTCGAATATGCGAAGCAGTGTCACTCGTGCCAAATTCACGGGAACTTCATTCACCAGCATCCAAATTCGCTACACCCAACAGTAGCTAGCTGGCCGTTTGAAATGTGGGGAACCGATAAAATCTGCCCCATTGAACCAGCGTCATCCAAAGGACATCGGTTCATACTGGCAACGACCGATTACTTCTCTAAGTGGACGGAAGCAGTACCACTAAGGGAGGTGAAGACGGAGAATATCCTCCACTTCTTCAAGACGCATATCATCTATCGGTTCGGCACTCCGCGACGGAGAACCTCGGATAATGGGCCAGCCTACAGGAGGCATAAAATCAGCCGCTTTGCAGAGCAGTATAAAATAGACTGGAGATACTCCTCTGTCTATAATCCCCGAGCCAACGGTCTAGCTGAAGCTTTTAACAAGACCTTGACCAAGATTATAAAGAAAACGGTGTCCAGAAACAAAATGACTGGTACGAGAGACTGCACGAAGCTCTGTGGGAGTACAGAACGACGTTCAAAATGGCTACGAATACAACACCATAGCGTTGGTATTCGGCACTGAAGCAGTCCTTCCTTTGGAAATAGAACTCGCTTCTCTATGAGTAGCGGTTCGATACGAGCTGATGGATGAAGAAAATGCCCATCTTCGGCTTGAGGAGCTCGATGCCCTCGATGAAACTCGCCTCGTGGCGCAGCAAAACCTGGAAGCTTACAAAGCATGGATGACGCGCTCATACGAAAGAATGACTAGGCTGAGAACATTCCGTCAAGGCGAACTCGTGCTAGTCGTCTAAAGATCTATGATCTCCAATCGTGAAAAACGGGAGAAATTCGAGCCAAACTATGAAGGCCCGTACATCATAGACAAGGTCTACCAAGGTGGGGCCTACTTTCTCGTGGATATGCATGGTG
Source organism: Agapanthus africanus (assembly GCA_030015575.1). NCBI lineage: Eukaryota > Viridiplantae > Streptophyta > Magnoliopsida > Asparagales > Amaryllidaceae > Agapanthus > Agapanthus africanus. Next base: position 88,533,720 of record JASDDO010000026.1, on the reverse strand, counting down.
AAAGACCCTTCCGGCCAATAAACGGTCGATTCCTTAAGAAATACTACGCTTGACGAGCCATGACTTAGGTCAACGATAGATGACGACGCCCGTATCCGCTCGCTATCTTCCTGAGTCAAAACTCTAAAAGTAGTATCCAAAAGAATTTTCGCCCCAAACATAGCAACGACGGACCGAAATGTCCTTAAACTAAACGTTGCCTTTAAAATGGCAACAACGGATCGTAATATCCTTAAACTAAAACTTCACCCTGAAAATGGTGATAATGGACCGAAATGTCCCTAAACTAACAACGGACTGAAATGTCCTTAAACTAAACGTTGCCTCTAAAATGGCGACAACGGACCGTAATGTCCTTAAACTAAAACTTCATCCCGAAAATGATGATAATGGACCGAAATGTCTCTAAACTAACAACGGACCGAAATGTCCTTAAACTAAATGTTGCCTCTAAAATGGCGACAACGGACCGTAATGTCCTTAAACTAAAACTTCACCCCGAAAATGGTGATAATGGACCGAAATGTCCCTAAACTAACAACAAACCGAAATATCCTTAAACCAAACGTTGCCTCTAAAATGGCGATAACGGACCGTAATGTCCTTAAACTAAAAATTCACCCCGAAAATGGTGATAATGGACTGAAATGTCCCTAAACTAATAACGGACTGAAATGTCCTTAAATTAAACGTTGCCTCTAAAATGGCGACAATGGACCGTAATGACCTTAAACTAAAAGTTCATCCCGAAAATGTTGATAATGGACCGAAATGTCCCTAAACTAATAATGGACCGTAACGTCCTTAAACTAAAACTTCGTCTCCAAAATGGCGATAATGGACCGAGATGTCCCTAAACTAACAATGGACCGGAATGTCTTTAAACTAGCGCGTCACCTCAAACACGGTGATAATAGACCGAAATGTCCCTAAACTAGTGCTCCGCCTCAAACATGGCACATCGTCCCAAATACGGTGATATCCTCTCTTGAGATCTATATTGCAATCAAAGCTCCAATGGCGAAGACTGCAACTCAAGTCCCGCTGGCTACACAGCTACTCCAGCGGTGAAGTCACGCCTAAGTTCCATTGGTAAACAAATGGGTGTTAAAAAACGGTATGTCCAAAAGCAAGATGGGCACAAATGAAAACCTGAAAGGGCGCCGTGAGTAAAAACAACAAGGCTATCGGCGAGTTTGTGAAAACTCGAAAGGGCGCAATCTCGTTGTTGTCCATAAGCAAAATGGGCATGAATGAAAACTCGAAAAGGCGCCGTAAGTAAAAACAGCAGGGCTATCGGCAAGCTTGTGAAAACCTGAAAGGGCGCAATCTCGTAGAATTTTCACTTACGAAATCCTTTCGACTCTTAAGGAGAACTCCCCTATGAGACCGTCACGGCTCATAAGATTCAAAGTCTTAAGTTACAGGGATCCAAAGCTGTCCTTAAGCCGTCGTATTCCCCAATTTTCCCTACAGGCGGTCCGATATTGGCCCTTGTATACAATCCACGACACAAATAAACGTTTCTCCCACCAAATTCCACTAATCACGAGGGATGTCCTCATATGGTGAACGACACTTGTAAGTCCTCTCGACTTATAAGAAGAAAACACACTTGTAAGATCCTTACGACTTATAAGAGAACACATACTTAGAAATCCTCACGATTCCCAAGGAGAAAATACGCCTACGAGATCCTCACGAGTCGTAGGGAGAAATAACTTTATGAGACCCTTACGGCTCATAAAGTCGAAAAGTCTTAGTCGACAGGATCCTAACCCTGTCTACTAAGCCACCTTTGTTCAAATCAGTAAAGGCAAATGATGATTCGCTCCTGGCAATATTCCACTCATAGCGATACTGATGCCTAAATCGGTATCAAATTTCAAGTCCTCTCATGGCAAATGATGATTCGTTCCTGGCAATATTCCAGTCACAGCGATGCTGATGCCTGAACAGATATCAAATTCCAAGTTCTTTCAAGGCAAATGATGATTCTCTCCTGGCAATATTCCAGTCGTAGTGATGCTGATGCCAAAATTGGTATCATATCTCAAGTTCTATACTCGCAACAAAAAATCAGCGAGCAAAAAATGCATATGAAATAGCCGAAATGATTGGGCAACGCGCAATAAAAATCAGCGAGAAAAATATATGCATATGAAACAGCCGAAATGATTGGGAAACTCGCAATAAAAATCAGCGAGCAAAATATATGCATATGAAACAGCCGAAATGATTGGGCAATTCGCAATAAAAAAAACATCGAGTAAAAAGAAAATAAAATAATACATAGCTGAAATGATTGGGCACCGCGAAAAATAGCTGAAATGATTGGGCAATCGTGACTTCCGTGATATGAAAAGCTGAAATGATAGAGCATCGCGGAAAGAAATAAAATGAAATGAAACTTTTGCCCTACAGGTGAGTCCACACCAACCCCTATATACAATCCATGGGCACAAATGAAAAGGGAACCATATTTTCCCACCAGACTCCGTCAAAGGGAGAGCCAAGTTTTGATGGTTCATAAAACAACCTAAAGACTATCTCAACATTCGTCTCGTCACAGCAGACGCAATGTCAACAACAGCGTTCCTTCTCACTCCAGCAGGATGCAGACGCGACGTCAACAAAGACTCCAGGGTCAAAACAAAACGGAGCCATGGAAAAATTCCTAGCTCTAAGTCTTGACGGTTCACAAAACAACCTAAAAACTATCTCAATATTCGTCTCATCACAGCAGACGCAATGTCAACAGCGGCATTCTTTCTCACTCCAGCAGGATGCAGACGCGACGTCAACAAAGACTCCAGGGTCAAAACAAAACGGAGCCATGGAAAAATTCCTAGCTCCAAGTCTTGACGGTTCACAAAACAACCTAAAGACTACTCCGACATTCTTCTCGTTACAGCAGACGTAATGTCAACAAAGGCTCCAAAATAGCCAAATCAAAAGGAAGCGAAGGCCGAATTCCTAGCTTCAGGGTCTTGACGGAAACTCAAATAAAACCTGAAAGACTATCGGAGATCATCCCACACCAGTGCGGAGTGGTTATGACTCATCGGGGCTCCCAAACTGAGCCTAACCTCAAGTAAAAAGCGTCATGGCAAAATTCCTAACGCTTGCTCTTCCGACGGTAAAACTGCCTAAGAAAATTACTTGAAGGTGTCTTGTCCAGCCCCCGAAAGGATCAGAGACACGACAGTCGTGGGGCTACTTGAACAGCAGCGTAAAGTCTGCATATCGGGGAATGTATCAGCCAATGCAACGGTACCACAGACTAAAACCCTAGTACCGCAAAACCTAACGGACCTCTGGCATAAAGAGCAGGGGTTAACTATAACGTTAGGACAAGTTTGCCTATAAGCCCAAGGGAGGTAAACTAAATAAACTCCAAAATGAGTCCATAAACTAGAGACTCCGAAATGAGTGAATAAACTACAAACTCTGAAATGAGTCTATAAACTAGAAACTCCGAAATGAGTAAATAAACTACAGGCTCCGAAACGAACGCATAAACTACAAACTCCGAAATGAGTCCATAAACTAGAAACTCCAAAACGAGCGCATAAACTACAGGCTCCGAAACGAGCGCATAGACTACAAACTCCGAAATGAGTCCATAAACTAGAGACTCCGAAATGAGTGAATAAACTACAAACTCCGAAATGAGTATATAAACCACCTTATGCCAAGACAAGATACCAACAAAAAGAGAAGCGCTAGTATGAAATGAAATATGTCTTTTATTCATGAATCAAAATGAATACAAGATACTCTTATTTATGAATCAAAATGAATACAAATAAAAAAGGGAGGATGCACAGCGACAAAATTGTTTAAATCGGCGGACGGTTCAATAAACCAACAAGTTCGTCGTTTATCCACTGGACTTCTGCTTCGAGCTCTATTAGTGCCGCAAGACGAGTCCCTGCCTGTGCCTGTTGACTCTGGTATGAAGCGAACTGACTTTCAAGCTCTTTCTCGACGACTTTGTGGGCTTCAACCATCTCACATGTAAAAATAACGGCTTTATCGAGAGCCACCACTTCTGTGATAGCCTCTTGAAGTACCCGCCAAATTTCGTACGCACGGGTGGTCTTGGCAGTGAGCTGAGCTTGAAGTTCCCCCCAAAGCTTTTGTAGCCAATTCCCTCGCCGAAAACTTCCGATTGAGCATTTTCTCGCATGACTGGAGATTAGCCGCACATCATTCGACCCATCCACGCAGGCTCGCTTTTACAGACAAGAGATCAGAGAGAAGGCGTATGCATTCAATCCCATGTAGACATGCTTCCACTCTGCGGCAATACTCAACCCATGTGCGCACCAATGCCTCGTCATGATAAGTGGCAGGAACAGATAAAGAAGCGTTGGCTTTGGCGGAGAATTCTTCGGCCGTGACAGAAGTACCAGCGCGAAGATCTTCGATGAGAGCCGCCAGGGAATAAACGCTCTGTCTTGCCATCCTCTCAGATGCGCGTCAGGCATAAGGACCTGTTGGCATGGGGATCCGAGACTCTAATAGGGTCAGGGCTGGCAAAGCTGTGAAGATATATGTGCGGTCAGTTATATTTTTGAATATTGAGTAAGCAAAATGAAGCCAAAAACAAAACGTCGCCTACCTACAGTCATGCACGGCGGGCTTGAGAGATCCTCAGGTCCATCAAGAATCTCAACCTCATCGTCATATTTCAGAACTGTGGTGTAAAATGAAGGGCATATCAGCATCGTGATAAAAGTATAAAACAAAAAAGGGCAAAAGAATACCGACTTTGGCCGGAAGAGAGTACTATACTTTGTGGAGGTATCTCTTGTGGGGTCGCCATGTCAAGTAATCGCTGGAAGGTTTTCTTCGGGGAAAGATCCACGATGGAAGCCGCCAGCTCCCACAATTCTGAGGAAGGGAAAAGTTCAGATAACGGAGGGATCGTTAAACAAAGTGTGTATGTATAGAAGATTACCTCCGATGCTTCGCCCGCCCTGAACTGGAGGGATGGCAGCTCCGACAGCCTCCTCTATACCCTCAGGTGCATCACTGAAGATATTTGTAAAATTTGTAGCCGGCATGGCAGACTCCAATAAGGGGACAAAAGCCGCCGCAGAAGGCCCCGAGGCGGGGATAATGGTTTCAGCGATCTCTTCTACACCCTTCGGTGCACCACTAAAGATATCCATGGGATGTATGGCCGACAAGACCACCTCTGCCGGAGGAGTAGATCCGGAAGGGACAAAATCCACCACCGGGAGCTCCACAGCAAGGATAGCAGCTTCAGTAATCTCCTCGGCACCTTCCGGTGCGTCACGGGAGATATTCGTGGAATCCGCAGCCATGGCTTGATCTGGGCTCAAATCCACTACCGCTGCAGAAGTCCCTGGAATGTTTTTGCAAAGATAATGAGACGTGAAAGTAATACAAATTACTCCGTAAAAGAAAGACACGAAAAATACGCATACCAATACGCCAAGAAGCCTGAAGCATGGCTTTTTTGAGCAGTTGTTCTTTTCTGATCAAATGCGCTCGCCGGGTTTCAATCGCAAGTGAATGGCTGACCATTTTCAGTGCAAGCTCATCTTCAGAAACAACCGAGATGGGTTGTTTGAGAGCCCGTTCTTCTTCCATTAACAGAGGACCCATGTGTACCCTCCGTAATGATGGGTCAACGTCATAGAATACAGCGGGGGGGGAGGTTTTCTTCGGGACACGCATGTTTTTAGTCTCGTCTTATGAGCGCCTTAAAGCCTCTGCCAACTGCGCAGCCTCCTCGGCAGACGAACCAGGAAATAGAAGACCGTCGTCCGGCTCCTGCATAGATATCGGTTTGTCCTGAATAAAGGGCTCGTATTCAAGCAAAGTGTCGAGTAGGCCGGCGACCAATTTCTTTCGCCTTTTGGAGCATGTGCTAATGCTAACGAAGGAGCGCTTACTCCCCCTTGGTGCTTTGGCGCGGCGTTGCCCAACTTCGCCTTCAGTATCACCCTTTGGTGACACCACCGCGGGTGATTTATCGGAAACTTCCGCTTGGGCTCTAGTATGCACCGGCATACCAGCAGTGCGAGAAGCTGATTCTATTTCTGCGACTTTAGGGATGAGCACTGAACCGCTATCCCTCAGTGGAGGGCGAACCATCGACCGCGGCCGCAATGAGGAGGTTGTGACCTGGGTCGGAACGGGAGCTCTACACTCGAAAAGCACCCGTCTCTCCTCTGCAATAACGGGGCCGACCTGATGGCGATACCAACCCTTAAAGGACCCCACAGCCTCGGAAGATAGTCAGGCTCCGGGATCATGAAGAGGGAGGCAGTGTTTAACCGTATAAAATGGTGAATGACATCATGAGTAACCTCCAAGGAGAGGGAAGGCTCAACTAAAAATGCCTCTAGAGGAACGCCCAGGTTGTAGCCTAACTGCTGGGTGAAGCGATGCGGATTATACCGCATGAAGAGAGCAGTGTCATTCTGGCGGAACACCAAATAACCTGGCCTGATCGAGTATAGATGAATAATCTTCTTAGGATTTAAAGCCGGAACCCTACCCTTCGACAAATCAAACAATTGCTGAATGGGCCCCGCTGGAGTAGAAAGGACTCGATCGTTGAAAACCATTCCGCCTTCATTTGAGTATGGATTCAACAGTACACGGATAGCCCCTAACTGGGTCGGATCGGGAGCGGAAGTATCAACCAACCTCATGATCTGCGGGAATGTATATAATTTATAAAAATCGGGTCATTGATGCGCAACAAACGCTCCTAGCAATGCATCTCGATCCCTGACATGAAGTAGTGGAGGGAGAAATTCACGGTATTCGCATCCGGGTTTGAAGTATTAGCAGCAACGCTTAACCCGTGATATATATGCGACAACCCCGCGACGCCAATAGCTAATCGTGCTCCTCCAGCTATGCGATGAGCAGGATAAAAGACGGAGGCTCTCATAAAGCGGCGATGCATCGGTATGGAAAACCAGCCGAGCTAAAGACTGATAAAGCCGATGAAGAAAGTTTCTTCGTCCATGCCAGGGCCGCGATCGCATCAAAAGCCATGGCCGACGAGTTTGGAATATAAAAATGCCGCAGGTCTTATTCTTTGGTCGGCAGTTTCTTCAACCCAAATCCAAAGGGATCTTCAATTTTCGCGAATTTTAGAGCCTTCTTGGATAAGACATCCTCGCGGAGAAAGCAGGCAATGAAAGCGTCAAAGGTGACACCTTTCCCTTCTGATGTCACGAATAGATTTTCAAAAATACCCAGGGCCTTGATTAGACTTGGGTGCTTGTAATGAACTGCGTTCTCAGACGTTAGACCGTCAAGCATAGTAGGCACCGTAGCAAAGATGTACTCATCAGGAGGCAGTAACTCTTCATAATGCTCTCCCCTGATCGGCAACCCTGAGATTTCACGAAACTCTTCCAATGAAATCGAGACTTCACGAGCCCCTAGCAAGAACTTGTTTGTAGGAAGATTCCATTGGTTCAAGAAAGCCCTGACCCGCCAGACGTGAAGGGCGTGATAATAGAATAGTGATGCGTACACTGCTTGGTACAACCCAACCTTCTACAGCCGTACGTGTTGGGCTGAGAGAATGTATCGAGCCCATAAAAGGTAGCCCACTGGATGGCGATTGTAATGCCCACCATATACACCTGCTTCCAGGGTCGAGCTTCACCCTGACATATGTGGCATCCCAAAATATCAATAGCCACTGGGGGCTGGTTGGGTATCCCGGTCGTCGACGGCTCGAGCCGACCTGTGAGAGTCCAATTGGTCGCCTCCACCACATAAGCGGTCCATGGGCGTTCCATCGTTGATACTGGGCAGATAGGTTCTGTTGGCATTTCACAGGTAAAACTACGGCGGCCCTTGATGATCTGGCCGTACCAAACCCCCCATAAGAGAAGACTCGTACGGTTCTTGTCATGCGCTTTGATCATCGCCATAACTTCCTTGTCCGATGGCGACTGCGGAAAAGCGGCTTCTGAGCGAGTGTAAGGGAAGTCAGGAAGTGAGGCCATTGTTCCTGAAATGAGAGCAAGAAAAACCAATTAAAATAAATAAATTAATATATAAAAAACAATAAAAAAAACGTGATGTTTGTTTCATGGGGCCACGAGCTGCAAAACCAATGGACCCCACAAAATCAATATGGCGGCTCACCAATGATGAGATAAGATAATCATTGTGAGAATTAAAAAGGATTCTCATTAAACAGACACTGGAGTTTAAACACACTCTGGGCATCCTCAAAGTAAAATGAGTTCAGTGAAAATACCCAATAAGTTCAAATTTGTGGTAAAAATCTAAAATGGAAATATACTCAAGAACACAGGGAATGAAATTCCCGAAGGGCCCTTTTGATTTTTTCAGAGCTAAGCTCTTTGATAAGGAATCAAATTCCTTTTAAGCAATGGAATTAAATTCCAAAACCCCCCATGATGGGAAACGAAAAATAGAATTAAAATTCCATAGATCCTCAAAGATTAGAGGAGAAATGCCTGAACTTCGAAGACATTGGGGTTTACAACTCAAAGATTGTGTCTTTTTGGATCTCTAAGAGATCGGTTCCAGAAGAGAGCAAAGCTCTTACGGTGGATTTAAAATCCAGAAATAAGAATTAAAGAAAAGAGTTTCTTGTTCCTAAGAAGAAAAATGTCGTTCAAGATCTTTACCTAAAAAATTTCTTTTTGACAGAGTTTAACTCTGAAATTTCAATGGGTAGAGAACTAAGCTCTGAAAGGAGAATTAAATTCTCAAGAGAAAACTAAGGAAGAAGACGCAAAAACGGCGGCCCTTTCAAGAGCCAAGCCCTCTCATTTATAAGATGTGATGGGGAGCTGTTCATTTCCTCGTTCCCCTAGGCAATCCAACGGTTGTAAGGGCAGACAGCGTTGCACTCACGTGCAAACCACGTGAGAACAATACCGGGGGGCATTTGTTCCCTTATAAAAAAAGAGAAGAGGGAAAATTCCCTACTGTTCAAGTCTCACGTGTTAAACACGTAGGCACCTATATGCAATGCATATAGGCGCTGCAAATCAAACAACTATAGGCTAAATAAGCCTCACATGTTAAACACGTGAGCGCCTATATGCAATGCATACAGGTGCTGCAAATCAAACAACTGACAGGCTTAATAAGCCTCACGTGTTAAATACATGAGCGCCTATATGCAAAGCATATAGGTACTGACAGGCTTAATAAGCCTCACGTGTTAAATACATGAGCGCCTATATGCAAAGCATATAGGTGCTGCAATCAAACTATAGGCTAAATAAGCCTCACGTGTTAAACACATGAGCGCCTATATGCAAAGCATATAAGCGCTGCAATCAAACAGCTGACAAACTAAATAAAGCTCACATGTTAAACATGTGAGGGCACCCCTACGAAGAATTAAATTCTACTCAATAAGAGATCGTTAGATCAAAAATCCAATGGTGATTAAATATAGAACTTTCTAATGAGGAGGAAAATTCTCTGTTAAATAGAAAGTTGGTGGATCGAAAATTATATGAGAAGGAAAATATTTTCCATATCTTTCTAAACAAAGAAAAATTATGCTCCGTTAAACCGAGCACCCTTGGATTAAAATTCCAATAATGATTAAAATTCACTATTTTTACTGAATAAGATTCTGTATATGGGAAAATATTTCCCCAATCTTGTTAAAAAAACAAGAAAAATATGTTCTGTAAAACAAAAACCCTTGGATCAAAGATCCAATGATGGGCAAAATTCCCCAAATCAATTCTAAAACCAATTAAATCAATTAGAATCTCTCAATGAGAGATTTTCTCAGAATTAAACAAACTTCTCTCCACTATATAAAAAACCAAAGACTTTAAATCTAAGGACGGAGAGTGAACAAAAGGAACCCCCTCAGAAGCTTTTAAAAAAAAGAGAGAAGAAGATAGAAAAGCTTCAAAAGAAACAGAGAATTTAATTCTCACAGATGAAGGATTGTTTCATTAAAACCCTAGGTAAAAAAAACAAAACTCAGAGATCATTTTTTCTCTCTTTTGCCTCTCTAAGGATTTAACCCTTCATGCAAGAACTTAATTCTTTCTCTGGTTGAGATCTGCAGAAGCAGATCTCCCCACAAGTTGAGAATTTAATTCTCATCGGGGAGATTCTGTCATGCAGATTCAAAAACATAGGGGAAAGAATTGAGTTCAAACAATTTGATTCTTACAAAAACAAATGAAAACTAAGATTTAACCCTATAAAAAGAATTTAATTCTTGCAAAGAATAAGAGGAGAACTTGATTCCTCATCCCTTAGACGATGATAATAATCTGAGACCTTCCAAACCTAAATCCTAATGACTAGAAATGTCATTAATAAGAGATCAAAATCTCCAAGAACACAAAAGAACAGCCTGGAAATTCGTTAGTGTTTAACACTATAATGAGACCTTACGTGTTTTCCACGTGAGTGTTTCTAATGAACAAAAAGAAGCGGCTGAGACTTCCTCACATGTTTCCCACGCGAGTGATTAAAAGAGGAGCAAGGAGCACTTCTTAAGGCAGTAACGTGTTTTGCACGCGACCCCCAATCAAGTGCTTAGCACTTCTGTAAAAGGGAGAGGCAATAAAACCAAAGGGCGGCGCCCATATTTGGGCCGCCTCACGTGTTTCATACGTGAGCGCCACGAGAACCAAGTGCTTAGCACTTATACAAAAATGGAATAAAACCCAAAGAACAGTGCCTACTTTGGGGCGCCTCACGTGATTCACACGTGAGCGCCTCCAAAGTTCAGTGTTTAACACTGATTCAATGTCTTACGTGAGCATACGTGAGTACTGCATTTACCAGTGCTTAGCACTGAAGAGGTAATTATGGAGACCCAAACCTAGCCACAAATTGGCTAAGTCTTTCCGAGGTCAAAACCTCTTTGATCTCCAAATCGATCGATCCTCTGTACTCATGTCTTCCCAAATTGATCTTAGCCCCAAACATGACTAATGATCTTTCAACTGATGATGATATTCATCCCATATCTCCTAAGATAATATTAGTCTAAAAAATGAATAACATTCCTTAGGTCTACAGCAGCACCATCTTTTCTCTCAAATACGGGAATTGGTTCAAGGGTACATCTCTCCACACCTCTGATCCACATCGTTCTAATTTCTCAACGTCTTCAGAGAGGTGGCGGGTCCCGACAACCAACTTCTTTTTGGTGCACTTCCCAAACTGATGTGCACATCCCAAATCAAACCACATCCCAAACTGGATGCATCCTATATCATCTTTGCTCATCCCGTCACGTAACAAATACACGTGCACGCAAGATGGACAATGGACCGAGATGTCCTTAAACTAAAATTTCACATCCAAAATGGTAATCAACGGACCGAGACGTCCTTAAACTAAAACCTCACCTCCAAAATGGTGATCAACGGACATAGACGTCCTTAAACTAGAACCCCACCTCCAAAATGGTGATCAACGGACCGAGACGTTCTTAAACTAAAACCTCACCTCAAAATGGTGATCAAAAGACCGAGATGTCCTCAAATTAGAACTTCGCCTAAAAAATAGCGACAATGGACCGAAATATCTTTAAACTAAGACAACAGAGCCCAAATGCTCTCTTGTTGGATCTGAAACAAAAATGATTCTAAAACCTTGTTAAGTAGATCTTAGCCTCAAATTGGACTAACGTATCCTTAACAAAAGACCAACCAAGCCCCAAATGCTCACGTACATTTATGTCAATCTTAATCTCAAAATAGATTGATGATCCTTAAATAAAAAAACCTAAATCTAAGATATACCGATTTGGACTAATCCACGCCCTATGGGCGACAATATAAATTAGTCTCCATATACAATCCATGGGCAACCTAAACAAACAAAAACACACACGACACGAAGTGAACTTCCGGAGCAGGAGAAAGTTGTTATTACGATGCGATAACGTAATTAACTGCAGGGGCTTACGCCTGCAAGAAAGAGCATCCCCACAATTAAAAACCCCTCACAAACGAGGGGGAATATAACGAAGTCTGCTACAACGACCGCATCCGTCCAAACCTCCGATATATGGTGTCATAAATCAACTTGGCATCTTCGGAGAGGTGGAAGGATAAATCCAAATAGCATCTGCCCCTAAATTCAGGCAAGACGATCCATCCCGGTTCATCTCTGTTTTAGGCGGTAAACAACCATTTGATAACCCCGTTTTAGTTTTCTATCTTAAATAGGCAAGCACCCACTTTCTCCGGCTCCCTGAGGCTCAAGAGAATTGATCCCGTTTAAACCCATATTTACTAAGGTCCTTATTGTAATTTAATATAACTTGAGGGGGTTTTATGAAAAATATTTTAAATATACTTTCAAAATAATTCTCAAGTATTTATTTATGTTATTTAGGGTTTTCATGGATGTAAATTTTATATAATAAGATATGTTAGTGAATATATATATATAACTTTACTAGTTCAAGGTATTTTAATGTAAAGTTTGACTTATATTGATTCTTGATGGTATTTTCATGAAACTTGTAATTTTTTATATTCTAGAAAACATGGAATTTTATTATATATTAAAAATAGATGGTTTGATAATATTTATATAATTATTAAAAATAAATTTTTATTATTAAATAGAAATCTTCGTTTTTCTTAAAAATTGTATTAAAATTCCATCAAGATCGTAAGCTCCGTGAGGAGGTCTGCATCTCGCCCTACTAGCCCGTGGATGTGCGATAATCTATACCATCCAATAGCGGGTTTCCCGAAATGGGTTGTAGAGGCACAATCGCAAAGAATTTAAAATACTATTTACAAGAAAATGAGTTTTTATATAGTTCAAAGTATTTTATTGAAAAGTCGTATTTTGCCACAAATTATTGGTTTCAAGAGAATCGTGCTATGTCAAGATGTGTGTATGTGAGAGGTAGGTCATTACCTCGTGAGGTTTTCTAAAGGTATGCTAAGCAAAAGAATTAAAAGATGTCGTATGTAAACTTAATGGTATTTAACTGTAAATGTCACGCCCCGCATTCCGGTGTACGGGCAGAGGATGCGACGAGGCTGCTACGTATTTACTCAGACGTAAACAGCCCTGCAAGGCCGAGCGCAGCGAGTTGAGTTAAAACTAGGCAAGTCAGTGAAGCGGAACGGAACGGAATATAAATGAACAGCAAGAGACAGGAATGATAAACACGCTAAGCGTATCTAAGCAATATAAAAATAAAATACACAAGAGACAAGAATGTAAATGAACAACAACTTTATTTATTTAACATTCTTTTTACAATACAGCTGAAATGTAAATACATGGAGTGAAAGCAATGCCTAAACAATGGAATAACAGAAATGAAAATAAAATATGCACAAGTATCTAAAGCTCCGGGTCGAATGCTAACTGCTCCAAATCCTCGGTGCTGGGCTCGATCTCCAGTGAGTCTGATTAACCTGACAACATTCCAAAGAAAAGAAGAAAATGAATGTCGTCAACGAACAATCACTCGGTAAGTCTCAAATGTGAGTAGAGATAGAATGGACAGAGAGAGTGTATATCTTATAATATTTGATTATATTGTTAACACTGTTGTTTGTAGCTTGGTAAAGAAAATGCCAGTGTATACGAGAGAAGTCCCACTATTCCGGAGACTAAGGTATACGGAGCACAAGGAACCGTTCAGCCACAGTACAACGGCAATGGATATTCAGGTTAGGTGTATTATGGTTACAGTCTTGTGTCACTTTTAACACATTTCATACCAATCTACCCCTTATAAACCCCACGATATCTTGATTGTATTGTTTGTATTGTTTTTTATATAGATGGATGACTTGCCGAAACCATGATATCAGTAAACAGAATGGAAAGAAATGGAGAGTCATGTAGACGGGGTATATCCATGGTTCGGTTCGGTCAATATACATTAATATAGATTAAATAGACGGATTCATAGATTTATGTTGAATTGTAGTTTTATACTTGAATTACATTCAAGTCAGATTGATTAGATTAAGACTTAGTCTGAGTCAGACACTTTGAAATGAACTTGAAATCCTGATTGTTTTGATGTTATCGGTAACTGCTGCACATGGACGACAGGATTTATGTTTTTTTCTAAGAAAATTACCGTGTTGATAACACCGTTGTTAGATTGTCTACCTTAAATAGGCAAGCACCCATATCTCCGGCTCCCCGAGGCTCAAGAGACTGGTCCCGCTTAAACCAATATTTACGAGGATCCTTATTGTAATTTAGTATAACTTAAGGGGGGTTTATGTAAAAATAGTTTGATATAATTTTCAAAATACATCTCAAGCATTTAATTATCGTCTTTAGGGTTTTCATAGATGTTTATTTTTGTACAAGTGAAATTTCTAGTGAGTAAAACCTAATTTTCATAATATATGGTATTTTATTGAAATATTGGAATTGTGTTGTATTTGGATAGTATTTTCATATAATAGTGATTCCTTTGATTTAGAAAACTTGGAATATTTATATAATTAAAATAGATATTTTGATAATAGATATATATACTTAATGAAAACAATTTATTTATTTTCTTGTAGAAATCTCATTTTCTAAAGAAAAATTCATAAAAATTCCATCGAGATCGAATGCTCCTTTCGAAGGTCTGCATTTCACTCTACTAGGCCCAAGGATGTGCGATAACCCGCACCATCCCGATCGGGGACCCCAAAAGTGGGTTGTAGAGGCGCAATTGTAAGGAATTGTTTAATACATTTTTTTTATAGAAATGGTTTTATAATTTGATGATATTTATTTGTAAAGTCGTTTTATCCCAAGAAGATATTCCCAAGACTTCATCCTGCTATGTCAAGGATGTGTGTTGTGATGAGGGAGGTCATTACCTCGTGAGTTATCTAAAGGTAATACAGGTTTTATGTTGTTTTACGTCGTAATGGAAGTATGTGGTATTTTACTGTAAAACTATGATAAAATTGCAATAAATATTCTCTTGATATGAAACTTATTTTACTATGTTGGTTAATGTTTGTTAAACATGATATGAGAGATTGGTATTTTCTTATTTAAGGAAAATAGGGTTTTTAAAGAAAAACCGAATCGGAAGTCGGATTAACTCCGTTTCCATCGGGTTTTAGAAATGAAAGTTTTCATAATAGGAGAAGATATGGGGAGAGGGGACTTACTGGCTTTAGGATAAGAGAAGGGAGAGGGAAGCTAAATAATGCTTCGGGGCGTCGTTTCGTCGCCGGAATCTCCTTGTATCGTTGCCGGAACTTCACCATTTTGCTAACTCCACTTGTACACTAAAGGACTTATGAATTTTGTTTAGTTTTTGTAATGAAATTCTGAGTGAGGAGAGGTGAAATATGGTGTGGTGTTTATAGGGAAAATTAGGGTTTAGAGGTGATGAAGAATGCATTAAAATTTGCATTAAAATTTATATTAAATGGGATTTTATTGCTCTCTGGATAAATTCAGAGTAAACAAACAATATAGGGTTAGTGGGGTAGGCCAAGAGTTGCAGGGATTTAAATATGGGGGCATTACCGTCGGTTTAGACCGGCGGTACCGGGGATTTTGAGGGTTTCACCGGGCCTTTACCGACGGGGGGTGTTGGGGTTGGGTGCCATGTGTTGGTGTCGCCTCGTATACCCCCGTGCATATGTTTAAATATTTTGTAACTTAACATATTACGTGTTGTACACGTGCAAACTCTTGGGATTCTAAAAGATTAAAAGAAATTTAACTAAAAAGATAATATGGCTGAGGGGATTCGATCACAGGGGCTGCGCCACAGCAGTGCAAAGTTTTACCAATGTGCTACAAGTAATTTCTTGCTATTCTAAATTAAAACAAATACTTATAGTATACACAGGATTGTAAATACCCCAATTGTACATTAACTTTTAAACAATTTTCTTTATATTGAAATTGGAGTTGTTACAGTAAAATCTTAAATAAAGTTGTTTTACATGGAGTTTTAAAGTGAAACTTGTTTCAAAATATAAGTTAATGATTAACTAGCAAGGTATAATGATATTGATGAGTGATTCTTAAGAAAAATTATAGTTTTCAAAGTTTTAGAAACAAAAGCCGGTATAACTCCACTTACCGACACATTTTGAAAAGAGATCATTTTAATATAGGAAGAGGAGAAGAGAGATGGACTTGCTTGCTAGAAAATTAGAGGAGATGTATATGAAGAAATTGGTAGCTTCGTGGAGTCGCGGGGTCGCCGGAAGTGCCTCAAATTCTCGCCGGAAATGGAACTAGGGCTAACTCCACTTGTACTCTTCTTTGACTTAGAAAATTTTGAGAATTTTGACAATAAATTTCAGAATGAAGAGGGCAAGAGTATGGGGTTGTATTTATAGTGTAAAATTAGGGTTTTGGAATTGAAGAAAGAATTAAAAAGTATTTAAAATTGGTTTAAAGCTACATTTTAATTCTCTGTTAATTTTCAGGGAAAACAAACAGAACAGGGGTAGTGGGGGTAGACCAAGAGTCATGTATGCAGAGTTTGGGGAACATTCCCTACGGGTGGCCCAGCGTCGCCGGCCCATATGCCAATCTCACCGGCCATTTTGTTGAAGAGGACCGTCGGATGATTGCCACATGTCCCTGTCGCTGTAAATAATATTTTGCACATGTTTGATTTTCTGTGACTTTTTAATTTACATGTATTGTACGTGTAAACTTTTGGTCTTCCACAAAGTTTAAAAGAAAAATCAGAAAAAATATATATGTGGCTGATGAGATTCGAACAAATGGGCTATGTCACAGCAGTGCAAGGCTTTACCAATAAGCTACAAGTGGTTTCTTCCTGTTCCTAAATAAGAATAACTTTTAACTTGTACTCAGGCCAAGGAATTCTTTTTTGTACTTTTAAAAAGAAAAAATTTGTACAGAAAATGCAGGGCCGTTACACCGACCCAAAACCCATATCCCAAGTTTTACCAACGGAAAATGATGAGTCGCTCCTGGCACTGCGCTTCAATATTAGCGGTGCTGATGCCGACCCAAAACCAAATCCCAAGTCCTCCCAGGGCAAATGATGAGTTTCTCCTTGTATTATTCCAGGACAGCAATTCTGATGCTAAACAAATTCCAAATTCCTCTTAAATTCAAAAGTCCCGCCAAATAAGGCAGAAATCAAACAGATCAAATCAACATCCTACCCAGCAGCACTTCTAAGCTCAAAAGTCCCGCTGGACGGGTAGGAACTCCCAAAACAAATCAAATCAAACAAGTCAACCAATTACCTCATCGGTGGACTCAAGCTCCTTCTCGGAAACAAATCAATCCTGACACCGTAAAAAGCGGAGAAGTAAACTTCAATCCCGACACCGCAAGAAGCGGAGCAAGTCAAATCATGCATCGACCGTCCAATTCGCAAAAAGGGCAGCACCGACCGTCCAAGTCGCAAAAAGGGCAGCACCGGCCGTCCAAGTCGCAAAAATGGCAGCAAAAAGGGCAGCACCGACCGTCCAAGTCGTAAAAAGGGTAGCACCTACCGTCCACGTCACAAAAAGGGCAGCACCGACCGTCCACGTCGCTAAAATGGCAGCACCGACTGTCCAAGTCACAAAAAGGGCAGCACCGACCGTCCACGTCGCTATAATGGCAGCACCGACCATCCATGTAGCAAAAAGGGCAGCACCGATCGTCCACGTCGCTAATAGGGCAGCATCAACCATCCATGTCGCAAAAAGGGCAGCATCAAACTTCACGTCGTCAAAACGAGAACCAAATCAAGTCAATCTCTACGCGAAAGAAGATCCATCAATTTCATGCACACGACCCATATATGTGGTGTGCATTTATTGATGGGGGCCCTTTGTTGGGGTCAAAAATTACGCCCCGGTTGATCAAGTCAAAGCCAGTCAACCCCCAGCCAAGCGGAACTATCACGCCCCGCTTCCCAGTGTACGGAGAAGGAGATGTGACGGGCCGCGACGTATTTACTCAGAATTAAACATGCTAAGCGTAAATAAGCAATATAAATGAATAACACAAGAATAACAATAGATGTAATAAAACAACAACTTCTTATTGATAATCATTCTTTACATACAACTGAAAAGTAAAGTACAATGATAGAAAGCGATGCCTAAACAATGACATATGAACTGAAAAGAAAATAGTACAAGTAAGGCCTAAAAGTCTGCCTCCTCTGTAAACTGCTCCAAGTCGTTCTGGCTGGGCTCGATCTCTTGAGAGTCGGGTCCACCTGAAAACATTCCAAAGAAAAAAGAGACAGGAATGTCTTCAGCGAACTAGTGCTCGGTAAGTCCCAAAAGATAGAATATAATAGATAGGTAAAGAGAATAAAATAGGTAAAGTATATGTTTGTTATGCTAACGTAGTTATTTGTAGTTTGGTACAGAAGGTATCAGTGTATACGAGAGGAGTCCAACTTGCTCCGTGGACTAAGGTAACATGTAAGTACAAAGCCCCGTCAAAACCCATGGGACAACGGCACAAGATGTTCATGTAGGTGTCTTTTAGTGACCATCATCGTGCCACTTTTAACACATTCCGTACCAATCTACCCCGTTAAAACCCCGTAGTGTATATTGTATTGAATTAGGGTTATCAGACTTGCCGAGACCATGGTATAAGTTATTCATGTAAACTGATTCAGGATGTAAAAGTCATGTAGTCAAGTTCAAGATATAGCTATGGTTCGGTCAGGTCAAGTCATGTTGATATTGTTCTGGTAATCATGTTCAGATATTCATGTTTGGTATATTGGATTCATGTTGAATTGGAGTTATGATTGGATTCATGTTTGGATTGTATTCAGATTAGACTGAGACTCAGATTGAGTCAGACACTTAAACGGATTTGGATCCTGAATTAGATTTTGGTGTTATCAGTAACTGGTGCACATGGACAGCAGGATTTGTGTCTTTTTCCAAGACAATTACCATTGATAACCCTGTTTTAGTTTTCTACCTTAAATAGGCAAGCACCCACTTTCCCCGGCTCCCTGAGGCTCAAGAGAATTGGTCCTGCTTAAACCTATATTTACTAGGGTCCTTAATGTACTTTTATATAACTCGAGGGGGGTTTATGAAAAATAATTTTAATATACTTTCAAAATAAAGCTCGAGTAATTATTTATATTATTTAGAATTTTCATGAATGTGAATTTTAGAGAATGAGGTATATTAGTGAAAATATACATAGCTTGAATAGTTCAAGGTATTTTAGTGTAGAGTTTGACTTGTATTGACTCTTGATGGTATTTTCATGAAACTTGTAATTCTTTTATTTTGTTTAGAAAATATGGAATTTAATAATATCTTAAAAATATATGGTTTGATAATATTTATATAATTATTAAAAATAAATTTTTATTGTTAAATAGAAATCCTCGTTTTTCTTAAAAATTGTATTAAAATCTATCGAGATCGTATGTTTCGTGAGGAGATCTGCATCTCGCCCTACTAGTCCGTGGATGTGTAATAATTGGCACCATCCAATAGCGGGTTCCCCGAAATGGGTTGTCAGAGGCACAATCGTAAAAAATTAAGTAACACAATTTAAAGAAATACGGGTTTTTAATAGTTTAAGGTATTTTGATGAAAGTCGTATTTTACCACAAAAATATTGTTCAAGAGAATCGTGCTATGTCAAGATGTGTGTATGTGAGAGGTAGGTCATTACCTCGTAAGGTTTTTTAAAGGTATGCTAAGCAAAATAATTAAAAGATGTCGTATGTAAACTTCATGGTATTTAAACGTAAAAGCATAATTAAAGTTATTTAACAAGGAGTTTTAGAGTGAAATTGGTTTCTAAATATTAGTTAAATAATTACAAGTAAGGTATATACATAAGTACAAGTGATTCTTAAGAAGAATTATGGTTTTCAAAGGTTTTAGAAACAAATGTCGGTATAACTCCACTTACCGACATGTTTTGAAAAAGAGAAGTTTTATAGTAGAAAGAGAAGAAGAGATATGGGACTTACAAGTTTAAAGGAGATAGGGGAGGTAGAGAAAGGAAATGGTGGCCTTCGTGGAGTCGTGGGTCACCGGAATCGTCTCGAATTCTCCCCGGAAATTGACCTAGGGCTAACTCCACTTGTACTCTTCTTGGACTTGAGAATCTTGGATAATTTTGACAACAGAATTCAGAATGAAGAGGGGCTAGGGTATGGGTTGTATTTATAAGGTGGAATTAAGGTTTTGGAATTGAAAAAAGAATTAAAAAGCATTTAAAATTGGATTTAAAGCTTCATTTTAATTATCTATTAATTTTCAGGGAAATCAAACAAAACAGGGGTAGTGGGGGTAGGCCAAGGGTTTAGTGGGCAAAGCACGGGGATTATCCCCTACGGACGGCCGGCGTCGTCGGCCCTAAGGGCAATCTCGTCGGTCCACTATTCACGTTGGGGTGTTGGATTTGTGCAACGTGTCCCTGCTTGTATTAATAACATTTGCACATGTTTGATTTTCTGTGACTTTTCATTTTATGTGCAGAGCACGTGTAAACTTTTAGGCTTCCAAAAAGTTTAAAAGAAAAATCAGTAAAAATATATGTGGCTGATGGGATTTGAACACATAGGCTATGTCACAGCAATACAAAGCTTTACCAATGAGCTACAAGCTATTTCTTGTTGTTATTAAATAAGAATAACTTTTAACTTGTACTCAGGCTAAAAAATTCCTTTCTGTACATTTAAAAAGAAAATTTTGTACAGGAAATTCAGGGTCGTTATAGGGCTCAAGCTCAAACGAAGTGGGCCCAAGCCCAAGTCAAGACCAAGAATAGAGGGGCCGGCTCCATGCCAAGAATGAAGTAAAAAATTAGTTCAATGCAATTTTTTAGAAATAAATGTATGAAACATGGGAAGAAAGCCAAAATTTTGTAAACCCTATAGTTTATATGCAAAAAGAAATAAGCCTATAAGGCATGGGGTGGCACAAGTGCCATTTGGCGAAGCCCAATGGATTATATGTAAAGTGTGTAGCCTATAAAGGCAAACATGATGAAAAAATCAATAACAACTTTTCATTCTCTCCAAAAGTTAGGGTTCTGTGCCTCCTTCCCCTTCCTCAAGATTCTAAACCTTCTTCTCTTTTCTGAATTGAATCAAGAGTTTAACTCTTTCTTTTCCAAAAAGAAATAGTTTTTCACCATAAAACCCCTGAAGGGGATCTCGGATCTTCCATTAAATCTCCAAAAGGGAAGATTTTTATGTCTCACCCTCTTTTTCTCCAAGATCCAGCCAACAGAGAGAAGGAAGAAGGAGACCCATCTCCAAAAATCCCATTTTGGGAAGATCCAAGGCTCAGAAGAAGATCCAGGGCTAAAGGGGAGAAGAAAAGGGTCCCCTTTGATCATCTCCGAAGATTTTTAGGAGTTCAACTCCATTTGTCAAAATCTTTTGGAGTCTTTCAGATTTTAGCTACATTCAAAATCTTTTGGAGTCTAACTCCACAAATAAATTTTTTAAGAGTTTAACTCCATTTAAAATCTTTTGGAGTTTTACTCTATAATAAAATTTCTTTTGGAGTTGAACTCCACACTAAAAAAAGAATCCTTTTGGGAGTTTAACTTCAGATCCCGGGGTTAATCCCCTTTTTCTGCAAGCACCTATGTGCCGAGCGCGTGAGGCGCTGGCGCCCATGCTCTTTGCACGTGGCCCGCAAAGGCCCAGCGCCCACGTGCCAGGCGCATGAGGCGCTGGCGCCCAGCGCCCACACGTCCTTAGGACGCTACTCACTCCTCCATACACTTCCCACTAAAAATATCTTTCTCATTTGAAAAAATTCTAACGGGACGCTGCCCCACACCCTGCAAGGGGGTTGCTAACCCCCATAACCCCAGCCTGCTATCAGGGTAGCGGGACCCCCGTAAACTCTGCGAGGCCCCTGATACTTCTAAATACCCTTCAAAACAAAATACACGCACACGGCATATTGAGCTCGCATGACCAGTTTGACCTGTCAATCGGAAGTTCCTTCACTTCAAAAGCGAGGAGTAATTAACGGCAGCTTAGTCCGCAACTGCTGGAGATTCGTATCCCCATAATCAATAAACCCCGGCCTGCTCCAGGCAGGGGGAATCTTTACATGCCTGAAAAGTGCGTACATTCCCATCTCAATAGGGTGACGAAAAACACCCTACAAGATGAAGACGAGGCGTTGGGTTATGGAAGATGGAGTTACCGGTGAGATGGGTTCGAAGGTGGTGAAGGAGATAGGTGCAGGTGATAGTGATGGGGTCGTGGTCGATGATGAGGTGGCGTTGGTTGTGGATGAGAGGGGCGTGGTGAATCGAGTCGAGGTGGAGTCTGTGATGGTGGTATGAAGAAGGAGGAGGAGAGGCTGGGGTTGGTCGACGACGATGAAGGTGATGGGTTGCTGCAGCAACCGTGGGTCTTGGTAGGTGCGGGTGGAGGAAGGAGACGATGGGCTCGAAGGTGAGAGGATTGTGTGTGAGGGAAGGTGGCGACGGTGGTGTTGGGGTCTCAGTGAAGAAGATGTGAGAAATAGAAGGGGGAAAGAGAAAGAGATGTGTGTAGAGAAAGAGAGAAAATGATATATAGATATATATATAGGTTTTATTAAAAGAGATAGAGAGGGGGGAGAGATGGTTATTAGTTATGATATTTTTGTATTAGGATAATTATTTATATGTATATATATAACTGTGTTTAAAGATTTGACAGTGATTTGATTATATTCTTATACCAAAAATTTCTCTACCATATATTTTGGTTCCACCAACAGCAAATAATGTTAGGCAAAAATATATTTGCAAAAAAAAAATATTAATATATTAGTTTAAAGGTTTTATTATATTAAGGAAATATAATTTGTTGATAAGATAGGAAAATTATATATTGTTCTGTTGTCACTAACGAATTAATATATGTTATTTAAAATGGTAGATTATCTTATCAAAATTATATATGCCAAAAGATCTTATAAATATATAAGCAACCAATCATAAAGTAAATCCTAAAATCATCGGAATAGTTTTATCAATGGAAAAAATATATGGTAAATCTAAATATACGGTATTCAAAGTAGAGTGTTATAGAGATGGTGATGATGTAGATACCGATCGTGAAGGAGATGGTGGCATGCAAGAAGACGGTATGCAGTACGCAGACCAATATGAAATGGACGATCAGTGGGTCCATAAAGCATATACTAACAACGAATATGTTGAGTTCGAAGAGCCACATCCTGATGAGACGATTGATGATGCGATGGTAGAAGCATATGCTACTGAGGATATGATTATCGATGGCACTCGTTGGGCGACACGAACGGACGATAATGTCGGATTTCAAGCCAGACAGATATTTGCGAAGAAAAAATTGATTAAAGAAGTCAGTGCATGGTCCATTAAGAGGTGTGTTATTCAAAACGGCCAGGAGTACTAAAACAAAGTACATTGTGGTGTGTGATAACAATCCAGGTACGGGCACTAGACAATACCCTTGGAAACTTCATGCAATAATATCTAAATGGTGGGCGCATGCGACACACTTCACTATAAAAGACTATAATCCGAAGCATTTGTGCCGAAACACTGTAGGGGTTATGGGGCACAAACAGGCTATATCAACATTTATATACCGGTGCATCTTATCTTTGCCGAAGAGACGGTTTCATATGACACCGGCTGCCATCCAAGATCAAATGGAAGAGGACTATCAAATTAATATTTCTTATTTCAAAGCGTAGGAGGCAGGAAGGAAGGTTTTATGCATGATATTTGGGGATTGGGAGAAATCATATCAAATTATGTCGCGGTATCTCGAGGCAATCACGAAGAGCAATCCCGGCACAGTCTACAAGTCCACCTACGAAAACCTGACTTCAACAGCAGTTCAGTGTACTGGCGTGTTCTACGCATTTGGACCATTAATTAAGGGATTTGAATATTGTCGTCCAGTTCTGAGTATTGATGGCACACACTTATATATAAATATAAGGGGATTTGCTTATTGCTATCGGGGTGGATGCAGATGGAGAGTTGTATCCTTCGGCGTTTGCGGTTATCGGTGGAGAAACTGAAGAAAATTGGGAATGGTTCTTCGTATGTATTTGTATATATATCCTCAGTGTAAACCGTCGCCAAATTATATGGTTGTCTGATCGGATGAAGGGTCTTCCAAGAGCACTAGCTCAAGACTGGCGAATCTGTTCACCGCCGAAAACCGGACTGAGACGTTAAGACGTCTAGCCTGAATTTGGGGGCAGATGCTATTTGGACTTCTCCATCCACCTCTCCGAAGATACCAAGTTTATTTATGGCACAGTATATTGGAGGTTTAGATAGATGCGACCGTTAAAGCAGACTTCATCAGATTCCTCCTCATTTGTAAGGGTTTTTTGATTATGGAGACGCTCTTCCCTATAAGCGCAAGCTCCTGCAGTTAATTACGTTATCACGTTACGACAACCACTTTCTCTTGCTCCAGCAATTCACTTCGTGTCATGTGTTATTTTTTTTATTTTGGTTGCCCGTGGATTGTATACGGAGACTAATTTATGTTGTCGCCAGTATGGCTTGGATTAGTCTAAATCTATATATTTTAGATTTGGGTTTTGGTCAAGAATTTGCTTGACGGGGTCCACGTTGGTAACTTGGTTTGCCAACGGAAACTTAGGACGTATATCTCATATAAATGTGGTCCATCCGTTCATAGGATATTTGAGTTTGATCTAAGTATCGTTAGTCATATTTGAGACTAAGATCAACTTAGAAACAAATGAGCATATGGGCTCAATTATTTTAGTTTAAGGATATCAAGATCCAACATTCCCTGTTTGCGACGAATGTTAGTTTAAGGACATTTTGGTCCATTATTGCCATGTCTCGAGGCGAGTATTAGTTTAGAGACATTTCGGTCCATCATTCATCTTGCGTGCACGTGTATTTGTTATGTGACGGGGTGAATAATGGTGACATGGAATGCCCCCAATTTGGAGTGCGATCCGATTTGAGGTGTGCACGTCAATTTGGAAGTGCATCAATATGGGATGTATCATTTCCTGTCTTGATGAAATTTTACATCAAGTTGGGATAAGAAAGAAGTTATTGGTTGTCGGGACCCACCACCTCTCTGAAGACGTTAAGAAATTACGACATATATCAGAGGTGTGGAGAGATGTACCCTTAAACCAAATCCCTTAAAAGAATCGTGATGGATCTAAGAATCGTTAGCCTTATTTGAGACTAAAATTAACTTAGAAGGTATGTGATGAAGATAATTAGCCACGTATGGGACTAAGATCAGTTTGGATATCAGTTTGGATATCATGAATATAAACTTAGCCAATTTGGGCTAAGATTGTGTTTCTGTAACACCTAGCAGTACTGAGCATTCAGTTGCATATAGCGCTCACGTGTGTTTCACGTGAGGCACTATAATAGTGCTAAGCACTAGTCTTTTATGGCGCTGCACTAGTGCTAAGCACTAAACTTTTCTGTTTTCTGGCACTCACGTGTGTTTCACGTGAGACGCTCCAATAGTGCTAAGCACTAACTTTTCCCGGTGCTCACGTGTGTTTCACGTGAGGCGCTATATAATTTGGCCTTAAGCGCTCACGTGCTTTTCACATGAGGCACTGAGTTATTTCAGAGATTTAATCCCTGTTGATAATTTTAGAGAACTTAAATTTCTGTTAATGGTATTTTGACCATTAACGATCACCAAGATCATTATTTTGAAGATCTGAGATCATGTTCTTTAAGAACTAAGTTCTTGATTTATGATGAAACTAAGTTCCTGGAGTATTATGAACTCCATGTTTTCCTTGTTCTTTTATCCATGTTTTTCTATCCATGTTTTCAGAGAAGTTAAACTTCTGTTAATGGTATTTTGACCATTAAAGATCACTAAGATCACTATTTTAAGGATCTTTGATCTGGTTCTTTAAGAACTAAGTTCTTGATTTGAAAGAACTAAGTTCCTGGAGTACTATGAACTCTATCTTCTTTCTTTTCAATCATGTTCTTCCCTGAATTTTTGATTCTCAAGAACAAGATCTTCCCGATGAGAATTAAATTCTCAACTTGTGGGAGACTTATTTTGTGGATCTCAGATCAAGAGAAATAACTAAGTTCTTTTAAAAGGGTTAAACCCTTAGATAGGTAAAAGAGATATTTTGATCTTTGCTTTTTTCTTTACGTAGGGTTTTGAGGAGGAAGATCTTCTTTGAGAATTAAATTCTCTGTTATTTTGTGGGAGATTTTGGAGAGCCTTCTGTATTTTTATGGAAACTTATAGGATCTCTTCTTTTTTTATATCGAGTCATCTCTTTCTTTTCATCTCTTTGCTCCTATTTTTAGGAGAAGGAGAAGAATCAATTTGTTGCGAAAATCTCTCATTGAGATCATGATTGATTTCATAATCAATCCAATTGAACTTTTAGATCAACTGGTGAATTTTATTCACTGTTGTAAAATTAGGAAAATATTTTCCTAAGATAGAATTTAATTCTGTTATATGAATATCTTGTTAGTTTAACAAGATTAGGAAAATATTTTCCTAATATAGAATTTTATTCTATCAAAATATTAGGAAGATATTTTCCTAATATAGAATGTTATTCTATCTAACAGAGAAGATCATTTTTGTTTGTTTATCAAGATTAGAAAAATATTTTCCTAAGATAGAATTTTATTCTATGAGATGATCAGTGGGTGATTTTATAATCACTGTTAGATTTTTTATCCAAGGGTCCTCTGTTTAACAGAGAAGATCTTTCTAATTTGAGAAAGATCAGGGGAATATTTCTCACATAGAATTTAATTCTATTAGATGCTTTAATTGGTGATATTTTATCACAATTGGATTTTAAATCCAAAATTCTCTATTAAAGAAAGATCTTTCTATATTAGAAAGATCAAGGAAAATATTTCCAAAAATAGAATTCAATTCTATAGAATTCAATTCTATCCTTAGAGATTATTTTAAATTGTGGTGCTCACGTGCTTTGCATGTGAGCGCTGCCAAAAGAATACGGTAAGAGAACTCACGCGTTTAACACGTGACACCTGGTGTTGGTTTTAGCCTGTTTATTTTCAGCGCTCATATGCTTTGCATATGAGTGCTCACGTGTTTAACACGTGAGGCATGTTTAGCATTTGGTTATTTATGTTCAAAGCATATGAACGCTCACGTGTTTAACACGTGGAGCCTATTTGGCCCTTTTGTTATTTGCAAATAAGCGCTCACGTGTTTAACACGTGATACCAAACTGTGAGAATTCTTTTGCTCTTTCTTCTCTCCATTTTTTTATAAGGGAACAAATAGCTCTTAGCCAAAAAAATTTGGCGGGAACAAATGCCCCCACTATTTTGCCCACGTAAATATATACGTGGGTGAAGTTGTAACATTTCAAAAAAATAAAATATTATTTTTGGGAATTTTTATAATTAAATAATAAAATATTGAATATTTTAATATTTCGGTATAATTAAATACCGAAAAATTGGGAAAAAATTGGAAAATTTTGGAAATTTCTAAAATGAGGGTGCTTTATTGGATTTTTGCAAATTATGAAGTTTTTATGATTTATTTGACACTACTTTAGTGCTAATCGCGATTAAAAATCGCTAATCGCGGATTAAGCGTCTTTTGTGCACATAGCATGCACAAAGTCTTTTTCACACTTGTGCATTTTTCTACCATGGTTTCATTTGGGTTTCCTATTCAATTCTAATAGAACGAGAAGAGAGAAGAAAAGAAAAGAAAAGAAAAAGGAATAAGAATAAAGAATGGGGTATGGGTGAGAGAGAGAAAGGTGAGGGGTTAACATTGACTTTGGGCATTCCTCCTTCATTTCTTCACCCTCATCATCTCTCCCCTCAACTCCCTTGCTGCTGCTGCTGCTTCCTTCACTCCCTCCCCTTCTTCACCTCCTCAAAACACAATCAAAACAACCTCAAAACCCTATCTCCATTTCACAAAAATTGTGCATGAGCTCATTAGCTACCCCATGGACCAAGAAAGAGAAGATTTTGAGAACTTTGAGCAACTCAAGAAAATTCTTGAGTTGCCAAATGAGGTATTTTCTGAACCATGAGCTTATTTTTCCCATTACTTTTACCCCATGTTAGATTAGAACCGATATCGAGTGGTTTTATGGACTTAGAAGAATTCTAGTTAGGGTATTAGAAATTAAGAGTTGTGATGGGCAATTGAGCTCAGTAGAGGCCTCACAAACCGCTTAGTGCTAGAATTAAGACCTAAACCAGAGACTAAAATCTCGGAATACGGATTTAGAAAAGCCGATATCGGAAAATTCTGAATTCTGTGGATGTAAAATGGAATCTGCTATCACCCCGAGACTCTGAAAATTATTTTGCAAGGACAGTGATACATGCATGCACCTAGGAAGCTACCACCAAAGCCCTGGCCTCTAACCCTCAACCATGGCCGCAAATTTAATCTTTCTGGCCGCAAATTGCGGCCAAACCAGGGTAGAATTGGTTCGTGTTGGTTCTGTGGTCCCCTCATCAGTAAAATAGACCCTTGGTATATGCAAAATTGACCAATTTGACCTAGGGTGAAATCTGAGACCCTTTTCCCGAGTTGCTGTTTTGATTCGGAGTTTCGTTTCTCGTATTTTGAATTCTGGATTTGCGTATTTGTGTTTTAACTCAATCACTTGACGTTTGTACGACGATATTGAGGGTTGTTTGATGGTTTTGAAAGCGTGGTCTATAGGTTCTAACCTATAGGCCTCAGCGTGTCGTTTTGGTATTCCCGATGTGATTTTAATACGCATTCCGATTATGTTATCTATGTAGGTACCTTCATGTGGATTCCATGCGATGAAGAAGATGAAGGCGACGTCGACAACGACACGCAGGATGCAACATGAGTAGATTATATCTACGGGGGAAGTCGGGTGGATGGCGTATAGCACCCCCGCAGTTCGATACTTAGTATACTATATATATACTATATATATAAGTATGATAGCTTTATGCGTGACATGGATATTCTAGATGTGTTTAGGTGTAATATGGATAGATTAGGGTTTAGAAGTAAACTAGTATAGTTTCCTAGTTGCGAACCCTAGAGTAGGTTTACACCCCCTACACACATGCTTACTTGTTATACTTATACCTGGATGAGGTGGATAGTGTATGATATTTGGAGATGAGTCGATGAGATTGGGCATAGCGCCATGAGATCGGTGATATGATATGATTCGTATTTGGGATACGACATGAGATTTTACCGGGCCTTTGGACGTGTGTTCCTGTCACGACCCGAAAGAGCACGTAACTGGCCCTTGAACCATATGAAGTCTATAGGACTCCATCTGACCCAAGTAAGCCAAAAGCCCAGAAATCTAAAACCATTTTAAGTAGTAAGTAAAGAAAACTGGTTTTTAATAAGTAAAGAAACATGTTTTGAAGTCAAGCTTTTTAAATAACTAAGCTGAATATGCATTTTTAAAATGTGTAGTCTTTTCTGAAAATTTCGGCAGAGTTTCCTTTATAAAAACTGGCCCCGAACGGGGCACAACAAGAATAATATATAAATGCAGTGATAAAAGGCATCCCCAAGCGGGAGCTAGCTCTTCGTCAATCGACGGTCACAACCACGCAAGCAATAGAATATACAACGCCGAAGGGCGAGGATCAAAACTTAAAAGAAACTCAACAGCCTGAAAACCGTAATACTACAAGCGTGACTCTAAGGTTGAAATAATACAACACTGTTTTCTAAGTCTGAAACAATATACAAGTTTTGGTTGATGGAATTTCTAGATACAATGAATAGTACAAGTACAATGGTGGTTTTGATACAAAAGAACCCACCTACCCAAGCGAGTCACCCGTATGAAAATAGTGTGCCAGAAAAACCGCTAAGAAACCTGTACGGCAAAACCTGCAAGAACTATAGCACAACGGGGGTGAGTTGCCAACTCGTGAATAGAAAATATCTACAACCAGAGATCGAATGTATCACCCATCCTAGGTCAATACGATCAGATATAAATAAACCTCAATATGAATAAGTCTGAAGCATGCTAAACTGGCAAATGTAATCTCTATACATGAGTGTAGTGCCAAGTGCTCGTGCCAGTATCTCAGGTAATAGCATATCATAAATATGAGGTATGATCAATGTAATCAATCTACATGTATGTAGATCCTATCTACTCATCACCCAATGACAAAAAGCATCATGCATGTAAATGTTATAAAGCATATGCATGGAAAATATGAGGATATAACCAAAAGCATAGAACCTGAGTGCCTAGCATCGACACTCGAAAACATCATGAAAACCTGTGCCTAGCATCGGCACGTAAATCCTAATATACCGGGCATCCGTTAGTCCGGGTCAGCCCACTCTCTCATATATCGGGCATCCGTCAGTCTGGGTCAGCCCTCTCTCAATACATCGGGTATCCGTCAGTCCGGGTCAGCCCCCTCTCAATATATCGGGCATCCGTCAGTCCGGGTCAGCTCTCTCTCAATACATCGGGCATCCGTCAGTCCGGGTCAGCCCTCTCTCAATACATTGGGCATCCGTCAGTCCGGGTCAGCCCTCTCTCATCAGTCCGGGTCAGCCCTCTCTCAATATATCGGGCATCCGTCAGTCCGGGTCAGCCCTCTCTTAAAACCAGAAATATCATAGAAACAACATATCTCAATGCGCAAATCAGAAAGCATGATGTATGTGACATACAAATGAAATGCAAGTAACAATATATCCTGCAGCATGGAATAATAGTATGCACATACAAGGTCATATCCCGATGCGATAATTCTACTGTGTAGTGACATGGCAATTATCGATGATGAAGTGTGTGAGCCGGCGAGCAGTGTACGTGGAACATATGCATCATCGATAATGGTGCTAGTGTCCTAGCAGCATGATAGTAATATATCAATACATACAAGCAATGCAAATGCAAATAGCATGAAAATGCGGAATCAACTAAGCGACGCAACAGTGAAGAATCTACCTCAATATCTATATCATGCAGCCTTGCCTTTTGAAATAAGACGAATCAGGTTTTTTTGGTAAAATAAGGGCTACGGTGTTTTAAGAAAAGATGTGTCGTTTGAAATTTCCGTAGAATCCCTTTTTGCCTATCTTTAAAATATGCCCGATTCGTTAGTTTTGAAATAGGTATGACTCGGGTCTAGTCTAACGCCTACAGTGCGAACTACGGACCCAACTATCAAGTCAATCGGGAGGGGTATGGAAACCACCTAAATCTGAGTCGATACATATATATATATATATATACAATAGTCGGTGATCTCGCCTCAATAGTATCACAACGATATCATATCCTCGAGTCATGAGCGCGGTTCTATCATCAATATAGGCTCGTACGGTAAATCGTCGTACGGCATCCCAACAGCGGGGTACGGGTCAATATCACATTCATCTCACCACATATCAGGTATCACTACCATCATATCACATAATCTAGGGTATAGATCTAAGTCTAGTACAATCGATACCATCTATGTAAGTATGAATGCGGGGTAAAACACATGCCCAAAGGCCCGCTAAAGCATCCTGTCGTATCTCCCATACGAATCCTGTCATATCGCCGATCTCACGGCCTCAAATCGAATCACATCGACTCAACCCACATCCCAAGCACTATCCATAATCCAGTATATGTACACATAGTCCCATACCCATGTGAACACATAAAACATATATTCCCATATACCCATACGAAAGAAAGTATGTATGCAAGTGTGTGCGTGTGTGTGTGTATGGGTGCAACCCCTACTCTAGGGTTTCGCACTTACACTAAACCAATCCATCTTATCATCAATAATCTCAAGGAACATATAACAAATATATGTGTGTATACGTATTCGTATACATCACCACGGACTACGGGGGATGCTATACGTCATCCACCCGACTTCCCCCGTAGATATAATCTACTCACTTGGTCTCCGCTCGCCAAAATCGATGACGCCATGCTCCTTCGCCTCGGAATCCTTGCGAGGGTACCTACAATAATAAACCGTTGCAATACGTATTAAAATCGATGCAGAAAACCGACACAGCGCACAGTGTGCTCATAGGTTGAAACCTATGGCCTAAACGTGCAAATCAATCAACCAACCCCTGTTGTCGATGTACGAACACCCGACAACCAAATACAAATCCAGTTATCAAGAAAGTGCATTTAAAAATACGGAAAACATCGCCTAAAACACCCCAAAATGCTTCCAGATTTTCCCCAGATGAGAATTAGCCAAACTGCATATAGGAGGGGTCTAATTTAGTGTAAAATGAGCCCTGGAACAAAAATGAACCCATTCCCCTCTACTCTGGCCGCAAATTGCGGCCAGAATGATTAAATCTGCGGCCGGGGATTTGAGTTAGGGGCTCGGGTCTTGGTGGTAGCTTCCTAGGTGTCTGCACGACTCACTGTCAGCTCAATTCTATTTTAGGGGTCACGGGGTGATAGCAGATTCCTAAAACCTTCACAGATTTCACAATATCTCCGATATCGGTTTTCTAAATCCGTATTCCGGGTTTCAAATCTCAGGTTTGGGTCTCAATTCCATCACTAGGGTGTTTGTGCAGCTTCCACTAAGCTCAATTTCACACTACAACTCACAATTTCCTCAAACCCTAACTAGGTTTCCTTTAAGTCCACAACACCACCCGATATCGATTCAATTTTAACATAGCGTTATAAGAAATGCAAAAACTAATCTAATGATCCAGAAATTACCTCATTTGGCAACTCAAGAATTTTCTTGAGTTGCCCCTAGTGGCCAAAATCCATGCTTTCTTGGTCCATCGTGTAGGTCTCGAGCTCGTGCATACTTTTAATAAAATGAGAGTGGGTTTTTTTGGAGTTTTTTTAGAGGTGTTTAGAGGGCTTGAAGATGGGGGGAAAAATGAGTGGCAGGAGCAGCAGCAGCAAATGGTGGGAGAGGGAGAGAAATGAGGAAGAGAATGAAGAGAAAATGCTAAGTCTTTGGTCAAAGTAAAACCCATACCTCTCTCTCTCTCTCACCATACCTCATATTTTATTCTCTTCTCCATTTCTTTTCTTTTCTTTTTCCTTAAAACCCTTCTCACTCAAATAGTAACCCCAAAATAAACCATGGCAATAAAAATGTAACACAAGTGTAGAAAAAGATATGTGCATGCTTTGTACAAATTACTTAAAAACCGATTAGCGATTTTTAATCGCGATTAGTATTAAATTAGCATAAAAATAATCAATTAAACTTAGAAATGGCATAATTCTCTAATTTACCTTATTTTATAATTTTCCATAATTTTTCCAAAATTTTTCCCATTTATTTGTATTTAATAATACCGAAATATTAAAATATTCAATAAAATAATATTAAATTATAAAAATTCCCAAAATTAATATTTTATCTTTTTGAAATGTTACAATCTACACCCTTTAAATAAATTCGGTCCCCGAATTTAAATTTAAACCCCAAAATATTAAAACATATCAGTAAAATCCACGTTGTCGGGGTTCCGAAAACATCAATACGTAGCGAATATCATAAAAATATACTGCTCTATAAGAATTCAATCCCGAAAAATGTATATAAGAATATCCGGTGCGTCTGGTGCGCAAAGAATCAAAATCCATATATGTGCCATACATGGGCACAAAACAACATCTAGGTCAACGGGTGTGCACGAAACATCTGTCATAGGCAACGTGTGTGCCTGACAGCAAAATCAGGTGTATGTGACATGCACGAAGAATCCCGATTTAGTGCATCTGGCGTGCACCAAAATCGTATATCAAAACACTAAAGGTGCATGCAAACTATGCTGGAAGGGTAAATCAAATCACTGCATAAGATAGGCATGAAATCACAATCAATAGCTCAAATGTAATAACTTATGCGCAAGAATATAAATATCCAGTGGGTGCATGAAACAATATCATGAAACTCAGTCATCGAAACTAAATCATGCAAACAGAACGCCCAAAATACCGAAATCCAAGATGACGGATACGTGATAATCGAATCACAAAATCACAAATCATAAATACCGTCGTCGGTAGTTCCTCCTTCAAGGTCGAGAAGGAGTCGGTGCTTCCAATGCTAGTAGCGCAAGATATCTATTTGCCTCTTGCTCACGGTCTGGCGTCCTCTGACTTTGGTCCTTATCTTCTCTGCGGACAATCTATCTCGCAGTCAATCGGCTCATCGGCTCTGTCAGGTGTGCTAAAGGGACGATTCCGTTCTGGCACTTCTCCGGTCATCTCTCGGTCAATCCTCACGATCACTCATAAAGCTGCATATTACTGGCGTCAGCCTCTGGCTCTCTGAATGTACATCACACATCTGATCCTGGGTGCAAGCATTGTTGCAGCAGTGTCCTGGAAGGAATCCTGCTCAGGGTCTCTTCCAATCATGTCTATGCCGGCCTGTACGGAGGCTGGTACTTTTGCATATCTCTTTTCTGCCAAATTTCCCGGAAGTTATCGTCCCTTGCCGAAGCTAATTCTTGTTCCGGAACGGCTGCATACTCATCGCGCCTCTTTCTGGAAGCTATATCCATATACATTGCCTCTGCGTGTGTATCGCATCTCTGATGTCGGCGGAGTGGAACGTCATCTCGTCGAAATCCCTAGCGAACCCTTCTCTTCACTCTGCTTCAATGTCGACTGATTCGGACTTGTCTTATCGTGGCTGCACGGACTGCGCTCCAACGGCTATGCTCGTATCTGGAGTCTCCCAAGCAGTGTGTCCCATCACATAATATCTGAATGATGTCGAACTATCCGATCGACGCGTCAGAACCTCATAATCCCTCAAGAGATCAACATTATGGGTACAGTTTAATAGTATCGAGTACATGCCACAGCGTCGGTGGTCCAGCCGTAGAAGGGTAAACCCAAGCCTCACTAATGGCTCTGCGGAACTGCCGCAAACCCTAAGGTTCAAAGGCTTTCACACGGTCATTAAGTCGAGTTAGGGTTTCATTCTTCTAGAGGGTCCATGGAATCGCCTGCATATCTTTCCGTATACTTTAAACTTAGAAAATGGCTCCTGACATTCGATCGTCTCTATCGACTCTCAACGTCTCCGCGTGAAGTCGTCTCTAGTTGGAAGCAATCTATCTGATGACCTCGCATCGGGGTAAGCGAACGAACTACATGTCCTAGTCATTCATCCTCGGTGACTAGAGACCTTCCATCATATCTCTAAGTATATGCTCATGCTGCAGTAGCTCCAATCATCTGGGCGATATCTCTTCATTTGCAGCAACAACTGGCTCATTCGTCAGTACGCCGAATAGCGCCTCAATCCTCCAGGAAAGGCGATACATTGGCGGTCATCTCTGAATCGATCTGCTCTAGATCTGAGTAAGACTCTCCACTCAGGAAATCTTCAACTCAACTGGGCCTGCTCCGGCGTATAAGTCGGACGAATCACCTTCGTCTCTCAAATCGGGGCAGACTAGCTACCAACTGTCTCATATCTGCCTGGAAGCTCTGGCGATCTCAGCTCGTAAGCTCCGATAGCGACATCCTATCAATCTCAGCAACAGCTGGTCCATCTGCCTGCACGGTAGGCGACACCACAATCTCTGAGGTATGCTGTACCTCAACAGTCCTCTCTTAACTGGCAGCGCTAACAACGGCCCGATCATCCGGTGTAAAACCGAGCACTCGCCTCCACAAGAGGTCACAATCATCATGATCAAGTGATATCTCATTGGTCATCACATCCTGGCTGGCCTTTATCAGTGGCTCAATCCTCTGATACCGATCGGCACGTCCGAGAAATCTCGTAAAAGCGATCTGTTAAATGCTCATGGCGCGAAAACACAATAAAATGAAGCCTCTATATGCAATCGTATGTCTATGGAATCACGCCCTGGTCAGTCCTCGTCCCTGACGAGCTCATGCTGATGCAACTCAAGCCGTAGCTCACTGTGCCCGTGCAATCGTGGCAGCAAAACCATAACCAGTCTCGAAAAGGATAGATCATAGGAAGGAATATAATACTGTGCAAGGAAATGTACATCCTAAAGTTCCTTAAGCGGAGTGGCGTGTCGTAAGTATGCCGCGGAACATACCCACGGTACGTCACTCTACTTTAGTCACCTATTCCATCAACCAAGGGTCATCCTACGCGACGAAAGTTCGGGTCTAATACCCCCTCGACTAAGTCTAAGTTTCGTAAGGTCAAGCCTAAGTTCCGTATATATATATATATATATATATATATATATATATATATATATATATATATATATAAACGCCCTAGGCTCCACATAGTCAAACATAGACTCGAACCAAGGTCAACCTAGCGCTTTGATACCAACTTTGTCACGACCCGAAAGAGCACGTGACTGGCCCTTGAACCATATGAAGTCTATAGCACTCCATCTGACCCAAGTAAGCAAAAAGCCCAGAAATCTAAAACCATTTTAAGTAATAAGTAAAGAAAACTGGTTTTTAATAAGTAAAGAAACATGTTTTGAAGTCATTCTTTTTAAATAACTAAGCCGAATATGCATTTTTAAAATGTGTAGTTTTTTCTGAAAATTTCGGCAGAGTTTCCTTTGTAAAAACTGGCCCCGAACGGGGCACAACAAGAATAATATATAAATGCAGTGATAAAAGGCATCCCCAAGCGGGAGCTAGCTCTTCGTCAATCGACGGTCACAACCACGCAAGCAATAGAATATACAACGCCGAAGGGCGAGGATCAAAACTCAAAAGAAACTCAACAGCCTGAAAACCGTAATACTACAAGCGTGACTCTAAGATCGAAATAATACAACACTGTTTTCTAAGTCTGAAACAATATACAAGTTTTGGTTGATGGAATTTCTAGATACAATGAATAGTACAAGTACAATGGTGGTTCTGATACAAAAGAACCCACCTACCCAAGCGAGTCACCCGTATGAAAATAGTGTGCCAGAAAAACCGCTATGAAACCTATACGGAAAAACCTGCAAGAACTGTGGCACAACGGGGGTGAGTTACCAACTCGTGAATAGAAAATATCTATAAGCAGAGATCGAATGTATCACCCATCCTAGGTCAATACGATCAGATATAAATAAACCTCAATATGAATAAGTCTGAAGCATGCTAAACTGGCAAATGTAACCTCTATACATGAGTGTAGTGCCAAGTGCTCGTGCCAGTATCTCAGGTAATGCATATCATAAATATGAGGTATGATCAATGTAATTAATTTACATGTATGTGGATCCTATCCACTCGTCCCCCAATGACAAAAAGCATCATGCATGTAAATGTCATAAAGCATATGCATGGAAAATATGAGGATATAACCAAAAGCATGGAACCTGAGTGCCTAGCATCGACACACAAAAACATCATCAAAACCTGTGCCTAGCATCGGCACGTAAATCCTCAAATACCGGGCATCCGTCAGTCCGGGTCAGCCCACTCTCTCATATATCGGGCATCCGTCAGTCCGGGTCAGCCCTCTCTCAATACATCGGGCATCCGTCAGTCCGGGTCAGCCCCCTCTCAATATATCGGGCATCCGTCAGTCCGGGTCAGCCCTCTTTCAATATATCGGGCATCCGTCAGTCCGGGTCAGCCCTCTCTCAATATATCGGGCATCCGTCAGTCCAGGTCAGCCCTCTCTCAATACATCGGGCATCCGTCAGTCCGGGTCAGCCCTCTCTCAATACATCGGGCATCCGTCAGTCCGGGTCAGCCCTCTCTCAATACATCGGGCATCCGTCAGTCCGGGTCAGCCCTCTCTCAATATATCGGGCATCCGTCAGTCCGGGTCAGCCCTCTCTCAAAACCAGAAATATCATAGAAACAACATATCTCAATGCGCAAATCAGAAAGCATGATGTATGTGACATACAAATGAAATGCAAGTAACAATACATCCTGCAGCATGCAATAATAGTATGTACATACAAGGTCATATCCCGATGCGATAATTCTACTGTGTAGTGACATGGCAATTATCGATGATGAAGTGTGTGAGCCGGCGACCAGTGTACGTGGAACATATGCATCATCGATAATGGTGCTAGTGTCCTAGCAGCATGATAGTAATATATCAATACATACAAGCAAGCAAATGCAAATAGCATGAAAATGCGGAATCAACTAAGCGACGCAACAGTGAAGAATTTACCTCAATATCTATATCATGCAGTCTTGCCTTTTGAAATAAGACGAATCAGGTTTTTTTGGTAAAATAAGAGCTACGGTGTTTTAAGAAAAGATGTGTCGTTTGAAATTTCCGTAGAATCCCTTTTTGCCTATCTTTAAAATATGCCTGAATCGTTAGTTTTGAAATAGATATGACTCGGGTCTAGTCTAACGCCTACAGTGCGAACTACGGACCCAACTATCAAGTCAATCGGGAGGGGTATGGAAACCACCTAAATCTGAGTCGATACATATATATATATACAATAGTCGGTGATCTCGCCTCAATAGTATCACAACGATATCATATCCTCGAGTCATGAGCGCGGTTCTATCATCAATATAGGCTCGTACGGTAAATCGTCGTACGGCATCCCAACAGCGGGGTACGGGTCAATATCACATTCATCTCACCACATATCAGGTATCACTACCATCATATCACATAATCTAGGGTACAGATCTAAGTCTAGTACAATCGATACCATCTATATAAGTATGAATGCGGGGTAAAACACATGCCCAAAGGCCCGCTAAAGCATCCTGTCGTATCTCCCATACGAATCCTGTCATATCGCCGATCTCACGGCCTCAAATCGAATCACATCGACTCAACCCACATCCCAAGCACTATCCATAATCCAGTGTATGTACACATAGTCCCATACCCATGTGAACACATACAACATATATTCCCATATACCCATACGAAAGAAAGTATGTATGCAAGTGTGTGCGTGTGTGTGTATGGGTGCAACCCCTACTCTAGGGTTTCGCACTTACACTAAACCAATCCATCTTATCATCAATAATCTCAAGGAACATATAACAAATATATGTGTGTATACGTATTCGTATACATCACCACGGACTGCGGGGGGTGCTATACGCCATCCACCCGACTTCCCCCGTAGATATAATCTACTTACTTGGTTTCCGCTCGCCAAAATCGATGACGCCATGCTCCTTCGCCTCGGAATCCTTGCGAGGGTACCTAAAATAATAAACCGTTGCAATACGTATTAAAATTGATGCAGAAAACCGACACAGCGCACAGTGTGCTCATAGGTTGAAACATATGGCTTAAACGTGCAAATCAATCAACCAACCCCTGTTGTCGATGTACGAACACCCGACAACCAAATACAAATCCAATTATCAAGAAAGTGCATTTAAAATTACGGAAAACATCGCCTAAAACACCCCAAAATGCTTCCATATTTTCCCCAGATGACAATTAGCCAAAACTGCATATAGGAGGGATCTAATTTAGTGTAAAATGAGCCCTGGAACAAAAATGAACCCATTCCCCTCTACTCTGGCCGCAAATTGCGGCCAGAATGATTAAATCTGCGGCTGGGGATTTGAGTTAGGAGCTTGGGTCTTGGTGGTATCTTCCTAGGTGTCTGCACGACTCACTGTCAGCTCAATTTTATTTTAGGGGTCACGGGGTGATAGCAGATTCCTAAAACCTTCACAGATTTCACAATATCTCCGATATCAGTTTTCTAAATCCGTATTCCGGGTTTCAAATCTCAGGTTTGGGTCTCAATTCCATCACTAGGCTGTTTGTGCAGCCTCCACTAAGCTCAATTTCACACTACAACTCACAAGTTCCTCAAACCCTAACTAGGTTTCCTTTAAGTCCACAACACCACCCGATATCGATTCAATTTTAACATAGCGTTATAAGAAATGCAAAAACTAATCTAATGATCCAGAAATTACCTCATTTGGCAACTCAAGAATTTTCTTGAGTTGCCCCTAGTGGCCAAAATCCATGCTTTCTTGGTCCATCGTGTAGGTCTCGAGCTCGCGCATACTTTTAATGAAATGAGAGTGGGTTTTTTTGGAGTTGTTTTAGAGGTGTTTAGAGGGCTTGAAGATGGGGGGAAAATGAGTGGCAGGAGCACCAGCAACAAATGGTGGGAGAGGGAGAGAAATGAGGAAAAGAATGAAGAGAAAATGCTAAGTCTTTGGTCAAAGTAAAACCCATACCTCTCTCTCTCTCTCACCATACCTCATATTTTATTCTCTTCTCCATTTCTTTTCTTTTCTTTTTCCTTAAAACCCTTCTCACTCAAATAGTAACCCCAAAACAAACCATGGCAATAAAAATGTAACACAAGTGTAGAAAAAGATATGTGCATGCTTTGTACAAATTACTTAAAAGCCGATTAGCGATTTTTAATCGCGATTAGCATTAAATTAACATATAAATAATCAATTAAACTTAGAAATGGCATAATTCTCTAATTTACCTTAATTTATAATTTTCCATAATTTTTCCATAATTTTTCCCATTTATTTGTATTTAATAATACCGAAATATTAAAATATTCAATAAAATAATATTAAATTATAAAAATTCCCAAAATTAATATTTTATCTTTTTGAAATGTTACAGTTCCATACACGCTTTTATATTTATATAGATGGTATCAATTTGTACTAGACTTAGATCAGTACCCCAGGTCATGAGATATGATGATAAGGATACCAGATAATTGATGAAATGAATGCGATATTGACCCGTACCCAGCTTTTAGGATGTCGTACGATGATTTGCCGTACGAGCTTTATATTGATGATAGATACGCACTCATGACTCG
This sequence comes from Agapanthus africanus, assembly GCA_030015575.1. Lineage (NCBI taxonomy): Eukaryota > Viridiplantae > Streptophyta > Magnoliopsida > Asparagales > Amaryllidaceae > Agapanthus > Agapanthus africanus. Next base: position 88,493,003 of record JASDDO010000026.1, on the reverse strand, counting down.
AGGATGTCATATGATATTGTATCGTACGCGGTACCTTTAAGGCGGGATCACCGACTATATATATATATATATATATATATATATATATATATATATATATATATATTGACTCATATTTAGGTGGTTTCCATACCCCTCCCGTTTAGCTAGTTAGTTAGAGCTGTAGTTTTGCTAGTAGATGTTAGGCTAGGCCGATATCATACCTATTTCAAAAACTAACGAATCGGGATTATTTTAAAGACAGGCAAAGGGATTCTACGGTTATTTTCAAAGGACGCATCTTTTCTTAAAAACACCGTAGCCCTTATTTTTCCTAAAAACCCCAATTCGTCTTCTTTCAAATGGCAAAGCAGTATGACATAGATACATTGATGTAGATTCTGCACTGTTGTGTTTATTATTCATTTGCCGCATATTCTTGCTGTTCGCATCGCATTGCATGTTAAATATATTATTGCTATATTAAAACCATGCTGTTAGGACACCCGCACCATTATCGATGATTCATATGTTCCACGTGCATCTGCTTGCCGGCTCACACACTTCATCATCGATAATTGCCATGTCACTACACAGTAGGACTGTTGCATCAGGATATGACTCCTTGCATGACATACTTGCGTACACACATGTTGTACACCTATACTTGCACACATACATACTTGCCCATACATAGATGATTCTAACTTGATTTTGGAGATTTGCGAATCGCAAGATATATCTTAAAACTGGATTCCTTTTAAAAGAGTGGTTTCCCTCGATATGTGCATATTATTATTCCATGTTGCATAATATACTGATATGCTTACATTTTCCTTACATGTCGCATACATCATGCTCATGATTATACGCATTGAGATATTTGTTTTCATGAGATTTCTGGATTTAAGAACCGTGGTATTATTTCAAAAAAGAATGCATTGTTTTAAAACCCGGTTTCTCTTGATATGATATTTTGGTGCGTCCACCATGCGTTTTCTCGGTTCTGAGACGTGTGCTTGAAACCCATTCGAGGAGTTGGATGATCCGTTTGCGGGTTCATGGTGGGCCCGGTATGGTTCCCCGGGACGAGAAATGTTTTTCGTGGAGCAGACGATGAGCCTGGCAGGGTGGCTTGTACCTACCGGTGATAGTATTTGGGCCCGGCGGATATCCGGAGGATACCGACCAGAGTCGAGAGATGATATGGGCTGATCCGGACTGACGGAGCCCGTGGGCCGATCCGGACTGACGGAGCCCGATATATGAGGATTTACGTGCCAATGCTGGGCACAGCTTTCATGATGTTTTCGAGTGTCGATGCTGGACACTCCGGTTCCATGATTTTAATGTGTCGCGAGGGACACATGTTGATTATATCCTCATACTTCCATGCATATGCTTTTGATATTTACATGCGTGATGCTTATTGTCATTGGGTGACACGTGGACGATATCCATATACATATAGTTGACATTGATGACATTGATCACATAGTTGGACGAGATCCACATACATAATGACATTGATTACATAGTTGGATGATATCCACATACTTATGAACTTCATGATATAGTCGATATTGATCATACCTCATATTTATGATATGTTATTACCTGAGGCACTGGCATGAGCACTTGGCACTACACTCATGTATAGATGTTACATTGCCACCTTATCATGCTTCAGACTTATTCATTTGAGGTTTATATATATATCTGATCGTATTGACCTAGGATTGAGTCATACATACGATTTCTGCTCTGTGATGATTTCTATTTACGAGTTGGCAACTCACCCCCGTTGTGCCACAGTTCTTGCAGGTTTGCCGTACAGGTTTCATTGCGGCTTTTCTGACACACTGCTTCCTTTTTGGGTGATTGCATTGGTATGTGGGTTCAGTCGCATCGTGACCACCCTTGTATTTATTTTATTTAGTTGTATCTAGTAATTTCATTATCCAAACTTGTGTATTGTTTCAGACTTAGAAAACCAGTGTGTATTATTTCGACCTTAGAGTCGCGCATTGTAGTATTATGGTTTTCATGCTGATTTTGAGTTTTCTTTTTGAGTTTTGATTCTCGCCATTTGGTGTTGTATATTATACTTCTTGCGTGGCTGTGACCGTCGATTGACGAAGAGCTAGCTCCCTCTTGGGGATGCATTTTATCATTATATATATTATTCATGTTGTACCCCGTTTGGGGCTAGTATTTACAAAGGAAACTCTGCCGAAATTTTTAGAAAAGACTAGAGATTTTAAAAATGCATATTCGGCTTACTTATTTAAAAACCTTATTTTTAAACCTGTTTTATTTATCTCTTATAAACTAGTTTTCTTTATTTACTCCTTAAAATGGTTTTAGATTTCTGGGATTTTGGCTTACTTGAATTAGATGAGGTCCTATAGACTTCATATGATTCAAGGGCCAGTCACGGGCTATCTCGGGTCGTGACAAAGTTGGTATCAGAGCGCTAGGTTAACCTTGGTTCGAGTCTAAGTTTGACTATGCGGAGCCTAGAGCGTTTATATATATACGGAACTTAGGCTTGACCTTACGGAACTTAGACTTAGTCGAGGGGGTATTATACCCGAACTTTCGTCGCGTAGGATGACCCTTGGTTGATAGAATAGGTAGCTTGAGTAGAGTGACGTACCGTACGTATGTTCCGCGGCATACTTACGATATGCTACTCCGCTTAAAAAACCTTAGGATGTACATTTCCTTACACAGTATTATATTCATTCCAATGATCTATCCTCATCGGTTTTGGTTATGATTTTGCTGCCACGATTACACGGGCAGAGAGAGCTACGGCTAGAGTTGCGTCAGCACGAGCTCGTCACAGACGAGGATTGACCAGGGCATGATTTCAGGGACATACGATTGCATATAGAGGCGTCTCCTTATTGTGTTTTGCGCTATGAGCGTTTGATGGATCGCTTTTACGGGATTTCTCGGACGTTCAGATCGGCACCAGAGGATCGGGCTACTGCTAGAGGCCAGCCAGAATATGAGGACCGTCGATGCACCTATTAATTGATGATTGAGGCACTGTTCAGAGTGCGGACGAATGGGCCAGTGGTTGCTGCGAATAATGAGATATCGCTCAGATGTTGGAGCTACTGCAACATGAGAATATACTTAGAAATATGATGGACGGTCGCTAGTCACCCGAGGATGAATGACTAGGACATGTGGTTCGTTCACTTACCCCGATGCGAAGTCATCAGATAGATTGATTCCAGCTAGAGACGACTTCACGCGGGCACGTTGAGAGTCGATGGAGACGATCGAATTTCAGGAACCCATTTCCAAGTTTAAAGTATTCGGAAGACAATGCAAGTAATGCTATGGACCCTCTAGAAGAATGAAACCCTAACTCGACGTAATGACCATGGAACGCCTTCAAACCTTAGGGTTTGCGGCAGTTTAGCGGTGCCATTTGGGAGGCTTGGGTTTGCCCTTCTACGGTTGGTCCACAGGTGCTGTGGCATATATTGGAATACTATTAAACTGTACTTAAGATGTTGATCTCTTGGGGGATTATGAGGTTTTGACAAATCGATCGAATGGTTCGACATCATTCGAATATCATGTGATGGGATACATTGCTTGGGAGACTCCAGATAGAAGTATATCCGTTGGAGCGCAGTCCATGCAGCCACGAGAAGACGAGTCCGAATCAGTCGACATTGGAACATAGTGGAGTAAAGAGTTTGCACGAGATTTCGACGAGATGATCTTCCACTCCGCTGACATCAGAGATGCGATACGCATGCAGAGACGTTGTATATGGATATACCTTCCAGAAGACGTCGCGATGAGTATGCAGCCATTCCGGAACAAGAAATAGATTTAGTACAGGATGGTAACTTCCGGGCAATTCAGTAGAAACGAGATTTGAAAGAGATTTCGACAGGACCTTTCTGGAATACTATACGAGAAGACTTGGACCCAAGAGCGATCATATTGCGCACACCCAGCAGACCAGAGTTCGGCATCGTCGACGAGATAGTTGGCCAGAGATCTGTAGAGGATGTGCCAGAGCGGGACTATTTCCGTCGTCATTCCATATTGGGCCGTTGAGCCGAGGAGCTATATATCTAGCAATGTACAGTGAGAGACAAGAGCCTAAAAGCACCAGGCGCCAGACCATGAACAGAAGGCAAGTAGATATCTTGCTCTGCTAGCATTGGATGCACCGACACCTTCTCATCCTTGAGGGAGGATATATCGGCGACGGTATTTATGATTTATAATTTGGTGATTCGATTATCATGTATCCATCACCTTGGATTTCGGTATTTTGGGCGATCTATTCGTATGATTGAGTCTTGATGACTGAGTTTCATGATATTTGTTTTTGTGCACTACGGTTGCACCTGACTTCGGTTTGCTGTCATTCGATATGTTGATTTTGATTCCATGCCTATGTTACGCATGTGATTTGACTTATGCTTTCGGCATAGTTTTCATGCACTTTTAGTATTTTGATTTGATTTGTGCACGCTGATGCACATGGTGGTGAGATTATATACCACGGTGTACCTGATTTAGATTGAGGTTTATTGTATACCGTCGATTTCGATTATGATGTTGATGTTGATTTTGTGCACTCTGTGCATTTGATTTGGATTCTTACGCATGTTCGACGCTTGATATTGGATTTCGTGCAGGTTGGATGCACAAGATTTAGATTTTATTCGTGCATGATGGATGCAACTGATTTGTATTTTCGCGCGTGTTGAGCGCATGTTTTGAGATGCGATTTTGGTGCATACCAGATGCACTAAATCGGGATTCTTCGTGCATATAGATGCACCTGATTTTGCTGTCAGGCACACACGTTGCCTCTGACAAGGGTTTTGTGCACACCCATTGCACTTAGATGTTGTTTCTGTGCACATGTATGGCATATATATGGATTTTGATTTCCGTGCGCACCAGACGCACGCAGCATTCTTATGCACATTTTGGGATTGATTTCTTATGGAGTAGTACGTTTTTATGATATTTGCTATTTGTTTTCGTACTGAGCAGGACTAGTCAGAGGACAGTACCTGGATATATTTTGCATGCATTGATAGTTATCGAAGGGATTTCCAAAAAGAGAGCTATAGTCTCAGTATTTACCTACGTGTCTGATATGACACGAAACGTTTAAAGCAAGGAAACCCTTCTAAATTGTTTTCAAAACGGCGGAACGTATATATTAAACAAAAGATATATACATATATGGTTATTTTCTTACAATAGACATCCGCCACTGTGCCGCGATACGCGCATAGCACAGCAGCACAAAAAGGTTTGGCATGCATTTCCTTCAGTTATTTACATGTATAGATTTGATGTCTACATGTATAATTATGATGTATATCATATCGGTTTTGTTTTGGATTTGACCTTTGTGTCTTTACCATGACTACGATGATTGTGGGATGCTTGACGGAGTTTTGATTTTGAGTTATCTGCTCATTGTTTTGCGCATGCATTGCGCTATGATGCGTCTTATGTATTGATGATTTCGGAGCCCCGACGACTTGGACTTTTACTGAAATGTTTTAGTATTTGAGAGGTTAAATTTAAATTCGGGGACCGAATTTCTTTAAGGGGGGAAGATTGTAACATTTCAAAAAAATAAAATATTATTTTTGGGAATTTTTATAATTAAATAATAAAATATTGAATATTTTAATATTTCGGTATAATTAAATACCGATAAATTGGGAAAAAATTGGAAAATTTTGGAAATTTCTAAAATGAGGGTGATTTATTGGATTTATGTAAATTATAAAGTTTTTATGATTTATTTGACACAATTTTAGTGTTAATCGCGGATTAAGCGTGCTTTGTGCACATAGCAAGCACAAAGTCTTTTTCACACTTGTGCATTTTTCTACCATGGTTTCATTTGGGTTTCCTATTCAATTCTAATAGAATGAGAAGAGAGAAGAAAAGAAAAGAAAAGAAAAGAAAAAGGAATAAGAATAAAGAATGGGGTATTGGTGAGAGAGAGAAAGGTGAGGGGTTAACATTGACTTTGGGCATTCCCCCTTCATTTCTTCACCCTCATTATCTCTCCCCTCAACTCCTTTGCTGCTGCTGCTTCCTTCACTCCCTCCCCCTCTTCACCTCCTCAAAACACAATCAAAACAACCTCAAAACCTATCTCCATTTCACAAAAATTGTGCATGAGCTCATTAGCTACCCCATGGACCAAGAAAGAGAAGATTTTGAGGACTTTGAGCAACTCAAGAAAATTCTTGAGTTGCCAAATGAGGTATTTTCTGAACCATGAGCTTAGTTTTCCCATTACTTTTACCCCCATGTTAGATTAGAACCGATATCGAGTGGTTTTGTGGACTTAGAAGAATTCTAGTTAGGGTATTGGAAATTGAGAGTTGTGATGGGCAATTGAGCTCAGTAGAGGCCTCACAAACCCCCTGGTGCTAGAATTAAGACCTAAACCAGAGACTAGAACCCCGGAATACGGATTTAGAAAAGCCGATATCGGAAAATTCTGAATTTTGTGGATGTAAAATGGAATCTGCTATCACCCCGAGACTCTGAAAATTATTTTGCAAGGACAGTGATACATGCAGACACCTAGGAAGCTACCACCAAAGCCCTGGCCCCTAACCCTCAACCATGGCCACAAATTTAATTTTTCTGGCCGCAAATTGCGGCCAGACCAGGGTAGAATTGGTTCGTGTTGGTTCTGTGGTCCCCTCATCAGTAAAATAGACCCTTGGTATATGCAAAATTGACCAATTTGAGCTAGGGTGAAATCTGGGACCCTTTTCCTGAGTTGCTGTTTTGATTCGGAGTTACGTTTCTCGTATTTTGAATTCTGGATTTGCGTATTTGTGTTTTACCTCGATCACTTGACGTTTGTACAACGATATCGAGGGTTGTTTGATGGTTTTGAAAGCGTAGTTTATAGGTTCTAACCTATAGGCCTCAGCGTGTCGTTTTGGTATTCCCGATGTGATTTTAATACGCATTCCGATTATGTTATCTATGTAGGTACCTTCATGTGGATTCCATGCGATGAAGAAGATGAAGGCGACGTCGACACCGACACCCAGGATGCAATGTGAGTAGATTATATCTATGGGGGAAGTCGGGTGGATGGCGTATAGCACCCCGGCAGTTCGATACTTAGTATACTATATATATACTATATATATAAGTATGATAGCTTTATGCGTGACATGGATATTCTAGATGTGTTTAGATGTACTATGGATAGATTAGGGTTTAGAAGTAAACTAGTATAGTTTTCTCGTTGCGAACCCTAGAGTAGGTTTACACCCCCCTCCCCACACACATGCTTGCTTATTATATTTATACCTGGATGAGGAGGATAGTGTATGATATTTGGAGATGATACGATGAGATTGGGCATAGCGCCATGAGATCGGTGATATGATGTGATTCGTATTTGGGATACGGCATGAGATTTTAGCGGGCCTTTGGACGTGTGTTCCACACACGCTTTTATATTTATATAGATGGTATTGATTTGTACTAGATTTAGATCAATACCCTAGGTCATGAGATATGATGATAAGGATACCAGATAGTTGATGAGATGAATGCGATATTGACCCATACCCAGCTTTTGGGATGCCGTACGATGATTTTTCGTACGAGCTTTTTATTGATGATAGATCTGCACTCATGAATCGAGGGTGTCATATAATATTGTATCGTACGCGGTACCTTTAAGGTGGGATCACCGACTATTATATTTATATATATATATATATATCGACTCAGGTTTAGGTGGTTTCCATACCCCTCCCGTTTAGCTAGTTAGTTAGAGCTGTAATTTTGCTAGTAGATGTTAGGCTAGGCCGATGTCATACATATTTCAAAAACTAACGAATCGGGATTATTTTAAAGACAGGCAAAGGGATTCTACGTCTATTTTCAAAGGACGCATCTTTTCTTAAAAACACCGTAGCCCTTATTTTTCCTAAAAACCCCGATTCGTCTTCTTTCAAATGGCAAAGCAGTATGACATAGATACATTGATGTAGATTCTGCACTATTGTATTTATTATTCATTTGCTGCATATTCTTACTGTTCGAATAGCATCGCATGTTAAATATGTTATTGCTATATTAAAACCATGCTGTTAGGACACCAGCACCATTATCGATGATGCATATGTTTCACGTACACCTGCTTGCCGGCTCACATACTTCATCATCGATAATTGCCATGTCACTACACAGTAGGACTGTTGCATCAGGATATGACTCCTTGCATGACATACTTGCGTACACACATGTTGTATACCTATACTTGCACACATACATACTTGCTCATACATAGATGATTCTGGCTTGATTTTAGAGATTTGGGAACCGCAAGATATATCTTAAAACTGGATTCCTTTTAAAAGAGTGGTTTCCCTCGATATGTGCATACTATTATTCCATGTTGCATAATATACTGATATGCTTACATTTCCCTTACATGTCGCATACATCATGCTTATGATTATACGCATTGAGATATTTGTTTTCATGAGATTTCTGGATTTGAGAACCGTGGTATTATTTCAAAAAATTATGCATTGTTTTAAAACCCGGTTTCTCTTGATATGATATTTTGGTGCGTCCACCATGCGTTTTCTCGGTTCTGAGACGTGTGCTTGAAACCCGATTCGAGGAGTTGGATGATCCGTTTGCGGGTTCATGGTGGGCCCGGTATGGTTCCCCGGGGCGAGAAATGTTTTTCATAGAGCAGACGATAAACCTGGCAGGGTGGCTAGTACTACCGGTGATAGTATTTGGGCCCGGCGGATATCCGGAGGATACCGACCGGAGTCGAGAGATGATATGGGCCGATCCGGACTGACGGAGCCCGTAGGCCGAACCGGACTGACGGAGCCCGATATATGAGGATTTACGTGCCAATGCTGGGCACAGCTTTCATGATATTTTCGAGTATCGATGCTGGACACTCCGGTTCCATGATTTTGATGTGTCGCGAGGGACACATGTTGATTATATCCTCATACTTCCATGCATATGCTTTTGATATTTACATGCGTGATGCTTATTGTCATTAGGTGACACGTGGATGATATCCACATACATATAGTTGACATTGATGACATTGATCACATAGTTGAACGAGATCCACATACATGATGACATTGATTACATAGTTGGATGATATCCACATACTTATGGACTTCATGATATAGTCGATATTGATCATACCTCATATTTATGATATGTTATTACCTGAGGCACTGGCATGAGCACTTGGCACTACATTCATGTATAGATGTTACATTGCCACCTTATCATGCTTCAGACTTATTCATTTGAGGTTTATATATATATCGGATCGTATTGACCTAGGATTGAGTCATACATACGATTTCTGCTCCGTGATGTTTTCTATTCACGAGTTGGCAACTCACCCCCGTTGTGCCATAGTTCTTGCAGGTTTGCCGTACAGGTTTCATTGCAGCTTTTCTGGCATACTGCTTCCTTTCTGGGTGATTGCATTGGTAGGTAGGTTCAGTCGTATTGTGACCACTCTTGTATTTATTTTATTCAGTTGTATCTAGTAATTCCATCAACCAAACTTGTGTATTGTTTCAGACTTAGAAAACCAGTTGTGTATTATTTCGACCTTAGAGTCGCGCGTTATAGTATTATGGTTTTCATGCTGATTTTGAGTTTCCTTTTTGAGTTTTAATCCTCGCCATTCGGCGTTGTATATTATACTGCTTGCGTGGTTGTGACCGTCGATTGACGAAGAGCTAGCTCCCGCTTGGGGATGCATTTTATCATTGTATATATATTATTCATGTTGTACCCCGTTTGGGACCAGTATTTACAAAGGAAACTCTACTGAAATTTTCAGAAAAGACTAGAGATTTTAAAAATGCATATTCAGCTTACTTATTTAAAAACCTTGTTTTTAAACCTGTTTTCTTTACCTCTTAAAAACTAGTTTTCTTTATTTACTCCTTAAAATGGTTTTAGATTTCTGGGATTTTGGCTTACTTGAATTAGATGAGGTCCTATAAATTTCATATGATTCAATGGCCAGTCACGGGCTATCTCGGGTCGTGACAGAAGTAGTGCAGAGTTATGCATGGCTATAAAATTGATGGCTTAGGAGACAAGTTTAGGATCCTTGTAGCCTAAGGCTTTTTTCATCTTCATGAGCCGTAAGGGTCTCAAGAAGGTTTTTCTCCTTACGAGTCTTGAGGATCTCATAGGTGCATATTCTCCCTAAAAATCGTGAGGATTCCTAAATGGTCATCTCCTCCGTGAGTTGTAAGGATCTCACTCGGGTATTTTTTCCTTACGAGTCGTGAGGACCCGTAAGTATTTTCTTCATTTCATTAGAATGTAACTTTGGCGAATGTGGCCCATGGATAATATACAAGAGTCAAGCTTGACCTCCTTGTAGGAGCACCGACGGCTTAGGCAATAGGTTTAGATCTGTCGCTTAAGGCTTTTCAACTTTATGAGCCGTGAAGGTCTCATAATGATGTTTCTCTCTACGAGTCGAGAGGATCTCGTAGGTGTATTTTCTTCTTAGAAGTCGTGAGGCCTCCTAAGTGCATTTTCGCTTGAGAGTCGTAAGGATCTCATAAGAGAATTTTCTCCTTACGAGTCGAGAGGACTTGTAAGTGATTTCTCCTCCTCATCGGTATGCGACTTTGGAGAATATGGCCCGTGAATAGTATACAAGAGTCGGTTTGAACCTACTTGTAGGGCCACGGTGCTTAGGAAACATGTTGATATCTTGTCACCTAAGGCTTTTCACCTTCATGAACCGTAGGGGTTTCATAAAAATGTTTTTCCCTACGAGTCGAGAGGATCTCGTAGGTGTATCCTAACGTGAAATATAGATAACCCTTTTTTTTATAGAGGTCCATTAGGTTTGCGGTATTAGGTTTAAGTCCATCGTACCATCGTGTTGGCTGATGTATTCCTCGATATGCAGTCCCTTAGGTTGCTGCTTGAGCAGCCCCGCAACTGTCGTGTCTCTGATCCCTTCTGAGGCTGGACAAGACGTCTTCAAGTAATCTTCTTAGGTCATATTACCGTTGGAAGAACAAACGTTAGGTATTTTCTATGACGCTTTTTACTTGAGGTTAGGCTCAATTTGAAGCCTCGATGAGTCATAACCGCACCCTTCTTGGGTGGGATGATCTCTAATGGTCTTTAGGCTTTGTATGTTTTGCCGTCAAGACCCGCAGCTAGAAATATGTCTTCACTTCGTTTTTGATTTGATAATGTCGCGCCGAATCTTTGCTGAAGTAGGGTAGACATCCATATGACCTCTATGTTATATGTGTTGCCATCGAGGTCGGGAGCTAGGGATATGCCATCACTCCAATTATATTTGACCCTTAAGTCTTGGTTGACGTCGCGTCTGCATCCTGATGGCATAAGAAGCACGTCGAGTTGATCTCTAGGCTGTATATTTGCCATCGAGATCCAGAGCTAGGAATATGCCATTGCTCCACTTTTATTTGACCCTTAGGTTTTTGTCGACGTTGCGTTCGCATCCTGCCAGAATGAAAAGAACTTCGAGTTGGTCTCTAGGCTGTAAATGTTGCCATCGAGGTCTGGAGCTAGGATTTTGACATTGCTCCACTTTTATTTGACTCTTGGGTCCTTATTGACGTCGCATCTGCACCTTGCTGGAATAGGAAGGACGTCAAGTTGATCCCTAGGCTGCATATGTCGCCATTGAGATCTGGAGCTAGGATTTTGCCATTGCTCTGCTTATATTTGACCCCTAGGTCTTTGTTGATGTTGCATTTGCACCGAGAAGGAATGTCAAGCTGGAGCTGGGATTTTGCCATTACTTCTTTTTGATTTGGCTCTTTGGAGCTTTGTTGACGTCACGTCTGCATCCTGTTGGAATGAGAAGAACGTCGAGCTGATCTCCAGGCTGTAGATATTACTGTCGAGATCTAGAGCTAGGATTTTGCCATCACTCCACTTTTTTTCGACCCTTGGGTCCTTGCCGACGTTGCGTCTGCACCAAGAATGAACGTCGAGCTGGAGCTTGTACTTTTCCGTTACTCCGTTTTGATTCGACCCTTGGGTCCTTTTTGACGTTGCATCTGCACCCTACCGGAATGCGAAGAATGTGGAGATGATCTCTAGACTTTAGATGTTTCTATCGAGATCTGGATTTAGGATTTTGCCGTCACTCCACTTTTGTTTGACCCTTGGGTCGTTGTTGACGTCGTGTCTGCACCTTGCTAGAATGGGAAGGACGTTAAGTTGGTCTCTAGGCTATAGATATCGCCATTGAGATCTGAAGCTAGGATTTTTCCATTGCTCCAATTTTATTTGACCCATGGGTCCTTGTTGACGTTGCGTCTGCATCCTGCTGGCATAAGAAGCGCATCGAGCCGGAGTTAGGATTTTTCCATCACTCCTTTTTTATTTGTCTCTTTAGAGCCTTTGTTGACGTCGCGTCTGCAATGAGAAGGAACGTCGAGCTGGAGCTGGGATTTTGCCATTACTCCACTTTGATTTGACCCTTGGGCCCTTGTTGACATTGCGTCTGCATCCTGCTGGCATGATAAGCACGTCGAGCTGGAGTTAGGATTTTGCCATTACTCCACTTTGATTTGGCTCCTTGGAGCCTTTGTTGACATCGCGTCTGCAAAGAGAAAGAACGTCGAGCTGGAGCTGGGATTTTTCCATTACTCCATTTTGATTTGACCCTTGGGTCCTTGTTGACGTTGTGTCTGCACCCGCTGGCATGAGAAGCACATCGAGCTGGAGTTAGGATTTTGCTATTACTCCGCTTTTATTTAACCCTTGGGTCTTTGATGACGTTGTTTACACCAGTTTAAGTTTTTTTTATAGGTATGTGTGAAAGCAGGCTCATTCATATACGCGTGTGGAGGGTTAGTGCCTGACACGAGCATATCAGTGGCGTTTGCGCTTAGCAAAAATCCATAAGGGTGAAGTGCACATGCGCACATATAGATTGCACGTATATTTAAACAATACAATCAGAGCAAGAACAGTGGTTAGAGATGAAGTACTTGGTGGCCAATGATAAAAGGAAAGCATTTAAATAGACATTTTATTCTATAGGAAAGAGATCACCAAACATAGGATCAAAAGTACAAGGGTTTACAAAACTATGAATAAAGTTTTCTAAAGCCCTCTCAGTCTTCTCCACCATGTCGAAGCGTCGATCTTCACGAGGAGTCGCTCCTCATCGGTTAGCTCCGTGCCCATCAGCGAAGGCAGACATGATGGCCCGCTGAGACCGTATCTGGCTTAGCAGATGAATAGAGTGATTCCTCAGAGGCTGGGTAATCAAATGTGCCTCACGAAAGCACTCGATCTTTTCCTCCGCTGCATCGAGCATCGCCGGAGTCATCTCTGCTGGATGAGAAGGAAAGTCATCGATCATGGACAGGAAGATCATCCGGAGCCAAATGGAGCTGATGGGGAGAGGAGATCCTCTACCAGTCAAGAGCTCGTGCATCACCATATCGCATTGGTCATCCGTGAGAGTGAGATTCACCAAGCGTACAACGAAACGAGGAATGGTTTCCTCGATAGGCACCTCCCATGGTTGCCGATGAGCATGTGGACAGTTGCAAGCCATGACTCTTTTATGTTAAAATGATTCGCTGAAAGTGAGAGAGAAGAGGAACGTTGCTTTAGATTATAAAGGGAGGCATTTAAATCTCGGCACAGAAAATGTTGTGCATGATGGAACTATTTCCAAGCTCTGACAAAAAGGGGCCATTGGAAAAGAAAGCCTGACTCAGGAAAAGCAGAGAAAGAAGGTGAAAAGAAACTTTCATCAATAAGGCAGTGCCTCATGTGCCCCACACGAGGGCGCCAGCGCCAGAGCCAATCTTATAGGATTAAATCCTATAGTGGCGCCCCACGTGCTCTTCATACGGGCGCCAATGTGCAAAGCACAAAAAAATCTATTAAATAAGAGTTAAACTCTCAGAAGGCACCACACGTACTCCTCATGCGAGCGCTAATGTGCAAAGCACATAAGTGCTTATCATAAGAATTAAATTCTTAAGTGGTGCCCACGTGCATAACACGTGAGCACCGACGCCCAAGTTCAAATCAGTAGAATTAAATTCTACGATATTCTCTGTTAAACAGAGCCGTTGGATCAATGATCCAATGAAGATGATAAATAATCAAAATATAGAATTAAATTCTATTAGGAGAAAATATCTCCCGAATCTTCTAAATAAGAAAGATACTCTCGGTTGGATCAATGATCCAATAATAGGATAAAATTCTATTTTTGGGAATATATTCCTTCAGTCTTTCCAAACAAAAAGATCGTCCTCTGTAAAACAGAGAACCCTTGGATTAAAAATCCAATGGTGATTAAAAATCACTACTTGATAGAATAAATTATGTATATGGGAAAATATTTCCCCAATCTTATTAAAAACAATAGCAACATATTCTATAAAAATAGAGACACTTGGATCAAAGATCCAACGGTGGGTAAAATTCCCCAAATAAATTTTGAGACCAATTAAATCAATTGGAATCTCTCAATTAGAGTTTTTCTCAAAACCAATTAACAATATGCCTCTACTATATAAAGGACCTGAGACTTCAAGTCCCAAAAAAAAAGGAAAAAATGGAGAAGAACAGAAGAAGGATAGAGAGAACAACACTCAGAAAGAGAGACACAAAAAAATACAGTGAGCACTTGGGAGAACAGAGAATTCAATTCTCAAACAAGATCTTCTTCCTCGAACCCTATGTAAAGAAAACATCGAGATCAAAATATCTCACTTACCTATCATATCATACATAAAGGTTTAACCCTTTTAAAAAAGAACTTAGTTCTTTCTCTGAATCTAAGATCCACAAGACAAATCTCCCACAAGTTGAGAATTTAATTCTCATCGGGAAGATCTTGTTCTTGAGAATCAAAGATTCAGAGAAAAACATAACTTGAAAAGAAAGAAGATGGAATCCACAATACTCCAGGCACTTAGTTCCTTCAAATCAAGAACTTAGTTCTTCAAAGAACCCGATCCAAAATCCTCAAAACAGTGGTCAAGGCAAGCGTTAATGGTTAAAATGCCATTGAGAAAGGTTTAAACTCTCTGAAAACATCAACAGAGGTTAAAATCTCCATAAAATAAAAACTAGCGTTTCATATGCTTCCCACGTGGGCGCCCCCCTTTTAAACAGTGCCTAACGCCTCACGTGAAAAATACGCGGGCGCCCAAAACAGAAAGCCAGCGCCTCACGTAAAACACACGTGGGCACTGAATAAAGTGCTTAGCAGTTCATATACAGCCAAAACGGCTGAGTGCTCAGCACTAATGTCATGACCCAAGTTTGGATGTGACCGGCACTTAGATTATATCATATCTAAAGATATGCACACAGTCCAAGTAAGCCGAAAACCAATATCAAAATCCTTTTTGCGGAATTCTTTATATAGAAATTTAGTTTTAAGTAAAAATCACATGTTATGAAGTTAAAATATTAAACAAGTATAAAGTGTTAAGTTTGGTTGCATCCCTAGTTGGGATCAACAATATCAACAGCGAAAATTAAAATCTCAGAATATAGGACATCAATAATAATCCCAGACATAAAGAAAAGAAACCACAATTTATAGAACTAAACGATCTCAACTGTCAATATATATATAACCATTTCTCACTCTAAGTCAAAATACAGGTCTGATGGAGATCTTCTAGATACAAAATACAATACCCAAAAGAGAAGATTACTACATATGTAACCCACCTATCAAAAGGTGTGATAAAAGCGGAAAGAGTAGATCTGCACCGCTGCTAACCGTCCACTCTATCCCAGCAAGGAACTGTGGCACAATAGGGGTGAGTTGCCAACTCAGTGAATATAACTAACATATAACGGTTAATAATGTAAATATGACGATCATACTAACTGAAATGTGAACAAGTATAATGTATGATTATATGTGGAAATCATGAATCTATAATACGAATCTCATAGTCAAAACTGAAATCTCATCATTTATCCCCAATAAAATTCATTTCCCCGTGTCCATCATCGACACAAAACTTCCATTTCTCACAAGTATCATTCCTCGAATGATCCTGAAATCAACAAAATCCACTATGTATCCAACTGTATTCCCCACCGACTCAGTCTGGATAAAACTGTAAATCCGTAACCGTATATCCATCGACTCGGTTCGGAATAATACTATAAATCCGTAACCGTATATCTACCGACTCGGTTCGGAATAAACCAAATCATAAAACATCTCAGGGTGTACATGTCACATCAATCATGAAAATCACTGGATTTATGTAATAGTATTCAAAAACTCAAAATCATAAATCCTCAATAATACATCTACCTCTTATATCAACATGAAATACTCAATTACTAAACATGATGTTAATGATGCAAACTACTACTGTTATTGGTGTTTAAGATATGATATGAATCAGTTTTAGTAACAAATTTACTAAGTGTAAAGTGACATGGTAATATCGACGAGGTGTGTGTAACATGTAATATGTGCATGTGGCAAACGCGTCGATACTTGTGCAGTGTACTAGCAACTAAGCAAAATATATGTGAATTATGAATGCATATCGACAATTTAGTATAACAAAATAACACATTTATTTAAATAAACTACGGGCGTAACACGCCATCTTTACAAAATTCCCCGGTAGATGTTTAGTCTACTCACCGGAAAACGTCGAATCTATTCAGGAATTGCCAATCCTTCCCTTTTTTTGCTGCCTCCGAAAATCCCGTATTCGAATCTAACATCACAATTTAACTTATATAAGGAAACGGCTACCCCGACATGACGGAAAAGAAAGACACCCGTTCCCACGTACTAGTTATATTGTATACGACTATATCGAGCTATTAAACACTTAACCTTACTGGATTTTAACCCTAACCTGCATAGCTACAGAATTTAAATCGCGATGCGTTTTAACCGTGTCGTATATTGTGTTTTTAGATATCTTTTCCGATATACGCTTCCAGATTCTATCTGCAGTGAAACTAACTTGTTTAAATAACACCAATTTAGCCAAAATTATACACTGAAATACACCCAACCATCAAAAACTACCTAGCAACCCACAAAACCGGCGACGCCGGATTTTCCCTTTTGGTCGCCGGCCCAATTCCGAGCCCTCTGATTCGTGATCTTATGGTTTGCTCTAGGTGTTACATACATCATTTTAGCACTGTTTTGTTAAGTTTATTTTTCTCTGAATAATAGCAGATTTAAACAGAGCCTAGTTTGGACAAAAATACGAAATTATAGAACTTGTTCATTTCAATTTAAACTAAGTACAGAACTTTAATTTCCTACCGTGCTTAAGAATTTTACCCATAATAAGTTGTTGGAATAACCCCTCCAAGATACTAAGCCCCTTGTCCTAGCTTGATGGTGATGAGAACCTAGAACCTAACTTCCTTCTTCTTCTTTCTCTTCTTCTTTCTTGCTCTCTTTATTTTTGTTTTTCTTTCAGAAAATTTTCAGCTTTTAACTTGGTAATTGATCTGAGCTTATCAATTATATGAGAAGAGGGAAGGGTGAGGTGGCAGAAGGAGGTGTCAAGGGTTAAAGAGTGCTTATTTCATGCAAGGAGGAGGTGTGAGGTGAGTGTGTGGATGCAAGTAAGAGGTGTGCTTGCATTGTCCTTTAATTTTGTTTTAATTTACACTAAAATTCTGAGCTAAAATGTGTTCTATCCCTTTTTCATTTACACCCCTAACAATTTTCCATTTGCACAAAAATCCTAAACTTTACTTAAAAACTCCTCACAACTTAGTTTATTATAAAACACTCATTTTATTAAAATAAAGCTAAAATTATCACTAAAACCCTTATAATTTATTTATGTTGCATACTAAAATTTTAATTTAAATTGTTTTACATACAACTCATGAAATTGACGTATTTGTTTTTAATAACTTTGTGATTTATCATATTATTATTAAATTAATTAATTTTATTTATTTCTAAATTTTCAAAATGCTACAATATTCCCCCCTTAAGAAAATTCGGTCCCCGAATTTAAAATTTTAACTAGACATACCTTCGAAAAGATGTGGAAATTTCTTCTGCATCGCATCCCCGGTCTCCCAAGTAATCTCCTCGCTATTTCTTCCTTGCCAAAGAACCTTTACAGACGGAAGTACTCTCAATCGTAGTTTCTTTGCCTGCCTGTCAAGAATAGCGACTGGCTACACTGTGTAGGATAAATCCGGCTCAAGCTGTAAGGTCTGATGCTGGATCGCGTGAGAAGGATCGTGAAGATACTTGCGAAGCATCGAAACGTGAAACACCGGATGCACATCGGGAAAACTCGGTGGAAGTGCTAAGCGATAAGCTACAGCACCCACTCTCTCCAAAATCTCGTAAGGTCCGACATATCTAGGGCTGAGTTTCCCCTTCTTCCCGAAACGCATCACACCTTTCATCGGAGATACACGAAGGAACACATGATCTCCATCTGAAATTCGAGTCTAC
This sequence comes from Agapanthus africanus, assembly GCA_030015575.1. NCBI lineage: Eukaryota > Viridiplantae > Streptophyta > Magnoliopsida > Asparagales > Amaryllidaceae > Agapanthus > Agapanthus africanus. The sequence continues at coordinate 88,474,486 of JASDDO010000026.1, read as the reverse complement.
GACATCTTCGATCTGCATACGATTTCTGTCTGCACTGTGCCACCTTCATTCTATCCCGTATCAATTGAATCTTCTCTATTGTCTCCTGTACTATCTGCGGTCCCAAAATGCAACTCTCGCTCAGTTCCGTCCAGCAAACGGGTGATCGACATTTCCTCCCATACAAAGCTTCAAAGGGTGCCATCTGGATCGTCTCCTGAAAACTGTTGTTGTACGAGAATTCTATCAAAGGTAGGTGACGATCCCAACTACCACCGAAATCAAGGCTATAAGCCCGAAGCATATCCTCTAGTGTCTGAATGGTCCGCTCCGACTGACCATCTGTCTGCGGGTGAAAAGATGTACTAAAATTCAACCGTGTACCCAGAGCTTCTTGATGTTTCTGCCATAGCTTGCTAGTAAACTGGGTACCCCTATCAGAAACTATGCATGTCGGAACTCCATGCAGACGTATAATCTCATCGATATAAATCTGAGCATACTGTGCAAAACCATACGTCATCTTCACTGGGAGAAAATGAGCTGCTTTTGTCAATCTATCTACAATCACCCAAATGGAATCATACCCTCTGCTAGTCCTGGGTAGACCCACTACGAAATCCATGGAGATCTGTTCCTATTTCTACTCTGGAATGGGTAAGGGCTGCAACTCTCCGGCTGGCCTCTGGTGTTCTTCTTTGACTTGCTGACAAGTCAAGCATCTCGAAACATATTCCGCAACATCCTTCTTCATTCCTTCCCACCAGTAAACACCCTTCAGATCATGATACATCTTGGTGGAACCAGAATGAATACTGTATGCTGACCTATGGGCCTCCTCTAAAATCTCACACCTCAATCCATCAGAATCTGATACACAGAGACGAGTCCTAAAACGTAATACTCCATGATCATCAATCACAAACTCCGTCTCCTTGCTCTGCCTAACCTGATCCATAACCTCCATCATACGAGTATCTGCGGGCTGTGCCTCTCGAATGCGATCCAATAACTGAGGTCGGGTGCGAACATGTGCTAGCTGGCCTCTTGCCGATGTGAACTCAAACTGTATACGACTATCACATAAGATCTGCCAGTCTGTAGAAGACCGTCTCTGCAAGACGCGCAAATGAGATAAGCTACCTCCAGGTCTTTGACTCAAAGCATCTGCTACAACATTCGCTTTGCCTGGATGATACAAGATCTCATAATCATAATCTTTCACCAGTTCCATCCATCTACGCTGCCTTAGGTTCAGATCCCTCTGCTGAAAAATATACTTTAAGCTCTTATGATCTGTGAAGATTTGACACAACTCTCCATACAAGTAATGTCTCCAAATCTTCAATGCGAATACCACAGCAGCCATCTCTAGATCATGAGTGGGGTAGTTTTGTTCATGCCTCTTCAACTGTCGAGAAGCATAAGCTACAGCTCTGCCGTGCTGCATCAACACACAGCCTAAACCTACTCTAGAGACATCACAATACACAACAAAACCACCTAACCCAGAAGGTAAAGATAAGACAGGTGCAGTCGTCAAGCGCGTCTTCAACTTCTGGAAACTCTGCTCACATGCATCTGTCCACTGTAATGGAACCTCCTTCCTAGTCAATCCGGTCAAAGGTGCAGGGACCCGTGAAAAATCCTGCACGAAGCGTCGGTAATAACCTGCCAGACCTAAGAAACTCCGAACCTCTGTAACTGACACAGGTCTGGGCCAGTGCTGTACCACTTCAATCTTCTTTGGGTCCACACATATACCCTCTCTCGTAACTACGTGACCTAAGAACTCCACACTATCGAGCCCAAAAGCACACTTAGAGAATTTTGCAAACAGCTGATGCTCCTTCAAGGTCTGCAACGTAATACGCAAATGCTGCTCGTGCTCCGTCCGACTCCGAGAATAAACAAGAATGTCATCTATGAACACTATAATAAACTGATCAATGAAGGGTCTAAAGATACGATTCATCATATCCATAAAAGCTGCTGGAGCGTTGGTGAGTCCGAACCACATCACCAGAAATTCATAGTGCCCATATCTTGTGCGAAACGCAGTCTTCGGAATATCGTCCTTCCGAACCCTCAACTGGTGATACCCCGACCGTAAATCAATCTCCGAGTAACCAGCTCCCTACAACTGATCGAATAAGTCATCTATACGTGGTAGTGGATACCTGTTTCGTACAGTGACACGATTCAGCTGTCGGTAATCGATGCACAGTCTCATACTACCGTCCTTCTTCTTTACAAATAAGACAGGAGCTCCCCACAGTGATACATTGGGACGAACAAGCCCTCTATCTAACAACTCTTGCAACTGGCTTTTGAGTTCCTTCAACTCCGTCGGTGCCATTCGATAGGGTGGTATAGAAATAGGCCCCGCACCCGGAATCAAGTCAATGCAAAATTCAATGTTGCGATCAGGCGGTAATCCTGGTAACTCAGCAGGAAACACCTCAGGAAATTCTCGTGCGATCGAAACCTGGTCCAATGGAATTTCAGCGACCCCCAAGTCCTGAACAAAAGCCAAGAACCCATGACAACCCTTCTTCAAGAGTCGCCCCGCACAAAGAGCAGAAATTATGTTGGCAGGAGTTATTTTATAATCCCCATGCACAACAAACACCGGTTCACCTGGAAAACAAAATCTAACCACCTTCCCCCGACAATCTACATAGGCACGACAAGCGGCCAACCAATCCATACCAAGAAGTATATCAAAATCTAACATATCCAGGAGAATCAGATCAACTAGCGAATCTCTATCACCAATACACACAGAACATGACCTAAATACGTGCCGAGCTATAAAAGAATCTCCCACCGGGGTAATCACCACTAATGGTAACTCTAACAACGACGACTCTTTCCCCAAAGAAAGTGCAAATCGTGAAGATACATAAGAATATGTAGAACCGGGATCAAATAAAACATGTGCCTCTAACGAGCATACTGTAAGAGTACCCATCACGACTGCATTTGATGCCTGGGTATCCTGTGGAGTCAGCGCAAATACCCGTGCCTGGCCCCTGCCCGCATCCTGTCGTCCTCTACCTCTATCTCCGCGACCTCTCTGAGAACGTCCCGCAAAGCCTCGACCTCGTGGTGCAACTGCCGGGCTGTAGCGCCAACTGGGGGAGGAAGTAAAGCCATCGGTGTAGAAGGTGGAAGGGGTAAAGCAACCTGTGGAGTAACAGTCCCGCTATAACGTGTATACCCTCTAGCCGTATGCCCTGGACGCCCGCAATTATAACATGTAAGTGGGGTCCCCTGATCATCAGGATATGAACTGAACATTTGGGCCTAAGTCCAACCTCGCTCGAAACTGCGGTCTGGAGTATATCTTCCTTTACCTCTACCAAACTGTCTAGCCAGTGGCCCGGTCGGCCTACTCCTCTTTGGCTCCGGAACAACCACTGCCTCGCTCAAACGCTCCTCCACTCGTATCGCTGCATCCATGGCCTGCGCATACGTATCAAAATGCTGGGAGCCTATAGCCAGATACAACTGCGTGTCTAGACTCCTTAGGAACCTCTTCACCCGAAGCTCCTCCATAGGTACTAAGTATGGGGCATAGCGCGACAGCTGGGTGAATAGTAAATCATAATCTGCCACCGACATACTTGCTGATTTCCGCAACGCTTCAAAACTTCTAGCTTTAGCGTCCCTCACACTCTGGGGAAGAAATCTGGCAAGAAAGACCGTAGAAAACTCAGTCCACGACATCGGAGGAAGACTCGTGACTCGCTCTCTCTCCATCGACTCACACCGCTCCTGTGCAAGTCCCTCCAAACGAAAGCTAGTCAGCTCAACTGACCTCGCATCAGAACATCACAATGATCTGCCAATCCTCGCCATCCTATCAAGAAAGGACTGAGGATCTTTCGCTACATCGGTCCCCGTAAATACCGGAGGTATCAATCTCATAAACTCTGCAAGTGATACCTCCATCACTCTCATATCTACAAGTGCTACCGTCTGCGTAGGCTGTACCTCGGACTCTGCTCCGGTCAGTGCCGGATCCTGTCTCAGTACTTGAGTGGCCCCAGCTAACTGTCTTACCACTCGCTGCAATCCCAACTTGCCCTCCTCAATCCTAGTCATGCGATCTGGAGGAGGAGGATCAACATGCTCATGCACCGCCGGAACGTCCGGTGTACCATTCATCATCACAGACGGACTCGCCCTAGCTGCATCTCTGGCTGCGGCTCGCCTAGCCCGCGTAGCCATAGCAACTGGAACAAGAAACGAGAGTTGATAAGGCGTATGAATAGGAACAATCAATAACGGAGAATCAACGGAAGAATAGATCAAGATATACATCCTAAGGTTAGTTAGGCTGAGTATGGTAACGTAAATATGCCGTGGAACATACGTACGGTACTGCACTCATCCTAATTCACCTACTCCATCAAACCAAAGGTCATCCTAAATCACGGACTCACGTCAACCTATTTTAATTCCTTACTCGATTCCGTAAGGTTATTCCTAAGCTCTGATACCAACTTTATCATGACCCAAGTTTGGATGTGACCGGCACTTAGATTGTATCATATCTAAAGATATGCACACAGTCCAAGTAAGCCGAAAACCAAGATCAAAATCCTTTTTGCGAAATTCTTTATATAGAAATTTAGTTTTAAGTAAAAATCACATGTTATGAAGTTAAAATATTAAACAAGTATAAAGTGTTAAGCTTGGTTGCATCCCTAGTTGGGATCAACAATATCAACAGCGGAAATTAAAATCTCAGAATATATGACACCAATAATAATCCCAGACATAAAGAAAAGAAACCACAATTTATAGAACTAAACGATCTCAACTGTCAATATACATATAACCATTTCTCGCTCTAAGTCAAAATACAGGTCTGATGGAGATCTTCTAGATACAAAATACAATATCCAAAAGAGAAGCTTACTACATATGTAACCCACCTATCAAAAGGTGCGTTAAGAGCAGAAAGAGTAGATCTGCACCGCTGCTAACCGTCCACTCCACCCCTGTAAGGAACTGTGGCACAACGGGGATGAGTTGCCAACTCAGTGAATATAACTAACATACAACAACAACAACAACTGAGCCTTTTATCCCAAGCATATGGGGTAGGCTACATGAACCAACATGAGAATCACGCCGGGTCCAGCACATGAATCCTCTGTCTCCACTCACTTCTATCGAACAATATACTTTCATTGAGTCCTTTGGCAACCATAACGTTTAATAATGTAAATATGACGATCATACTAACTGAAATGTGAACAAGTATAATGTATGATTATATGTGGAAATCATGAATCTATAATACGAATCTCATAGTCAAAACTGAAATCTCATCATTTATCCCCAATAAAATTCATTTCCCCGTGTCCATCATCGACACAAAACTTCCATTTCTCATAGGCATCATTCCTCGAATGATCCTGAAATCAACAAAATCCACTATGTATCCAAATGTATTCCCCACCGACTCAGTCTGGATAAAACTGTAAATCCGTAACTGTATATCCATCAACTCGGTTCGGAATAATACTATAAATCCGTAACCGTATATCCACCGACTCGGTTCGAAATAAAACCAAATCATAAAACATCTCAGGGTGTACATGTCACATCAATCATGAAAATCACTGGATTTATGTAATAGTATTCAAAAACTCAAAATAATAAATCCTCAATAATACATCTACCTCTTATATCAACATGAAATACTCAATTACTAAACATGATGTTAACGATGCAAACTACTACTGTTATTGGTGTTTAAGATATGATATGAATCAGTTTTAGCAAGAAATTTACTAAGTGTAAAGTGACATGGTAATATCGACGAGGTGTGTGTAACATGTAATATGTGCATGTGGCATAACTCGTCGATACTTGTGCAGTGTACTAGCAACTAAGCAAAATATATGTGAATTATGAATGCATATCGACAATTTAGTATAACAAAATAACACATTTATTTAAATAAACTACGGGCGTAACACGCCATCTTTACAAAATTCCCCGGTAGATGTTTAGTCTACTCACCGGAAAACGTCGAATCTATTCAGGAATTGCCAATCCTTCCCTTTCCTCGCTGCCTCCGAAAATCCCGTATTCGAATCTAACATCACAATTTAACTTATATAAGGAAACGGCTACCCCGACATGACGGAAAAGAAAGACACCCGTTCCCACGTACTAGTTATATTGTATACGACTATATCGAGCTATTAAACACTTAACCTTACTGGATTTTAACCCTAACCTGCATCGTTACAGAATTTAAATCGCGATGCGTTTTAACCGTGTCGTATATTGTGTTTTTAGATATCTTTTCCGATATACGCTTCCAGATTCTATCTGCAGTGAAACTAACTTATTTAAATAACACCAATTTAGCCAAAATTATACACTGAAATACACCCAACCATCCAAAACTACCTAGCAACCCACAAAACCGGCGACGCCGGATTTTCCCTTTTGGTCGCTGGCCCAATTCCGAGCCCTCTGATTCGTGATCTTATGGTTTGCTCTAGGTGTTACATACATCATTTTAGCACTGTTTTGTTAAGTTTATTTTTCTCTGAATAATAGCAGATTTAAACAGAGCCTAGTTTGGACAAAAATACGAAATTATAGAACTTGTTCATTTCAATTTAAACTAAGTACAGAACTTTAATTTCCTACTGTGCTTAAGAATTTTACCCACAAGAAGTTGTTGGAATAACCCTTCGAAGATGCTAAGCCCCTTGTCCTAACTTGATGGTGATGAAAACCTAGAACCTAGCTTCCTTCTTCTTCTTCTTTCTCTTGTTCTTTCTTGCTCTCTTTATTTTTGTTTTTCTTTCAGAAATTTTTCAGCTTTTAACTTGGTAATTGATCTGAGCTTATCAATTATATGAGAAGAGGGAAGGATGGGGTGGTAGAAGGAGGTGTCAAGGGTTAAAGATTGCTTATTTCATGTAAGGAGGAGGTGTGAGGTGAGTGTGTGCATGCAAGCAAGAGGTGTGCTTGCATTATCCTTTAATTTTGTTTTAATTTACACTAAAATTCTGAGCTAAAATGTGTTCTATCCCTTTTTCATTTACCCCCCTAACAATTTTCCACTAGCATAAAAATCCTAAACTTTACTTAAAAACTCCTCACAACTTAGTTTATTATAAAACACTCATTTTATTAAAATGAAGCTAAAATTATCACTAAAACCCTTATAACTTATTTATGTTGCATACTAAAATTTTAATTTAAATTGTTTTACATACAACTCATGAAATTGACGTATTTGTTTTTAATAACTTTGTGATTTATCATATTATTATTAAATTAATTAATTTTATTTATTTCTAAATTTTCAAAATGTTACAACTAATTGAGCAGCGCCCAGCGTCGCACGTGCACCTCACGTGGACGCCATAAGAAGTGCTTAGCACTTCACATTTAGTCAAAATGACTAAAGTTTTTTGGGCAACGCCCATGACTGAATGCTTATCATGTCATATATGTGAGCATCAGAGCTCAAATCAGTGCTTAGCACTTTCACATAAAAGAAAAGGGCTGAACAAACAGAGCCCAAATAAGTGCTTAGCACTTTTGAATAAAAGAAAAAACTAAGCAGACTAAGCCCAAATTGATTAGGTCTCTGAAGTTTTCTTGCAGCAGAGCCCAAATGCTCTTTTGCTGGATCTTAAATAAAAATGATCCTAAAATGTTGTTGAGTGGATCTTAGTCTCAAATTGGATTAACGTATCCTTAGCAAAAAACAAATCGAGCCTCAAATGCTCACATACATTTAAGTCAATTTTAATCTTAAACTAGATTAACGGTCCTTAAATAAAATAAACTCAAATCTAAAATATACGGATTTGGACTAATCCACGCCCTACGGGTGATGACATAAAAATAGTCTCCGTATACAATCCATAGGTAGCCAAAACAAACAAAACATACATACGACACGAAGTAAACTGCCGGAGCAGGAGAAAGTGGTTATCGTAATGCGGTAATGTAATTAACTGCAGGGGCTTGCGCCTGCAAGGAAGAGCGTCCCCATAATCAAAAACCCCTCATAAAATGAGAGGGAATCTGATGAAGTCTGCTACAACGGTCGCGTCTGTCCAAACCTCCGATATATGGTGTCATAAATCAACTTGGTATCTTCGGAGAGGTGGATGGATAAGTCCAAATAGCATCTGTCCCCAAAATTCAGGCCAGACGTCCCAACGTCACGGTGCGTCTTTCGGTGATGAATAGACTCGAGTTTGCGTTGAGAAGGAACGTTGAGCTAGAGCTAGGATTTTGCCATTACTCCTTTTTTGTTCGACCCTTGGGTCTTTGTTGACGGCGTATCTGCACCTTGCTAGAATGAGAAAGACGTCTTGTTAGAGTTAGGATTTTGCCATTACTCCATTTTGATTTGGCTTCTTAGAACTTTATTGACATCATGTCTGTACTCTACTGGAGTAAGAGAGATGTCGAATTGGTCTTTAGGCCGTATATATTGCCATCAAGACTTGGAGTTAGGAATATGTCGTCGCTCCACTTTTGTTTGACCCTTGGGTTGTTGTTGACGTCATGTCTGTACCTTGCTGGAATGGGAAGGACGTCCAGTTGGTCTCTAGGCTGTAGATGTCGCCATTAAGATCTGGAGCTAGGATTTGTCATTACTCCGCTTATATTTGACCCTTAGGTCTTTGTTGACGTTGCATCTGCACTGAGAAGGAACGTCGAGCTGGAGCTGCGATTTTGCCATTACTCCTTTTTTATTTGGCTCCTTGGAACTTTGTTGACGTCACCTCTGCACCCTGTTGGAATGAGAAGAACGTCGAGCTGATCTCTAGGCTGTAGATGTTGCCGTCGAGATCTGGCTCTCCCTTTGACAAATCCTGGTTGGAAAATATGGTTTCGTTCATTCATTTGTGCCCATGAATTGTATATAGGGGTCGGTGTGGACCATCTGCAGGGCAGAGAAAATTTTATTTTATTTCATTTTTTATTTCCGCGATACTCTGTCTTTTCAGGTTTTCATATCGCGAAAGTTGCGATTGCCCAATCATTTTGGCTTTTTATCCGCGGTGCCCAATTATTTTGGCTTTTTATCTGCGGTGCCCAATCATTTCGGCTATATTTTTATATTTTTACTCGCTGCTTTTTATTGCGAGTTGCCTAAACATTTCGGCTGTTTTTATATGCATATTTTTTGCTCACTGATTTTTATTGCAAGTTGCCCCATCATTTCGGCTATTTCATATGCATTTTTTTGCTCGCTGATTTTGTTGCAAATCTGGGACTTGGGTCCTAATACCAATTTGGCATCAGTATCACTATGACTATAATATTTTCAGGAGCGAATCATCATTTGTCGTGAAAAGGCTTGGAGTTTGATGCCTATTTAGGCATCAACATCGCTACAACTGGATATTGCCAGGAGCGAATCATCATTTGCTTTGAAAGGATTTGGAGTTTGATGCCTGTTTAGGCATCAGTATCGCTACAACTGGATATTGCCAGGAGTGAATCACCATTTTCCTTTATGGATTTGGACAAAGGTAGCTTAGCGAACAGGGTTAGGATCTTGTCGACTAAGACTTTTGACTTCATGAGCCGTAAGGGTCTCATAAAGGTATTTCTCCCTACGAGTCGAGAGGATCCTGTAAGTGTATTTTCTCCTTAGAAATCATGTGGATTCCTAAGTGTGTTATTCCTTTGTGAGTCGTAAGGATCTTACGCGGGTATTTTCTCCTCGCAAGGTCAAAAGGACTCTGCAAGTATATTTTTTTTATTTTCATGAGATTGTACCCTTTCGGGTTTTTACAAGCTTGCCGGTGGTCCTGCCGTTTTTACTCACGGTGCCCTTTCGTCTTTTCATCCGTGCCCATTTTGCTTGTGGACATACCAATTTTTTTAACGAGCTCGCACCTTCTCGGGTTTTCACTAGCTCGCTGGCAGTCCTGCTGTTTTTACTCACAGCGCCCTTTCGGGTTTTCAACCGTGCCCATTTTCCTTGTGGACATACCATTTTTTTGCGAACGGTGAAACTCTCGAAATTAGTTTCGTCGCAGATGACCCATCTGTTTCCCGGTGGGATTTAAGGGTGGCTTCATCGCTAGAGTAGCTGTGTATCCAGGGGGACTTGAGTTGCAACCTTCGCTGTTAGGACTTCGATTGCAATATAGATCTCAAGGGAATATATCGCCATATTTGGGGCGATCTGCTAGATGTTCCCCGCCGAAACACGGAGACGCGACCTCGCGGGTCCGTCTTGCCTGAATTTCAGGACAGATGTTAATTGGTGCTATCCGTCCACCTCTCCGAAGATGCCAAGTTGATTTATGACACCATTTATCGAAGGTTTAAACGGATGCGGCCGATGTAGCAGACTTCGTCAGATTCCCCCTCAATGATGAGGGGGTTTTGATTGTGGGGACGCTCTTCCTTGCAGGCGTAAGCCCCTGTAGTTAATTACGCTACCGCATCGCGATAACCACTTTCTCCTTCTTCAGATGGTCACTTCGTATCGTGGGTGTTTGTTTTGTTTTTGGTTGCCCGTGGATTGTATACGGAGACTAATTTATGTTGTCACCCGTAGGGCGTGGATTAGTCCAAATCCGTATCTTCTTAGATTTGGGTTTGGGGATTGGGGTTAAGGATACGTTAGTCTTATTTATGACTAAGATCAACTTAAACATTTGTTAAGGATACGTTAGTCTAATTTTAGATTAAGATCAACTTAACGGGATCGTTTAGATCCAACAAGAGAGCAATTGGGCCCTATTGTTTAGTTTAGTGACATTGCGGTCGATTAGTTTAGGGACATTACGGTCCAAGGTTAAGGACGTCATAGTCCGTGAGTTTAAAGACCTCACAGTCGAGGTTAAAAACATCATAGTCCGTGAGTTTAAAGACCTCACAGTCAAGGTTAAGGACATCATAGTCCGTGAGTTTAAAGACCTCACAGTTAAGGTTAAGGACATCATAGTCCATGGGTTTTAAAGGACCCCACAGTCCGTAGAATGTTTGGTTGTCAGGACCCGTCACCTCTCTGAAGACGTTGAAGGATTACGACGACAAATATCATAGGAGTAAAGAGATGTACCCTCGAACCGACGTGAGTTGGTTGAAAGATCTGTAGTCCAATTTGGGGCTAAGATCTATTAACATATTTATGAGAAGATGAACTCAATTAATCTTAATTTGAGGACTTACGGCCAATCTTGGACTAAATCCAATAAATTTATAACATTTTATTTTTGGCTGTTGAGCCTTTATTTGGGCTTAGCCCTTTTGACAATGTTTTTGTCTTTTATTGAATGCTGAGCATTCATCCGAGCTCTGGGCTTATTAAAGAACAATTTATGTTCTGTCAGCGCAACACATGGTGCGCTAGGCGCTTTGCGCCAGTCAAAGAGCGCAGTGCGCTTCTGCCACATGGCGCTCATGTAAGGGACACGTGTCGCGCTTGGCGCTAGGCGCCAGATGATGAGCGCATGATGCCAGTTTATGAGCGCTGAGCGCTAATCCATGAGCGCATTGCGCTTTCAGTTTAGTGGCGCACTCTTGAGTGACACGTGGTGCGCTTGGCGCTGAGCGCCAGCCCATAAGTGCAGTGCGTTATTTCAGAAGCGCAAAGCGCTAGTGGTTAATTGGCGCATTCCTGGTTGACACGTGGCGCATTTGGCGCTGAGCGCCAGTCCAGAGAGCGCAAAAGCGCAGTTCAAGAGCGGAAAGTGCAGTTCAAGAGCGCAAAGCGCATCTGATCAGTTTTATGATCTGAGAAACAAATTTATGTTCTTTTAAAAGAGACTTTGTCTCAAGATCTAAGAACAACAGTTTTTATTTTGCAGGAGATATTTCCAATCTCTTATGTTGATGAAAGGCTTTGCCTTTATAGATCCATGATCCGTAAGAAGAATTATGTTCTTCTTCTATTTTATGATGAGATCTTTTGATATTTTTTATGAAACACTTTTTGTCTTTGTAGATCTATGATCATTTTAAAGAAATGAATTCTTCTTTTTATGAGATGATTTCATCTCTATATTCATCATCATCATTTTTACCTTGAAGAAAGATCTTCTTGCAAGAGCTTGCTCTTTGAATTTTCTCAAAGTTTTTGGGGAGGTTTCTCTCTCTCTTTTTTGTATCTATATATGTATATCTGAGACTTGAAGTCTAGGGGCCTTTTTATAGGGTAGGCTGATTTGTTGAATCAGTTAAAAAGATCTTTCTCTGATTGATTTGGGGATGTTTCCCCACCATTGGATCTTTGATCCTAGGGCTTCTGTTTTACAGAAGGCAACCTTCTTGTTAAAAATATTAGAAAATCTTTCCATACAGAATTTATTCTGTCTTTTGGTAATTTTTATTTACCATTGGATCGTTGATCCAACGGTGCTCTGATTTTCAGAGCACAATCTTGTTATTTGGAAAGATTTTGAGGAATTTTTCCTTAACAGAATTTAATTCTGATTTATTAATGATTTATCATTATTATTAGATCTTTGATCTAACAGTGGGGAGCTTTTAGCTCCAGCGCTACCGCGCCCGTGCTTTGCACGTGGTGCGCTGCTTAAAAGGCAGCGCACATTGCGCTAGCGCACCCGTGTTTGACACGTGGTGCACTGCTCGGAGCGCAGCGCATCCGTTTTTGATACGTGGTGCGCTTCTTAGAGCGTAGCGCACCTAGCGCTAGCGCACACATGGTGCGCTGCTTAGGGCGCAGCGTACTTGGCGCTGCATCTGAAGCGTTACTTCATTTCAAAATTTGAATTTTTGAACAGAGCTTTGCTCTGATTGGGGGAAACAAATGCCCCCCCCACCGTTGCGCTCACGTGGCCCAAACGTGAGTGCAGCGGTGGCAGCATCTGCGCCCTCGGATCAACTGAGAAGTTGAAACGGCATCCAGTGCCTATAAATAGGACCTTTGGTCCTTAGGATAATCATTGTTCATCTTCTTCCTTTTTTCTGAGAATTCTTATTCTCCCACAGAGTATAGCTCTTCATCTTAAGAAATTTCAAGAGTCAAAACTCTGCCAAAATTTTAGGTAAAAATTAAATTTTTTAAAGTTCTAGGGTTTTACCCATTAACAGAGCCTTTCTCTTCATAGATCTTTGATCTAAAGAAAAACTCCTTTTAGGGCTTCATTAACAGAGCCTTGCTCTCTTGGAATCATAGATCTTAAAGAGATCTTTTTCAGGGTTTCTTAACTCATTAATAGAGCCTTGCCCTTTTGATAACATGTAAATTTGTTAATCTCTTATGAAGAACTCTTAAGAGTTTGTTCATGGATCTTGAAGATCCCAAAATTTTTAATTCATAAATATTGATTTCAATTTTTCTGATGGATTATTTCATCATCATTTTTTCAGAGCAAGGCTCTTGAGAAATTTTTATTCCTTCATGATCAGAGTTTGTATAAGTGCACGGTAGCGCCCCGGCCGTCTGTCCGAGGCCAAAATGCGGAAACAAAAACTTTTCTTTACTTAGAAACCGGCGCTACCACGGACTATAAAACCCGGATCGGACCATTAACCTACTACTAGCTAACTAGAGAAAGGGTAGAGAGCTATACCGAGCGATCCATGTCCTTCGGTCTTCGGCCACCATCCCGATCTCCTCGCGGAATCTCCGGTCTCGATCTCCTCGTCGGAAAGGGCACCACATCACCGAGTCTTTTTACGGGCTCCCACCTCTGAACCGAGGTACCTTGGACACGAAGTTGGCAAGCCGACGTGTCCAAGATTGCTGTAGACTGAGTGTAGATAACTATGTCTCGAGGGGTTATGAAGTTGCCATTTTTGGATGGAGGAATGAACTATGAAAATGGAGCTATCGAATTTTTGTGGCAAGCAAAAATGAGAATCATGTTTTTCCCCACCCATTCCCCTACTAGAAGTGGCCGGCACCCATCAAAGAAGAGGAGGGAGTGTGTGAAATAATGCAAAAGAGAATGATGAGTGATCATCATGAAGAAAGTCCTTTCCAAAGTCTTTTTCAATCCCATCATAAAACAAGTAATCATGAACAAAAAGAAGTCGATGCTTGAACCATCATGAAGCAACCACTTACAAAAAACACTCTCCACTTTGCTAATTTGCACATTTGCAAATGAGCCCCTCCCATCAAAGGAATTTCAGCCAAGAAGGAACAAAGGAAAAATGGCCGAAACGGAATACAAACTGGCAACTTCAAAAAGTGATCCCGAAATAAATTACAGAAAAACCCCGCGACTGTATATACATACCCGCATTTGTATTCCGACCGAATACAAATGCAATGAGACAAAATCTACACTGTACAATACTAGGATCCGGTTTAAACCAAAGCCCGCTGGTATTATCCGTCCGATCATGATCCGTGCAATACCGCACGTATATGGTCGAACCCTGCCATATATTCATACGGCCTCTACAGCGTTTCGCCCGAAACTTGAGAAACTGTCTGTGGGGGACTCTAAAGACTCGTCAATACTTTGGCTGTGGATTTAACCACTAGCACGTCAGAGGTATTAGCCGTACGTAACGGGCTACCAATTATTGACCAAAAGGGAGGTCGATGAGCGAACTCATCCTGACACCCTACTGAGCCTGTCAGTAACAATATCCGTACAGTCTGGTCCATTCGTCTATGAGCATCGCATGTCGGGCCCAGGGGGTTGGTAAAAGTCAGACCCCCAAAAGCGGTACAAGTCGTGTCAGAGTGTAGCCCAGAACACCCTGAGATCCTACTGGAATACCTACCAGTAAATCTCCTGCCTTGGCCAAAGACTTTGTGTAATGGCTCTCCTAGACACAGCGCGACCTCATCCCCAATACCGGGAGAGACGAACCCCTGCAGATCCGCTCACTGCCTCTATGTGGCTCGGGACTGTACCCAACTAAAACCTGTTTGCACGACTCCTTTGAGCCATGGTAGGGTAGTATTCAAAGTACAGTAGGAACTCACACGAGACAAATGACGATCTCAGGTCGATGAACTAACCTGTACACATGTCACCAGGGAACTGCTATCTGACGTCAGGTATAAAACCAACTAGCATCTTCCCGGCGAGTCCTGTCCGGTGTAATCATAACCCAATGAGCACCTGTATACATCTTAGGTGAACCAACTGACACCAGTGGCTTGTGAGACCGGCCACCACCCCTCGTCGGGGTCTCGACTGTATACACTAGTCTACTCTGGAGTATCGATGCCCTGTCTCGAAAACTCCCACGACTAGGGATCTTTTAAGGATATGCTTATAGACCCCAGCTCCCACGTATATGATCGACATCATACTGCTGACAGTCAAGCAAGAATCCTAAGGGCTCTATCAACACGCAATAGTGACCTGTAAGGTCACCTAAAGTAGTACACGATGATAAAGATAAACCAGATAGTATACTATCATCTTGAGTAAGACTGTTCTACCGGCAAAGGTACTCCCTCAATCATTGCAATCACGTGTCTGTGATCCAATAATTGACTCTGAGGGCACTATATCCAACAATCTCCCACTTGCACTCAAGGCTAATTATTGCGATGTCCCATACTCACAGCCCGTGTGATACCGAACACCCAACTCCTCTACTAATCAGTCTCACAAAACCCGTTTGCGAAACTATTGCGTTCGAGGAATAGCCTCAATGAGTGGATCCGCCCTAATGTTTCTTTCTATGTCTCTCTTTATCTCAAGTTCGCGGAGAAAGCCATCTCCGGAAATGAGCAATACCTGTCTTAGAATATGTTTGGATATCTGATGGGACCTAATTCATAAATGAACTCCAAATCCAAACTTCTTAGACTGTACCGTCAACTGAAACCAATCAGTATCCTGCGCCATGCCTCCCTCAGTATCCGCTTGGACCACCTGTCTAAAATACTGCCCTTCGTCAGAGGGAAAACTATAACTCTGACAGCCACTCTGTCATCCAGGTCACCTTGGAAGCCTGGAATGATAACCGTTTCCCGAATGAGGCTGCCGTTATCATATCCCTAGAACATCCACTTATGTTTTAAAACTGCTTCCGATCATTTCTCCACGATTGGATTAATATCAACTTATTGCATCTAGTGCAAAAACAACATCTGGTGTGGTACTTGACATCTCATGATTGACTCAATTGCCTAAGCAAGTGATCTGCCAATCATGCACATCCCTCTCCCTTCTAGTCTGTAAGATACCTTTAGAGAGGGTGACTCCATCACCTACAGGTACACTACCGTGCCAGGAGTCGTCCATTCTAAAACACCTTTAGAATGCTGTCTAAGTACCCAGATTGGGACACTTCCCAAATCTAGATCTAAAACCATAGATCCAGTAACCAGAATGTCTGATATTATATCTATATCCTATGTAGAGAAACCACTGTGTGACAACCAAAGTATAACCGACCGTAGTATAGGAATTTCACTTCTTACTCTGTGTACGTTATCCAAATACCAGGACATCACACCCTACTACCTCCTTAACAGATCCATCCCCTATTATGATGAAGTCAAACTTATGACTGTCACATCAGAAATAGATGATCTATCTTCGCTATATCTGTTTTAGTCCATAAATAGACATAAGCTACTTGTCCACTATGCTTCTGCCGCTCCCACTGATTACGACAACCCTCTGGCAGAGTCATATAAACGCACACTTCTAAAGCTAGTTTAAAACGACGCTATACTCATCCTCCCGCCGGGTTTCATAGTCTGGAACAACAGTAGTGTCAAGTCTGGGTAAACAAGAACCTCCCTGTCACCGTCTTTGAGCATACCGAAGTACCTCTCGAGTGCCTGAGGTTACCCACCATATCTGCGGAGTGGCCAATGGAATGTCAAACCAGATTGAATCTTTAGGTTCTTATCAAATTTTCAGTAATCGTTTTGTGGTTCTGGAATCACTTCCAGTTCTACCATACTCCCACTACTGTTTTCTGAAAAAATCCATTTTTATTAAAACTGTGGCGAGTCTAGAACAATATCACTATTGATCTTCCAGATGGTAGAAAATCAACCCTCGTCATAACCTGGGTCAACCCACAAACAGCCATTACAGAAACGTGCCTTGAGTTATCCAGAGTCTGGTTTTAAGCAAAAGCCGGACAACTCCCCGTACCTTAACATCGTTAAGATATGAACTATTCTATATCCAATATAGGAACAGATGCACTGATTTAATTGGAACCAGATTCAAATCATGCAGCTGTCTCCAGTGCATGTCAACTAAATGGAGAGAGGCCGATCAGCATTAATCAATCTTAGGTGTGCTTCCAATTATGAGTAACCTAAAAGAGAAGCAAGTTCTCTTAATCATTACTATTAGCTGAATACCATACACAAGTATCTACATCTTCGATCACCTTGAAGAATCCCGATACTCGCAACATTTGGTTCTCTACTTTACTCTTACACCTATAACTTCTCAAAACTTGGACCTTGTGTTTCTACGAAATACGTGTCTAAGAACTAGAGAAGTCACAAGTAAACAGAATATAGTACGAGGACCAACCCCTCTGTCCTAATGGACACTGGACAACATACAATACTCTTTATAAGTCCCCTGAGTCTAATAACTCAATCCTTGTGTGTCGTAGGTTAAAAACTGTACTTATGGTTAAGAAGAATTACACCGCTGTTTAATACTCCTTACCTAACCATCCACTGATATAGGTAAATGTCATAGACATAATTTCAAAAAGTTATATCTCACTCTATAAAAATAGACGTACAGATATGTCAATTTGAAATTGGTGCATAACAACGGATAGTCAAAACCAAATATTTGCCGTCCGGCAAACAACCCAGGCGATTTCCTCAAACATCACCAATTACAACGAATTCCGATATAATGAGGATGATCACCTAATTCCCAATAACTTACTCCCACTCATCATCTGTAAAACCATACAGATGCGAGAATCAAACCTGGTAAATACATACCCTGGAGCAAGGGCTAATTGGGAAATCAGTTTTCTTTTAACAGTACACAGTGAAACTGAAACATGTAAATGTTTCGTAGGGGTATCCGGGTATTCCTAATAATGCCTCTTCCATTATCCAGATTCATAACTGTAACCATATATTTCTTTGCCATCTCTCCAAATCCCTTCATATGTCTTTAGTCATTACCTTCTGTACACCCCTTTAGGCTAAATGGTTTTCTTCCTTCCTTACCTTTCGGCACCAACCTATGGTTTAGAATAAGACTATCCAATAAGCGTAACAGGTGTACTGTCCTAATCCTAGGAGCACTCGCAATGCGAGAGAAGGTGAAGATAAAAGACAACCGAATAAATCTTATTTCTATTTCTCCTGAACTAGAATCCATCCCCGAACTGGAACAAGTTCCTTTCGAGTTCGTATATAACCATACGATGGAGTATCCAAATAACTGTGGATCTTCATAGTGATACGGAGTGTTCTGGAGAAATACAAAGGTGATATAGGATTAGCGAAGAAATACTTAGTTTGGCCGTGAATAGCAGTCGCAATTTACTTTGCCCTCTTTAACCCCTTTATTTGTCTTAACTTAATGCCTTCTGTACACCATCGTTAGGCTAATTGGTTTTCTTCATTCCCTACCGTTCGGCACCTGCCTATGGTTAGGAAGAAGACTATCCAATTAGCGTAATAGGTGTACTGTCCTAATCCAAGGAGCACTCGCAACCTGAGAGAAGGTAAAAGGAAAAGACAACTGAATAGTCCTATTCGTTTTCTCCAGAACCGGAAACAATCCTCGAATCTGGAATATGTTCCTTCGAGTTCGTATATAACCATAAGATGGTTTTATCCAATGGAAGTGGACGTTCATAGTAATACGAGGTGTTCTGGAGAAAAGGGTAAAAGTAGGAGTGGCAATGAAGTATGCAACTCTGAAAATCCAAAAGCTAGTGTTTTAAGAAGGTTCGGTCAACTTGGTCACTGAGTCATAGTCAAGGGTCGGGCCATGGTCGCTGCCAAAGAGAGCGAGAAAAGAAAACACTCAGCGTGCACTCTAACCTAGATCAGAATGGTTATCAATTTATCTAATCAGGAAACCTCCCACTGTAACGTCAAATTTTCCTCCAAACCTGAAAGAAGAATTAGTCGGGATCACCCGAGGAGTAAACCAACTCATCAGTGAGAATCAGGATCCAACTATCATCGCATGATAACGTGATGGAATCCACTTACGTTATCACACTCCAGATGGTTTGCGCATATCTGGCAAGTTTCAGTTTCTTTAGAAACCCCCGATATGATTTTTACCCCATGCTCTTATGACCTTGACGAAGGTCAACAAATCATAAGTCACATGTCAAGTTCTACCAGTCATTGTCCAGGTTAATTTAAACCCACCCGTACAAGCCCTTGACGAAGGTCAACAAGGCTATACGACTGTCCCAAACCAACGCATCTATCTATGCAGCAGAAAGGTAACAAGCAGCTACCATTCACTATGCCTTGACGAAGGTCAACAAACATAGCATGAATACTACGTGCTACCCGTCTGAAATGACGGAGGGCTACGAATGGTTTTTTGCGAAAAAACCTTTAACGTAATGAACTTGATATCGTTGAAGGAACCGGATAGCTTTTTATAATATAGTGGCGAAAACCTTTTCTAAAGAGGTCACTCCCGGTGAAGGGATCTCGGCTCTTTCCCCGTAGAATGAGGTGCAGGATATTCCAACTGAATACCACGATGCAACGCAAAAGTAATCGACTATAGTGAAGTTATTGCCTTGACGCAAACTTCTGTCCAAAGGGTCACTCCCGGTGAAGGGATCTCGGCCCTTGCCTCGTCGACTGAGGTGCTGGATATTCATAACCGAATACCACTGTGCAAAACAAAAGAGAACGTCCTTGCAATAACAGCTTTTTGAAAAATTGTTCCAACAACATCAGAATAGGTTTGTTTAGCTTGCATTGATCCGAATCAATGCAGGCCTATCAATTGATCACACCAATAAAGAACGAAAATACGATGTACGTATATGCCATCCGCATTCGCCACTGGGTCCCGTCATCACCCGTTAGGTTACTTAACTAACAACAAAGCGGGGACTGGACTAGCGCGGATGCAAAACATATACAACATCTACTAGTATATATATATCAATATATAATATTCGCTCAAGGTGTGATAAAAATGCAACATCACAGAAATATAATAAGCATCACAGAACAATACAGATATCTGGGATCCCCGGGTTTCATAGAGTCGCTACTGAAACCCGACGTTCCCTTGGTCGTGTGGATAGCCCGTGCAATGAAATCCTAGACCCTACGGGCGCGGCAACTTACCCGCCAAAACCTGAAGCGAGGCAGCCCCCTTCAGCAACGTGAATGGACCACCCAGCACTTCACGGAATCCGGTAACTTGAGCACCCCTTCTTGGGTCAACCTATACCCCCTACGAGTGCGGCAAATAGCCCGCCAATTCTAGAGTAAAGCCCTCTCCATCTCAAAGCCATGAGATGCGGGCCCGTTGCCCTCTAGAACCCGGCTATCCGTGCACCCCTCCGCGGGGTAATCCTAGTACAGAAAGTAAAATATATACAACGGGTACGTCGACCTCAGCCCGGTCGTGTCCCAAAAGAATAATATACAAACAGGCAGTGACGGTAGTCCACATGTCGGACGCTCGCCCCGCAATATCAAATATACATATACAACCAAACTGTACTACCATTACATCCAGGCTATCCACCACGACAAATCCGTAATATCACAGCACAACATAGAACATCAACGTGAATGTCACGTTCGCAAATTCGTCTAAAAGGGTTATAGCAGTTAGACATGATTTACCGATCAAGTGACATTCACGGTCGCAGATATAATATAAATACTGTGAACTAACATGTTTAAAATTTTCGATCGACTAAATTTCCCGAAGTGGGTCCTAAGTACAATACCCAGTACTCAAACAAAATCTGGGCGCAACAAAAATTACCAGAAACCACAATTTCAACTCAGGAATCACTGTAGGAAAAATGGTGCAGAGACTTTACTTTTCTGCGGTGGAACCGCGGCCAAAAGGGGGGTACGGCCGCGGTTCCGCGGCTATACAATAACTTCATGCGACCATTTTTCTTCAGTGTTCACATAAAACCCTGCCTGATTTTCTGAAACATACCAAATAATTTTTTGACAACAAAAGAAAATCGACAGAAACTGTCAAATTGAAATCGTGGTTTTTTGAAAATTCGTTCGATCGATATTCTAAACACGTTAGAGTAAGCTAGAAAAGGTTAATGGCGTGGTTCTGATACCATGTAAGTGCACGGTAGCGCCCCGGCCGTCTGTCTGAGACCAAAATGCGGAAACAAAAACTTTTCTTTACTTAGAAACCGGCGCTACCGCGGACTATAAAACCTAGATCAGACAATTAACCTACTACTAGCTAACTAGAGAAAGGGATACCGAGCGATCCGTGTCCTTCGGTCTTCGGCCACCATCCCGATCTCCTCGCGGAATCTCCGGTCTCGATCTCCTCGTCGAAAAGGGCACCACATCACTGAGTCTTTTTACGGGCTCCCACCTCTAAACCGAGGCAACTCGGACACGAAGTTGGCAAGCCGACGTGTCCAAGATTGCTGTAGACTGAGTGTAGATAACTATATCTCGAGGGGTTATGAAGTTGTCATTTTTGGATGGAGGAATGAACTATGAAAATGGAGCTATCGAATTTTTGTGGCAAGAAAAAATGAGAATCGTATTTTCCCCCACCCATTTCCCCACTAGAAGTGGCCGGCACCCATCAAAGAAGAGGAGGGAGTGTGTGAAATGATCCAAAAGAGAATGATGAGTGATCATCATGAAGAAAGTCCTTTCCAAAGTCTTTTTCAATCCCATCATAAAACAAGTAATCATGTACAAAAAGAAGTCAAAAGATGCTTGAACCATCATGAAGCAACCACTTACAAAAAACACCCTCCACTTTGCTAATTTGCACATTTGCAAATGAGCCCCTCCCATCAAAGGAATTTCAGTCAAGAAGGAACAAAGGAAAAATGGCCGAAACGGAATACAAACTGGCAACTTCAAAAAGCGATCCCGTAATAAATTACAGGAAAACCCCGCGACTGTATATACATACCCGCATTTGTATTCCGACCGAATACAAATGCAATGAGACAAAATCTACACTGTAAAATACTAGGATCCGGCTTAAACCAAAGCCCGCTAGTATTATCCGTCCGATCATGATCCGTGCAATACCGCATCTATATGGTCGAACCCTGCCATATATCCATACGGCCTCTACAGCATTTCGCCCGAAACTTGAGAAACTGTCTGTGGGGGACTCTAAAGACTCGTCAATATTTTGGCTGTGGATTTAACCACTAGCACGTCAGAGGTATTAGCCGTACGTAACGGGCTACCAAGTATTGACCAAAAGGGAGGTCGATGAGCGAACTCATCCTGACACCCTACTGAGCCTGTCTGTGACAATATCCGTACAATCTGGTCCGTTCGTCTATAAGCATCGCTTGTCGGGCCTAGGGGGTTGGTAAAAGTCAGACCCCCAAAAGCGGTACAAGTCGTGTCGGAGTGTAGCCCAGAACACCCTGAAATCCTACTGGAATACCTACCAGTAAATCTCCTGCCTTGGCCAAGGACTTCGTGTAATGGCTCTCCTAGACACAGCGCGACCTCACCTCCAATACCGAGAGAGACGAACCCCTGCAGATCCGCTCACTGCCTCCATGTGGCTCGGGACTGTACCCAAGTAAAACCTGTTTGCACGACTCCTTTAAGCCGTGGTAGGGCAGTAATCAAAGTATAGTGGGAACTCACACGAGACAAATGACGATCTCAGGTCGATGAACTAACCTGTACACATGTCACCAGGGAACTGCTATCTGACGTCAGGTATAAAACCAACTAGCATATTCCCGGCGAGTCCTGTCCGGTGTAATCATAACCTAATGAGCACCTGTATACATCTTAGGTGAACCAACTGACACCAGTGGCTTGTGAGACCGGCCACCGCCCCTCGTCGGGGTCTCGACTGTATACACTAGTCTACTCTGGAATATCGATGCCCTGTCTCGAAAACTCCCACGACTAGGGACCTTTTAAGGATGTGCTTATAGACCCCAGCTCCCACGTATATGATCGCCATCATACTGCTGGCCGTCAAGCAAGAATCCTAAGGGCTCTATCAACGCGCAATAGTGACCTGTAAGGTCACCTAAAGCAGTACACGATGATAAAGATAAACCAGATAGCATACTATCATCTTGAGTAAGACTGTTCTACCGGCATAGGTCCTCCCTCAATCATTGCAATCACGTGCCTGTGATCCAATAATTGACTCTGAGGGCACTATATCCAACAGTTTGACAAGTGTCACTCTGTCACAGAGCATTGCTCTCAAAGAGAGATTTACTCCTCTGCCCGAGAGATCTCTCATTTAATGAGAATTTCTTTTGAGGATTTCCTCACTTAATGACAGCCTCATCAAATGATGAGGCTGTTTTATTAATGATGAACTGTCATCTAGATTTTGTGGGCCCCGTTTGGTCCCTCTTCACTGCATTACAGTGTGGTACAAATTCTAAAGTACCAAGTGTCAGGATTTAAATCAACTTATCGCACTAACAGTTGACTTTTGTCCCTTTTTGCTCAGGCGACATGTCTTTCGATCCCTTTTTCCCGTTTGTTCGTTCAGAGGGAGGATTCCCTGAAGCGCCCGTAAACCGAGAGGTTCTTGCGCTGATCAAAGACCATGACCCGGAACATAAGAATCTTCACCTCTGGGGGACATGGTATAATCATATTATTAAGGGTCGGCAGAGCTTTTCGTGCGCGGTACCCTCAGAGCCCATCATGGCGATCCATTACGTTGACCCACCCCCGGTAAACTATACCGTGGAAGAAGTCAATTGGACTTCGGGAGGTCTTCTTCAGCCTGCTATGGCTTCGATACCCGTTCAGCCTCCAATGGCTTTGGATACCCTGGGGCGACGTATTTGTCAAGGCGAGGCGCGACCGTGGGGACAACCATATATGATCGGCCTAATTCCTCGTCATCCAGCTGGCTATCTGCAATGGGCCCGCTACATTCTGTCAGCGAAGAAGTCACAGTTGTTGAGGCTTGGGTTGTATCCCGCCATTTACGCTTCTCTCTTCCAGTATTCTACGCTTCCCGCCTGGTAGGTTAAGACCTTTCTGGAGCAGTGGAATATTCCTACTCACACCTTCCTTTCGCTGGACCGAGAAGTATCAATTTCTTTAGAGGAATTTGCAGAAGTTTCTAGTTTGTCGGTAATGGGGGAGCACTATGAGGAACTGCTTCCTACAGATGAATACATTTTTGGTGCCAAGCCAGTGATGACAGACCTTACCCCGGAGAACACCATTCAACACCAGTTCCCTAGTTTAATCAAAGTGTTGAAAATTTATGAGGGCCTTTTTCTCGAATCTAGGAGCCGTGGGGTTACTTTTGAGGATTTCATTGCTCGTTTCTCCATCTGGAAGTCCTCTCGAAGGATGCTGCAAAATTCTCTAAACTTGACGACCCTTTCGGTTTAGGGTTAAATAACTTCCCAACGACGAAGGCAGATCAAAAGAGTTTCTTCCTTCCCAACACTCCAGTTGTTCCTTTCGCGAAGGTCGCAGTCCCTGGGATTGATGAGGAAACGTTCTTCTTGGGGTTTCTTGGGCTATGGCTGAGCTGGTTTGCGCTCCCGATGCACCCTCGCCGTATGAGGCCATCTGTCTTCTATCCGGCTCACCGAATGATTATTGGGGTGAAAGTGGCTGTCGGGGTTGCCGGGTTAGCTCATCTGTATTACGGCCTCAGCCAAGCGGCGGATACTACTGAACCCGGAGTGCAGCATGTGAACTTCTCGATGCATTACTTCATGGCATGGCTCGAGCTACATGTACTTGGCATTTTCGGTATCCATAAGAGGCCGTACTTCTACGACAGGTGCGGCTTCCCACGGATTATGCGATTAGTCGATGCATCTATTGTAAATCCGTCACCGCGGGAAGCTAGAGGTTTTCTCCTTCGTCCTCGCACGGTTGGAGATGGCATGACTTTCACCGACAAGATCCTGACTATCGGCAAAGAGTCCGCGACGACGGTGCAGCCATTGCGGGACATTTTTTAGGATGGAGCCTCTGTTTTGAAAGCTCGGGAAATCCCTCATTTATATTCCATCAGACCGGGCTTTCTAGTGTTTAGGCAAAATGATGCGGTATTATTCATGAGATACAACCCGCACCGTTTCGCCCAGCAGCTGAGCTACAATCAGGGAGTCCCGCTTGAGGCTTTTTTGTTAGAACCCGATGTCACTAAAGAGGAAATGCGAAACATGCTGCATCATTTCATGCGCATGAACACGGGGTCCAACTTCTTTATCAGCAAGCCGAGCTGTGTCCCGAAGGCCCTTAGTGTGTACGTGGTGTGGTACCAGCATTCAATGGGCGCCATCATCAGGGAGGAGAAGCGATTGTTGCTCGATCGCAAAGGTGCACCCCCTGCTGGTGATCGAAACGTCCCTCTGAAGCGACGGACCATTATCCCGCCTCCCTTAAGAGAAGCTGCCGTGACCGAAGTCCCGTACGACAGGCCCGAGCTACCGATACCCCGGGCTCCTGTAGAAACGGCGACTTTAGCTTCCCCCGATTCCAGCGTGGGTTCAGATATCGGGACTCGTCGTCCTAAAGTGCCTACCAAGCATAAGCTTATGCTAGCTGCGATCGGAGATCGCTCGCAGAAAAAGAAGAAAAAGTCGATCCTTTCTGTCAACGTTGTACTCGGCCAGGAGCCTCACGCTCCTTATGGCGAGGGCCTGAGCAAGTATGGGACAAACGAGGGTCTATTCATGCCGCCAGATGATACTGATCTGGCGGCTGCCATTGCAGCTTCTGAGCAATTGGCAAGCCACAAAGCGGGACTGGCCACCCTCGCGCAATCAGGTAATCATTAGCTGTATCTTTCGTCATTGCATCGTATTTTTGTCATCATGTTTTGACTGACACTTCCCCCCTTTTTAACAGGCATTTCCACCGAAGAATCTCTCGCAGCTTCTCTCAAGAATTTTAAGGAAGAGGAAAGACTTCGAGCATCCTTAGTCATCGGTATATTTCGGTTCATCGCGTCTCCGCTCCCGTTTCTTATGGGTAATCTGACCCCCTCCTTTTCATCTTATTACAGGAACTACCTCTACTCAGGTTATTCCAGGCATGGCACCGACTTCATAGGGCGGTGCGGAGACGCTTCCCGGGTCGGCTATCTCAGTTCCGCCGGTATTGCCGAAAGAAGCTTCACTTAAGCAACCGATGACGGATGCCATAACGGCTCCAGAGGTAACTATTGGCGTGGACGATGATGTCCTTTTGAATGAGGTCCTTAGAAGATCTGCCCTCACGGCCCGGGCGGAAAGGAAGCGTAGGATGCGCACGGCAAGGGATCGTACCGCCGCCTTGGATGCGGGTACGGGTTCAAGCACTGTTACCCCTGCCCCTACTCCTTCAGAGGATACTTTGGATGCCTTGTCTACCGCCCACAGACAAGCAGCACGTGCGGCTCGGGAGGCAATCGAAAAACCGACCCAAGGTAACGTGACATTGGGTCCTTTTGTCAAAGTTTTAATTTTCAGGTTCTCATATATCCTATCCTGCAGGGCCGAGTCTTGTCGAGGAAGTGGTAGGTGACGTGGAGGCAACCACCGAGCCTGAGGTAGCGGCGGGTGAGACAGCCACAATCGCCGAGCCTGAGGTAGCGGTAGGTGAGATGGCTATAATCGCCGAGTCCGAGGTAGACACTCTTTCTCAAGAGTTGGGCACTGCTCCAATCGTCGCTCTTTCCCCTTGCGGCTCCTTGCCGTTGCCGGGCGCTGCGAGTGTCACGACGATTCTCGTGGAATCGGGAGATGAGTCTACGGGTGTCGAGACCGTTCCGATGGAGGTGGATGGAGCATTCGCTGCATCCAGTGACGCCCTTATCGCGGTCTCGACGAACGACTCACCAGGTAGATTTTGGGTCATCACTTTCCCCTTTATTCTGCAATTCCTTTCAATTTCTTTTGATAGTGTTTCTCTTATTTCTAATGCAGGAGTGATGAGCGTTGGGGTTATGCCACCTGAGGAAGCGTCTCCAGTTGCTGCTTTGACGGTGACCGCTCCTCTACCTTCTCTCGTACCATCTCAAATGCTGGAAGGTACGGATTTATGACCCATCAGTTTCATTGTAGGCAGTATACTTTATGTACTGACATTACATTACCGCATCCTTGCAGGAGTCCTTTTTGATCACCTGTATCAGGTACTACACCTACACTTCTCCTTTCAGTCAGAGATTGCCTCATCTAGTGGTGCTGGTGAGTACAGCCTTTAGCTAATGTCTCTTCTTTTCTTTTAAGGGTAGTCAAATCGTTTCTAATTCTTCTTTGTCTTAATTTTATCCCTACAGATCGAAGGAGGAGACAAAAGAACAGTTGCACCGCCGGTACTCCCGATCTTGCCACCCGTTGCAGCCGGTATAGTAAACTCCGTTGTTCACGAACCTTCTTTATTTCTTGAACCATTATTTGACTGTGATTTGCTTTGTAGCTGTGACACCGAATTCAGCTCCGTTTGAGTCTCAAATCATAATGCCAGCTGGCCCCTTCTCTCGACGCCCCTCTTCCAAAGGTGCTGTGAATAGCATGCGCACGTTGATCGATCATCTCGAGGAGCTTGATGTGGAGACTCCTGCCCTTGCTGCAGATTTCGCTGCTGAGGTTAATCCCATGCTGGCGACGCTCATGCACTTTCATAATGAAGGCATCATGGAGTCTTGGGTTAATCATTGCAGAAAAATCGAGGCCTGTCTGCATGAGCTTGAGTTCAGAGGTCCTGGCTGTGAACTCTCAACGGGCTGCATGGGTTGAGCAGAGCGCTCCCTACTTCCGCCATCTTGAACAAGAAGCAGCCTTAAAGGATAAGGAATGTGAAGAGATTTCAAACAACTCTTCTCGACTGCATGCTCAGGTTGATGCCAATGCTGTGCAGTTGAAGGCTATCTTTGAGGGCCTTCTACGATGTATTTCCGACAGGCTAACGCTGAGGCAGAAGCTTGACCCCATCGAGCGAGATGCACAGAATCGTGGGGTAGCTCAGCGAGTCGTCGAAGAGCGACTTTCATCCTACTTGCAGCAACGAGCCCAGGTCGAAGCAGAGTTGGTCGCGGCAGCTGACCAAGACAAGGGGCTGAGGGAAGTGCGCGAGCGGCCGGTTGGTCTATTGAAAACGCTTCCCTTTCAATAATTGTTTTCGTACCATTTGTAATTTTGAATAAAATGTATCCATTTTTTTTATTCTTTCATAAGATGTATTTTGTACCTAATTGAATTTATGAATAAAGGATACATTTCTTTCGTAATGTCTTGTGTCATCTCTTTGCTTTCTTCTTTTCTTCGTTATCAGCATGTCACTTTAGTAAGCATAGCCTGCCGATGATAGAGAGAACATTCCGTTTTGAATTCTTCGAGAGGTAGTGATGGCTTAGAAAGCAGGTTCAGATCTGCTGCCTAAGACTTTTCAATTTCATGAGCCGTGAGGGTCTCATGAAGACTTTTCTCCCTACGAGTCGAGAGAATCTCGTAGGTGTATTTTCTCCTTAGGAATCGTGAGGATTCCTAAGCGCGTTTTCTCTTGTAGGTCGTAAGGATCTTACAAGAGAGTTTTCTTCCTTACGGGTCAAGAGGACCTGTAAGTGATTGATGGTGTTGCCACTATCCGCACTTCGCGGAGTCAGGAGTTGCTTTAGGCGTTTCCCACATGGTCAAAATTGACTTTAACCATGTTCCACGGGACCAGGATTTGCTCTGGATGTTTCCCACGGGGTCATAGCCGTGTTCTGCGAGGACCAGGCTCCGCTCTGGACTTTTCCTACGGGGTTAGGATTGACATAAGCCGCGTTCCACGTGACCAGGAATTTGCTCTGGATGCTTCCCACGGGGTCATAGCCGTGTTCTGCGAGGCCCAGGCTCCGCTCTGGATGCTTCCCACGGGGTCATAGCCATGTTTTGCGAGGACCAGGATCCTCTCTGGACGTTTCTCACGGGGTCAGGATTGACATAAGCCGCGTTTGACGTGACCAGGAATTTGCTCTGGATGCTTCCCACGGGGTCATAGCCGTGTTCTACGAGGACCAGGCTCTGCTCTGGATGCTTCCCACGGGGTCATAACCGTGTTGTGCGAGGACCAAGATCCGCTCTGGACGTTTCTCACGGGGACCGCGTTCAACGTAACCAGGAATTTGCTCTGGATGCTTCCCATGGGGTCATAACCGTGTTCTGCGAGGACCAGGCTCCACTCTGGATGCTTCCCACAGGTTCGGATTGACATAGCCGTATTCTGCGAGGACCAGGATCTGCTCTGGACGTTTCCCACGGGGTCAAGATTGACATAAGCCGCGTTCCACATGACCAGGAATTTGGTCTGGATGTTTCCCACGGGTTCATAGCCGTGTTCTGCGAGGACCAGGCTCCGCTCTGGATGTTTCCCACGGGGTCAGGATTGACATGAGCCGCATTCCATGTGACCAGGAATTTGCTCTGGATGCTTCCCATGGGGTCATAGCCGTGTTCTGTGAGGACCAGGCTCCGCTCTGGACGTTTCCCACGGGGTCAGGATTGACATAAGCCGCATTCCACGTGACCAGGAATTTGCTCTGGATGCATCCCACAGGGTCATAGCCGTGTTCTGTGAGGACCAGGCTCCGCTCTGGATGCTTCCCACGGGGTCATAGTCGTGTTCTGTGAGGACCAGGATCCGCTCTGGACGTTTCTCACGGGGTCAGGATTGACATAAGCCGTGTTCCACGTGACCAGGAATTTGCTCTGGATGCTTCCCACGGGGTCATAGCCTTGTTCTGCTAGGACCAGGTTTCGCTCTGGATGCTTCCCACGGGGTCATAGCTATGTTCTGCGAGGACCAGGATCCGCTCTGGACGTTTCTCATGGGGTCAGGATTGACATAAGCCGCATTCCACGTAACCAGAAATTTGCTCTGGATGCTTCCCACGGGGTCATAGCCGTGTTCTGCGAGGACCAGGCTCCGCTCTGGATGCTTCCCACGGGGTCGGATTAACATAGCCGTGTTCTGCGAGGACCAGGATCCGCTCTGGACGTTTCCCACGGGGTCAGGATTGACATAAGCCGTGCTCCACGTGATCAGGAATTTGATCTGGATGCTTCCCACGGGGTCATAGCTGTGTTCTGTGAGGACCAGGCTCCGCTCTGGACGTTTCCTACGGGGTCAGGATTGACATAAGCCGCGTTCCACGTGACCAGGAATTTTCTCTGGATGCTTCCGACGGGGTCATAGCCGTGTTCTGCGAGAACCAGGCTCCGCTCTGGACGTTTCCCACGGGGTCAGGATTGACATAAGCCGCGTTCCACGTGACCAGGAATTTGCTCTGGATGCTTCCCACGGGGTCTGATTGACATAGCCGTGTTCTACGAGGACCGGGATCCGCTCTGGACATTTCCCACGAGGTCAGGATTGACATAAGCCGCATTCCACGTAACCAGGAATTTGCTCTGGATCCTTCCCACGGGGTCATAGCCGTGTTCTGCGAGGACCAGGCTTCGCTCTGGATGCTTCCCACGGGGTCATAGCCGTGTTCTGCGAGGACCAGGATCCGCTCTGGACGTTTCTCACGGGGTCAGGATTGACATAAGCCACGTTCCACGTAACCAGGAATTTGCTCTGGATGCTTCCCACGGGGTCTGATTGACATAAGCCGCGTTCCACGTAACGAGGAATTTGCTCTGGATGCTTCCCACGTGGTCATAGCCGTGTTCTACGAGGACCAAGCTCCGCTTTGGTCATTTTCCATGGGGTCAGGATTGACATAGGCTGCATTCCACGAAACCAGGAAGGGTTGACTTTATCCGCATTTCACGGAGTCGGGGTTTGACTCTCGGTCATCTGTGCTCCGCCGAGTCATGGAATTGGGAATTGCCGCGGTTCCGCTTTGCTTGATGTTACATCTGTTGTAATGAGACGAATGTTGAGATGATCTCCAGGCTATCTGTGAACAGTTGAGATTTGGCTTCTTCTTCTGATAAAGCCTGGGGAGGGAAGGTGTGATTCTCTCTTTGTTTGCGCCCCTGGATTATATACAGGGATTGATGTGATATCACCTGTAGGGCATAAATTTCATTTTTTTTATTTCTTTCCGCGATGCTCTATCATTTCAGCTTTTATATCACGAAGGTCGTGATTGCCAATCATTTCGGCTATTTTTCACGGTGCCCAATCATTTTGGCTATTTTTACTCGCTGTTTTTTATTGCGAGTTGCCCAATCATTTCGGCTATTTTCGTATGCATATATTTTTACTTGCTGATTTTGCTGCAAGTTGCCCCATCATTTTAGCTATTTCGTACGCATGTATGGCTCGCTTGCTTTTTTGCTGCAAGCTTGGAATTAGATGCCGATTTCGGCATCAGCACCGCTACAACTGGGATATTGCCAGGAGCGAATCATCATTTGCCTCTGTCGATATCGAACAAAGGTGGCTTAGCGAACAGGGTTAGGATCCTATCGACTAAGGCTTTTGACTTCATGGGCCATAAGGGTCTCATAAAGTTATTTCTCCCTGCGAGTCGTGAGGATCTCGTAGGTGCGTTTTCTCCTTAGGAATCGTGAGAACTCCTAAGTGTATGGCTTCTCGTAAGTCGTAAGGATCTTACCAGAGTATTTTCTCCTTCTAAGTCGAAAGGACTTACAAGGGCTGTTCACCGTGTAGACATATCCCTAGTCACGGATGGAACTTTGTTAGGGAAATGTTTATTCGCGCCCGTGGATTGTATACAAGGGTCAGCATTGAGCCGCTTGTAGGGCAGCATTGGAGGTTGGGGTGGCCGCTTAAGATCAGGTTCAGATCCCTATAACTTAAGACTTTTGAATCTTATGAGCCGTGAGGGTCTCATAAGAGGGTTCTCCTTACCAGTCGTAAGGATCTCGCAAGTGTAATTTCTCCTTAGGAATCATGGGGATCCCTAAGTGTGTTGCTCCCTTGTGAGTTGTAAGGATCTCACGCAGGTGGTTTCTCCTCACAAGGTCGAGAGGACCTTGCAAGTGTCTTTTAACGAGGTTGCGCCCTTTCGGGTTTTCACAAAAACTCGCCGGTAGCCCTGCTGTTTTTACTCACGGAGCCCTTTCGGGTTTTCATCCGTGCCTATTTTGCTTATGAACATACCATTTTATTTTTCTTTCTTTCTTTTTTTTTATTCTTTCTCTTCTTTTCTTTTGTCTGCCTTGGGATGCTGCAGTCCACAGTAGTTTATCGACGTCTCGGTCAACAGCTAGTTTTAGGACATAGTGGTCCATCGTTAGCTTAAGGACGTTTCGGTCCGATACCAGTTTTAGGACATAGTGGTCCATTGTTAGTTTTAGGATATTTCGGTCCGTTGTTAGTTTTAGGACATTTGAGTCCGCTGTTAAGGAAGCCGGCTACTACTTACAGAGTTTGGGCTTAGGAAGATAGTGAGCGGACATAGTCGTCGTCATCCATCGTTGACCTAAGCCGTAGCTCGTCAGGCGTAATATTTCTTTAGGAAGCGACTGTTTATTGGTCTGAAAGGTCTTTCACCATACATGTCCATGAGTAGATAGGCTCCACCCTGGTATACTTTGTCTATGATATATAGGCCTTCATAGTTCGGCTCGAATTTCCCCCGCTCAGCACGATTAGGGATCATAGGTCGTTTGACCACTAGCACGAGTTCGCCTTGGCAGAATGTTCTCAGCCTGGTCAATCTCTCATATGAGCGCGTCATCTTTGCCTTATAAGCCTCCAGACTCTGTTGCGCCACGAGCCGGTTTTCATCAAGGGCATCAAGCTCTTCAAGCCGAAGGTGAGCATTCTCTGCATCTGTTAGCTCGTAGTGAACCGCCACTCGTAGAAAGGGTAACTCTATCTCAAGGGGAAGTACCGCTTCTGTGCCGAATACCAATGCGTACGGTGTTGTGTTCATGGCCGTTTTGAACATAGTTCGATACGCCCAGAGAGCTTCATGCAGTCTCTCGTGCCAGTCCTTCTTATTTCGAGACACCGTCTTTTTCACAATCTTTGTCAAGGTCTTGTTGAAAGCCTCTGCTAGACCGTTAGCCCGAGGATTATAGACTGAAGAGTATCTTCAGTCTATGTTATGCTGTTGTGCGAAGCGGCTGATCTTGTGGCTTTTGTAGGTTGGCCCGTTATCGGAGATGATCTGTCGCGGAGTTCCAAACCAATAAATGACGTGCGTCTTGTAGAAATGGAGGATATTCTCCGTCTTCACTTCCCTCAGCGGTACTGCTTCTGCCCACTTGGAGAAGTAATCAGTTGTCGCCAAAATGAACCGATGCCCTCTGGACGATACTGGCTCGATGGGGTCAATTATGTCAGTTCCCCACATTTCAAATGGCCAGCTAGCTACTGTCGGATGTAGTGGATTCGGATGCTGATGGATAAAGTCCCCGTGAATCTGGTACGAGTGGTATTGCTTCGCGTATTCGAGGCAATCTTGGATCATCGTGGGCCAATAGTAGCTCATCCTTTTGATCTTCAGCTTCATCTTCCGGCCGGCTTGGTGAGAACCACAGAGTCTATCATGAGTTTCTTGGATGACTCTCTTTGCCTCTTCAGATCCTAGGCATCTTAGCCATAAAGAGTCAAATGATCTCTTATACATGGTATCATTGACGAAAGCAAAAAACAAAGCTCGTTTCATAACCTGATGTCTTAAGGACGCATCTTCAGGTGTTCGACGGGATTTGAAGTAGTCTATAAAGACTTCTCTCCAATCCATGACCCTTTCTTGGTCTTTTATTTATAGAGTCGTTTGCTCGGTCGCTCCCTTCTCCTCGGACGATTCTGGAGATATTTCTGCTGGTGTAAGAACCCGACGGCTTTGCACAACGATCCTCACGTCATCGAGGTTTTCGTCGGCCAATTCTTTAGTGAGCTTGGCTAATGCATCCGCTTTGCTATTTCTGCACGCGGTATACTTTCCAAGGTGTAGGAAGGCATTTGAATCAGCAGTTGATGCACTCTCTCGCCGTACTGCACCAACTCAGGCTTGCACGTCTGATAGTCGCCATTTACTTGACTAACGACCAGCTGGGAGTCTCCGTATATGAGGAGGTCTTCAATTCCCATGTCGACGGCAATCTCAAGGCCTGCTATCAAAGCTTCATATTCGGCTTCATTGTTCGTTCTCGGCTCTGTTAAGGAGAAGGCAAAGCGCATTATCCCTCCTTGTGGTGTCACGAAGATGAGGCCTACCCCTGATTTGATTATAGGAGTGCTTTGTTTGCGCCTCTTCATGGAAGATGCTCCATCGAAGTAGAGTTCCTACCGGGTATCATCCCCGTCGATCATGTCAAATGCATGTTCGTATGGCAATTCGCAGTTCAAAGGAGAATCGGCAGGTATCGGGTGCTCAGCGAGAAAGTCGGCGATTGCCTGGCCTTTCATTGCCTTGAGGAGACGATAGGTTATCGAGAACTCCATCAAGAGCAGGGCCCATTTTGCGAGCCGCCCTATTAATATAGCCTTTGACATCAAATATTTGAGAGGATCCACCTTTGAAATGAGATGGACCTCATGTGACAACGCATAGTGTCTGAGCTTTGTTATCGCGAAGATCAATACCAGGCAGTGTTTTTCAATGGGGAGTAATTGCTTTTTTCCCCCAGGAGAACTCGACTTAGATAGTAGAGAGCTCTTTCTTTCCCTTGGTCGTTTTCTTATGCCCATAATGCGCC
The DNA here is from genome assembly GCA_030015575.1 of Agapanthus africanus. Taxonomy (NCBI): domain Eukaryota; kingdom Viridiplantae; phylum Streptophyta; class Magnoliopsida; order Asparagales; family Amaryllidaceae; genus Agapanthus; species Agapanthus africanus. Next base: position 88,439,794 of record JASDDO010000026.1, on the reverse strand, counting down.
TAGAGAACCCTTAAGGGCTGTTGTATAAAGGACGAAAGGTTTTCCTTTAACGAGCGCGTCATCTTTCTGTGTCTTCGAAATCTGGCAGGAAGTATTTGTAAGGTTAGTCTAGCACCCTATGAAGAGTTTTGAAGCATCACATGACCCAAAGTTTTAATTTTTATGGTGCTAAACTAACATGCAAAGGGATCGATCCTAGAAAATTTGGGTTATAAAACATTAAGCTAGTAAAGATTAGGGTTTGAAGGCTACAACCTTTGTAGCTCCCCTTTGCTAGACTCCTTGGTGTCTTGGGTGTTGAATCGAGGTCCTCTTGAAGTTCCCTTGCGTTCACGACGATCCGCCACGGAATACTCCGTCCAAGCTCGCTACTTTGGAAAACCGAAGGAAACACTCTAATCAAGTTGGCTAGACTTGAGTAGAATGATGTTGTGGTTTGGAATCTCACTTCAAAAACCTTTCTTTAGTTGTATTTAACTCACTAGAAGAAACTAGAGAGGAAAAGATGAAGGAGGATGAAGATGGTGGCTAATTTTAGCAAGAGGTGTAAAAAGATAACCTTGAGTTAAGAAGAAAATGAAATATATATCACTATATATATTTATTTCCTTCTTAACTTCAACCATGATTAAATGATGGATAGTTAGTTTAACTTGGGTTTTAAATGATAAAGAGAAGGATAACCATGGGTTAGTGGTAATTGAGATAGGTTAGGTTAGAAGAAGAGTGTAGAATCAAGAATGATTATCCTTTTCTTTTTCATTTTACTTTAAAACCAAAATTAAATAATAATCCATTATTTAATCTATGGTGTGAGTCTTATATTGCCACCATTTCCATATGCAATTAACCATGATGGATGGGTGTATGTATGTATACATGTACGCACATCTACATGTGCATGAAACTAGAAAGGAAGAAAGAAACACATGCATGCATGCATACATCCATCAAACCCTAGAAAGGTTTCAAGTGAGAAAACTAATGGTTAGATGATAAATCAACACTTAATTTATCAATCCGGTCATATCTCATATGACCCCACCAAAAGCAGGCCACCCGATCAATGTTCGGTATCATATACGCACATTTCAATCGGGTGCAAGCGCATATCGCATACGCGCACCACAACGTTTCGCCTGGATTGGGTAACTCCTTTATGGGACTCTAAGACTCGTCAATACGCCGGCAGAGGGTGATGATCATATCAGGTACCCTCAAGCCGCAAGCGGTCAGCTAAACGTAACGGCCACCCGGGTATTGAACGATCAGAAGACAACAAGCGAACCTGCTACAACTCCCGTCGAGCCATCCGGCAACACTACCGTACAGTCCGGTCTCTTCGTCAGATATACTGCATATCGAGCCTAGGGATGGTCACGTCGACCCCAATAACTCAATAAGTCGCGCCGGTGAATGGTCTATAACAGATCGAGAAACTACTGATAACACTTATCAGCAAATCTCAGCAGCCCTGGCCAGGGACTTGCTGTTATAACCAGTCGGGCACAGCACAGCATCAACTCCCAATACCGGGAGAGACGAAACCCCTCCTATCGCTCATCGTCTTCGTGTGTCTCGGGACTGTACCCAACGGCCACCTGTTTGCACGACTCAGTAGAGCCGTGGTAGGGTGGCAATCAAAGTACAGTGGGAGAACACACAAGACTCCATGACGATCTCGGGTCTACAGACTAACCTGTACCAGTGTCACCTAAGAACTGCTATCTGATGATAGATATAATTCCATATAGGAGTTCTCGGTGAGTCCGTCCAGTGTACCCAGTCACCATTGAGCACCCGTATATGATCTTGATGTCAAACATCGATGAATGTGGGAACATCCATCGCCCATCGTATGGGTCTAGTATCATATACGCTAGTCTACTCTGGTATATCGATGCCCCGTCTCGATATACCTACGACTAGGGACGTTCCAGGGTATGCTTATAGACTACAGATGTCCCACTAGTATGATCTCCATCATAATCAGAGTAGTCAAGCCGATATCCTCAGGGCTTTATCAGCATGTATGAATGAATAAAAGCATGATCAAATCAACATGTCAGATAAAGAAGAACCAGATAGCATACTATCATGTCGAGCAAGAATGCAAACTGAATATATATACATGTATAGATACATCGACTATCACATAATGGCCTTTAGGGCATACATATATCCAACAGTATTTTTCATCTTTGTACTTTCGGACTTCGTTCACGGAGAATGGGTTTAGCTCTCCTGTTACGGTATACTCGAGACCATCCTTGAAATACTTCATACACTGATGCTGTGTAGAAGGGATGATGTTGTACTCGTGTAACCAAGACCAGCCGAGCAAAGCGTTATAGCAGGTCTTAGCGTCAATGACGTGGAACTTGATGTCTGTAACGAGTAGCCCAAAGTGTAGTGTCAATATTACAGACCCAAGCATCCGTGTTGACTGGGAGTCAAACCGGGAAATGGTGATTTTATCATGAGCGGGGTGCTGAACGCTCATGTAGATTTCTTTCAACACTCTTAGATTAAGGAGATTGAAGGAGGACCCATTATCAACCAGGATTTTGCCTATCTTGATGTCATGACAGTATCTGGAGACATATAGGGGACGGTTATGCTCACACGTCCCGAGGAGAAGATCTTCATCGCCGAAGGTGATATCGGCTGTGTGCACTTCTTCCAGCTCATCCTTCATCTTTTCTTCGGTGAGGAAAACTTGGAATTGTTCAGGCTCTTTTAATGTCCTGATCAGAGAATCTCTCGCCTCATTGGATAGCAGAAAGGCGTTAAGAATGCTTAGTTATGAGGGTATCTTCCTCAGGCATGCAAGAACGTTGAAATCCACCTTACTTTTCTTGGGCGGGTCCTTGGCTACCAGCTCTTCGACGACTCAATCATCGAGGGCGATATCCTCAGGGACTTGTTCTTTCCCCTTATCCTTTTTGTTCGAGCCCTTATTTGCAGGTCCGAGATTCTTTTCAGGTAAGCTATTCGGTTCTTCCTCTTTTCCCGAGGTGGATTCTTTGAAGAGAGGGCCAAGAGCTATTTCTTCATCAGAATCGCTCCCAAAGTTGAGAACTTACGATTCCCCATAGTCAACCATATGGTAGTTGCCGGCAGTTCTTTTGCGCTCCTTGGTCGTATTTCTTTGCTCCCGACGAGCTTTGCGTTTCATCCACTTGTAATGTCATCGGTGGGTAACATATCCCTGCCGCCATCTTTTAAAAGTGTTGCACTCTTCAGTGGGGTGCGCAATCTTTCGATGATATAAGCAGTAGCTAGGATGTGTTTCCGCTTCACCAAGAGCGTTCGCTTCGGAGGGTGGCGGCTTCATTCCTATCGATATGGCTTTGGCGAACCTATTCCTCGTCTTGAACCTGCTTTTATTTGCGGCGGATGTACTTCGATCTGGCGGGAGTGTTTCAATCCTTTTGTCCAGTCGCCGGCGTTTAGCTTTTTCAAATATGGACATCTCACGCTCTCGAGCAACTTTACTTCTAAGAAGAGCTTCGTCCAGGATTACATTAATCATTTCGTCTGATGGCCCTAGAAGTTCCGGCTCAGGATCTGCCCCCAGTTTCTCTGTGTAAGGAGCTTCTTCATTGTCTATCGACGAGTGAGAGATCACATGGCAGCTTGCTACATAATCTTCAGATTCATCCGACGAGTCTTCTCTATTGTCATCATCTCCGTCCTCAAGGACGTGGCAGAGAAATTCTTGGAGTATAACTGGGGTCCATGCCTTCTGGTTATATTCTTCCAAAGCGTCAATCTATTTTTGCAGGTCCGTGCGCTTGTCACCGTGCTTCACGGGCTTTTTGGTCTTCTTCTTCTTTTTTGAAGACTTTGACGGCTGGGTGTGAGCGCTTTGACTATCACCACCAATTTTTGGAGTTGGGCGCGGCTTTAGCATTCCTTCGATGATCTCGGGTTCCAGTGAATTCTTCCACCTGATTGCCGGGTATGTTTAGAGATCCTTTAGCATTCTTTTAGTCTTGGCTGAAATAACGACCTCCCATGGAGCTTCTTCTACAAAAGAGCATGATGCCCCCGGTGTATCCGTCTTCTTGGGAGCGTGTGGCTGTGGTGGGTTCACTTTCCAGTTCTCGGACAGGGCAAATTTGCCCTGTTGATACTGGTCTTCAATTTAGCCCTTGAAGACGAAACAATCTTCAATTGGATGGCTTACCGTTTGATGGTAGGGGCAATAATTGGGACTATTAGCCTCGCCGGGTTGCAACGGTCATTTTGGATTCGGCAGATTGATGAACCTGTTGCGCACCGCTAGCTCGAACAATCTTTTCGTCTTGTCCTGGGAAAATGAATAAGGGCGCTTCATTTTCTCATTATAGAATTGTCGCCTCTCGTCTAGGAGATCCGTTAATTTTGGACCACTGGGCTGCTATTGAATATTCGCAATGAATGTCACCTTCCCTTCACCCTTTTCGTTTCGCGGCTCCGGCTTTGGAGGAGATGGTCTATGACCCATCTGGTCCATCTGGACCAGTTTGTCAATCAAGGCCTGGAACGTGGTCGGCTTGAAGAACATCATGAATTGGGAAATAGTTGCCTGAGGGTCCAGAGTGCCCATGAACATGCCCACTGCCGGCGCTTCCTCGATGCGCTGCTCATATTTTGACCATAAATTTCTCTATCGTATTGCGTATTGTACCCAAGTTTCGCCTGGCTTCATCCTGGCATTGATCAATGCCGTTATTGGGGTGCGTTCACTAGCACTCGCGAAATGCTAGGTGAATAGTAGCTCCATCTCTGCAAAAGTCTTGACGGAGTTGTTTGGAAGTTCAGAATACCACTCGAATGCCGTCTCCGACAAGCTACCAACAAACTGGCGGAGCAGAAGTTTATCGTCACCCCCGGTGTTGCTACACAAGGCTCTGAATTAAGTGACATGCTGATGTGGACTCCCCGTCCCTTTATATACATGAAATTTAGGGATCGTATATCCCGGCGTGTACCTTATTTGGTCATACCAGCCTGGGTAAGGTCGTCCAGTCTTAACGATCTGTCCAGCCGCTTCATTTTCCTGGTGAGCTCATATCTGCTGAGCAATATCATCATCCAGAGCGGCCTTGGAGATGGTCTCCTCTTTGACTGCTGAAAGAGCCTGAGGAGGGTTCGATGTCTCTCCTCTGTCGTCTTCAATAATGATCGGGGGGTCTTCAGCTGGAGGTTCCGGCTGTAGCATCATCCCAGCCATGTCTTGGAACAGAGGAGCCATTCGTTTTATATTGGCTGCCTGCTCCGCAGCCTCTTTTTCTTTCCTTTCGAGCATTCTTCGGAGGAATTCAGCATCATTTTCTTGTTCCCGACGCTGCTCTGAGATCTCTGGATTTTCTTTTGGCCCAGTGAGTGCGGCCATTGCAGTCAGCATCTCCTGAAGTTTCTGCTGCTGTTGTTCCTGAGCCTTCGTTATCGATCGAGTAAGCGGTCGATGACCCGTAGAAGCACGGCTTTTCTCTTTTCCGGAAGCCATATAAACGCTATGTGTTACCATGCCCCCGGACATGGGGCGTTTAGACTCAGCGCTTTTGCGGTTCGCCGTGGTCACAGGGGCTTTCTCCGGCCTCCTTCTCTTTTGAGCGGTTGACGTTGAGGGAGCCGTTGCAGCGGGCACCCAGACGGCTGTCGCCTTTGGTGGCTTGACAGGATGGTTTTCTCCTTGTCGAGCTTTAAGCTTCTTTGGCCGGTGAGAGTAGTCCTGGTCAATCACCGATTCCTGGACCCGTCGCCAGACTTTATAAATTTTGGAGGACAGCCGCTGAGGGGGCTGCTCCGGCTTTTTTTCTGTAGTAATCTCCATAGGTGGAGGAGATCACTTCAGCACGGCAGTTGGAGAGTTCTTGCGAACCCTCCTAAGCGGTTCAAAACTGTTCCCAGTTGGAACAGCAGCATTGATTTCCACCATGGGGGCTGGCGGAGTCAGTCCGGAAGGGGAGCTGCCCCAGCCTTTCTTACTCGGCGCCAGTGACGAAGGCGAGCATGTCGTGCGGATGGGATTGTCTCAGCCGTAGGGGTGACTTCCTCATGCCCCCTATGTTGGTCAGAAGTTGTCGTTGTCAGCCTATTGAAGACTGATATCCGCTGAGTGGGGATGGCCAACCTATCAAAGGCAGACTTCCGAGTAGGGGAAGCAACCTTGATGATTTTTCCTAGAATAGGAGCTGAAATAGTCAGTCTTGTGAAGACCGACCCTTTGGCAGGAGAAGCCTTTCCAATGATTTCGTCCGCTTGAGCCGGGATGGCTATCCGCTTTGGGATGGCTGCTTCAGGTATTGCGGGCTTGTTAGCATTCTGGCCCAGTCTGTTGAAAACTGAGGCGTTAGACTTGGGCGACCCATTGAGAGGGGATGCGGTAATGGTAAGTCGATCAAAGACTGATTTCTTTGGGGCTTCTTGCGGCAGCATCGGGGCATTGAAGCTCATGGGTGGGATCATAGTCCCAAAGAACAGCCCAGTGGTGGCCTGAGTTACTTGGTCCACCGGTATCGTGAACAGGGAGGCCGCCCGGGGCCTGTAAGTTACACATCCAGATGAGGCGGAACGGGAGTTGCAGTTGCAGCTGGAACATTTTGTGCAGGTAGACGCCATTGATCTTCTGATTTCTGCACGGAGTAAGACACCAAATCTTAGTACCACGAACCCAAAGGCAACCATATCAAATTGCGATTCGTTCGCGAACACGACACACAAAGTGTGGAGTGGAAAGAGGAAAAGGTCCCACCGGGCGTGCCAGAATCTTTTCCCCGCCAAAACATGGAGACACAACCTCACGGGTCCGTCTTGCCTGAATTTCGGGGCAGATGCTAATTGGTGCTATCCGTCCACCTCTCCGAAAATGCCAAGTTGATTTATGACACCATGTATCGAAGGTTTAAACGGATGCGGCCGATGTAGCAGACTTCGTCAGATTCCCCCTCGTTGATGAGGGGTTTTTATTGTGGGGACGCTCTTCCCTGCAGGTGCAAGCCCCTGGAGTTAATTACGCTACCGCATCGCGGTAACCATTTTCTCCTTCTCCAGATGGTCACTTCGTGTCGTGGGTGTTTGTTTTGTTTTTGATTGCCCGTGGATTGTATACGGAGACTAATTTATGTTGTCCCCCGTAGGGCGTGGATTAGTCCAAATCCGTATCTTCTTAGATTTGGGTTTGGGGGTTGGGTTTAAGGATACGTTAGTCTCATTTGAGACTAAGATCAACTTAAACGTTTGTTAAGGATACGTTAGTCTAATTTTAGACTAAGATCAACCTAACGGGATCGTTTAGATCCAACAAGAGAGCAATTGGGCCCTATTGTTTAGTTTAGTAACATTGCAGTCGATTAGTTTAGGGACATTACGGTCAAAGGTTAAGGACATCATAGTCTGTGAGTTTAAAGACCTCACAGTCAAGGTTAAGGACATCATAGTCCGTAAGTTTAAAGACCTCACAGTCAAGGTTAAGGACATCATAGTCCATGGGTTTTAAAGGACCCCACAGTCCGTAGAATGTTTGGTTGTCGAGACCCGTCATCTCTCTGAAGACGTTGAAGGATTACGACGACAAATATCAGAGGAGTAAAGAGATGTACCCTCGAACCGACGTGAGTTGGTTGAAAGATCTGTAGTCCAATTTGGGGCTAAGATCTGTTAACATATTTATGAGCAGATGGGCTCAATTAATCTGAATTTGAGGACTTATGGCCAATCTTGGGCTAAATCCAATAAATGTTTAACATTTTATTTTGGGCTGTTGAGCCTTTATTTGGGCTTGGCCCTTTTGACAATATTTTTTGTCTTTTATTGAATGCTGAGCATTCATCTGAGCTCTGGGCTTATTAAAGAACAATTTATGTTCTGTCAGCGCAACACGTGGTGCGCTAGGCGCTTTGCGCCAGTCAAAGAGCACAGTGCACTTCTGCCATATGGCGCTCATGTAAGGAACACATGTCGCGCTTAGCGCTAAGCGCCAGATGATGAGCGCATGATGCCAGTTTATGAGCGCTGAGCGCTAATCCATGAGCGCATTGCGCTTTCAGTTTAGTGGCGCATACGTCAGTCACACGTGGTGCGCTTGGCGCTGAGCGCCAGCCCATGAGCGCAGTACGCTATTTCAGAAGCGCAAAGCGCTAGTGGTTAATTAGCGCATTCGTGGTTGACACGTGGCGCATTTGGCGCTGAGCGCCAGTCCAGGGAGCGCAGAAGCGCAGTTCAAGAGCGCAAAGCGCATCTGATCAGTTTTATGATCTGGGAAACAAATTTATGTACTTTTAAAAGAGATTTTGTCTCAAGATCTAAGAACAACAGTTCTTATTTTGCAGGAGATATTTACAATCTCTTATGTTGATGAAAGGCTTTGCCTTTATAGATCCATGATCTGTGAGAAGAATTATGTTCTTCTTCTATTTTATGATGAGATCTTTTGATTTTTTTTATGAAAGACTTTTTGTCTTTGTAGATCTATGATCTTTTTAAAGAAATGAATTTTTCTTTTTATGAGATGATTTCATCTCTATGTTCATCATCATCATTTTTACCTTGAAGAAAGATCTTCTTGCAAGAGCTTGCTCTTTGAATTTTCTCAAAGTTTTTGGGGGGGTTTCTCTCTCTTTCTCTCTCTTTTGTATCTGTATATGTATATCTGAGACTTGAAGTCTAGGGGCCTTTTTATAGGGTAGGCTGATTTGTTGAATCAGTTAAAGAGATCTTTCTCTGATTGATTTGGGGATATTTCCCCACCATTGGATCTTTGATCCTAGGGATTCTGTTTTACAGAAGACAATATTCTTATTTTTAACAAGATTGGAAAATCTTTCTATACGGAATTTATTCTGTCTTTTGGTAATTTTTATTTACCATTGGATCGTTGATCCAACGGTGCTCTGATTTTCAGAGTACAATCTTATTATTTTGAAAGATTTTGAGGAATCTTTCCTTAACAGAATTTAATTCTGATTTATTAATGATTTATCATTATTATTAGATCTTTGATCTAATGGTGGGGAGCTTTTAGCTCCAGCGCTAGCGCGCCCGTGCTTTGCACGTGGTGCGCTGCTTAAAAGGCAGCGCACATTGCGCTAGCGCACCCGTGTTTGACATGTGGTGCGCTGCTCAGAATGCAGCGCACCTTGCGCTAGCGCACCCGTGTTTGACACGTGGTGCGCTGCTTAAAGCACAGCGCACCTAGAGCTAGCGTACACATGGTGCGCTGCTTAGGGCACAGCGCACTTGGCGCTGCATCTGAAGCGTTGCTTCATTTCAAAATTTGAATTTTTGAACAGAGCTTTGCTCTGATTGGGGGAAACACTAGTTTAGGGACGTTTTGGTCCAATATCGCCGTTTTTTAGACGACGTGCCGTGTTTGAGGCGACACACTAGTTTAGAGACGTTTCGGTCCAGTATCGCCGTTTTTCAGGCAACACGCCGTGTTTTGAGGCGACGCACTAGTTTAGGGACATTTCGGTCCATTATCATTTGGTCGGGAAGTTGCATAACTCATCCCTTCCAACACTTGCTGGCCGAGATGCCGCTGCATGACCTTTGTATGCATGGACACTTCACGCCTTAGGCTATCTTCACCCTCTTGGACTGCTTCTTTTATTATCACAGCAATCGGGTTGTTTTTGCGGGAAATACCGGTCTCTTTATATGGCACCTGTCCCCTGCTCATCAATGTGGCTTTCTGACCCTGACGGAGGATCTTCTTAAAGGAACGAGATATCATGCCACTCCTTCTGCCGAGTCCTCTTCTTCCTTAGAAGAATGAACTTGACCTGGGGGCTTTTCCCCTCATTATCTGATTCGGAGTGGGACCTGGATTCCACATCCCGTCCATAGTTTTTTGGTTCAAGCAGGCTATTCTACTTAATTGCAGGACTCATTTTATAGGTCCCTTAATATCCTTTCTATTCTTTGAAGAAAGGGCAATCTCACGTAGAGATTCTTCCGCCAATGAGGAATATGCCTCTTGTGTATGTGTCGGGGGGAGCGAGTACCAACACCGTTGCTATTTTGGCGACAGGTTGCTTAAGAGCCGCTCATTTTTGTTGAGTGTTGGTGACAAACGCCACCTTGCCTTTGCGTTTCATTCATCTTTATTGGATAAGGAATGGTCTTGACCTATCTGATCCAATCGAGCCATTTTATCCATGACCTCTTGGAAGGTCATCGGCTTGAAGAGGGCCATATATGGGAACACCTTTGAATTTGAGTCAAGGGTGGCTATGAACATTCCCACAACTGTAGCTTCGTCAATGCGTTGGTCGCATTTTGACCAGAGATTTCTCCATCGGATAACATATAAAACCCAGGTCTCATTCGGTACAACCCTTTCGTTGACCAATGCCGCCACGGTAGTGCATTTATTCATACTAGTGAATCTCTGACAGAAGAGTGTCTCCATTTGTTTGAAGGTGCTCACGGTGTCATTTGGGAGTTCCGCATACCATTCGAAGGCAATGCCTGCCAGATAGCTAACGAACTGTCGGAGGAGCAGTATATCGTTTCCTCCAGTATCGCCGCACATGGATTTAAAACGCGCGATGTGCTGGCGAGGATTCCCGGTTCCTTTGTATATGTGGAATGTCGGAACTATGTATTTTGGCGAGTACTGTACTTGATCATAACACGCCGGATACAGTCGACCAGTCTTCATTGACCTATTTGTAGCTTCACTGATATAGTGAGCTTTGATTTGCTGAGCGATATATGTGTCCAGCTTTACTTTTAGGATCATTTCCTCCTCAGTCGTTGATGGGGCTCGCAGAGAATTTTAAATGTCACCCTTGTCTTTAAGGGCGACTACCGATGGTTCATCTGTAAATGGTTCCGATTGGATCATCATTCCAGCCATATTCTGGATCAGAAGGGCCATCTGGTTCATTTTAGTGGACATTTCTGCCGCTTCTTCATCTCTCTTTTTGAGAGCGTGCTTTAGGAAGACAACATCCGACTCCTGCCCTGTTCTTTCTCCAGGTGCGTCTTCGGGATTTGTTTTAGACGATGGATTAGCGAGTGTTGCCGCCTGAGCAAGCATCTTCTGCAACTTTTTACGTTGCAGTTGAGCTTTTGTCGGAGACCGAGTATGTGGTCCATGGCTAGAATAAATGTGACCTTCGTGTTTGGAGTTCACCATGTAGACTGTGTGAATTACTATGCCCTTAGGCTTGGGTATTTGGAGCTTTGACCCTCGGAGTTTGCCTCGGGCACTTGGGTTTTATCAGGCCTCTCTTTTTTGTGAGAAGCTGCTTTGGGAGGAGCCATCGTATCAGAACCCGTCTTGGGATGAGTCCCCTTGTATTTGAAAGGGGATTCGTCAGAATTCAGCTGACGTTTAGGGGAAGAGCCGTGGTTGACAACTGAGTCCTTCACCTGCTTCCACACCTTATATATAGATGATGAGAGATTCCTCAGAGAGTGAACTAGCTTCTGTTCTCGTTGGATCTCCATGGGCTGCGGAGACCTTCTGAGTGCTGCTGTGGAGGAATTTTGCCCGGACCTTCGTAGCATTTCAAAACTATTCTCGGTTGAAACAACAGCATTCGCCTTTGGAGTCGAATCGGGTGGAATCAACACGAACGGAGAACTGCCCCTAGCTTGTTTTGTATGACGCCGATATCGATGTCGACCATTTCTTACGGCCAAAATTTGATTAACCTCAGGATTTTGGTAAGCATGCCTCCTGTTTCCTTTGAGAGCTTGAATATTCTGCCCCCTACATCGACCTTGGTCTTCGGCAGGTGCCAGTTGTTTGAGGCCTGCTTCCGTCAGCAAGGATGAAATTGGAGGATCCGGTCCATGCAAAACAAACTTCTTCTGGGCTTCCACCATCGGCGTTGAGGCATCGAGGGTAAAAGATAGGAGCATAGACCAAAAGAAAAGCCCACTAATTTCTTGAAGAGCCGGATTACAGAGATTTGAAGCCGCAAGTGGCCCATACTTGACTCCACCATGTGTGATAGAGCCTGAGTTGTGGTGAGTGGAAGCAAACGCCATTCTGCATAGAGATGATACGCCAGCTTCAGTATCCCATCACCTAAGGGCAACTACAAACATATATGTAACAACTCCATTTTTAATGTACAAAGAATTGATTTAAATACAATGTATAATTGGAGTATTTATTGTGGCTGATATCTCTTTAAGTATTTATTTCACTCCATAATTACAAGAAGGAGCTTTTAGCTCATTGGTAACACCTTGCACTGCTGAACTAAGCCACCAGAGTTCAAATCCCCTGCCCCACATTATTTTTGTATTTATTTTTTTTAAAATCCTTTAGAAGTCCAACAGTCAAAACGCCATAACTCATAAAACTTGAACTGAACGTAAAAACGTAAATATACCATAAATCCCCCCTCGAGAATCCCCGGCCCCCGACCACCTGACTCGGCCTGACTCGGCCGAGTCGGCAGGCGGACCGGCCGACTTGGGCCGGCGCAGCCGGCCGGACGGCCGAGTCGTCAACATCGAAGTTGAGCATCTTTGACTGGTCCTCCCACCTGCACACACTAAATTCCTTGACCGGTTACAGAAAGCCCAATAAATCTCTTCTACTCCAAAGCTTAATGATTTTTAATAATTTTTATATATTTTTTATTATATTTTTTTAATTAAAACCCTAACCCTAGCTTAACCCTATATATACCCCCCATACCCTCTACCCTCTCATCCTAAATTCCTAAGTCCACTCTCTTAAAATCCCAAGAGAGCTTTGGTACGTTAAAAAACGAGCGAAAGGCGAAGCGCTGACGAAATCGACGGAAAAATTCCGGTGATCGTGCTAGGACCTCTCAACGACGATTCGACGCACCGGTAAACCCTCTACTTCCCCCTCATTCTCTAGTGTTGTCCAAACCCGTAAGTCCCCCTTTTCTACCCTTCTTTTCTTTCATAAAAATACGACTTTACAAACCCGACGGAAATCGGAACAAACCGATTTCCGATTCGGTTTTCTATAAAATCTCACTTATCACCAATTCCATAATGCTTAAACATCTTTATGTTGACTATTAATCACTTAACAACTAATTTGAACAAGTTTTCTCACATGAAATGATAGCTTTTGCAATATATCGTATTCTTTCACTTAAATACCATAATATTTAGTTTTCACATTTAACCCTTTAACATTGCTATACCTTAAAGTAGTTCATGAGGTAATGACCTACCTCCACACACAATCATATGCAAACATAACACGCTACCTTGAAAACTTAGAATACGATAAAACAAGATTTTACAATTAAATACCATTTTCTTAATAAAACCTTTTCTAAAAGTTTTAGGTCGCTACACTTTTAAAACAAATATCTTTTAATTGGAAAATACGATAAGTTGTAGACATCGATCGTTTATCTAAACCTGACTTTGTAGTGTCTAGGCTAGGCAAGTGAGCAAAGGTAACTTTAAAAGGTCCGTCTCACGGTTCGTGAGCGGATCCCTCCTACCTCACTTGTACTTACCTGGTCACAATTGGCGGTGAAGAGACGATTTGAGACTTCTAACAACTTGTTGTTTAGATCATTTAAAATTAGTCTAGTTGAAATAATAAACCCTAAAACCTAAAATACGGAAAATCGACTTTTACAAATAAATACCTTTTACTTTAATAAAACCGTATTCTAAAGGTTTAGTATTTATAAATCTTTGCAAAGCGCCACTACAACCCACCTTTGGGAAACCCGTTAGGGATAGTATGGTTTATCATGCACCTTCGGCTTAGTAGTGCGAGATTCAAACCTCCGCAAGGAGCATTCGGTCTCGAAAGGTTTAAAATACGATATCTTAAGAAAATGATATTTTAATATAAAATATTTATTGAAATTATTTTTGTATAAATATATAAATATATATTATCATTAAAAGATCTATTTTGTTATAATATAAATATCCCACTTTTTCTAAAAATCACAAGACTAGATTGTTACATTAAAATACCATGAATTTCAAATAAATCAATATTACAAATAAATACCTTTATTTATGTAATTAGGATATTTTCACTAGAAATATCACAAAATAAAATTACATTCATTATAGTTATAAAGACGAATAATAAATACTTGAGGTGTATCTTGAAAACCATACAAAAGTATTTTTACATAAAACCCACTCAAGTTTTATAAATTACAATAAGGATCCTAACAATTATAGAAGTTCAACTTACATTTCTTTTGGTCTGACTTGGATTTGAGTCTGATTATTTCTGACTTGAATATGATTCAAGTCAATCTACATTCTTTAATATTCCAACTCAATATGAACACATGAATCCCAGAATCCAGTTAACAATCTATACAACTTGACTAAATCAAACTATGGATATACATCCATTATTCCGTTATTCCATTTACCTGATTATGCAGTTACAATCTGTTTACTGATATCATGGTTTTGGTCAGTCATCTAACTTACACAATACAATACAACAATACTATCAAAACAAAACGGGGTTTAAGGGGTAGATTGGTGCGGAAGGTGTTAGAAGTGGCACGAGATGGTAAGATTAAGACACCTAACTTATATTCCGTTGCTGTTGTACCGTGGCTTAACGGTTCCTTGTACATTCCGTTTGCCCTAGTCTTTAGCATACTGAGACCCTTCTCGTATATACTGGCATCCTTCTGTACCAAGCTACAAACAACAGTGTGAACATAATATTGTACAACATTATACTTTAGAAGATACCTCTTATTCTGTCTTTTCTTCCTTACCTTTGGGACTTACCGAGCGACCTGTTCGCTGACGACATTCTATTTCTTTCTTCTTTGAATGTCGTCAGGTGTTTTGGACCCAGCAGAGATCGAGCCCACCGGTGAAGACTTGGATCAGTTTCACGAAGACCCCGAGCTCTAGATATTGTACCTTGTTCTATTTAGTATTTTCATTTCCTGTTATGCCCTTGTTTAGGCATCGCTTTTCATTCCAGTTGTATTTACTTTTCATGCATTGTACAAAAGAATGTTATTAATAAAGTTGCTGTTATTTCTATATCTCTTGTCTGTTATGATTTACTTTTATATTGCTTAGATACGCTCAGCATATTTACTTCACAGTAAATACATAGCGGACCTTGTCATGTCCCCTTCGCCGTATACCGGAAAGTGGGGCGTGACAGGTTTTGTTGGTGGCCCATGCAGGTCAGAGCTGTTTAGAACCATACTATGCAGTTCTGTTCTGCGTGAACAACCTAAGCAATATAACACAAGAACCAGCAACTAAAACATTCTTTACAATTCATGTTTCTTGAATCTTACAAATTTCTATTTCTTGAATCTTATCATTTCATGTATTTGAATCTGTCCTAACCCAAATTTTTCTTCAAGGTTATGGATTCCCTGAACAACACCAGCACCAACGTCAACTACACACCTCCAGCACTACCTCTCACACCAGCTGTTCCTGCGCCACCCACCGAGCAAACAGTGCTACTTGAAGCGATCCGCAGCCTTCTTGAGGGACAGCAACAACTCCTGAACCGTCCTGAGACCGACGCACCAGGGGTAAAGCAATTCAGGGCTTTGCACCCCAAGCAGTTCTCTAGAAAAGGAAGCCCTCTTGAAGCTGAATAATAGGCACAAAGCATCGAAGACGATCTGGCAGCAGCTCAAGTGCCAGACATCGCTTGGGTCCGTGTGGCAAAACTACAGCTCACGGACAATGCTAGCAACTGGTGGAAGGCGGAAGAAAGCCGTCTGGTACAGCCTATTGAATGGAAGACTTTTCGCGAGAAGTTCGACGCGAAATACTTCCCTGTGACTGTCAAGTTTGCCATGGAGCAGCAGTTCATCCATCTACAACAGGGTTCAATGTGGGACAAATTAGTAGATGAATACGACGCTGAATTCACCATGTTAAGCCAGTAAGATATGTCACAATAGTTCAATTTTTAAATATCACATACTACACAGCTAACAAAATCCTTAAACAGATTCGCGGCACACTTGATACCGACGGACGAGATCAGAGCCCGTCGCTTTCAACAAGGACTGGACACGGAGATTCAGGCTGCTCTAGCCACGGGAAAATTTCTGACTCATGAGGATGCTCTGGAAGCTGCCCGCAGTTATAAGGCAGTGATAAAAGAAAGAGGTAGACCTCAGTCTGCAGGAGTCAAATGCCCTGCCAATCAGATGGCAGGTGGAGCCTCGTCTAGGCCACCTTTCGTGCCAAAGCGACCCGGAGTACCGAACCATCGTCCCAACCCAGCCTTTTGCACTTACTGCAAGAGAACTAGACATATGATGAAAGACTTTCGTCGAGCCAACCGTTTTTGCTTAGTCTGCGGCTCAGCTACTCATGATAT
The DNA here is from genome assembly GCA_030015575.1 of Agapanthus africanus. Classification (NCBI taxonomy): domain Eukaryota; kingdom Viridiplantae; phylum Streptophyta; class Magnoliopsida; order Asparagales; family Amaryllidaceae; genus Agapanthus; species Agapanthus africanus. The sequence continues at coordinate 88,423,488 of JASDDO010000026.1, read as the reverse complement.
TGGGTCTTGTCCCCAAAGACAAAACCCAGTTGCTGCAACCAGGCTAGCAATTACCTATCCGCAGCGACCAGCTCTTCAGGCACCTGCTCCAAGACCTGCACTACCTGCACCATCTAGAGGACCACAAGCTGCACCACCTCCTTGTCAGTTCCATCAAGCTCAAAGGAACGTTCCAAGGAATGCTCCTCGAGCCAGGAGGAACCAAGGCGCCAGGCTTTCACGATGTCCGTGGAAGAAGCTGAGGCCACTGGCCAAGTCATCACTGGTAAACTTTTCTTTTCAAACTTTGCTTTTCTATTCTGCAACTTAGTTACATATTTACTATACCTAAAACAAATCCCACATACCTTAGGTACAATCTTAGTATCCTCAATCCCTGCACTTGCACTGTTTGATACTGGAGCATCACACTGCTTTTTGTTGCAACGGTTTGTTCGAACCCATGCGATTCCAGTCTCACCGCTTGTATCCAGCTGGAATGTTAGTTCGGGAAATGGCGTTCTAAAGGCAACTATGGGATACAGCTTGTGTCCAGTCGTTGTCTGCAGCAGAGAATTTTATGCTGACTTCAAAGTGCTGGACATACCGAACTTCGATGTGGTTCTAGGAATGGATTGGCTTGGAACTTTTTATGCTACCATAGACTGTCGTCAAAGGAGGGTAGTATTCGAGATTTCAGACCATTCGGTCTTCTATTTCAAAAGCGGAGACCGTACACTGGAGCCAAGTACTTACAAAGCGAAGCCAAGAGAAGCAGTAGTTGCAGCAGCTCAAGCGGAGGAAGAATCAAGACCAGATGTGGTTCGAGAGTTCGACGATGTATTTCCTGACGATATATCAGGTTTGCCTCCCGATCGAGCTCTTGAATTCAGTATTGATTTAGTACCAAGAGCAAAACCGGTGATCAAAGCACCCTATCGTTTAAGTCCGGAAGGTTTGAAGGAAGTCCGAACACAGTTGGACGAATTACTGGCGAAATGATGGATTTGTCCCAGCACTTCAAGTTGGAGATCACCTGTACTACTTGTGAAGAAGAAGGAAGGTTCATACAGAATGTGCATCGATTACAGAGCCTTGAACGAAGTCACTATAAAGAACAAGTATCCACTTCCGCGCATCGATGATTTATTCGATCAGCTAAGTGGATCTTGTGTTATCTCTAAATTAGATCTTCGTTCACGTTATCATCAAGTGAAGGTCAAGGAAGCTAATATTCACAAAACAGCTTTCAGAACTCGCTATGGACATTACGAATTTCTAGTGACGCCATTTGGAGTGACCAACGCACCCGCAATATTCATGAACCTAATGAATCAAGTTTTCCGGGAGTACTTAGACAGGTTTGTTATCATCTTCATCGACGACATCCTGGTGTATTCTAAAAGTCGGAAAGAACATGCAGAGCATCTACGAATTGTCCTAGAAACTCTTCGACAACATCAGCTTTATGCCAAGTACAGCAAGTACGAGTTTTGGCTAAATCAAGTTGGTTTTCTTGGACATATCGTATCAGGAGAAGGAATCTCTGTGGATCCAGCGAAAGTTTCAGCAGTTAGCGAATGGCCTACACCAAAGAAAGTGAAGGATATTCGGAGTTTCTTGGGTTTAGCTGGATATGACAGAAGGTTCATTGAAGAATTCTCAAAGATAGCAACGCCCCTGACCAAGCTCACACGTAAAGATGAAGAATTTGTGTGGTCAGAAGCATGCGAACAAGCTTTCGTAGAACTCAAGTCAAGGTTGACATCAGTACCTATTCTCGTCATACCGGATCAATCTGGAGGATTAGAAGTACATTGCGATGCATCCGGTAAGGGATTAGGATGTGTTCTACATCAGCACGGTAAGGTTGTGGCTTATGCTTCAAGACAGCTGGAGATTCATGAGCGCAATTATCCGACGCATGATCTGGAGTTGGCAGCCGTCATCTTTGCTCTCAAGATTTGGCGTCTGTCACGCCCCGCTTCCCAGTGTACGGCGAAGCGGACGTGACGAGGCCCGCTACGTATATACTCAGAAGTATATACACTAAGCATAACTAAGCAATATAAAGTAAATCACAAGAGACGAATAATATAGAAATAACAACAACTTTTATTAATAACATTCTTTTTACAATGCAGGAAAAGAAAATACAACTGGAATGAAAAGTAATGCCTAAACAGTGGTATAACAGATAATGAAATAAACTGGAAAGAAACAAGATACAGTATCTAGAGCTCTGGATCTTCCTGGAATTGCTCCAAATCTTCACCGGTGGGCTCGATCTCAGCTTGGTCCAACGCACCTGACGACATTCAAAGAAGAAAGAAATAGAATGTCGTCAGCGAACAGGTCGCTCGGTAAGTCCCAAAGAATAAGAAGAATGAGAATGACAGAGTAACAGTATATATATTTTCTAAAGTATTATATTGTCGGATATTATGAAACATTGTGTAACGATGTTGTTTGTAGGTTGGTACAGAAGGATGCCAGTGTATACGAGAGGGATCTCTATATGCTAGAGATCAGAGCAAAAGGAAAGTACAAGGAACCGTTATGCCACGGTACAACAGCAATAGGATTCAGGTTAGGTGTCTTAATCTGACCATCTCGTGCCACCTTTAACACGTTCCGTACCAATCTACCCCTTAAACCCCGTAGTGTTTTAACAGTATTATAGTATTGAAATATGTAAGTTGGATGACTGACCAAAACCATGATATCAGTAAATATGTTGTAACTGTGTAATCAGGAAAATAGAATATCAGGATAATGGATGAATATCCATGGTATGATTCAGTCAAAATGAATATATTGTTAATTGGATTCAGGGATTCATGTATTCAAATTGTGTTGGAATATAAAAGAATATAGATTGACTTGAATCATATTCAAGTCAGAAATGGTCAGACTCTAAACCGAGTCAGACTAAAAGAAGATAATTTGAAGTTCAATATTAGCTAGGGCCTTATTGTAATTTGTAAAACTTGAGGGGGTTTTATGTAAAAAGTACGTTTGTATAGTTTTCAAAATACACCTCAAGTATTTAATAATCGTCTTTATTGTTATAATGAATGTGAATTTTATTTGTGTTATTCTAGTGAATATATCCTAATAAAAGTATTAATTATTTTATTTGAAATTCATGGTATTTTAGTGTAACTTTTAATCTTGTAATTTTTTTTTAGAAAAATGTGGAAACTTTATATTATGATAAAATAGGTGTTTAAATGATAATTATATATATATTAACACATGAATAATTTTATATAAATATTTTATTTAAAAAAATCTCATTTTCCCTAAATATCGTATTTTGAACCTTTCGAGACCGAATGCTCCTTGCGGAGGTCTGAATCTCGCACTACTAGCCTGCGGGTGCACGATGAACCGTACTATCCCTAACAGGTTCCCCAAAAGTGGGTTGTAGCGGCGCTTTGCTTAGGTTTAACAAATACTTTTCATTTGGGAAAACATTTTATAAATATAAGGAATTTATTTGCAAAAAGTATAGTTTTCCGTATTTTAGTTGTTAGGGTTTCCTAAGCCAACTAGCCTACTTCTAAGGTCTAAACGATGAGTCATTAGAAGCCTTAAATCGCCTCTTCACCGTCAATTGCGGCCAGGTAAGTACCAGGTAAGTGGGAAGGAACCACAGTCGTGGGCCTAATTAAAAACCACTAGCCTTAGACACACTTGCCTAGTCACCACAAGACAGTTTAGATAAACGATCGATGTCCATGACCAATCGTGTTTTTATTTTATTAATAGATTTTATCTAGAAATGTTTACAACTTAAAACTTTCAATAAAGGTTATAAAGATTAGAGTATTTTAGTGAAAAGTCATATAATTTCGTATTCTGTATTTTGATATCTATCAATTAGGGTTATATTGAGTGTGTGTAGAGGTAGGTCATTACCTCGTGATTTATTTTAAGGTTTAATGAAGTTTTAGAGATTAAATATGATGTATTAAACTTGAAGGTATTAAAACGCAAGAATACGGTATTCGAAAACGTTATCATTTTATGTGTGAAATTTCATTCAAATTGGGTTCTACAAGTTTAGTGATCAAAATAAACATATTTAGGAGTGAGGTAATTAATTAAACTAAGAAAAATGAACTTCATGGTATTTTTATGAAAGGAATACGGTTTTGCAAAGAAGTTATCATTTCATGTGAAAAAGTTTGATTAAATTGATTTATGGGTGATTAATAGTCAACATGAATATGGGTAGATAATATGTATTAGGTGACAAGTGGAAATATATAGAAAAACCGAATCGGAAATCGGTTTGTCCGATTTCCGTCGGGTTCCAAAAAGTCGTATTTTTACATTCATAGAAAAGAGAGATAGAAGAGGTGGGACTTACGGTTTGGACAAGCTAAGGAAGCTAAGGGATGTAGTGGTGGTCGATGCGTCAAAAACGTCGCGAAGGTTCTGATCCGATCGCCGGAATCCGTCGTCGATTTCGGCAGCGCTTCGCTTCTTGCTCTTCGTACCGAGTTCTCGGGAATTTGGGAGAGTAGACTTAGAGTGGTGAGGTAAAATGGTAGAGGGTAGGGGTCTTTATATAGGGCTAGGCTAGGGTTAGAGTTAGGATAAAAAATATTAAAAGAAAATATAAAAAAACATTAAAAATTCATTAAAAATCATTAAACCTAGGAGTAAAAGGGATTTATTGGCCAAATCAAAACCGATCCAGGTATAACAAGTGTGCAAGAGGGTTGACCAAGTCAAGAGCCAAATTTTTGCAGTTGGTGACTCGGCCGTCCGGCCAAGTCCGGCCGGCGGCGCCGGACCGAGTCGGCCAAGTCGCCAACCGGCGGCGCCGAGTCGGGCCGAGTCAAGGGTCCAATGGCCGGGGGTTTTCCTGAGGAACAACTTGGTATTTTTACTTTTTGTTGTCCAGTACATATTTTGGGAGTTATGGCCTTTTTACCGTTGACTTCCAAAAAAAATAAAACAAAATAAATACAAAAATAATGTGGGGCATGGGATTTGAACTCCGGTGGCTTGGTTCAGCAGTGCAAGGTATTAACAATGAGCTACAAGCTCCTTCTTGTAATTACTGTAAGGAATTAGATACTTAAATTGTTTCCAGCAACATTAATACTCCAAGTATACACTATATTTAAAGCAAATTTTTGGTATACAAAATTGGAGTTGTTACAATCTACCTTCCTTACAAAAATTTCGTCCTCGAAATTTACAACTTTTATTTAAGGACTAGTTTACAAAAAGGTGCGGATATCTTGCACGCATCTCATCCTCCCTTTCCCACGTGGATTCTCCTGGAGTGTCTTTCCTCTACATTACCCGGACCAAATTAACTTCTTTGTTCCGAAGTGTCTTCACTTTCCTGTCCAGGATCTCCACAGGTTGTTGCTCACAAGACAAATCGGGCTATATCGTGAGTTCAGAATGATCAAGTACATGGCTGGGGTCACTCACATACCTTCTGAGTTGAGATATGTGGAACACGTTATGCACTCCTTCCAGTGAGGGTGGAAGCGCTAAACGATATGCCACTTCACCGACTCGTTCAAGTATATCGAACGGTCCAATGTATCTCGGACTCAACTTTCCCCGTCTTCCAAATCTGATCACTCCGCGGTTCGGAGAAATTTTCAGAAATACATGATCTCCTGGCTGGAACTCCAAGTGTCGTCTCTTCCCATCAGCCCAGTGTTTCTGTCTATCTTGAGCTATGCGCATTCTTTCCCTGATAGTACGAACCACATCGACGGTCGCTACTATCATCTCTGGTCCAAGGAGTTCTCTATCTCCGATGTCGTCCCAACTTGATGGCGATCGACACTTCCTTCCATATAATGCTGCAAAAGGTGTCATTCCTATGCTTGCTTGGTAGCTGTTGTTGTACGCAAACTCCACAAGATGCAGGTGATCCTCCCACGATCCTTTGAAGTCGAGCATACATGCTCTGAGCATATCCTCCAAGATCTGAATTGTTCGTTCCGACTGACCATCTGTTTGTGGATGATAAGCCGTGCTGAAGTTCAGACTTGTTCCCAAGCTAGCTTGCAGACTTTGCCAAAATTGCGATCGGAACCTGGTGTCACAATCGGAGACAATGCAGACCGGTTATCCATGAAGTCTCACAATTTCCTGTATGAGTTTATGGGTATCATAGATAGTACAGTATGAAGAGTTTAAATCTTAAATTAGATTATTACCTCCATGTACTTCTTCACTAATGTCTCAGTTGATTGGCCAACTCGAAATGGGATGAAGTGAGCCGACTTTGTGAGTCGATCCACGATGACCCAAATCGCATCGTTACCCTTTGTGCTGCGAGGAAGAGAAGTCACAAAGTCCATCGTGATGTGTTGCCACTTCCATTCTGGGATTGGTAACGGTTGAAGTAGTCCAGCTGTCCTGTGATGTTCAGCCTTTACCTGCTGACACACCAAACATTTTGCGACACTCCTGGCTACTTCACGCTTCATTCCATGCTACCAATAATTCTGACGTAGATCTTTGTACATTTTGGTACCTCCAGGATGTACTGAATAGGGAGAGCTGTGAGCTTCTTTCATTAACTCTTCCCGAGCAGGACCCTTTGGTACACACAATCTGCTGCCGTATCTCAAAGATCCGTCTTCATGAATGATGAAATCTGTTCTGAGTCCATTCTCCACTTGTTTTCTGATCTTTTGCAACTTAGCACCGCTGGCTTGAGCTGCTTTGATCTGATTGACAATATTTGATTGAACTTGCAGATTCATCAAATTTGAAACATCACCTGGCATGACTAGTTCGATCTCCATCTGATGTAGGTCTTGCTGAAGCTTCCAGTGAGCGGTGAGATTCATTGCTAATGGTTGGCGACTAAGAGCATCAGGTACTACGTTTACCTTTCCTGGATGATATTGCAAGTTGATGTCGAAGTCCGCCATGAGTTCTAACCATCTTCTCTGCCGCATATTCAACTCCTTCTGAGTAAACACATACTTCAGACTCTTGTGATCTGTGTAGATGTTCACTCATTCACCAAGTAAGTAGTGGCGCCAAATTTTGAGAGCAAAAATAACAGCTGCCAACTCTAGATCATGCGTCGGATAATTGCGCTCATGAATCTTCAGTTGTCTTGAAGCATAAGCCACAACCTTACCGTGCTGATGTAGAACACACCCTAATCCCTTACCGGATGCATCACAATGTACTTCGAATCCTCCAGATTGATCCGGTATGACGAGAATAGGTGCAGATGTCAATCTTGACTTGAGTTCTATGAAAGCTTGCTCGCATGCTTCTGACTACACAAATTCTTCATCTTTTCGTGTGAGCTTGGTCAGGGGTGTTGTTATCTTCGAAAAGCCTTCAATGAGTCTTTTGTAATATCCAGCTAAGCCCAAGAAACTCCGAATATCCTTCACTGATTTTGGTGTAGGCCATTCGCTGACTGCTGAAACTTTTGCTGGATCCACAGAAATCCCTTCTTCTGATACGATGTGTCCAAGAAAACCAACTTGTTTTAGCCAAAACTCGCACTTGCTGTATTTGGCATAAAGCTTATGTTGTCGAAGTGTTTCCAGGACAATTCGTAAGTGCTCCGCATGCTCTTTCGGATTCTTAGAATATACCAGGATGTCGTCGATGAAGATGACAACGAACCTGTCTAAATACTCCCGGAAAACTTGGTTCATAAGGTTCATGAAGATTGCTGGTGCATTGGTTACTCCAAATGGCATTACTAGAAATTCGTAATGTCCATAGCGAGTTCTGAAAGCTATTTTGTGAATATCAGCTTCCTTGACCTTCACTTGATGATAACCTGAACGAAGATCTAGTTTAGAGAAGACACAAGATCCACTTAGCTGATCGAATAAATCGTCGATGCGTGGGAGTGGATACTTGTTCTTTATAGTAACTTCGTTCAAGGCCCTATAGTCGATGCACATTCTGTATGAACCTTCCTTCTTCTTCACCAATAGTACAGGTGCTCCCCAACTTGAAGTGCTGGGACGAATCCATCCTTTCGCCAATAATTCGTCCAACTGTGTTCGAACTTCTTTCAATCCTTCCGGACTTAGTCTATACGGTGCTTTGATCACTGGTTGTGCTCCTGGTACTAAGTCAATACTGAATTCAAGAGCTCGATCGGGAGGCAAACCTGATATATCGTCAGGAAATACATCGCCGAACTCTCGAACTACCTCCGGTCTTGATTCTTCCTCTGCCTGAGCTGCTGCAACTATTGCTTCCCTTGGCTTCGCTTTGTAAGTACTTGGCTCCAGGGTACGATCTCCACTCTTGAAATAGAAGACCAGATGATCGGGAATCTCAAATACTACCCACCTTTGACGACAGTCGATGGTAGCATAAAAGGTTCCAAGCCAGTCCATTCCTAGAACTACATCGAAATTTGGTATATCCAGTACCTTGAAGTCAGCATAAAATTCTCGACTGCAGACGACGACTGGACACATGCTGTATCCCATAGTTGCCTTTAGAACACCATTTCCAGAACTGACGTTCCAGCTGGATACAAGCGGTGAGATTGGAATCGCATAGGTTCGGACAAACCGTTGCGACATAAAGCAGTGGGATGCTCCAGTATCAAACAGTGCAAGTGCAGGTAGTGAAGCTACTAGGATTGTACCTAAGGTATATGGGATAGGTTATAGGTATAGGGAAAGTGTGTAGGTAAACAAAACTAAAAGATGAGTTTTGAGAAAGAAAGTTTACCAGTAATGACTTGGCCAGTGGCCTCAGCTTCTTCCACAGACATCATGAAAGCCTGGCGCTTTGGCACATTCCTCCTGGCCTGAGGTGCATTCCTCGGAACGTTCCTTTGAGCCTGATGGAACTGTCGAGGAGGTGGTGCAGCTTGTGGTCCCCTAGGTGGTGCAGGCAGTGCAAGTCTGGTAGCAGGTGCCTGAAGAGCTGGTCGCTGCTGATAGGTATTTGCTGGCCTGGGTGAAGCAACAGAGTTCTGCCTTTGTGGACAAGATCCAATATCATGAGTGGCTGAACCGCAGACTAAGCAGATGCGGTTGGCTCGACGGCAGTCCTTCATCATATGTCCAGTTCTCTTGCAGTAAGTGCAAAAGGCTGGGCTAGGACGATGAGTTGGTACTCCGGGTCGCCTTGACACGAAGGGTGGTCTGGACGTGGCTCCACCTGCTATCTGGTTGGCAGGGCGCTTGACTCTTACAGACTGAGGTCTGCCCCTCTCTTTTATGACTGCCTCATAACTGCGGGCAGCTTCTAGGGCTTCCTCATGAGTCAAAAACTTTCCTGTGGCTAGAGCAGCCTTGATCTCTGTGTCCAAACCTTGCTGAAAACGACGGGCTCTGATCTCTTCCGTCGGTATCAGGTGTGTCGCGAATCTGTTTAAAGATTGTGTTAGCTGTGTAGTATGTGATATTTAAAAATTGAACTATTGTGACATATCTTACCAGCTCAACATAGTGAACTCAGCATCGTATTCATCTACCGATTTCTCCCACATTGATCCTTGCTGTAGATGAATAAACTGCTGCTCCATAGCAAACCTGGCAGTCATAGGGAAATATTTCGCGTCAAACTTCTCGTGAAATGTCTTCCATTCAATCGGCTGTGCTAGACGGGTTTCTTCCGCCTTCCACCAATTGCGAGCATTATCCGTGAGCTGTAGTTTCGCTACACGGACCCAAGCGTGGTCTGGCACTTGAGCTGCTGCCAGATCATCTTCGATGCTTTGTGCCCATTCTTCCGCTTCAAGAGGGCTTCCTTTACCAGAGAACTGCTTTAGGTGCAAGGCCCTGAATTGCTTTACTCCCGGTGCATCGTTATCAGGACGGCTCAATAGTTGTTGCTGTCCCTCGAGAAGACTGTGGATCGCATCAAATAGCATTGTTTGCTCAGTGGGTGGTACCGGAACAACTGGTGTGAGAAGTAGTGCTGGTGGGGTGTTGTTAACGTTGGTGCTGGTGTTGTTCGGGGAATCCATAACCCTGAAGAAAAATTTGGATTAGGACAGATTCAAATACATGAAATGATAAGATTCAAGGAATAGAGATTTGCAAGTTTCAAAGAACATGAATTGTAAAGAATGTTTTAGTTGCTGGTTCTTGTGTTATATTGCTTAGGTTGTTCACGCAGACCGGAACTGCATGACAGGGATTCATACAGCTCTGACCTGCATGGGCCACCAACAAAACCTGTCACGCCCCGCTTTCCAGTGTACGGCGAAGCGGACGCGACGAGGCCCGCTACGTATATACTCAGAAGTATATACGCTAAGCGTAACTAAGCAATATAAAGTAAATCACAAGAGACGAATAATATAGAAATAACAGCAACTTTTATTAATAACATTCTTTTTACAATGCAGGAAAAGAAAATACAACTGGAATGAAAAGTAATGCCTAAACAGTGGCATAACAGGTAATGAAATAAACTGGAAAGAAACAAGGTACAGTATCTAGAGCTCTGGATCTTCCTGGAATTGCTCCAAATCTTCACCGGTGGGCTCGATCTCAGCTTGGTCCAACGCACCTGATGACATTCAAAGAAGAAAGAAATAGAATGTCGTCAGCGAACAGGTCGCTCGGTAAGTCCCAAAGAATAAGAAGAATGAGAATGACAGAGTAACAGTATATATATTTTCTAAAGTGTTATATTGTCGGATATTATGAAACATTGTGTAACGCTGTTGTTTGTAGCTTGGTACAGAAGGATGCCAGTGTATACGAGGGGGATCTCTATATGCTAGAGATCAGGGCAAAAGGAAAGTACAAGGAACCGTTATGCCACGGTACAACAGCAATAGGATTCAGGTTAGGTGTCTTAATCTGACCACCTCGTGCCACCTTTAACACCTTCCGTACCAATCTACCCCTTAAACCCCGTAGTGTTTTAACAGTATTATGGTATTGAAATATGTAAGTTGGATGACTGACCAAAACCATGATATCAGTAAATATGTTGTAACTGTGTAATCAGGAAAATGGAATATCAGGATAATGGATGAATATCCATGGTTTGATTCAGTCAAAATGAATATATTGTTAATTGGGTTCAGGGATTCATGTATTCAAATTGTGTTGGAATATAAAAGAATATTTCTGACTTGAATCAACCTGTCATGCCCCGCTTCCCAGTGTACGGCGAATTGGACGCGACGAGGTCCGCTACGTATGTACTCAGAAGTTCATACGCTAAGCGTAGCTAAGCAATATAAATACACAAGAGACAAGAGTATAAAAAGAACAGCAACTTTTATTTATTAACATTCTTTGTACAATACATAGAAAGGAAAATACAACTGAAATAAAGATGCCTAAACAGTGGCATAACAGGAAAAGGAAAGTACTGAAAAGAAAGTGTACAATGAAATTATACTGCTGGGTCTTCGGCAAATTGCTCCAAGTCTTCTTCTGTTGGCTCTACTTCTGCCTGGTCCAAGTCACCTGACGACATTCAAAGAAGAGAGAAAAGAATGTCGTCAGCGAACAGATCGCTCGGTAAGTCTCAAAGGTAAGAGGAGAAATAGAATAGACAGAGAGTAAGTGAGAGAGGGAGAGGGTGGCTTTTACAGTTGTATTATATTGTTATATTATTGTAGTATGGTGTTAACACTGTTGTTGTAGCTTGGTACAGAAGGATGCCAGTGTATACGAGAGGGGTCTCAGTATGCTAGAGACCAGAGCAAATGGAAGTACAAGGCTCCGTTATACAACCCGGAACAACGGCAATTGGATTCATGTTAGGTGTCTTAATCTTACCGTCTCGTGCCACTTTTAACACCTTCCGTACCAATCTACCCCTTAAACCCCGCGATGTCTTGTTTGTATTGTTATCTTGTAAATTGTGTTGGTTGTATGATTGATTGACTGACTGACCGAAACCACGATATCAGGAAACGGTTATAACCGCAGAGTCATGTAAAAGGAATACTGAGAATCATGTAAAAGGAATATATATCCATAGTTCGGTTCAGTCAAGTTGTGTAAATTGATGATTGTATTCATGGATTCATGTGTTCATATTGACTTAGAATCTTGTAGATTATAGATTGACTTGAATCATATTCAAGTCAGATTAATCAGACTCAAACCCGAGTCAGACAATCAGAAATGTGAATCGAAGTCTTATAATTGCTAAGGTCCTTAGGGTAATTTATAAAACTTGAGGGGGTTTTATGTAAGAATACTTTTGTATAGTTTTCAAAAGTACAACTCAAGTATTTAATTACCGTCTTTATGTTCATACAATAATTTAATGATCAAGATAAATATGTATACATGTTCAAATAGCATGAAATGAGTCAAGTATATTATTCGAGTAACTACCATAAACAATGCTGTAAAGAAATATTATGTACGACTAATTAATCAAGTTGAACGAATGGGAGAACATAAACAAAAATATGGCTCTAAGTGTTTTGCATGCGTGAGTTCCAGTTTCACCTAAATACGACTATCGGTTTGAGAGATATATATGTTTTCGTATCGTCGCGTAAAACAGATCAGAATCTATTCGGCACCGTCACATATTTTTAAAATGCAGTTTGAGTTAATTTCTATCGGGTTTCAGGTTATGAAAATGATTATAAAGTTGTAGGTATTTCAATGAACTTATCGAAAATACCAATATTCACATGATTTGGATTTCTGAAGCTCTAGTTATGATCATTTTAATATCAGCGTTTAAAACAGAAATTCAGATTTCTGGACAGCAACTATATATTGTATTGCAAAACCTATAACAGCTTGTTTCATGCATTCATAAGTAATATAATATACAGAAAATTATATTTCTATCAATGGTGCATCTACACATCTAAATTTTGTCACAAACGGATATCGGGTGTTCGAGTTATGTCCAATTTAAAAACAGTGTGCGAATAGGAACAGATTCTGTCCAGATCCGTCACTTAATATTGTAACGCAGTTTTCTTTATCTTAGATGGATTTTTAGTAAAACTATAAAACTAATAAAATCTAGATCATTCGATGTAGATATCAAAAACACCTGAGTTTGCTCAATTTGGATACCGGTATACCAAGTTATATGTCCTAGAAATTGACCGATAACTGCAGTTTTCTGTTTTACGATCAGTGAATAAATACGATGTAATTCCTAAACCGTTATGCGGATTAATCTAAAATTTTTACAGCGTGTACAAAATAATATATTCTATCATATGTAAATTTCATGAAATTTTCAGAATTAAAAATCAATTTATAAAAATTATTTTAAAACTAAAGGTATTGATATGTCATATATGAGAAATGAGAAAACCATGGTATTTATTCGTAACTTCATTTTTTTTTTATAAACTTTAAATAAAGTGATTTAAAATAAACCAACAAACATGCAATCCTAACAAGAGAAATGAAAAAGACTTTACAACATGTGAATTGAGAGTAATGAAAAAGACTTTACAAACTATATATGTGTGTATGTTTGTGTGTTCATTATTTATATATGTATCCATTTAATTAATTATTTAGGAACTATGATATGTCAAGGAAAGTTTTTCATGACAATATAAACTAAGAGAAATATAAAGAGAAAAAGAAAGAGATGGAGGGAAGGAAAGAGAGAAGGGACTTACATACACAAGCCGGTATTGTCACCGGACTTGTCTATCCGCCGATAGCCTCGCGTTACTAGCGAGACCTTCTTGAAGACTTCTTCATGTTCTTCTTCTTGGACTCTAGGTGAAGAGGGAGAAGTGAGAGATAAAAAAATGTGAGGAAGGAAAAGATAGAGGAGGACAAATAAAGATGGTGTAATGGTGAATAATAATATATGCATTTAACATGAGAATTAAAAGAGAAATGAAAGGTCACTATTCATTTTGGAAATGAAAGATCTCATTTGTAGGTTATGAGAAGAATAAAAAATGATAAAAAATAATTGCAAGAATGGGGATTTGAACATGTGACTTATGGAATAACAATGCAAAGACTTAACCAATGAGCTATAAAGTTGTTCATGCACATATTTAATTAGAATTAAATATATGATGTTATTTAAAAAGAAAATGGGCTTTTTAGATGGGCTGTAGAGAATAAGAATAATGGATTTGGGTTAAAGATTTATGAAAGGAAAAATAAGAATGAGAAGTTAAAAACTTAAATATAAGAAAAAGAAATTGTACCTAGAAAAAAATACATAATAGATTGAGGAATAAAATAATAATAAATTTAATAGAAAAAGGAAAATACCAAGTACAAATAAATACGGTATATTATTGAAGAGGGATAATACAAATGTATAAAGATTTTGGGACCTGTCACGCCCCGCTTCCCAGTGTACGGCGAAGCGGACGCGACGAGGCCCACTACGTATATACTCAGAAGTATATACGCTAAGCGTAACTAAGCAATATAAAGTAAATCACAAGAAACGAATAATATAGAAATAACAGCAACTTTTATTAATAACATTCCTTTTATAATGCAGGAAAAGAAAATACAACTGGAATGAAAAGCAATGCCTAAACAGTGGCATAACAGGTAATGAAATAAACTGGAAAGAAACAAGGTACAGTATCTAGAGCTCTGGATCTTCCTGGAATTGCTCCAAATCTTCACCGGTGGGCTCGATCTCAGCTTGGTCCAACGCACCTGACGACATTCAAAGAAGAAAGAAATAGAATGTCGTCAGCGAACAGGTCGCTCGGTAAGTCCCAAAGAATAAGAAGAATGAGAATGACAGAGTAACAGTATATATATTTTCTAAAGTGTTATATTGTCGGATATTATGAAACATTGTGTAACGCTGTTGTTTGTAGCTTGGTACAGAAGGATGCCAGTGTATACGAGGGGGATCTCTATATGCTAGAGATCAGGGCAAAAGGAAAGTACAAGGAACCGTTATGCCACGGTACAACAGCAATAGGATTCAGGTTAGGTGTCTTAATATGACCACCTCGTGCCACCTTTAACATCTTCCGTACCAATCTACCCCTTAAACCCCGTAGAGTTTTAACAGTATTATAGTATTGAAATATGTAACTTGGATGACTGACCAAAACCATGATATCAGTAAATATGTTGTAACTGTGTAATCAGGAAAATGGAATATCAGGATAATGGATGAATATCCATGGTTTGATTCAGTCAAAATGAATATATTGTTAATTGGATTCAGGGATTCATGTATTCAAATTGTGTTGGAACATAAAAGAATATAGATTGACTTGAATCGTATTCAAGTCAGAAATAGTCAGACTCTAACCCGAGTCAGGCTAAAAGAAGATAATTTGAAGTTCAATATTAGCTAGGGGCCTTATTGTAATTTGTAAAACTTGAGGGGGTTTTATGTAAAAAGTACTTTTGTATAGTTTTCAAAATACACCTCAAATATTTAATAATCGTCTTTATTGTTATAATGAATGTGAATTTTATTTGTGTTATTCTAGTGAATATATCCTAATAAAAGTATTAATTGTTTTATCTGAAATTCATGGTATTTTAGTGTAACTTTTAATCTTGTAATTTTTATAAAAATGTGGAAACTTTATATTATGATAAAATAGGTGTTTAAATGATAATTATTATATATTAACACATGAATAATTTTATATAAATATTTTATTAAAAAAATCTCATTTTCCCTAAATATCGTATTTTGAACCTTTCGAGACCGAATGCTCCTTGCGGAGGTCTGAATCTCGCACTACTAGCCTGCGGGTGCACGATGAACCGTACTATCCCTAACAGGTTCCCCAAAAGTGGGTTGTAGCGGCGCTTTGCTTATGTTTAACAAATACTTTTCATTCGGGAAAACGTTTTATAAATATAAGGTATTTATTTGCAAAAAGTATAGTTTTCCGTATTTTAGTTGTTAGGGTTTCCTAAGCCAACTAGCCTACTTCTAAGGTCTAAACGATGAGTCATTAGAAGCCTCAAATCGCCTCTTCACCATCAATTGCGGCCAGGTAAGTGCCAGGTAAGTGGGAAGGAACCACAGTCGTGGGCCTAATTAAAAACCACTAGCCTTAGACACACTTGCCTAGTCACCACAAGACAGTTTAGATAAACGATCGATGTCCATGACCAATCGTGTTTTCATTTTATTAATAGATTTTATCTAGAAATGTTTACAACTTAAAGCTTTCAATAAAGGTTATAAAGATTAGGGTATTTTAGTGAAAAGTCCTATAATTTCGTATTCTGTATTTTGATATCTATCAATTAGGGTTATATTGAGTGTGTGTAGAGGTAGGTCATTACCTCGTGACCTATTTTAAGGTTTAATGAAGTTTTAGAGATTAAATATGATGTATTAAACTTGAAGGTATTAAAACGCAAGAATACGGTATTCGAAAACGTTATCATTTTATGTGTGAAATTTCATTCAAATTGGGTTTTACAAGTTTAGTGATCAAAATAAACATATTTAGGAGTGAGGTAATTAATTAAACTAAGAAAAATGAACTTCGTGGTATTTTTATGAAAGGAATACGGTTTTGCAAAGAAGTTATCATTTCATGTGAAAAAGTTTGATTAAATTGATTTATGGGTGATTAATAGTCAACATGAATATGGGTAGATAATATGTATTAGGTGACAAGTGGAAATATATAGAACAACCGAATCGGAAATCGGTTTATCCGATTTCCGTCGGGTTCCAAAAAGTCGTATTTTTACATTCATAGAAAAGAGAGATAGAAGAGATGGGACTTACGGTTTGGACAAACTAAGGAAGCTAAGGGATGTAGTGGTGGTCGATGCGTCAAAAACGTCGCGAAGATTCTGATCCGGTCGTCGGAATCCGTCGTCGATTTCGGCAGCGCTTCGCTTCTTGCTCTCGTACCGAGTTCTCGGGAATTTGGGAGAGTAGACTTAGAGTGGTGAGGTGAAATGGTAGAGGGTAGGGGTCTTTATATAGGGCTAGGCTAGGGTTAGGGTTAGGATAAAAAATATTAAAAGAAAATATAAAAAAACATTAAAAATTCATTAAAAATCATTAAACCTAGGAGTAAAAGGGATTTATTGGCCAAATCAAAACCGATCCAGGTATAATAAGTGTGCAAGAGGGTTGACCAAGTCAAGAGCCAACTTTTCTCAGTTGGTGACTCGGCCGTCCGGCCAAGTCCGGCCGGCGGCGCCGGACCGAGTCGGCCGAGTCGCAGGCCGGAGGCGCCGAGTCGGGCCGAGTCAAGGGTCCAATGGCTGGGGGTTTTCCTGAGGAAAAACTTGGTATTTTTACTTTTTGTTGTCCAGTACATATTTTGGGAGTTATGGCCTTTTTACCATTGACTTCCCAAAAAAAAAATATAACAAAATAAATACAAAAATAATGTGGGGCATGGGATTTGAACTCCGGTGGCTTGGTTCAGCAGTGCAAGGTATTACCAATGAGCTACAAACTCCTTCTTGTAATTATTGTAAGGAATTAGATACTTAAATTGTTTCCAGCAACATTAATACTCCAAGTATACACTATATTTAAAGCAAATTTTTGGTATACAAAATTGGAGTTGTTACAGCGTCATTATCTACTTGGTGAACGAGTGAATATCTTCACAGATCATAAGAGCCTGAAGTACGTGTTTACTCAGAAGGAGTTGAATATGCGGCAGAGAAGATGGTTAGAATTCATGGCAGACTTTGACATCAACTTGCAATATCACCCAGAGAAGGTGAATGTAGTACCTGATGCTCTTAGTCGCCAATCATTATCGATGAATCTCACCGCTCAGTGGAAGCTTCAACAAAACTTGCATCAGATGGAAATTGAAGTAATCATGCCAGATAATGCTTCAAGTTTGATGAATTTACAAGTCCAATCAACTATTGTCAATCAGATCAAAGCAGCCCAGGCAAGTGATGCTAAGTTGCAAAAGATCAAAGAACAAGTGGAGAATTGACTTAGAACAGACTTCATCATCCAAGAAGATGGATCTTTGAGATACAGCAGCAGATTGTGTGTACCAAAAGGTCCTGTTCGGGAGGAGTTAATGAAAGAAGCTCACAGCTTTCCCTACTCAGTACACCCTAGAGGTACCAAAATGTACAAAGATCTACGTCAGAATTATTGGTGGCATAGAATGAAGCGTGAAGTAGCCAGAAGCGTCGCAAAATGCTTGGTGTGTCAGCAAGTAAAGGCTGAACATCACAGGACCGCTGGATTACTTCAACCGTTACCAATCCCAGAATGGAAGTGGCAACACATCACGATGGACTTTGTGACTGCTCTTCCTCGCAGCAAAAAGGGTAACGATACCATATGGGTCATTGTTGATCAACTCACAAAGTCGGCTCACTTCATCCCATTTCAAGTTGGCCAATCTACTGAGACACTAGCGAAGAAGTACATGGAGGTAATAATCTAATTAAGATTTAAACTCTTCATAATGTACTATCTCTGATACCCATGAACTCATACAGGAAATTGTGAGACTTCATGGAGTACCGGTCTACATTGTCTCCGATCATGACACCAGGTTCCGATCGCAATTTTGGCAGAGTCTGCAAGCAAGCTTGGGAACAAGTTTGAACTTCAGCACGGCTTATCATCCACAAACAGATGGTCAGTCGGAACAAACTATTCAGATCTTGGAGGATATGCTCAGAGCGTGTATGTTAGACTTCAAAGGATCGTGGGAAGATCACCTACATCTTGTGGAGTTTTCGTACAACAACAGCTACCAAGCAAGCATAGGAATGGTACCTTTTGCAGTATTGTATGGAAGGAAGTGTAGATCGCCATTAAGTTATGACGACATCGGAGATAGGGAACTTCTTGGACCAGAGATGATAGTAACGACTGTTGATGTAGTTCGTACTATCAGGGAAAGGATCCGCATAGCCTAAGATCGACAGAAGCACTGGGCTGATGCAAAGAGATGACACTTGGAGTTCCAGCCAGGAGATCACGCATTCTTGAAGATATCTCCGAACCGTGGAGTGATCCGTTTTGGAAGACGGGGTAAGCTAAGTCCGAGATATATTAGACCGTTCGACATACTCGAACGAGTCGATGAAGTGGCATACCGTTTAGCGCTTCCACCCTCATTGGAAGAAGTGCATAATGTGTTCCACATATCCCAACTCAGAAAGTATGTGAGTGACCCCAGCCATGTACTTGATCATTCCGAGCTCACTATACAGCCCGATTTGTCTTGTAAGCAACAGCCCATGGAGATCCTGGACAGGAAGGTGAAGACACTTCGGAACAAGGAAGTTAACTTGGTTCGAGTGATGTGGAGGAAAGATACTCCAGGAGAGTTCACTTGGGAAAGGGAGGATGAAATGCGTACTAGATATCCACACCTCTTTGTAAACTAGTCCTCAAATAAAACTTATAAATTTCGAGGACGAAATTTTTATAAGGAAGGTACACTGTAACAACTCCATTTTTAATGTACAAAGAATTGATTTAAATTCAATGTATACTTGGAGTATTTATTGTGGCTGATATCTCTTTAAGTATTTATTTCACTCCATAATTACAAGAAGGAGCTTGTAGCTCATTGGTAACACCTTGCACTGCTGAACCAAGCCACCAGAGTTCAAATCCCCTGCCCCACATTATTTTTGTACTTATTTTTTTTAAATCCTTTAAAAGTCCAACAGTCAAAACGCCATAACTCATAAAACTTGAACTGAACATAAAAAAGTAAATATACCATAAATCCTCCCTCGAGAATCCCCGGCCCCCGACCACCTGACTCGGCCTGACTCGGCCGAGTCGGCCGGCGGACCGGCCGACTCGGGCCGGGGCCGCCGGCCGGACTCGGCCGGACGGCCGAGTCGTCAACATCGAAGTTGAGCATCTTTGACTAGTCTTCCCACCTGCACACACTAAATTCCTTGACCGGTTACAGAAAGCCCAATAAATCTCTTTTACTCCAAAGTTTAATGATTTTTAATAATTTTTATATATTTTTTAAATATTTTTTAATTAAAACCCTAACCCTAGCCTAACCCTATATATACCCCCCATACCCTCTACCCTCTCATCCTAAATTCCTAAGTCCACTCTCTCAAAATCCCAAGAGAACTTTGGTACGTTAGAAAACGAGCGAAAGGCGAAGCGCTAACAAAATCGACGGGGAAATTCCGGTGATCATGCTAGGACTTCTCAACGACGATTCGACACACCGACAAACGCTCTACTTCCCCCTCACTCTCTAGTGTTGTCCAAACCCGTAAGTCCCCCTTTTCTACCCTTCTTTTCTTTCATAAAAATACGACTTTACGAACCCGACAGAAATCGGAACAAACCGATTTCCGATTCGGTTTTCTATAAAATCTCACTTATCACTAATTCCATAATACTTAAACATCTTTAAGTTGACTATTAATCACTTAACAACTAATCTGAACAAGTTTTCTCACATGAAATGATAGCTTTTGCAATATATAGTATTCTTTCACTTAAATACCATAATGTTTAGTTTTCACATTTAACCGTTTAACATTGCTATACCTTAAAGTAGTTCACGAGATAATGACCTACCTCCACACACATTCATATGCAAACATAACATGCTACCTTGAAAACTTAGAATACGATAAAACAAGATTTTACAATTAAATACCATTTTCTTAATAAAACCTTTTCTAAAAGTTTTAGGTTGCTACACTTTTAAAACAAATATCTTTTAATAGGAAAATACGATAAGTTGTAGACATCGATCGTTTATCTAAACCTGACTTTGTGGTGTCTAGGCTAGACAAGTGAGCAAAGGTAACTTTAAAAGGCCCATCTCACGATTCGTGAGCTGATCCCTCCTACCTCACTTGTACTTACCTGGTCACAATTGGCGGTGAAGGGGCTATTTGAGGCTTCTAACAACTTGTTGTTTAGATCATTTAAAATTGGTCTAGTTGAAATAAGAAACCCTAAAACCTAAAATATGGAAAATCGACTTTTACAAATAAATACCTTTTACTTTAATAAAACCGTATTCTAAAGGTTTAGTATTTATAAATCTTTGCAAAGCGCCACTACAACCCACTTTTGGGAAACCCGTTAGGGGTAGTACGGTTTATCGTGCACTCTCGGCTTAGTAGTGTGAGATTCAGACCTCCGCAAGGAGCATTCGGTTTCGAAAGGTTTAAAATACGATATCTTAAGAAAATGATATTTTAATATAAAATATTTATCGAAATTATTTTTGTATAAATATATATATATATTATCATTAAAAGATCTATTTTGTTATAATATAAATATCCCACTTTTTCTAAAAATCACAAGACTAGATTGTTACATTAAAATACCATGAATTTCAAATAAATCAATATTACAAATAAATACCTTTATTTATGTAATTAGGATATTTTCACTAGAAATATCACAAAATAAAATTACATTCATTATAACTATAAAGACGAATAATAAATACTTGAGGTGTATCTTGAAAACCATACAAAAGTATTTTTACATAAAACCCCTTCAAGTTTTATAAATTATAATAAAGACCCTAACAATTATAGAAGTTCGACTTACATTTTTTTGGTCTGACTCGGGTTTGAGTCTGATTATTTCTGACTTGAATATGATTCAAGTCAATCTACATTCTTTAATATTCCAACTCAATATGAACACAGAATCCCAGAATCCAGTTAACAATCTATACAACTTGACTGAATCAAACCATGTATATGCACCCGTTATTCCGTTATTCCATTTACCTGATTATGCAGTTATAATCTGTTTACTGATATCATGGTTTTGGTCAGCCATCCAACTTACATAATACAATACAACAATACTATCAAAACACTACGGGGTTTGAGGGATAGATTGGTGCGGAAGGTGCTAGAGGTGGCACGAGATGGTAAGATTAAGACACCTAACTTATATTCCGTTGCTGTTGTACCGTGGCTTAACGGTTCCTTGTACATTCCGTTTGCTCTGATCTCTAGCATACTGAGACCCCTCTCGTATACACTGGCATCCTTCCGTACCAAGCTACAAACAACAGCGTGAACATAATATTCTATAACATTATACTTTAGAGGATACCTTTTATTCTGTCTTTTCTTCCTTACCTTTGGGACTTACCGAGCGACCTGTTCGCTGACGACATTCTATTTCTTTCTTCTTTGAATGTCGTCAGGTGTTTTGGACCCAGCAGAGATTGAGCCCACCGGTGAAGACTTGGATCAGTTTCACGAAGACCCCGAGCTCTAGATATTGTACATTGTTCTATTCAGTATTTTCATTTCCTGTTATTCCCTTGTTTAGGCATTGCTTTTCATTCCAGCTGTATTTACTTTTCATGCATTGTACAAAAGAATGTTATTAATAAAGTTGCTATTATTTCTATATCTCTTGTCTCTTGTGATTTACTTTTATATTGCTTAGATACGCTCAGCGTATTTACTTCACAGTAAATACGTAGTGGATCTCGTCGCATCCCCTTCGCCGTATACCGGGAAGCAGGGCGTGACAATATATATCACGATTATTTGATCGTGGAAAAACACGACACACAAAGTGTGGAATGAAAAGAGAAAGTTCCACCAGGCATGCCAGAATCTATTCCGCCGAAAACCGGACTGAGACGTTGGGACGTTTAGCCTGAATTTAGGGGAAGATGCTATTTGGAATTTTCCATCCACCTCTCCAAAGATACCAAGTTGATTTATGGAACCGTATATCGGAGGTTTAGATAGATACGACTATTGTAGCAGACTTCATCAAATTCCCCCTCATTTGTGAGGGTTTTTTTATTATGGGGACGCACTTCCCTGCAGGCGCAAGCTTCTGCGGTTAATTACGTTATCGCATTGCGACAACCACTTTCTCGTGCTCCAGCGGTTCATTTCGTGTCGTGTGTTATTTTGTTTATTTTGGTTGCCTGTGGATTGTATACGGGGACTGATTTATGTCGTTGCCCGTATGGCACAGATTAGTCCAAATCCGTATATTTTAGATTTGGGTTTGGGTCAAGGATTTACTTGATGGGGTCTACGTTGGTAACTTGGTTTGCCAACGGAAACTTAGGGCGCAGATCTCATATAAATGAGGTCCATCCGTTCATAGAATATTTGAGTTTGATTTAAGGATCGTTAGTCATATTTGAGACTAAGATCAACTTAGAAACAAATGAGCATATAGGCTCAATTATTTTAATTTAAGGACATCACGGTCCAACATTCCTTGTTTGGGACCAATGTTAGTTTAAGAACATTTTGGTCCATTATTGCCATGTTTCAGGGCGAGTATTAGTTTAGGGACATTTCGGTCCATCATTCATCTTGCGCGCACGTGGATTTGTTATGTGACGGAGTGAACAATGGTGACATGGAATGCGCCCAATTTGGAGTGCGATCCGATTTGAGGTGTGCACGCCAATTTGGAAGTGCATCAATGTGGGATGTATCATTCCCTGTCTTGATGAAATTTTATATCAAGTTGGGATGAGAAAGGAGTTGTTGGTTGTCAGGACCCGCCACCTCTTTGAATACATTGAGGAATTACAATGACATATATCAGAGGTGTGGAGAGATATACCCTTAAACCAAATCCCGTAAAAGAATCGTGGTGGATCTAAGAATCGTTAGCCTTATATGAGACTAAGATTAACTTAGAAGGTATGGGATGAAGATCAATAGCTATGAATGGGACTAAGATCAGATTGGATATCATGAATATAAACTTAACCAATTTAGGCTAAGATTGGATTTCTGTAATACCTACCAGTGCTGAGCACTCAGTTGCATATAGCGCTCACGTGTTTTCAGATTCTTGTCTGCCATGTTCCTGAAATCAAAACACCGAAAGGATTAGTATGATAACAGATTCAAAATATATATCAAGGATATGAATCAAGGCTAGAACTCCAAGTTACTTAAATAGAGTACCGCATTGTAACCATGCCGCGGTACATAGCTGCAATCACATAACTCCACCCAAGTCGCCTAAGTTCTAGAGATAACAATAGGAAACCAGGTTTCGAGTCGAGATGCAAAAGAGGTTTGCATATCGTCAAGGTAGAATAAGGAGGAAGTTAGGATTCAAAAAATGGTAAGACGGTAAGGTAGCAGGATATGTTCCTAATCACGAGTATTCTGATTTGTGTATTGGGTCCAATACCCAACTACAAAAAGAATCAAACCCGATTAACCTAGATCCTATGTCTCTGATACCAAACAAACCCTGTCACGCCCCGCTTCCCAGAGTACGCTAAGATGGGCGCGTGACAGAGCCAACCATGCTACCTGTGAATAGGAAATATCCTTCCATAGTCACATTACGGCTGTAGAGATATCAAGAACAATAATAAACTATCTAACACATGTCCATAAGCCAGAATAAACGAGTCAAGAATTAAAATAATGCGGAAGCAAAAGATCCAATACAAGAATAAACTGGAATGTACGTCCCATAATGCGGGCTCACATCAGGAATGAAAATGCATAAATAAAACCAAAATACTAACAAGTCCTCACTGCTCGGCCTGCTGACTGAAATACTCCTACTCGGCCTGCAGCAAAGGTAAAGAATCTGGGCCATGCAAAACCCAGACGTCAGTGCGTCATAATATTAAGCAATAATATAAACAGGGGGTAGCAAGACATGCAGGTATGAGCATGAACGGTAAAACAGGTAAAACAGTACCAAAAATAGTGACAGTGAAGGGTAAGGTACAGGTGATGTGCAGTGAGTAATCTAAACTGGTCTACTGGGTTAACTACTCTCAAGTCATTGAAATCAATTTGATGAATCATCGATGTAACTCAATAGTATCCCGTGCGTGCCCGGGACCACAGTCAAGATTCTCGGGCTGAATCCGAGACGTGCCGCTAGGCAGTAAAAGGTAGTATGTAAAGATGAGTGATGTCAGCAGTATCACCCCGGGGCTGGCCTAGCCCGTAAGACTGATCAGTAAAGGTATCGAACTGTCGAGTTACAAGTCAGGTTTCATCATTGATTTCCCCATACCCCTAAGTTATGTGTTCAAGTCAGGTATTGATAAATCTGGAGACAATCCCAACACAGGATCAAGCAAGTACAGGTTTGTCTGAATAGACAACAGGAAATGTCCGTAGGGAAACAGGTCAAGATTGTTGGCATTAGTAACAATATCAGGTAACACGTCAAGCTGTAGTAGATCAGGTCAAGTCAGGTAGTGTACGAGTATCAATCATGTCAAGAAGTGCACGGTATCAAGTCGTGTCAAGTAGTAGTGTATCAAGTCATGTCAGGGGGTGCACAAGTGTCACGTGGGTGCATATAATCAAACTATAATAAGCATAGGTACACAAAAACAAGTATGGGGTACCAATGTAACAATAAAATGGAATAATGTGATGTGGTATGCAAATAGGTATAGATTCAAACATATGGATGCACAGTTATCGATTAGGGTTAAACTTATAGTTCCAACACTAATTATGATGCACTTTAATAAACATGGAATGTTAATATCACATTATTGTGTATTAATATGATCCATGGATGCAATTGTATATATATCTGACGAGATGGATGCAAATAGGTATCCAAAAGATTATAAACTATAAAAATGGTACTATGGGATGTACAAATAAGCACTATGTGATATAAATATTGATATGGGTGCAGTATATTGTAATCTAGTATGCAACAAGATTAGTTTTCAAGATCTAGATCTAAAATGTTATAAACGGAACATCGAAACGTTAAAAAAAAAGAAACATGGGGTACTAGATTTAAACTACATTTATAATATATATTTAAATAGGTATAAACTGAATTATATAGCATGTAGCAAGATTAACTTGCCTAGACGGATCAAGAAACGGGTGTGTACGGAACGTCTCACGTCGGCGAAAAGTCGCGACGCGCGTACGGTACACGGAACGGATCCAAACAACGCACAAATATGATCACACAAGTCAGGTATGTTCGCTGGAGTGTCGGGATCGTTGACGTCACGTCCGGTTTCCGATAAACTATAAAAGGCATAGAACAATCTTGAGAGAAAAAGAACAGAAGAAAGAAAGAAGGGAAATGAAAGAAAGGAAGAAGGAAATGGGAAAGAAGAAAGCTCACTGTGGTGTACTAGAGTCTGAGAATGAGGGGCGAGGATGA
This sequence comes from Agapanthus africanus, assembly GCA_030015575.1. NCBI lineage: Eukaryota > Viridiplantae > Streptophyta > Magnoliopsida > Asparagales > Amaryllidaceae > Agapanthus > Agapanthus africanus. The sequence goes on along the minus strand of JASDDO010000026.1, from coordinate 88,397,499 downwards.
GATCGACGGCGACGATCAACTCCGGCGGTGTGGCGTGTGCAGGGGTGCTCGGGTTTGGGTTTCAGGGTGTGCAGAGCTCGGGGAGATGAGCAGAGGAGAGTGAGGACGAGGGGAGGATGAAGACGAGGTCGAGAGGGCGTCGTCGGAGGCTTTGGCGACGGCGAAATGGAGGCAGGCGGGGTTAGGGTTCGTGGGTTTTTAAAAAAAGGAAGAAGGTATATATATATAATATATAGGGAGAGAGAGAGAGATAAAGAAAGAGAGAGAGAATCGAAAGGAGAGAAAGAGGAGATCGAAAGGAGAGAGAGAGGGTGCAGTGAATAGTGAGGAGAGATAGATTTGATGTTTTGTGGGAGAGAAAGAAAGAGATAGCGGGTGAGAGAGAGAGGGAGAGAGAGAGAGAGAGACAGAAAAGAAAGAGAGAGAGATGCGTGGGGCCCTCTTGACAGCGAAAGAGAGCTGGAGGAGTAAACAGATTTAGTTAGGGAAATGATTTTAAAAATTTAAAAAGATTTTATTATTAGTTAAGTAAAATTTAATCTGTTGATTTAAAATATATTGATATATTAAATTAATTAATTTGAATTTTGGCGGTATACAAAATATTCCAAAACGCGCCCGGGTCGGGTCTAAAAATTCAAATTTTAAATACGAAAAATATATGCGACTTTCAAAATTCAAAATGAATGCTCAGGTAAGGAAAATGCATACCCCCAAGAACGGATGCCCGTACGTGTGCGTAGCCATCCAAACACGTCTGTTTCACTGAACGGGACGAGAACAAAATACGCGGATGCTACTATGGGGTTAGGGGTATCATGCAGGCTATGAAATGCAATTTTAAATTATTTTACATGACCTAAAATGTTATATGGTAAAAGATGCAATGCCAGGTAAAATGCCAGTATGCAGTATACATGAGATGCACGTGTCTATGTAACAAGTCAAGGTAATTCATAAATATGAATCAAACAGGTTCAAGCAAACGGGTCGGGTCGAATGCAATGTAAAATGTAAAATACCATTCGCACCCAAACACGATAAATCAAGAAAATACCACCAATAAGGAAATACGGGAACTGTAATTGGTATAAATGAACTAGGTTGTTATAAAAGTTAAATCTCTGTTAATGGTATTTTGACCATTAAAGATCACCAAGATCACTAATTTAAGGAACATGGATCGGGTTCTTTAAGAACTAAGTTCTTGATTTGAAGGAACTAAGTTCCTGGAGTATTATGAACTCCATCTTCTTTCTTTTCGGCCTTATTCTTCTCTGAATTTTTGATTCTCAAGAACAAGATCTTACCAATGAGAATTAAATTCTCAACTTGTGGGAGACTTGTCTTGTGGATCTTATATCCAGAGAAAGAATTAAGTTCTTTCAAAAGGTTTAAACCCTTAGATAGGTAGAGGAGATATTTTGATCTCTGCTTTTTTCTTTACCTAAGGTTTTGAGGAGGAAGATCTTCTTTGAAACTTAAATTCTCTGTTATTTTGTTGGATTTTTTGGAGAGCCTTCTGTATTTTTACAGAAGCTTATGAGGATCTCCTTTCTTTTTTTTATCGAGTACTCTTTCTCTTTTCATCTCTTTACTTCTATGTATAGGAGAAGGAAAATAATCAATATGTAGCGAAAATCTCTCATTGAGATCATGATTGATTTCATAATCAATCCAATTGATCTTTTAGATCTACCTAAGATAGAATTTAATTCTGTTATATGAATAACTTGTTAGTAACAAGATTAGGAAAATATTTTCCTAATATAAAATTTTATTCTATCACAAGATTAGGAAGATATTTTCCTAATATAAAATTTTATTTTATCTAATAGAGAACATCATTCTTGTTTGTTTATTAAGATTAGGAAAATATTTTCCTAAGATAGAATTTTATTCTATCAGATGATCGATAGATGATTTTATAATTACCGTTGAATTTTTGATCAAAGGCTCCTCTGTTTAACAAAGAAGATCTTTCTAGTTTGAGAAAGGTCATGTAAATATTTCCCACATAAAATTTAATTCTATCAGATAGTTTAATTGATGATATTTTATCACAATTGGATTTTAAATCCAAAATTCTCTAGTAGAAAAAAATCTTTTCATATTAAAAAGATCAAGGAAAATATTTCCAGAAATAGAATTCAATTCTATCATTAGAGAGTATTTTAAAAATGCGGTGTTCATGTGCTTTGCATGTGAGTGCTGCCAAAAGAATACGGTAAGGGAACTTGCGCTTGTTTATTTTCAGCGTTCATATGCTTTGCATATGAGCGCTCACGTGTTTAACACGTGAGGCATGTTTGGCATTTGGTTATTTATATTCAACGCTCATATGCTTTGCATATGAGCGCTCACATGTTTAACACGTAAGGCCTGTTTGGCCTTTTTGTTATTTTCTTTCAGCGCTTATATGCTTTGCATATAAGTGCTCACGTGTTTTATACGTGATGCCAAATTATGGAAATTCTTTTGCTCTTTCTTCTCTCCCATTTTTTATAAGGGAACAAATAGCTCTTAGCCAAAAACATTTGGCGGGAACAACTAGCATACGCCTCATTATCATCGCTACTGCTTGCGGCATATCAGAGTTAATTTCTCAAACAAAATTAAAGATGAATCATTACAGCTTTTGTTGTATGAAACCGGCCGTGCTTCGGATCCTGTAGTTTATGCGCGAAAAAGTGCTCGTATTAGAGAATTAAATCCGGAGGCAGATACTTGGATTAACAAAAGTTTAGGAGGTACGAAGATCGTTCGACATTATGTATGGATGGCGGTGTAAGGTATTGTATTATGACTACGAATTGCTCTGGGAGTTTTAATTGTGTTCTTAAAGGAGCTCGTGGATTACCGATACAGGCATTGATTGCTAGAACCTTCTACCGTCTCAACACGTACTTCGTCACTCATCGTGAAACAGCGGCTAAATGAGACACACTGTTCACTCAAAAAAATGAGAGTATATTGGTTAAAAGAAATGCGGATGTGAGACATTGCCAACTTCGTCGATTCTCTAAGTATCGTTAGGAAGTGGTAGATAAAAATGAAATTACGTATGACGTCGGTATAAACGATAATAGATGTCATTGTAGTTGTATTATACCTTTACTACAAATACTTCCATGCAAACATGTGATGACAGCTTGTTCACGAGCTTCAGGAGGATCAAACATATTATACGAGATCTTATGCCGTGGAGAGTGTTACGCACAATACTATCGAGAGTCGTATGCCCCTTTGTTTATCCCAGTGCCAGATCAATGACACTGGGAGGAATACTGTTGGCCATGCATATTCCCACCGTCACGCCTCGCTTTCCAAGATACGCAAACTACGGCACGTGACAGAGCCAATTATGCTACCTGTGGTTAGGAATCATCTCTCCACAGTCATATTACGGGTGTCTATCGGATATTAAGAACAGAAAAATATAAAATATAGCTAGTACATGTTTATTTGCCACAATATATAAAATCAAGAAAATGCATAAAGCGGAAACGAATCAAGCTCCAATAAACAACATCTGAAATATGTTCCAATATGGGTTCACATCAAAGAAATAAAACTGCAGAAAAAAACTAAATTAAATATCTCTAAATACACGTTCAACTCCTCATTGCTCGGCTTGATTGCTAAAATACTCTTGATCAGCCTGCAATAAAGGTATAGGATGGGACATGCAAAACACAGACGTCGGTGCGTCATAAATATCAAAGAAACAGTAATAACCAGGATATGATGATATAATTAAACATGAATATAAATAATAACACAGATATAAATAGTGAGCTGTATGTATATGATGTGTATCCTAAAGTCTGTGTTTCTATGTTATCTATTCTACAAGTCTTTGAAATCAATTTAACGGAAACGTCGATGTAACTCAATAGTATCCCGTGCGTACCCGGGACCACGGTCAAGATTCTCGGGCTGAATCCGAGACGTGCCGCTGGGCAGTAAATAGGTAACATGTACAGATGAATGATGTCGGCAGAATCATTCCGGGGCTGGCCGAGCCCATAATGACTGATCAGTATAAGTATCGAACTGTTGAGTTACAAGTCAGGTTTCATTATTGATTTCTCCTTACCCTTAAAGTTATGTGTTCAAGGCAGGTATTACTGATATAAATCTAATGCCGGCACATGATCAAGCGGGTACAGGTTTTGTCTATGCAGACAACAAGTTACGTCCGTCAGGATAACACGTCAGTATTGTTGGCATTAGCAATAAGATCCAAGTAACAAGTCAGTTAATGTGTCGTGAACATAGCATGTGATGTATATTAACCAAATAGATATCCCATGTGAAACTATAATCAATATCGGAACACGGTAAACAAAATTGATACCAGGACGCATATGTATCTATCTGTAATAACCATTATACGTCCATGACTATGTATGATGCAAACTAGATAGCATGTTGTACTAATGTAGTAGTATAATGATATCATAATGTTCCGGCATGCAACTAGATATGCGATTATCAGTACGGATATGAACGGATAACGTAACACTATAAATCGGTAATAGTTGCTAAATAATAAAATACATGTACTATTTTTATTCATATAGATTTTGATATAATATAACATAGCATGTTGCAAGTTAAACTTGCTTGATCGGATCTCACGTCGAGATACGGATGCTACGTTTGATGTCGGATTAACGTCGTGATGCAAACTTACACGCATGTAGGACTGGACCTGGCTGATCAGTGACGTGACGTGGTGGCTAGGCTGGACGACGACGGTGATTGGGTCGTCTGGATCGTCGGCGACGCGTGCGACTCCGGCGAAATGATCGAAATAACAAGAAAGCAAAAAAGAAAGAAAGGAAGAAGAAGAATGGGGGCTGCTCGATTCTGGGTTCTGGGGTGGTGATAGCAGAAGCGAGGTGATGGTGACGATGGGCTGCCATCGGCGACGAGGGCAGTAAGGTTTTCTTGAGTTAGTGTCAGGTTCTTGCAGCCGAGGGTTGAAGGTGGTGGTGGTTTATGGTGCCGGGGATCGAAGAGGGAGGTGAAGAGATGAAAAGGGTGACGACGGCGAGTCTCCGTGACGGGTAACGATGAGGTTGGGGTTTCTGGGGTCGGCGTCGGGGCTGTGCAGGGATGTTGTGGTCGGGGGTGCAAGGTGCTCGGGTATGGAGAGAGGAGGTGGAAGCTAAGGTGGTGTGATGATGAGAGTGATGGGGTGGTGGTGACAACGATGGGTGGTCGGTGGCGAGGTGAGAGGCTAGGGTTTGCGTTAACTCGTTGCGAAAGGGAGAAGAAAGAGAGGAGAGAGAGAGGTGTGTGTTTTTATAATTAGGTTTATTATAATTTTATATATATATATGTATATATATATATAAAGAAGAGAGAGAGGATGGAGAGAGAGAGACGGTGAGCGAGAGGTGAGAGAGAGAGAATCTGAGTTAATAATATATTAGTTAATTATATATATATATATATATATATATATATATATTATAAACTGTTTATATATATATAGTTAGTTTAAGAAATATATTATAATATATATTATAGGATTATACAGCTAATATCAAACTGCTCCGAAAATTATTCGGGTTTATTCTAAAAATCTAGTTTTAAAATATGGAGAATATACGTATAAGCCAAAACCATAATGCGATGTCCGGTTAATAAAAAATGCATACCTCCAAGCATGGATCTACGTCAACATACGTAGCGATCCAAATGAGTTTGTTTTAACAATTTGGACGTGAACGTGATGTATGGGTGCAACCATATGATGTGGAGTACGATAACATGCCATGCTAGATATTAAAAACATTATTTGGATATTATTTGTGTTATTAAAAGATATGCGGATACCAAAAATATCATATGTGTCTATATATCTTATGTGTCTATATAGAATCTAGATGTGTATTGATCCTCTGTACTAGCAAATATATGACGTAATCTTGAACCATGATATGTTTTAAACATGCGGGTCGAGTCGGATACTAACCACAGCTGCTAAATGCACTATCCGTAACCCAAAAACAATAATAATCAAGAAATCTGCCGCAAGATTTGAAATACCCCAAGTAAAATATAGTATACATGCACTAGGGTGTTACATTATACTCAACTACAAAATAATTTCGTCTTCGAAATTCCCGGAACAAGAAAGGACAAGAAAACACGGATCTAAGAAAAGAGGTGTGGAAACTTCTGTCGGATCTTGTCTTCACGTTCCCAAGTAGATTCTCCATCTGAATGATTCTCTCATGAAACAAGTACTAGAGGGATAACCTTATTCTTGAGGACCTTGTCTTGTCGATCCACAATCACCATTGATCTTTCTTCATATGTTAAGTCCTCCCTTACTGTCAGCTCCGAGTGATCTAGGACATGCGTCTCATCTCGAACATACTTGCGGAGTTGAGATACATGAAACACGTCATGAATACCCGCCAAGGATGGTGGTAAATCCAATTAATATGCTACCTCTCCAACACGCTCGATAATATCGAAAGGCCCCACGAATCGAGGACTAAGCTTGCCTCGACTACCAAATCGAATCACTCCTCTGTTCGGTGATATTTTCAAGAGTTTAGATCGTTCTTTCAGACTGGCCATCTGTCTGAGGATGATAGGTCGTGCTAAACTTCAAGCGAGTTCCCAAACTTTTCTGTACACTCCTCCGAAAGTGCGATAAAAATCGGGTATCACTATCGGAAACGATGCTCACAGGTACTCTATGTAATCTCACAATCTCCTGCATGTACCGCTCTGCTAAAGCTTTCGTCGACTGACCAACTCAAAACGGTATAAAATGAGCTGCCTTGGTCAATCGATCAACAATCATCCAAACTGCATTATTGCCCTTTGGACTCCGCGGTAAACCTGTCACGAAATCAATTGTTATCTGTTCCCACTTCCATTGAGGAATCGGAAGTGTTCCCGCTAAAAATTTCTGCGCAAAAGAGCCCAAGGTATCAAATGGCAGTGATACGCTTAAGAAAATGTGAACCAGTATTTTCCGGGCTGTATTTTGACAAACTCCCGAATGATAAATAGCTAAATTCTGATGGTATTGAAAGCATCTCAAAAAAACCTTCGATTTGATATATTATAGGCCTTATAATTCATCCGGGATCAAAAGTTATGAGCAAATGTGCTATGCACATGTGATCTAAGGAAGAAAATGCGAACCAGTATTTTCCGAGCTGTATTTTGAAAAACTCCTGAATGAGAAACAGATAAATTCTGATGGTACCAAAAGTGCCTCAAAAAATCGTTCGATTTGATATATTATGGGCCTCATAATTCATCCGGGATCAAAAGTTATGAGCAAATGTGATATACACGTATAATCTAAAGTAATGCTCTACTACATGGGGAATGCATTTTTAGTCCCACATCGGGAAAAGGAGAGATCCCTTCTCTACCACTCCCATATAAATAAGAGGGGATACCTCTTAGAAAAGGTGGAGTTCAATTTTCAAAGGATTCAATTCTCAAAGGAGATACGTTCTCCATAGGAGCTTGCTCCCCCCCCCATAATGCGCATATGCGCAAGCGCCATGTGCACTACGTGCAACGCACGTGCGCATCACATGAGAACATTTAATAATATTAAAAGGAGATACGTTCTCCATAGGGCTTGCTCCCCCATAATGCGCATATGCGCAAGCGCCATGTGCGCTACGTGCAACGCACGTGTTCCCGCCATGCGCGCACCACATGCAACGCACGTGCGTACCACATGAGAACATTTAATAATATTAAAAGGAGATACGTTCTCCATAGGAGCTTGCTCCCCCCCATAATGCGCAAGCGCCATGTACGCTACGTGCAACGCACGTGTGCCCGTCATGCGTGCACCACGTGCAACGCACGTGCGCACCATATGAGAATATTCAATAATATTAAAAGGAGACCCGTTCTCCATAGGAGCTTGCTCCCCCCCCATAATGCGCATATGCGCAAGCTCCATGTGCGCTACGTGCAAATATGTGTGCCCAACACGTGCGACACAAGTGCGCACAACACGTACGACGCACGTGCGCGAACACAAAGAAGCCTTTTTCAGCAGCGAGAAGCTTAAGCTCCAGCCTGTTCTTCCCCCCTGATGAGTGGGACATGGTTCAAAGGGCACATCCCTCCGCACCTTCGATATATGGAACTGTAATCTCTCAGTGTCGTCGGAGAGGTGGTGGGTCCCAACGACCAATAATCCTTCATTCCAAAATAAAAAAAAAAGATGAGATACAGAAGCAGAGAGAGAACCCCCAATAAACTTTGAGAAAATCTCAGGAAGAAGAAGATGCTCTCGGTAAAAGAAGATAATTCTTTTCAAGGTAAAAAAGAATAGAAAGACGAAATCATCTCAATATAAAAAGAAGTATTTACTTCTTTCACAGATCATAGATCTATAAGACAAATTGTCTTTCACAAAAGAGATTATGAATATCTCATTATAAAGTGGGGAGAATTATTCAATTCTCTTAGGATCACAGATCCATAAAGGCAAAGCCTTTCATCAAAAAGAGATTGAAATATCTCCTATAAACTAAAAACTTTGTTCTTAGAATCTTGAGACAAAGTCTCTTATCAAAGAAAAGATAATCTTCAGAGCGCAAAGTTAACCTAAGAAGAGCCTTAGCGCTCCTAATATAAAAAGAGCCTTAGCGCTCCTAATTTAAAAGTGCCTTAGTGCTCTTCATATAGTTCAAAGCGCTGCAGTGCCATAGTGCTTCAAACACAGCACACTACGCTCATTGGCTAGCGCTAAGCTCGCCACGTGCTCCTTACGTGTGCGCTGCATTATTAAAAGCGCTTTGCGCTCATTATATGGCACCAGCGCCAAACTGTTAGTTATGTATATGCCCCAGAGGCCATTGTTGTACATATGATGTATATTATAATGGATGCTTGGTTATATATAGAGAAGACTTTCTTGCTCGTCATGATAGTATGCTATTTGGTTTCACTTTATCTTAACATGTTGACTTGTATTGGTTTACTGTTTTACTCTCACATGTTGATAAAGCCCTTAGGATCTGTACTCGACTACTGGGACTATGATGAGATCATACCAGTGGGGCCGCGGTAGTCGATGAGTACATCCTATAACTGTTCCTAGTCGAGGGTATATCGAGACAGGGCATCGATACACCAGAGTAGACTAGCGTATACGCATCTTGACCCATATGATGGGCGATGGATGATGCCATATCCATCGGTGTTAGACATCAGAGATGGTGTACGAGTGCTCAGTGGAGACTGGGTACACTGGACGGACTCGCCGAGAACTCCCAGATGGTGATATACCACACGTCAGATGGCAGTTCTCCGGTGACACTGGTACAGGGTAGTCTGTAGACCCGAGATCGTCATAGAGTCTTGTGTGATTCCCACTGTGCTTTGATTTCCACCTTACCACGTCCAAGAGGGCGTGCAAAACGGTGGCTTTTGGGTACAGTCCCGAATCATATGGAGGCAATGAGCGATAGGAGGGGATTCGTCTCTCCCGGTATAGGGAGTTGATGTTGTGCTGTATTCGATTGGCTATAACTGGAAGTCCCTGGCCAGGGCTGATATAGAGATTTACTGGTAAGTGTTACTAGTATTTTCTCGACCCGTTATGAGCCACACATCGACACGACTTATCGGTTACTGGGGTCTGACGTATACCACCCCTAGACTTGATATGCGACATATCAGACGAACAGACCGGACTGTACGGGAGTGTTACTGGTTGGATTCACAGAAGAACGCACAGGCTAGCTTGTTGATCTTCTGATCGCTCAATACCTGGGTGGCTGTTACGTTTAGCTGACCGCTTGCAGCTTGTGGGTGTTTGATATGATCATCACCTGCTACCGGCGTATTGACGATTCTTTAGAGTCCTACACAGAGGTTTCTTGGCTCAGGCGAAACGGAGTAGAGGCACATATGTGATATGTGCAGGACCGAGAATAATGCGATATGGGATACCGTATTATTATCTCGGTATATTAAGATATGAACCGGGTCATCGGATCAAGTGTTGATTCGATGAATCGGTACATGATATATTAGTCGGTAATATTCGATATAGCTGGATCGTCGGATCAAGTGTTGATTCGATGATTTAATGTATAATAATATATATGATATATTATTACATTATCTAATATTGGCTCGCTTTATTATTTCATTTTCTCACTGGATGATACATTGATATATATGCGATATATGTTAATTGTATTATTTTCTTTTGTTGCAAATATATAATATATATATGATATATATTATTGTGACATGATATGATTAATTGTTAAACATGTTTAAGGATGATTAATTGAGGTTAGGGTTTGATTAGGGTTGGATACTTCATGCACCTTCTAGAAGCTTTATTCTTTTGTCATTCTTAGGATATTTTAGGATGACACATTCTTAACCCAACCAAACCCTAACTCTAGTTATTTCTCTACTAAATCCTAGCCACTCATCCTTGACCATGGTTTATAATCAATCATATAGCTTTCATTCTATTCATCACAAAAGGTTTTAATCTTATTATTGATTTTCCATTATCATCTTCTTCTCTCTTGAAAAGCTTGCTAGAAAATCCTTAAGTGATGAATAAATATGAGAAAATGATATAAAAAGAAAGCAAAATTACTACTCTCTCATCCTCATCTCATCTAGCCCATGGGATTAGTGTGTTCATCTCTTTTGAGTGAGAAAGCTTGAGTCTTTGCAACTTCGAGGTAGATCATCGGAGATTTGGAATACTTCGAGCTAGCATGGATCGTTCGAGTCGTGGAGCCTCTCATGAGTCCGGGAGATCGTGGATCACGGCAAAGGGACTTCTACTCGGAGCTTGTGAAGTGAAGGAGCGGACTACAAAGGTTGTAATCCCTCACACTTAGATAAAAGTTATCATCTTGCATGTTAAACCCTAATAATCTAGCAAAGATCCCGGCTTTGGGTTGTTCGGCACGTCTAAATTTTTATCTGGGCATGTTTGATGCCTTATGAACCTTCACAAGAGTGCCTAGGAACCCTACACAAACGTCTCAACGCTTCAACTATAGCGTATCAGTGCTCTACATCTAGCGCAAAGCGCTAAGCGCATCAGCGCTCTTCATTTAGCGCTAAGCGCATTAGCGCTTCATATCTGGCGCAAAGCGCTAAGCGCATTAGCGCTTTAACCATAGCGCACTGTGCTCATCGACTGGCGCTAGTGCCAAGTGCGCCATATGCTTTTATATACGCTTGGACAGAACATAAACTGTTCTTTGAATAAGCCTGGAGCTATGATGAATGTCCAGCATTCAATAAAAGACAAAACATTGTCAGAATGTAAGTCAATGCTCAGCACTATTAAAAGGGCCAAGCCCAAATAAAGGCTCAACAGCCCAAGACAAATGTTAAACATTTTAACTCGATTAGACTTAGCCCAACTTAGCCATAAGTCCTCAAATTCATATTCAACTGAGCCCGTGTGCTCATAATCTAATCGATTGATCTTAGTCCCAAATTGGACTACAGATTTCCCAATCAATTTTGGTTCAAGGGTACATCTCTGAACCCCTCTGATATATGTCATTGTAATCCTTCAACGTCTTCAGAGAGGTGACGGGTCCCGACAACCATATATTTCATAGACTATGAAGTCTTTAAACTACGGACTGTGGGGTCCTTAAGCCCATAGACTATGATGTCCTTAACCTCGGACTCTGGGGTCCTTTAAAACCCATGGACTATGATGTCCTTAACCTCGAACTGTGGGGTCCTTTAAAACCCATGGACTATGATGTCCTTAACCTTGGACCAAGATGTCCTTAAACTAACATTGGACCATAATATCCTTAAACTAATTATCAACCGCAATGTCCCTAAACTAAACAATAGAGCCCAAATGCTCTTTTGTTGGATCTAAACGATCCCGTTAAGTTGATCTTAGTCTAAAAATTAGACTAACGTATCCTTAACAAACATTTAAGTTGATCTTAGTATCAAATGAGACTAACGTATCCTTAAACTCAACCCCCAAACCCAAATCTAAGAAAATATGGATTTGGACTAATCCACGCCCTACGGGCGACAACATACATTAATCTCCGTATACAATCCACGGGCAACCAAAAACAAAACAAACACCCACGACACGAAATGACCATCTGGAGAAGAAGAAAGTAGTTACCGTGATACGGTAGCGTAATTAACTGCAGGGGCTTGCGCCTGCAGGGAAGAGCGTCCCCACAATCAAAAACCACTCAAATGAGGGGGAATCTGATGAAGTCTGCTATATCGGCCGCATCCGTTTAAACCTTCGATATATGGTGTCATAAATTAACTTGGCATCTTTGGAGAGGTGGACGGATAGCACCAATTAGCATCTGCCCCGAAATTCAAGCGAGACGGACCTGCGCGGTCGCGTTTCCGTGTTTCGGTGGGGAACAGGAAGTGGTTGCAATAAACCAGCTACTTTTTGATGTTCATCCTTGACCTGCTGACACACCAAGTACTTCGATACATAGAGAGCAATTTCTGTTTTCATGCTTTCCCACCAGAAGTATTCTCGTAGATCTCGGTACATCTTTGTGCCTTCCGAATGTATGAAATGTGCGGAACTATGAGCCTCTTTCATGACTTCTTCACGAACATCTCCTTTAGGCACACACAGACGACTCCCATATCGTAACGAACGATCTTCATGAATTAACAAGTCCGTTCGAAGTCCGCTTCTACTTGTTCTCGAAACTTCTGCAACCTTGGATCGTGCGACTGCGCTGCTTTAATATTATCAATCAAGGATGATTGTACTTGCAATTGCATCAACTGTCCCGAAGAATGCGGTAATACAATCTCCAACTCGAACATCTGAAGATCAGCTATAATCTCCTTCTGTGCTGTCAACATCCGTATTGCTGACAACCGACTTAGAGCATCTGGCACTACATTAACTTTTCCCGGATGTTATTTTAGATCAAGATCATAGTCAGTCATCAGCTCTAACCATCTACGCTGCCTCATGTTGAGCTCTTTCTGTATGAACACATAGTTTAGGCTCTTGTGATCTTCATGAGCTCTTTCTCCAAATCTTCAAAGCAAAAATCACTTCTGCCAGCTCCAAATTATGAGTTGGGTAGTTCTTTTCATGAGTCTTCAATTGTCTCGACGCATAAGATATAACCTTCCCATGCTGCATTAGAACACATCCCAACCCTTTCTCAGATGTGTCGCTATGAATAACCAATCCTCCGGAACTGTCTGGCACTGTCAAGATAAGAGCGGTGGTCAATATTTTCAGGATCAACGGCAATTCCATCTCCGGATACAACATGACCCAAGAACTTCACTGCTTCGGGCCAAAACTCGCACTTGCTCATCTTAGCATATAACTTTTCTTGTCTCAACGTTTGCAGTGCGATCCTCAAGTGTTCTTCATGCTCTTCTTTGCTCCTCGGATAGACCAGAATATCATCAATGAATACCACACAAACTGATCTAGAAATGGTGAAAAGATCCGGTTCATCAAGTCCATAAATATCACTGATGCGTTAGTAACTCCACATGGCGCATCACTAAATACTCGTAATGCCCATATCGAGTTCGGAACGTTATCTTGTAAATGTCTTCTTCGTTTACCCGAACTTGATAATACCCTGATCGTAAATCCAATTTTGAGAATACTCTCACGCCACTGAGTTAATCGAATAGTTCGTTGATGCGAGGGATTAGGTACCTATTCTCAATAGTCACTCGATTTAAATCTCAATAGTCAATGCAAATCTTCCGCGTGCCGTCTTTCTTCTTGACTAAAGAACTAGAGCTTCCTATGGTGAACCATTGCTGCGAATCCAACCCTTCTCTAGTAATTCAAAAACTTGTCTCTTTACCTCTTCCAGTTCTACCGGTGCCATCGGATAATAAGCCTTCGAAATTGGAGCTGCTACAGGAATAAGATCAATCGTGAACTCCACATCTAGTTTAGACGATACACCTGAAATTTCCTTGAATACCTCCATGAATTCCCGAACAACTATCGGTACTTCATCTGCAATCTGTTCGCAAACCTCACCTTTCGGCACACACACAAACAGCTCCCTTCATCATGAATTTACAAGTCTGTTCTAAGACTTGTGGGTTATCATCCAACCACATTTCCACTGCACTACTCTGATAAACTGAGGCGGGTTCGTCAGAATTTCTTCAATCAAATATCTTACATTTGATCGGCCTTGAAGCAGTCTATACTAGCTCCCGCTGGGGTTAATCTCGAACTACTGCAATCATCATATATTCTCCTATGTTTCTCCTTGTTCTTTGAAATGCAAACTGACTGTTCACTACGGGACAAAAGGAAAGATATAACGCGGTTGTTGGATTCAAGTTTATGATAAGGCATAAATTCGTAAGCAATGAAACCGAGAGAAACAAAGTAGTACTATGAACATAAGTCAAGAAAATGAATCGAAATTGGACTCCAGGTTACCAAAATAGAGTACCGCATTATAACCATGCCACAGTATATAGTTACAATCACATAAATCCATTCAAGTCTCCCAAATCCTACTATCAGAATCGAATGAATAAGAAGGGAGAAACAATAAGGAATCAGGAGGATTCCAAGTTGAGATGCAAAATCATTTGCATATCGCCAAGATAAAAGAGTCAAGGGAAAGATAAGATTCAAGAATTTGAATGACAAGACAATAATGTGGCAGGACATGTTCCTAATATTCTGGGTCTTAAGGACAATGTATTGGGTATCATACCCAACTACAAATTGAACCAAGCCCAGCTAACCTAAAACATATGGCTTTGATACCAAACAAACCCTGTCATGCCCCGCTTCCCAAAATACGTAAACACGGCACGTGACAGGGCCAACCATGCTACCTGTGGTTAGGAATCATCCCTCCACAGTCACATTACGGCTATCAAGTGGATATCAAGAACAGTAAAACATAAAATCTAGCTAGTACATGTCCATTTGCCACAATATATAAAATCAAGAAAATGCATAACGCGGAAACGAATCATGCTCTAATAAACAACATTTGAAACATGTCCCAATATGGGCTCACATCAACGAAATAAAACTGCAGAAATAAACTAAACTAAACATCTCTAAATACACGTTCAACTCCTCATTGCTCGGCTTAATTGCTAAAATACTCTTGATCAGCCTGCGATAAAGGTATAGGAACTGGGCCATGCAAAACCCAGACGTCGGTGCGTCGTAAATATCAAAGAAACAGTAATAACCAGGATATGATGATATAATTAAACATGAATATAAATAATAACACAGATATAAATAGTGAGCTGTATGTATGTGATGTATATCCTAAAGTCTATGTTTCTAGGTTATCTATTCTACAAGTCTTTGAAATCAATTTAACGGAATCGTCGATGTGACTCAATAGTATCCCGTGCGTGCCCAGGACCACGGTCAAGATTCTCGGGCTGAATCTGAGACGTGCCGCTGGGCAGTAAACAGGTAACATGTACAGATGAATGATGTCAGCAGCATCATTCCGGGGCTGGCCGAGCCCGTAAAAACTGATCGGTATAAATATCGAACTGTTGAGTTACAAGTCAGGTTTCATTATTGATTTCTCCTTACCCTCAAGGTTATGTGTTCAAGGCAGGTATTACTGATATAAATCTAATGCCAGCACATGATCAAGCAGGTACAGGCTTTGTCTATGCAGACAACAAATTACGTCCGTCGGGATAACACGTCAGGATTGTTGGCATTAGCAATAAGTTCCAAGTAACAAGTTAGATAGTGTGTCTTAAACATGTCATGTGATGTATATTAACCAAATAGATATCCCATATGAAACTGTAATCAATATCGGAACACGCTAAACAAAATTGATACCAGGATGCATATGTATCTATCTGTAATAACCATTATACGTCCATGACTATGTATGATGCAAACTAGATAACATTTTGTACTAATGTAGTAGTATAATGATATTCCGGCATGCAACTAAATATGCGATTATCAGTACGGATACGAACGGATAACGTAACACTGTAAATCGGTAATAGTTGCTAAATAATAAAACGCATGTACTATTTTTATTCATATAGATATTGATATAATATAACATAGCATGTTGCTAGTTAAACTTGCCTAATCGGATCTCACGTCGAGATATGGATGCTACGTTCAATGTCGGATTAACGTCGCGATGCAAACTTATACGCATGCAGGACTAGACCTAGCTGATAAGTGAAGTGACGTGGTGACTAGGCTGGACGACAACGGTAATTGGGTCGTCTGGATCGTCGACGACGCATGTGACTCCAGCGAAATGATAGGAATAATAAGAAAGAAAGAAAGGAAGGAAGAAGAAGAAGAATGGAGGCTGCTCGGTTCTGGGTTCTGGGGTGGTGAGAGCAGAAGCGAGGTGACGGCGGCGATGGGCTGCCATCGGCGGCGAGGGCAGTGGGGGTTTCTTGAGTTGGTGTAGGGTTCTTCCAGCCTAAGGTTGAAGGTGGTGGTGGTTTGTGGTGCCGGGGAATGGAGAGAAAGGTGAGGAGATGAAAAGGGTGACGACGGCGAGTCTCCGGCGATGGGTAACGGCGAGGTTGGGATTTCTGTGGTCGGCGTCAAGGCTATGCAGGGATGTCGTGGTCAAGGGGTGGAAGGTGCTCGGGTATGGAGAGAGGAGGTGGAAGCTGAGTTGGTATAGTGATGAGGGTGACGGGGTGGTGGTGACAAAGATGGGGAGGTCGGCGGCAAGGTGAGAGGCTAGGGTTTAGGTTAACTCGTCGTGAGAGGGAGAAGAAAGAGAGGGGAGAGAGAGAGAGAGGTGTGTGTGTGTAGGGTGTTTTTCGTCACCACATTGAGATGGGAATACGTGTTGGAGATAGTGCCCTCAAAGTCAATTATTGGACCACAGGCACGTGATTGCAATGATTGAGGGAGGACCTGTCCCAGTAGGACAGTCTTACTCGAGATGATAGTATGCTATCTGGTTTATCTTTATCATCGTGTACTGCTTTAGGTGACCTTACGAGTCGCTATTGCACGTTGATAGAGCCCCTAGAATTCATGCTTGACTACCAGCAGTATGAGGGCGATCATATACGTGAGAGCTGGAGTCTATAAGCACATCCTTAAAAGGTCCCTAGTCGTGGGAGTTTCGAGACAGGGCATCGATACTCCAAAGTAGACTAGTGTATACAGTCGAGACCCCGACGAGGGGCGGTGGCCGGTCTCACAAGCCACTGGTGTCAGTTAGTTCACCTAAGATGTATACAGGTGCTCATTGGGTTATGAGTACACCGGACAGGACTCGCCGGGAACCTACTAGTTGGTATTATACCTGACGTCAGATAGCAGTTCCCTGGTGACATGTGTACAGGTTAGTTCATCGACCTGAGATCGTCATTTGTCTCGTGTGAGTTCCCACTGTGCTTTGATTACTACCCTACCACGGCTCAAAGGAGTCGTGCAAACAGGTTTTAGTTGGGTACAGTCCCGAGCCACATGGAGGCAGTGAGCGGATCTGCAGGGGTTCATCTCTCCCGGTATTGGGGGTGAGGTCGCGCTGTGTCTAGGAGAGCCAATACATGAAAAGTCCTTGGCCAAGGCAGGAGATTTGCTGGTAGGTATTCCAATAGTATCTCAGGGTGTTCTGGGCTACACTCCGACATGACTTGTACCGCTATTGGGGGTCTGACTTTTACCAACCCCCTAGGCCCGCCATGCGATGCTCATAGACGAACGGACCGGACTGTACGGATATTGTCACTGACAGGCTCAGTAGGGTGTCAGGATGAGTTCGCTCATCGACGTCCCTTTTGGTCAATAGCTGGTGGCCCGTTACGTATGGCTAATACCTCTGACGTGCTAGTGGTTAAATCCACAGCCATAGTATTGACGAGTCTTCAGAGTCCACCACACTCAGTTACTCAGGTTTCGGGCGAAACGCTGTAGAGGCCGTATAGAGATATGGCAGGGTTCGATCAGATACGTGCGGTATTGCACGGATCGTGATCGGACGGTTTTTACTAGCCGGCTTTGGTTTAGGCCGGATCCTAGTATTAGACAGTGTAGATTTTGTCTCTTTGCATTTGTATTCAATGGGAATACAAATGCGGGCATGTATTTGCAGTAGCGGGGTTTTCCTGTAATTTATTACGGGATCAGTTTTCTGAAGTTGCCAGTTTGCATTCTGTTCCGGTCGGTTTTCCTTTGTTCCTTCACGGCCGGACTTTATCGTTGGAGGGTGTTATTTGCAGTTTGCAAATAACATTTTGTGGAGGGGGTTCTTTGTGATTGTGGCTTCCTCATGATGAGATTCCTTTTGCATCATATGTCTTGCTTTAAATGGGAAAGGATTTGGATGAGAGTTGATTTGGTTTGGATTAGAAATGGAGGTGACCTTTTTCCATCATGATCTTCACACATTATCTTCATATATTTGTTAATGCCATTTTTCTCTCTCCCATTATTCATTCTTCAAAAGAGGCCGGCCATAATTTTTGGATGAGGGTATGAGGTTTTCTTTTGGTGGGGAAATTTTATCACTCTCATTTTGATAGCCACCAAATTCCATAGCTCTTTTCTCTAGTATATTTCTCTACCTCCAAATCAATGGCAACTACACTAAACCCCAAAGAGACATGGTTTCTACACTAGCCTACAGCAGATCTTGGACGCGTCAGCTAACCAACTTCACGCCGAATTGCCTCGGTCCAGAGGTGGGAGCCCGTAAAAGACTTTGGCGTTGTGGTGCCCGTTTCGACGAGGAGGTGACGGACGAAGTATCCGCGGGAGATCGGAGTGGAGACGAAGACTGAAGGACATGGATCGCTTGGTATAGCTTCTCTACTCTTTTCTTGTTTGCTAGTAGCTAGGTTAATGGCCCGATCCAGCGTAAAAGTGCGCGGTGGTGCCGGTTTGCTAGTTTGCAAAGTTTTTGTTTTCGCGTTTCCGGCGTCCGATCGACGGCCGGGACGCCGCCGCGGACTTACATTGGTATCAGAGCCACACCATTAACTTAGCCTAGCATGGTCTAGTGTGTTTACATCCTCGATCGAACAAAAATCCCGAAAACCCGATTTCAAGTGTATCAGTTTCTGTCGAATTTTTTTTTTAGCTCCAAAAATTTTTCAGGTTGTTGCAGAATACTATACATGGAAATCTAAGTACTCTGTGAAAATTTGGTCGCGAGATCTCACCATATCACCGCGGAACCGCGGCCAAACCCATGCTTGGGCCGCGGTTCCGCCGCGCTTTTAACTGTTCAGCATGCCAAATTTTTCCAGAGGGCTTTAGACTTGGAAATAGGGATTTTGGGATATTATTTTTGGGCCCAGATTTTCTGTAAGTGCTACAGTAGTACTTGGGGCCCACTTCGATAAATTTGTTCGATCGAAAAGTTTAAACATGCTAGTTCACAGTATTTACTTTATATCTGCGACCGTGAATGTCACTTGATCGGTAAATCCTGTCTAACTGTTATAGCCCGGTTAGACGGATTTGCAAACGTGACATTCACGTTGATGTTCTGTGTTGTGCTGTGTTGTTGCGGATCGGTCGTGGGGATAGCCTGGTTGCAATGATAGTACAGTTTTGTTTTATATGTACATTTGATATTGCAGGGCGAGCGTCCGACATGTGGAATGCCGTCACTGCCTGTTTGTATTATTCTTTTGGGGCACGACCGGGTCGAGGTCGATGTACCCGTTGTATGTATATTTTACTTTCTGTACTAGGATTGCCCCGCGGAGGGGTGCACGGATAGCCGGGTTCTAGAGGGCAACAAGCCCGCATCTCATGGCGTTGAGACGGAGGGGGCTTTACTCTAGAATTGGCGGACTATTCGCCGCACTCGTAGGGGGTATAGGATTGACCCAGGAGGGGTGCCCAAGTTACCGGATTCCGTGAAGTGCTGGGTGGTCCATTCACGTTGCTGAAGGGGGCTGTCTCGCTTCAGGTTTTGGCGGGTAACTTGCCGCACCCGTAGGGGTCTAGGTTTTCATTGCACGGGCTATCCACACGACCAAGGGAACGTCGGGTTTCAGTAGCGGCTCTGTGAAACCCGGGGATCCCAGATATCTGTATTGTTCTGTGATGCTGGTTACATTTCTGTGATGCTGCTTTTTATCACTCCTTGAGCGAAAATTATATATTATATATATACTAGTAGATGTTGTATATGTTTTGCATCCGCGCTAGTCCAGTCCCCGCTCTGTCGTTAGTTAGCTAATCTAACGGGTGATGACGGGACCCAGTGGCGAATGCGGATGGCATATACGTACGTCATTATTTTCGTTCTTTATTGGTGTGATCAATTGATGGGACTGCGTTGATTCGGATCAATGCAAGATAAGCAAACCTATTCTGATGTTGTTGGAACATTTTTCTAAAAGCTGTTATTGCAAGGGCGTTCTCTTTTGTTTTGCATCGTGGTATTCAGTTGGAATATCCTGCTCCTCGGTCGACGAGGCAAGGGCCGAGATCCCTTCACCGGGAGTGACCCCTTGGACAAAAGTGTGCGTCAGGGCAATAAATTCACTATAGCCAATTACTTTTGCTTTGCATCGTGGTATTCAGTTGGAATATCCTGCACCCCATCCTACGGGGAAAGAGCCGAGATCCCTTCACCGGGAGTGACCTCTTTAGCAAAGGTTTTCGTCACTATATTTTTAAAAGCTATCTGTTCCTTCAAAGATATCAAGTTCATTACGTTAAAGGTTTTCGCCAGAAACCATTCGTAGCCCTCCGTCGTTTCATATAGATAGTCAATAGTATTCAAGCTGTGTTTGTTGGCCATAGTCAAGGCACAGTGTTTGGTAGCTATTGGGTGTTCATATGCTGCATAGATAGATGCGTTGGTTTGGGACAGTCGTATAGCCTTGTTGGCCCTAGTCAAGGGCTTGTACGGGTGAGTTCAAATCAACCTGGACAATGACGGGTAGAACTTGACATGTAACTTATGATTTGTTGGCCTTAGTCAAGGTCATAAGAGCATGGGGCAAAAAGTCCACATCGGGAGTTTCTAAAGAAACTGAAACTTGCCAGATATGCGTATACCTTCTGGAGTGTGATAACGTGAGCGGATTCCGTCACGTTATCATGCGATGATAGTTGGATCCCGATTCCCACTGATGAGTTGGTTTACTCCTCGGGTGATCCCGGCTAATTCTTCTTTCAGGTTTGGGGAAGAATTTGACGTTACAGTGGGAGGTTTCCAGATTAGATAAAGTGATAACCATTCTAATCTAGGTTAGAGTGCACGCTGAGTGTTTCTTTTCTCTCTCTCTTTGGCAGCGACCATTGACCCGACCCTAGACTATGACTCAGTGACCAAGTTGACCGAACCTTCTTAACACTGGCTTTTGGATTGTCAGAGTTGAAAACCTCATTGCCACTCCTACTTTTACCCTTTTCTCCAGGACACCCTGTATTACTACGAACGTCCACTTCCATTGGACAAAACCATCGTATGGTTATATACGAACTCGAAGGAATTCGAGGATGGTTTCTGGTTCTGGAGAAAACGAATAGGATTATTCAGTTTTCTTTTCCTTTTACCTTCTCTCAGGTTGCGAGTACTCCTTGGCTTAGGAGATAGTACACCTATTACGCAAATTGGATAGTCTTCTTCCAAACCGAAGGCTGGTGCCGAACGGTGGGGAATGAAGAAAACCAATTAGCATAACGATGGTGTACAGAAGGTATTATGTAAAGACAAAGTAAGGGATTAGTAAGAGGGCAAAGTAACTTGCGACTGCTATTCATGATCAAACTAAGTATTTCTTCACCAATCCTAAATCACCTTTGTATTTCTCCAGGACACTCCGTATCACTACGAAGATCCCAAGTTTATTGGATACTCCATCGTATGGTTATATACGAACTCGAAAGGAACTTGTTCCAGTTCGGGGATGGATCCTGGTTCAGGAGAAATAGGAATAAGGTTTATTCGGTTGTCTTTTATCTTCACCTTCTCTCGCATTGCGAGTGCTCTTAAGATTAGGACAGTACACCCATTATGCTTATTGGATAGTCTTCTTCCAAACCATAGGCTGGTGCCGAACGGTAGGGAAGGAAGAAAACCAATTAGCCTAAAGGGGTGTACAGAAGGTAATGACTAAAGACATATAAAGGGATTTGGAGAGATGGCAAAGAATTATACGGTTATAGTTGTGAATCTGGATAATGGAAGAGGCATTGCTAGGAATACCGGGATACCCCATCGAAACATTTCAATGTTTCAGTATCACTGTATACTATTAAAAGAAAACTGATTTCCCAATTAGACACTTGCTCCAGGGTATGTATTTACCAGGTATGATTCTCACATCTGTATGGTTTTACAGATGATGAGTGGGAGTAAGTTATTGGGAATTAGGTGATCATCCTCATTATATCGGGATTCGTTGCAATTGGTGATATTTAAGGAAGTCACCTGGGTTGTTTGCCGGACGGCAAATATTTGGTTTTGAATATCCGTTGTTATGCACCAATTTCAAATTGATATATCTGTACGTCTATTTTTATAGAGTGAGATATACCTTTTTGAAATTATATCTATGACATTTACCTATATCAGTGGATGGTTAGGTAAGGAGCATTGAACAACGGTGTAATTCTTCTTAACCATAAGTACAGTTTTCAACCTATGACACACAGGTAATGAGTTATTAGAATCAAGGGACTTATACAGAGTATTGTATATTGTCATGTATCCATTAGGACAGAGGGATTGGTCCTCGTACTATATTCTGTTTACTTATGACTTCTCTAGTTCTTAGACATGTGTTTCGTAGAAATGCAAGGTCTAAGTTTTGAGGAGTTATAGGTATAAGAATAAAGTAGAGAACCAGATATTGAAAGTATCGGGATTCTTCAAGGTGATCGAAGATGTAGATACTTGTGAATGGTATTCAGTTGATAGTAATGATTAAGAGAACTGGTTTCTCTTTTAGGTTACTCATAATTGGAAGTATTCCTAAGTTGAGTAACGCCGATCGGCCTCTCTTCCATTTACTTGACATGCACTAGAGACAGCTGCATGATTTGAATCTGGTTCAATTAAATCAGTGCCTCTGTTTCTATATTGGATATAGAACAGTTCATACCTTTACATTGTTAAGGTACGGGGAGTTGTCCGGCTTATGCTTAAAACCAGACACTGGACAACTCAAGGCACGTTTCTGTAATGGATGTTTGTGGGTTGACCCAGGCTATGACGAGGGTTGACTTTCTACCATCTGGAAGATCAATAGTGATATTGTTCTTGACTCGCCACAGTTTTAACAAAAAAAAGGATTTTTTCAGAAAACAGTAGTGGGAGTATGGTAGAACTGGAAGTGATTCCAGAACCGCAAACGATTACTGAAGATTTAATAAGAACCTAAAGATTCAATCTGGTTTGACATTCCATTGGCCACTCCGCAGACATGGTGGGCAACCTCAGGCACCTGAGAGGTACTTCGGTATGCTTAAGGACGGTGGCAGGGAGGTTCTTGTTTACCCAGACTTGCTATTGCTGTTGTTCCAGACTGTGAGACCCGGCAGGAGAATGAATATAGCTTCGTTCTAAACTAGCTTTAGAAGTGCACGTATATATGACTCTGCCAGAGGGTTGTCGTAGTTAGTGGGAGCAGCAGAAGCGTTGGTGGACATCAGGCTTATGTCTATTTATAGACTAAAGCAGATATAGCGAAGATAGATCATCTGTTTCTGATATGGCAGTCATAGGTTTGACTTCATCAGAATAAGGGATGGATCTGTTAAGAATGTAGTAGGGTGTGATGTCCTGGTATTTGATGACATACACAGAGTAGGAAGTGATATTCCTATACTACGGTCGGTTATACATTGGTTGTCATACAATAGTTTCTCCACACAGAACTTGGATATTATATCAGACATTCTGGTTACTAGATCTATGGTTTTAGATCTAGATTTGGGTAGTTTCCCAATCTGGGTACTTAGACAGCATTCTATGAGTATTTAGAATGGACGACTCC
This sequence comes from Agapanthus africanus, assembly GCA_030015575.1. Classification (NCBI taxonomy): domain Eukaryota; kingdom Viridiplantae; phylum Streptophyta; class Magnoliopsida; order Asparagales; family Amaryllidaceae; genus Agapanthus; species Agapanthus africanus. The sequence continues at coordinate 88,373,520 of JASDDO010000026.1, read as the reverse complement.
TGGCACGGTAGTGTACCTGCAGGTGATGGAGTCACCCTCTCTAAAGGTGTCTTACAGACTAAAGTAGAGAGGGATGTGCATGATTGGCAGATCACTTGCTTAGGCAATTGAGTCAATCATGAGATATCAAGTACCACACCAGATGTTGTTCTTGCAGAAGATGCAATAAGTTGATGTTAATCCAATCCTGGAGAAACAGTCGGAAGCAGTTTTAGAACATAAGTGGATGTTCTAGGGATATGATAACGACGGCCTCCTTTAGGAGACGGTTATCATTCCAGGCTTCCAGGGTGACCTGGACGGCAGAGTGGCCGTCTGAGTTATAGTTTTCCCTCTGACGAGGGGCGGTATTTTGGACAGTTGGTCCAGGTGGATACTGAGGGAAGGCATGGCGCAGGACACTGATTAAGTTCAGTTGTTGATACAGTCTAAGAAGTTTGGATTTGGAGTTCATTTATGAGCTAGGTCCCATCAGACATCCAGACATTCTAAGACAGGTATTGCTCATTTCGGGAGATGGCTTTCTCCGCGAACATGGGATATAGAGAGACATAGAAAGAAACACCACAGCGGATCCACTCACTGAGGCTATTCCTCGAATGCAATAGTTTCGCAAACGAGCTTTGTGAGACTGACTAGTAGAGGAGTTGGGTGTTTGGTATCACACGGGCTGTGAGTATGGGACATCGCAATAATTAGCCTTGAGTGCAAGTGGGAGATTGTTGGAGATAGTGCCCTCAGAGTCAATTATTGGATCACAGGCACGTGATTGCAATGATTGAGGGAGGACCTGTCCCAGTAGGACAGTCTTACTCGAGATGATAGTATGCTATCTGGTTTATCTTTATCATCGTGTACTGCTTTAGGTGACCTTACAAGTCGCTATTGCACGTTGAGAGAGCCCCTAGGATTCATGCTTGACTACCAGCAGTATGAGGGCGATCATATACGTAAGAGCTGGAGTCTATAAGCACATCCTTAAAAGGTCCCTAGTCGTGGGAGTTTCAAGATAGGGCATCGATACTCCAGAGTAGACTAGTGTATACAGTCGAGACCCCGATGAGGGGCGGTGGCCGGTCTCACAAGCCACTGGTGTCAGTTAGTTCACCTAAGATGTATACAGGTGCTCATTGGGTTATGAGTACACCGGACAGGACTCTCCGGGAACCTGCTAGTTGGTATTATACCTGACGTCAGATAGCAGTTCCCTGGTGACATGTGTACAGGTTAGTTCATCGACCTGAGATCTTCATTTGTCTCGTGTGAGTTCCCACTGTGCTTTGATTACTATCCTACCTCGGCTCAAAGGAGTCGTGCAAACAGGTTTTAGTTGGGTACAGTCCCGAGCCACATGGAGGCAGTGAGCGGATCTGCAGGGGTTCGTCTCTCCCGGTATTGGGGGTGAGGTCGCGCTGTGTTTAGGAGAGCCAGTACATGAAAAGTCCTTAGCCAAGGCAGGAGATTTGCTGGTAGGTATTCCAGTAGTATCTCAGGGAGTTCTGGGCTACACTCCGACACGACTTGTACCGCTATTAGGGGTCTGACTTTTACCAACCCCCTAGGCCCGCCATGCGATGCTCATAGACGAACGGACCGGACTGTACGAATATTGTCACTGACAGGCTCAGTAGGGTGTCAGGATGAGTTCGCTCATCGATGTCCCTTTTGGTCAATAGCTGGTGGCCCGTCACGTATGGCTAATACCTCTGACGTGCTAGTGGTTAAATCCACAGCCATAGTATTGACGAGTCTTTAGAGTCCACCACACTCAGTTACTCAGGTTTCGGGCGAAACGCTGTAGAGGCCGTATAGAGATATGGCAGGGTTCGATCAGATACGTGCGGTATTGCACGGATCGTGATCGGACGGTTTTTACTAGCCGGCTTTGGTTTAGGCCGGATCCTAGTATTAGACAGTGTAGATTTTGTCTCTTTGCATTTGTATTCAATGGGAATACAAATGCGGGCATGTATTTGTAGTAGCGGGGTTTTCCTGTAATTTATTACGGGATCAGTTTTCTGAAGTTGCCAGTTTGCATTCTGTTCCGGTCGGTTTTCCTTTGTTCCTTCACGGCCGGACTTTATCGTTGGAGGATGTTATTTGCAGTTTGCAAATAACATTTTGTGGAGGGGGTTCTTTGTGATTGTGGCTTCCTCATGATGAGATTCCTTTTGCATCATATGTCTTGCTTTAAATGGGAAAGGATTTGGATGAGAGTTGATTTGGTTTGGATTAGAAATGGAGGTGACCTTTTTCCATCATGATCTTCACACATTATCTTCATATATTTGTTTATGCCATTTTTCTCTCTCCCATTATTCATTCTTCAAAAGAGGCCGGCCACAATTTTTGGATGAGGGTATAAGGTTTTCTTTTGGTGGGGAAATTTTATCACTCTCATTTTGATGGCCACCAAATTCCATAGCTCTTTTCTCTAGTATATTTCTCCACCTCCAAATCAATGGCAACTACACTAAACCCCAAAGAGACATGGTTTCTACACTAGCCTACAGCAGATCTTGGACGCGTCGGCTAGCCAACTTCGCGCCCGAGTTGCTTCGGTCCAGAGGTGGGAGCCCGTAAAAGACTTTGGCGTTGTGGTGCCCGTTTTGACGAAGAGGTGACGGACGAAGTATCCGCGGGAGATCGGAGTGGAGACGAAGACCGAAGGACACGGATCGCTTGGTATAGCTTCTCTACTCTTTTCTTGTTTGCTGGTAGCTAGGTTAATGGCCCGATCCGGCGTAAAAGTGCGCGGTGGTGCCGGTTTGCTAGTTTGCAAAGTTTTTGTTTCTGCGTTTCCGGTGTCGGATCGACGGCCGGGGCGCCGCCGCGGACTTACAATACGCGCGCGCTTGTCAGGCGCATTACAGATTCCCCCTGCCTAGGGTAGGCTGGGGTTTATTGATGTGGGGATCCGAATCTGCAACAGCCGCGGACTAAGCTGCCATTAATTACCCCTCGCCTTTGGAGCGAGAGAATCTCCGATTGACGGGTCAAACAGGTCATGCGAACTCAATGTGCAGTGTTGTATTTTGAAGGGGTTTTGGATGTATCGGGGGCCCCATAGAGTTTTTACGGGGGTCCCGCTACCCGGATAGCGAGCTGGGGGTCAAAGGGGCTAGCAGCTCTCTTACGGGATGCGGGGCAGCGCCCCGTTAGAAATTTTTTCTAACGGGGGAGGTATTTTTAGTATGGCGTATATATAAAATGAGGGGGCGAAATGGCGTCCAAAGGATGCATGAGCGCGGGCGCCTCACGTGCCTAGCACGCGGACGCTGGGCGCGGGCGCCTCAAGTGCCTAGCACTCGGACGCTGGGCATCAGGAAGAAAAGGGAGTTTGTCCCTGTACTGGGAGCTGTGCTCCCGATTTGACTTTTGGAGCTGAACTCCTGACAAAGAGGACAAAGGGGCTTAGCCCCTGCAATAGGAGTTGTACTCCCAAAAAGAAAGATATATTGTTTTATATATCTATATGTATGTATTATAATTTTTTTTAGGAGTTAAACTCCTATGATATTTTTGGAGCTGGTGAAAGGGGACCCCTTTCTTCTCCCTTGAGCCCTAGATCTTCCCCAAAGTGGGGTTTTTGGAGGTGGGACTCCTTCTTCTTCCTCTCGGTTGGCCGGATCTTGGAGAAAAATTGGGGTGAGATTTAAAAATCTCCCCTTTTTGAAATCTGATGGAAGATCCGAGCTCCCCTTTGTGGATTTTGTGGTGAAAAACTATTTATTTTTGGAAAAGAAAGAATTAAACTCTTGATTTAATTATAAAAAAAAGGTTTAGAACCTTGAGAAAGGAGAAGGAGGCACAGACCATATTTTTTTTTTAGAGAGAAAAAGTTGTTTAGATATTATCATCATCTTTGCCTTTATAGGCTACACACTTTACATATAGCCCCTTGGACTTTACAAAATGACATTTTGCCCATCTCATGACTCATGTGCTCATTTCTTTTGCACATAAGCCATGAGCTTTACAAAAATTCGGCTTTATGCCCGTTTATTTTACATTCATGCATGAAAATTACATCAAACTTATTATTACATAATTTTCTTCTTGGCATGGGGGAGGCCGGCCGCTTCATGTTCGGGTTTAATTTGGGCATGGGCCCACTTGGCTTGGGCTTTGGCCCAATTGGTTTGGGGTTGACTTTGACTTTGACTTTGACTCAGTCAACCAGGGTGTAATTTTCGACCTCAACAAAGTGCCCCCCATCAATAAATGCATACCGTATATGTGGGTCGTGTGCATGAAATTGATGGATCTTCTTTCACGTGGAGGCGACTTGATTTGGTTCCCGCTTTTTGGGAAGATGGAACTGCCCTTTTTACGACATGGGCGGTCGATGCTTGACGTGTCTCCAAAACGGAGTGTTAGTGTATGACGTATCCCTGACGCGGAGGGTCTGTTTGACATTTCCCCGGCACGGAGTTTCGCTGGTAGACGTGTCTCCAGTACGGAGTGTCACTGGTTGACTTGTCCCCTGTACGGAGTGTCACTGGTTGACTTGTCCCCGGCACGGAGTGTCGCTGGTTAACCTGATTCCGAGACGGAGCATGATTCCGACAGGGAGGCCCCTGGTCGACTTGTTCCCGATGAGGAGTGTCGCTGGTCGATTTGTCCCCGGCACGGAGTGTCGCTGGCTATTCGACTTGTCCCCGGCACGGAGTGTCGCTGTTCGACTTGTCCCCGGCACGGAGTGTCGCTGGTCGACTTATCCCTGGCATGGAGTGTCGCTGGTCAACTTGTCCCTGGCACAGAGTGTCGCTGGCTGTTCGACTTGTCCCCGGCACGGAGTGATTTGGTTCCCGCTTTGTGGGAAGCTGGCACTACCCTTTTTACAAAATGGACGGTCGACGCTTGACGCTTCTCTGAGACGGAGTGTTTGTGGTAGATGATTCCCCGGCACGGAGTGATTTGGTTCCCTCTTTGTGGGAAGCTGGCACTGCCCTTTTTACGACATGGACGGTCGACGCTTGACGCGTCTCCAAGACGGAGTGTCCGTGGTAAACGTTTCCCCGGCACGGAGTGATTTGGTTCCCGCTTTGTGGGAAGCTGGCATTGCCCTTTTTATGACATGGACAGTCGACGCTTGACGCGTCTCCTAGACGGAGTGTCCGTGGTAAACGTTTCCCCGGCATGGAGTGATTTGGTTCCTGCTTTGTGGGAAGCTGGCACCGCCCTTTTTATGACATGGACAGTCGACGCTTGACGCGTCTCCGAGACGGAGTGTCCGTAGTAGACGTTTTCCCGGCACGGAGTGATTTGTTTCCCGCTTTGTAGGAAGCTGGCACTGCCCTTTTTACGACATGGACGGTCGACGGCACGAAGTGTCGCTGGTTGATTCCGAGTCGAAGTATAATTCCGACAAGGAAGGCAGATACACCGATGCGAAGCATGATTTCGACACGGGGTACACTCTGAAACGAAGCATGATTCCGACGCAGAGATTGTTGATTTGATTTGATTTGGGTTGACATCAGAATCACTACACTGGAATATGGTACCAGAAGCGAATCATCATTTGCCATGAGAGGATTTGGGGATTTTGGTTTTGGTCAGCATCTGCATTGCTGCGCTGGAATAATGCCAGGAGCAACTCATCATTTGCCCCGGGAGCATTTGGGAATTGGTTTTTGGGTCGGCATCTGCATTGCTGCACTGGAATAATGCCAGGAGCAACTCATCATTTGCCTTAGGAGGATTTAGGAATTGGTTTTTGGGTCAACATCTGCATTGCTGCACTGGAATAATATCAGGAGCAACTCATCATTTTCCTTTGCCTATTGGGAAGCGATGGCTTAGGAGACAGGTTTAGATCCCTATCACCTAAGGCTTTTCAATTTTATAGGCCGTAAGGGTCCCATAAAAGCATTTTCTCTCTACGAGTCGAAAGGATCCCGTAGGTGTATATTCTTCTTAGGAGTCGTGAGGACCCCCAAGTGTGTTTTTCCTTTGTGAGTCATAAGGATCCCACGAAGATGATTTCTTATGAGTCGTGAGGATCCCGTAAGTTTTGTTCTCCTCATATATCGTGAGGATACATGAGCGGGTCTTCCCAAATGGAGCATAATTCCAAAGGCGGAGACCGGCCGCTGGACTGGTGATTGCGGTGGGGTATGAGTATGATGAGAATTATTTGAGCCCATGGATTGTATACAGTAGCCAGTTTGGGGACCAACCGTAGGGCTGGGAGAATTTTGGGATTTTGTTGGCGTCTGTATTGCTGCACTGGAATTTGGTACCAGGAGTGTCTCATCATTCGCCGTTGGGAGATTCAGAGATTTGCAATTTTGGTTGGCGTCTGTATCGCTGCACTGGAATATGGTACCAGGAGAGACTCATCATTCGTCGTTTGGAAGGTTTGGATTTTGGTTGGCGTCTGCATCGCTGCACTGGAATATGGTACCATGAGCGACTCATCATTCGCCATTGGGAGTGTTATATATATATATATATATATATATATATATATATATATATATATATATATATATTACCGCGATTGCTCTATCATTTCAGCTTTTCTTATCGCGAAGGTTGCAATTGCCCTATCATTTCGGCTACTTATTTTCATTTTTATTTTACTCGCAGATCTTTGTTGCGAGTTGCCCCACCATTTCGGCTGTTTGTTTTCATTCATATCTTACTCGCTGATTTTTATTGCGAGTTGCCCCACCATTTCGGCTGTTTATTTTTATTTTTATTTTACTCGCTGATTTTTATTGTGAGTTGCCCTATCATTTCGGCTTTTCTTTTTTTTCTTTCCTTTATTTACACATTTTTTTATTTACACACATTTTTTTACATTCCCAGTTTAACGACTCAGGGGTCGTCTGTTCCCAGTTTAACGACGTGGTGGTCGACTGTTCCAAGTTTAACGACGTGGTGGTCATTTAAGAGCAGCAGATTCTCAAAGGGCTTCGGTTTCCATTTGTATGAAATTGGCAGACGCGGCTTGACTGTTTATTAACACGCCTTTAGACAGTTCCATCTCTCCTGCCTTGTATTGCTTTTTGACCCAATCTTTGAAGACGAAGCAGTCCTCAATGGCATGACCTATCACTCTGTGATAGGGGCAATATTTGGGGTCGTCGGTCATATTCGCTTCTTGCGGTCTCTTTGATTCTGGCAGTTTTAGACCGTTTCTTAGGACGTCTTTGAATATTTTACGGACGTTGTCCCTTCTGATGGAATAGATCTTATCCAGCTTCTCTTTCAGTGAAGCTTCTCCTCCCTCTCCGAACACTGGCTTCCGAGGCCGGTTGGCATTAGGCCCGCTCATCCCTTGCTTATTTCGGTAACCAAGGTATTGAAAGATTCAGAATCATCGGAATTTTCGCCTTTGCGATTATCGTCCTTTCAGTTTCTTCAGGACCTATTGTTATTTTGGGAATAAGAGAAGGATTCCTGCTTTGAGCGCTCCAACATCTGAACTTTCCTGGTCAGCTCTTGGAATGTTTTGAGACCCGCGGTGCATAGAAACGGGGCCATCCACTTGTTGAGATTTCCGACGAGGAGACTGACAGATTGATCCTGCTCTATCGGCGGTTCATATTTGACGGAGAGATTGCGCCATCGGGTTATAAAATCCGTGCCGCTTTCATTGTTCTTTGGCTTGGTCCTTATGAGGTCAGTAATGGTGATCTTATCGCTGACACTCATGAATCTTTGTCGGAACAGAGATTCCATTTGGACGAAAGTAGTAACGGAGCCATCCGGTATGCTCGCGTACCTGTCAAAAGCGACATCGGTCAGGCTATTAACGAACTGGCGGAGGAAAAGCGCATCATTGCCCCCAGTATTACCGCATGAGGCTTTAAAATGGGCGATGTGCTGATTCGCATTTCCCGTCCTATCAAATCTTTCGAATTTGGGGATGACATAACCGCTAGGAAATTCTACCAGATCATACTGAGCAGGATATGGTCTCCCACTACTGCTAACATCTTTTTGCGCTTCAGCTTCGGCTACCAAAGTTTTGACTTTGTTGGCAACCAAATCCATGATTTGATCTTGAGTTAGCGGGCTACTGTCATCGGTAGCCAAGACATTTCCCGAGATAGGATGCGACTGACTTTCATGCGGTCCGTCTATCTTTGGATTTGAGGGAATAGGCATCGGCTGCCTCGGGACACCATTTCCGGTTCATGACCAGAGCCCTGCGCTTGATTGGACGGCTGAGAGGTAACTTGAGTCGTGAGCTGCATCACGACATTCGTCAAGTCGTCAATTTTGGAGTAAAGTTTAGTCATCTCCTTGTCTTTACTTCTGAGTTGTTTTCAGAGCTCTTGTAAAAGTTGCTGCTCTGCATTCTTGGGATGGAAGATTGGCTCATCTTCGCTTTCCGAGCCCAACTCCTCATGAACCAAGGGATCTCTCTGCCTATTAGCCTCACTGGGAGGATTTTCATCACCCTCCGGAGGATGCTGGTCATTGAAAGTGGCAGCCACATTCATACCAGATTGGATTTGAGATGTGGTGGCCCCGTACTTGCTCTTGCTGCGCGTGCCCACCATGTAGACAGTGTGGACCACATATCCAGCCATCTCTTTATCTTTGGCGGGGTAACCCTGTTCTTCAAACCTCATGAAGTTCAGCCGAGCAGGAGCCCTAACCTTTTTGTTGGCTCTGTATCTGAGCCTTTTCTGTCTTAGCTTCTTGATTTTGAGGGCTTGGCGGGCATCCGTTATCCAGGAAGCCATTGTGAGACGATTGGCGGGGAGCTTAGAGAAGACACCCATTCGAGCAGTTGTTAGGGGCACCGCCGGAGCTTGCTCGAGACGCCTTTTTGCTTTATTGATGTTGATGTTGATGGCCTTTCCCCCAGCTGGGGCTAAGGAAAGTTGTTCAAACATTGACTTGCGTTTGGGTAATGGTGCCCTCAAGATCACCACATTTGGCCTCCTGCCTTTCGAGACCGGTTTATCCATCACCGGGGCTTAAAGAGCAGAGATGGTATTAGCTGGCATGAACAGGATAGAGCTGAATGGTAGCCGTGGCTCCTCCCACTGTCGTCCGAGTCTGGCCGGAAAGACCGTCCTGGCGTCCATCTTCATCATGTAGGATATGGGAGCTGTGTTGAGAGCTGAGCTTGCCCTTAAAGACATTTTGTTGTGTTCAAAAATTGCAGTCGAAAGTCATTAATCTGCAAATAGAAGCATAATTTCAGTACAGACAATCAATGTATATGTTGATTAAGTTCGCATGGATATTTAACCCGAAATATGGGAGGAGAGAAAATCCCACCGGAGGTTCCAGGATCTGTAGGGTGTTTTTCGTCACCCCATTGAGATGGGAATACGCGCGCTTGTCAGGCGCATTACAGATTCCCCCTGTTTAGGCTAGGCTGGGGTTTATTAATTGTGGGGATCCGAATTTCCGGCAGCAGCAGACTAAGCTGCCGTTAATTAACCCTCGTCTTTGGAGCGAAAGAACCTCCGATTGACGGGTCAAACAGGTCATGCTAACTCAATGTGCAGTGTTGTGTTTTGAAGGGGTTTTGGATGTATCGGGGGCTCCGTAAAGTTTTTACGGAGGTCCTGCTATCCGGATAGCGGGCTGGGGGTCAAGAGGGCTAGCAATCTCCTTGTGGCATGTGGAGCAGTGCCCCATTAGAAATTTTTTCTAACGGGGAAGGTATTTTTAGTGTGGAGTGTATATAAAATGAGGGGGAAATGGTGTCCAAAGGACGCGTGAGCGCCGGCGCCTCATGTGCCTAGCACGCGGACGTCGGGCGTCGGGCACCCCATGTACTGGGCACGCGGGCACCGGGCGTCAGCAGAAAAAGGGACTTTGTCCCTGCACTGGGAGCTGTGCTCCCGATTTGACTTTTGGAGCTGAACTCCTGACAAAGAGGATAAAGGGGCTTAGCTCTGCACTGAGAGTTATACTCCCAAAAATAAAGATTTATTGTTTTATATATCTATATGTATGTATTATATATATATATATATATATATATATATATATATATATATATTAGGAGTTAAACTTCTAAGATATTTTTGGAGTTGTTGAAAGGGGACCCCTTTCTTCTCCCTTGAGCCCTGGATCTTCCCCAAAGTGGGGTTTTTGGAGGTGGGACTCCTTCTTTCTCTCGATTGGCCGGATTTTGGAGAAAAAGGGGGTGAGATTTAAAAATCTCCCATTTTTTAAATCTGATGGAAGAACCGAGCTCCCCTTTGTGGGTTTTGTGGTGAAAAACTATTTATTTTTGGAAAATAAAGAATTAAACTCTTGATTTAATTCAAAAAAGAAGAAGGTTTAGAACCTTGAGGAAAGAGAAGGAGGCACAGACCCTAATTTTTTGAGAGAGAGAAAAAGTTGTTTAGATATTATCATCATCTTTGCCTTTATAGGCTACACACTTACATATATCCCATTGGGCTTTACAAAATAGCATTTTGCTCATCCCATGCCTCATATGCTCATTTCTTTTGCACAGAAGCCATGGGCTTTACAAAAATTCGGCTTTATGCCCGTTTATTTTACATTCATGCATGAAAATTACATCAAACTTATTATTACATAATTTTCTTCTTGGCATGGGGGGGCGGCTTCATGCTTGACTTGGGCATGGGCCCACTTGGCCTGAGCTTGGGCCCAATTGGCTTGGGGTTGACTTTGACTTTGACTTGGTCAATCGGGATGTAATTTTTGATCCTAACAGTGTGTTTTTATAATTAGGTTTATATATATATATATATATATATATATATATATATATATAAAGAAGAGAGAGAGAGAGGATGGAGAGAGAGACGGTGAGCGAGAGGTGAGAGAGAGAATCTGAGTTACTAATATATTAGTTAATTATATATATATATTATAAACTGTTTATATAGTTAGTTTAAGAAATATATTATAATATATATTATAGGATTATACAGCTAATATTAAACTGCTCCAAAAATTATTCGGGTTTCTTCTAAAATTCTAGTTTTAAAATATGGAGAATATACGTTTAAGCCAAAACCATAATACGATGTCCGGTTAATAAAAAATGCATACCCCCAAGTACGGATTTACGTAAATATACGTAGTGATCCAAACGAGTCTGTTTTAACAATTTGGACATGAACGTAATGTATGGATGCAACCATATGATGTGGGGTACGATAACATGCCATGATAGATATTAAAAATATTATTTGGTTATTATTTGTATTATTAAAAGATATGCGGATACCAAAAATATCATATGTGTGTGTATAGAATCTAGATGTGCATTGATCTTCTGTACTAAAAAATATATGAGGTAATTTTGAACCATGATGGGTTTCAAACATGCGGGTTGGATCGGATACTAACCACAGCTGCTAAATGCACTATCCGCAACCCAAAAACAATAATAATCAAGAAATCTGCCGCAAGATTTGAAATACCCTAAGTAAAATATAGTATACATGCACTAGGGTGTTACACCTACCTTGCAATACGAGAAAGAAAGGCAGGCCTCCAAGCTGTCGTATCAAGGGTGCTATGGATGAAAGGCGTGAAGGAGTGAAAGAGCAGAACATGTGCTGCAACAATTGCAAATCCTATGGTCATAAAAAATCGTGATGTCCTAACCTTCTACATAAATTTCAAAGTTAACCGCAATGATGTAGGAGTATTGTTATGTATTGTGTCACTTGATGTATCGTGGGTGATTTGAGATACACTTATGCAGACTGGGTTAGCACGTGCAGAGTTTTATCACTACTCGAGGATTGACTACATTCGTCCCGACCATCCTCTAATTATAGCGTTGGCTGAGCGATGGAGGCCAAAGACCTTCATATTTTATTTGCCTGTGGGGGAAATGACAATCACCCTTCAGGATGTTGCCGTACTGCTTGGCTTGCGCATCTACGGTCCACCGGTGACAGGGGATAGAGGTCACGACTGGCGAGAGCTTTGCATTGAGTATCTTGGTCGGGTACCCGCATAAATGAAAGGATTTGCTATGAGGCATACATGGCTACGCGAGGCATTCGATCCCCCCGGAGATTATACAGATCAAACGGAGGTCGAGTATTACGTACGTGCTTATATTCTTCATCAGCTCGGGACGTCCTTATTTCCCGACACATCGAAGAATATGGTACATCTCATGTGGCTACCATTATTAGCCGATCTCGACGTATGTGGCACATTGTCGTTGGGGAGTGCCGTGCTTGCTCACCTTTACGAGGAGTTGACCTCTGTTGCTCTGCAGGAGCGCAATATTATGGGTGGTTGTCTTTATCTTCCTCAGGTAAAGAATTTAAAATACATAATAGATTTTGTTATCATGTTAAATATATCGGTATCTAATAAAATATGAGATCTGCGATGTGGTGCTAGTCCCGACTATCCACCGGTTGTCCTATATTTATCCAGAAGGTCCAGCTAGATGGAGATCAGCCATTAGGATGCAGGTAAAACTATGAGTTAGATAATTAAAATCAACCGTTATGAAATTTGAGGTTATGAATCGTAAGTGTGACTCATGAATTATAATACTTTATTGTTGCGTTAAAGTTTTAACGTCGGTCGGATATGGGATAGGACGCCCGCCATGTCGCTCGAGTTTTACAGAAATGAGTTAGATTTGCTCCCGGACCGAGTTGTACGCTGGATGCTATATACATTCGATATCTACCGGGCTCTACCGAATTTGCGTTTACAGTTTCCAGATATCTGGCGTGCCCGGACACCTATTATCTGTTTCGGCATCGTCGCATATCATGTGTCCCAACCGTGTATTATGACAGTTCGGGCTTGTAAAGCACATCCCGGATCCGATAGAGCTTATTGATCAGGTCACACGGAGAGGTAGAGCTGTTGATTGGAGGGCTTTTCGACGTATATACATCGTTAGATGGGATGCACGAGCCCTGCTTGTTGTACACCAGAAAAATCCCTTTTTACCGCTAGAAGGTTACCGTTCCCGAGAATTACTCGACGGTACATTCAGACGGAGTGTCCTCCATGGGTGACGTATGAGCCGCAGGTACCCGTAAAGCATGAGATGGTAAACATTTTGTTTTTGCTTTATATTTTTTATTATGTAATTTCTTGATATTATATATTTGAGATATTTACTTATTTATATTACATGCTGACGTCTTGTTTCAGTTCCATGATGTCGCGGTCAGATTCTTACGAAGACATACGGCATCAGCTAGTAGGTTCGAGGCTATTTGGAGATCGGTCAATTGTTTCTTTCAACGCCGTCCAACACGATGTTTGGATCCTCTTCTTCCTCCACCCTAAGAGCACCGGTGACCGTGATTTATCAACGCCAACGACGTCGACACAGAGAGAAAGCTGGTCCTTCTAGAGCTATGGACCAACCTGAACCCTCACAGCCAGCCACATAACCTAAGGATATACCTGATTCATTTCAGTGCCGCCGCGACCGATCTAAGATTCCACGGGTTTTGTCGTGCTTGATGTGACACCCTCTTTTGTATTTTTTTGATCGAATTTCATGAGATGTATGTATTTATTTATATATACTGTTTATTACGTTTTGCTTATTATTCTTCGCCTTTAGGCGTCATATATTTTGCGTGGATTGTGTCTCCGCCGTTTTTGGCATCGAGTTAGCTCCCGTGTTGGACAACGTTTATTTTATTGATGTTGCACATGAATTTATCCAAAATTTACAAACGGAATGCTGCCCGTTTTTTGTTTGAACTTTTAGATCGTGGGTTTTTGGTTTAATATGCAAAAATTGAAGTCCAATTCAGCTTGTCTAGTTGCAAAAACTTACAAATTAAGCGTTGGAACCGAGGAGAAGGTGAAGACTTTCAGGTATGGTGGTCGTGCAAGTCTATTCCGCACTTTGCAAGTGCAAAATAAGACTTGGCCCCCAAACCGGAGAGCTAAGTCTGATGTCTTGGCACTCTGGATGTATTGGTCAGTCTATTCTGCATTTTGCAAGTGCGGAATATGATCTGGCCCCCGTCTAGAGACCCAACACTTGGCTCTCTGGTTGGGGGCCAAGTTACTGGAAGGGGGAGGGTTATTTTGCACTTTGAAAGTACGGAATAATCCCGTATGGCTACCTTGTCTCTCAGAGAGATCCAAATCTAATCCGCACTTGTAAAGTGCGGATTAATACTTGATCTCTTTTAGAGATCCACGTATAAGCTGCACTTTGAAACCGCGAATTAAAATTCGACCCTGTTGCCAACTGCCAATCCTACGTGGCGTCTAATGTCATTGATTTGACTCAAATGTACTGTTCTTCTAAATTGTTTTAAAACAATCCCTAAGGTCCTGTTTGGTTGCAAGATTATGAAATTTGGTTCCAAAATAGCACGGTTCAAATTTTTGGATTTGGTAATTTGTTGTTCGGTTGGTTTTGGATTCCTAGTATTGGATTTGTAGATTCTTGTAATTTTTGTTTGGTTGGTGAAAATAAAATGGGATTTAAATTTAAGGATTTTAGAGAGAGAGATAGAGAGAGAATTATTAAATAAATAAAGTACACGGGTCCCATCTAAAAGTACAATGAATAGTACCAAATCCTTGAAAATGGATCAAAGGATGGGGTGATCTTGGTTCCATCATCTAAAAGATATCACCGAGCGACCAGTTTAGATATCTAGGTTCCATCATCCAAAAGAATGAGGAGATCGATAGTGATATTAATCAAAGGATCCAAACTGGTTGGTTGAAATGGAGGAGTGCAACAGAGATTTTGTGTGATCGTTACTTTCCGTTAAAATTGAAAGGGAAGTTTTATCGGAACGCTATTCGGCCTGCCTTATTATATGGTACAGAATGTTGGGCTCCTAAGAAATATCATACACAGAAGATGCACGTAGCGGAGATGCGCATGTTGAATGTGCGGTAACACTAGAAAAGATAAGGTGCGAAATGAGGGTATTCGTGCAAAAGTTGGTGTAGCACATGTGGAGGAGAAGATGTGGGAAAACCGGCTAAGATGGTTTGGTCATATGCGACGCAGACCTATGGAAGCAGACCTATGGAAGCACCGGTTCGACGAATAGATACTCTCGATATGGGCAATGGCAAAAGGGTAAAAGGGAGACCGAAGAAAACATGGATGGAGGTGATACGAAACGATATGCTTGCCAAAGGTCTCAATGAAAGTATATTGTTCGATAGGAGTGAGTGGAGCGGAGGATTCATGTGCTGGACCCGGCGTGATTCTCATGTTGGTTCATATAGCCTACCCCATATGCTTGGAATAAAAGGCTCAATTGTTGTTGTTGTTGTTGTTGTTGTTGTTGTTGTTGGATTCCGGTTATTTCCTAGGAATGAGAAAAGTGATTAATTCTATTATAGATGTTGTTATTGAGGGGTATTGCTTGATCGAAATTGAAGATGCATTATTTAGTTAGATTTGACTCTTACTATTTGTTTATTTTTAAAAAAGAAAAAGAAAATGTGGCTGTGAGTTGTATTTAATGAATATAATTATATCCTATAAATGCTCCATTGCAATGGTTGTAGTCGCAGTTGTTCTCAGTTTAAGCGTACATGACAAAAGCTGCTGCAGCACGAAATGCTATTCAGTTCAAGATGTTTTTTTTCCTTCTCAAAGTTCAATGATGGAGGCTGTTCCGTACAAGCCGTTCTATCTAGGTCAAGATTATGTTTTTGAAGAATTGAGAATGGATGGGTCGTAAAAGGTATGGGTTACCTACTTCGGTGGATTCTGGAAAATGGGTTAATTTCCCGTGAGGTTTGGATGATTCCTCAGCTGAAGGTAGGTCCTTAACTACGGTGCATCATGTGCACTCCTTAACAATTAGAACGCTACACTATAGGCAACCATATGAGCAAAATCACAGGAACGTTTTTTTCTCGTTTCTGTGGATGTTTATCAACAGATATCATTGATGCTGGGAATACATGTACATAACATCGTTGTCAATGAAATATATATATTTTTAAACTTTTCATTACTGAAGTGAGCCTTATGTTAATTTAACAACTCTGATGCATTTCCTTTTTAGCGAAGCTTATATTAGCCTCTTTCAAATTTTAGATACAACTATCGAGTCAAGTTTAATTAGAAGGACGAAAATCTTGTTGTTAGTGGATCTCTCCACATTAATGCTTTTAAACTTGTTACAAGATATTAAATGAATAATCATTGTAACTGCCCTTTCAGAACCATGTAGACCGGAGGAAAGCTAACTTTCCAAGCAATATATAGACTCTAGTCATTGGAAAGAGAAGCCACCTCATATTGGACATGGATTTAAACCATCATGATGCTTCTTTAAGTATCAAAGTATGGAAACTTGTTAGAAATAAGACCTATGATCTTGATTCATTAAAAAAGCAGTATAAGATGTTTTATTTTATTGAGAATAATGAATCATGCTAATCTTCTGGTTCGATTGCATTGGTTTCCCTGCAGTAATCTGCTTATATCCGGTCTTCTGTGTATGCATCCATTTATATCATGCACGGGCGTGTTTATATTGTCAGAACCTGCCTTATGGAAATTCACAATGAGTTTCGCATATATGTCTCTGAATTCCTTCGAATAATTTGTATTTTAGGCGATTAATGTTGAAAGTAACTCATCTATTACCGTTGTATTTGTTGTTGATTATTGATTAATTCTGATCCATAAGAACAAACTTTCCCCCAGAATTCTATTGTTTTTTATTTACAACAATAGCAACAAACACCATTTTCATGTTCTACCTGTGAATCAAATGGTTGTGTCAAGTGCGAGTGGTGTGGAGAAAAACAGGTTTCTGTATAATTGGCAACAACATGCTTTGTGAAGTGCCCTCCAGAGATACTAGCTGCATTATTTGTGCAGGGAAGGTAATTTTCAAATATGAACTCTTTCACGGGCTCTTTTCATATTGGCCCAATTTATCATTATATGTTTGTGTACAAGACAATTTATTTATTTGTTAATGTGTTTGCTTATAGGTCAATGCTGTTAGAATTATATAGAAAATATTCTTCAATCAAGTTCATTAAGCTTATGTAGTTATGTATAACTGTAAGGTGCACTGGCACTTTTTTCAATCGACTTTGAGGCTTCTGTGTAATGCATTGCAGGCGTTTCTGTTCACTATATTAATGAAACCAGTGCAAGTAAGAATAAGGTGGGTGTAATCTTCAAAATATGCCAGATAACTCATACCAACTCATACCGTGGCTGTTTATGAAGCAAACTTTCATTTATGAGCATAAAGTTTCTTTTTCAAGATCAGATCTTCGCACAATTTATAATTAACTTATGATCGTGATTTTATATTTTGCAGGGTTCTACATGTTCTGATTGCAAAGGTACAGGATTTCGACCCAAGTGGTCAGGGAATCCTTCCGCAGCTCACTAAAAACACCAGTAAATCTACAATCTACAATCTACAAGGTGACTCGCCCAACGTTGTATAAATTGGGGGCACACCAGTTACAAAGAACCTATTCTTTATTTTCTACAACAAACCTGTCTGTGATTCTGTGTTTCGGTGCCAATATTTTGTCGTCTTATTCCTGGTCATGTCGATTTATTAATTGTTCCACGTCTGTTGACGTAATTCTCTTTTGCAAGAGCGTAGGCTTATTTGTGGTTGACAGAAACTTCACTTTTGGAAGCTAAATAAACTATCAAAATTTCTCAGGGCAGTTGCATCTTTTTTTCTTTAACCCCTTCTTTCTACTTATATATCCTGTTTCTTGGATAAATTTCCCATTGGCTTCTTCAGTCATTTTTGTTATTAGTAACTTGCACAACTGAAATCTTGTATGATTTTGAAGATGCATCATATTAGCCGCCAAAGCCGTAGATAAAAGTAATTCTCTAAAGGCTGAGGCTCTTTTTCACTATGCTAATGGAGCTTGTGATTGTTCTTGTTCATAATTAATTTTCATATCAACATTCTGGTTAGCTCTTCGTACAAAGTTATACTTTAAATCTAAATTTTGCTATTTTCTTTTCTTTGCTGCAGTTTCCATGAAGCATTGATACTTGTGGCCGTCTATTTTTTTCCAAATAATCTGATCGAGGGTCTCAAGTCTCAGTGGATTAATTCCATGCTTTGTTGCGTTACAGGTATCTTCCATAAGCGTTTAATAAGGCATTCAGTGTTTATCTTAATGTAATTATTGCAGAATTTTCTTTTTCCTGGTTACATTTCAGGTTTGTCATTTTCTTTTTTTCTTTTGGTATAACATGCGGTAGCCCGATGCAAGCAGGATTTGAACCCAGACCTCCTGCTCAACTCAAGAGGCTTTACGACTGTGGTTTAGTTGCGGTTGCCGCGGGTTATTTTTCTTTTCTATATATCAACGGGCAGCCAATATCAAAGGCAAGTATTGTCATTAGCTTCATGTCTTCTGATGTGTGAGCTTAATTTTTTCTGGAAAAAGGGAAAGAAAATGGGGGGAAAATAGAAAAAGAAAACTCTACCCAACTCTAAAGCACTTACAGGTCTTGCAAGTTCTCTGCTCGTAGAATTAACAAAGGAAGAGAAGAAGAATATTAAGATTTAATTATTCACTCCACATCAAATAGATGTGCTCAACTTAATATTTTTTTACTTGTAGACTTGTTTTTAGTCAATTTTGTCTTTGTCTATAAATAGGATGATATAGAATCAGACTACTTCGCCAATATTATCTTCGCTTGAACTTCCCATGCATATTGTGGAGTATTTAATTATTAGTTAAATGAATCAGTGTTGTTTCTGTTGCAATTAATGTTAAAAATTTATCTGGTTCCATTTCAGCAATCTCTTTTGCATGCTAACATAGCTTAAAGTGACTGGCTCTAGATCCAACTTCATATACTCGTTGTCATTCATATTACACATTTCCACCAGCATTTCAATTCCTGACGATTTCAGTCACATATGAATTACATATATTTCATTAAAAAAAAAATCAATTGACTTGAGCAGTATAACCTTCTTCTCAACTTTTCCTTGGGACAGTATAGGCCGAGACAAAAGTTTACACTGATGAGTTTAGATACAACTTCATATTTCATTTAGCAAGTGCATCATAACCTAGTGGTGAGGTCTTTTTGCAATTGAGCAAGAGGTCTAGGATTCAAACCGGCTTGTGCAGGTTACGACTTGTTATCCCCGGAAAAAAAAAGAACTTTATAATTCATTTACTTTCAATGCAAGCTATTTTTCACTTTTTGGAATAAGAATGCGAGATTAATTTCAACCACTCATGAATTCTCAACGGAATTTAGATTAGGATAATTCCCATGTTAATTAACGATACAGGATCATTTTTTTTCACATTTAGACTATCTGCTCGACTCTATGACCATTTTAAACTGCAATTTTGTATTGTAGAATTATTTTAAAAAAAGAGAGAAATAGTTATTAACTCCAATTTTGTGTGAAGAAGAATTCTAATTTGGGGAAAATGGTCTAGCTCCCTGGGTCCAGAAATCAATAGAAAAAACTCCCTAGGCAAAAAATCTAATAAAAACTCTCTAGATCCAAAAAGTTACTTGTTTAAGTCGCTATAGTACAACCAACTATTTTTTACATTTTAACATTCTAATATTACCTTGGTCAAGTTGTGGCGGATAACTGATACATTTAACATTTAAACTGCTATATTTAGTAGGTACATTGCTACATTTGATAAATGTAGCAGTTGTCTGCTAAGTGTAGCAGTTAATATAAACCGCTATATCTAATATAAACCGCCATATCTGATAAATGTAACAGTTATCTGCTAAGTTTAGCACCTAATGTAACAGTTATCTGCCAGAAATTGACAATGGTAATATGAGAATATTAAAAAGTAAAAGATAGTTGTATTATAGGGACTTGAACCTATAACCTTTTAGATCTAGGAAGGTTTTCACTTTTTTTGGTCATGAGTTTTTTCCATTGCTTTTCAAACTTAGGTAGTTAGACCCCATTTTCCCCTTCTAATCTATTGTCATGCCCTAAATTCACATATACAAATTTCGTTAATTCTTTCGCGTGACACGGTCACAATTTCTACTCTTAGAAACTGCAAGGCCTATAATCCATAAATAGTCGTACACAATATTTTCCAAATTTAAATTTAATAACAATGATTTTCAACAAAATCTCAAGTTCTTAAAATAATACTTAAAATTTAATGATAACAAATCTCCAAATTCACTAAAAAAAGATATAATCCCTACGATAACTTTATTATTCAAGCGAAACCCTATTTATTCGCTAGAAATCCCACGCTAATTTGTAAAATTGTTAAAAAATCGGGATGAGCAAACCACAGCTTAGCAAGTTTAAGCCACATACATTCTAACTCATGCAAGCGAGTGATTAAATAAAATAAGGATCGCTCGTGAAATAAGAAACGAACTCACATAATGAGTGTCATAGAGCATATAAAATGGATCACACACACATATATATTATAAATCAAATGGCATGAGTCATGCAAATAATATGGAAGATGTTATGTCAAAGATGAGAGAAAACTATGAGGATGAATTAAATATATTTATAGGCATGTGCTACCACTTATGAACCAATGGCCGGGTCATTACTTACCAACCAGTGATTGGTATGACCAATAACGGAAAAAATCCTGAGGTCTACAACGACGGCCAAGAGCGGCACATCCATAGGACGTTGGCACAACTAAATTCCTACCCCATGTGCATGTGCGTCTAATAAAATATTTAACTCAGATGTACACCTTAAAAGGGATTTTGTCAATTAGGTAAATCACAATACGAGTAAATGCCAATTCAACTATTTCACAACTCACGTGAAAACATATATCCATCATATAATCGGTTCTCAAATATTGAAAGATGTTATGATCACAATTTCAGAAATAAATAACATATTCAAGATTGTGAAATGATAACAAATAATCGAGTTGAGAATTTATGAGGGACGTCATGAATTATTATGTGTCTAAAACTTACCTGGATTGCAAACAAAGCTCACAACCCACCAAAATTGAAGGCATCCGATTATCGTAAAAATTCACGCTACAATCAATATAACTTATCCAAATATTTTGTTCCTAATTAAATCCTATATCAATCTCATTTATAAACGAATATAATTATTAATAATATTGTTAATTTTCTATAATTTTTCTACGCTTAAAATAGGTATAAGGGTGCTAATATGAATTATATATAATTTTGGGGACCTAAAATAATTTTACATTAATAATAAGTTCATTGAAAATTCTGTTTTAGGGTTTTAGGGGGTAAAACTAAAATATAAAATTTCAGGGGCTTTAAAATAATTTTTCAAAAAGTAAATAGCTTATACTACAAGATAGTAAAGTGTCATATATATATATGAGATTAATGGAGGAAAGAGGCCATAGGAGGGGATTTCCTCCTATGGCATGGAAAAAATACAACCTCCACCATTTTTTTCGACGATCGGCACCCATCATCATCATCGTTATCATCTAAGATGTGCGTACACCAAATTTCATGTGATTCCACAACTTTTTCACCGTTGATTTAGTGGGTTCAAAATTAACGGTTTACCGACAATAGAACATTTTACATTGCTAAATCAACGGTGCAAAAGTTGTAGATTCACATGAAATTTGGTGTACCCACATCTTAGATGATAACGATGAAGATAATGGGGGCCGATCGTCGAAAAAATTGGTGGAGATTGTATTTTTTCCACGCCATAGGAGGAAATTTCCTCCTATGGCCTCTTTTCTCCATTATTCTCTCTCTCTATATATATATATATAGATTCAGGGACTAAAGGATAATTATCCAGTCTAATATTTCATTACAGAAATTCTCTGAAGGGCTAAAACAAATTATCCGACATTCTGGGGACCTTTTAGAATATTCCAGGTTATGTGCTATGTTGGAATTTCTACAGCAGGGGGTTAAATAGAAATAACAATATTTAAGGACTTTTATTAAAAAAATTGAAGCCTAAGCAGAGCTGAAAATATTTTGTAAGGGTCAGAAAATAGATTTAAAACTCTGCAGAGACCACGAATAGATTATTCAAATTAGATATGAGTTGGTCCTAGGCCCACTTGTAATAAAAGAAATAGGGTTTAGGTAAATAAGCTGGGCCTGAGCTTAAGCAGTAATAGATTTTGGGCTTGTAAAAAAAGGCTTTATAAACAAAATAATATGAGGCCTAAACATATCTCCAAAATATATGACTCTATCTCATATGATACATTAAAATTAGCGGCAAATTGAGTATACGTTCACCTAAATCATCAACCAAAAATAAATCTAGAAAGGAAACAACTTTATATAATTTAAAATATATAAATCTATGTTTTAAACATTGTTATCGTCATTATAATTATCAATTGTTATTAGCTTATATATATTTCAATAATTATATTTATTTTAAATAATAATATATCCTATTCTAATTATCATAAATATAGATAAAAAAATTTAAAACTTGTGTTGGAATACACTAGACATGATCTTCAATCCGACATAAATTCCTCTTTCCTCTTTCTTTCTCTCTATTATCTCACTCTTAAAATATTTTATTTTAGCAAAAAGAAAATACTGGATGAAGTTTTCTCATGTATGGTTATAAGCAAAAAGACTTTAACAAACCTAATGACAATATGATCTAAATCTCAACAGATTTTGTTAAGACAGGATATCTAATTAGTTCTATCAAACATATGATCCTTCTCTATTTATTGTTATAATAATATTAATATTTGTTAATTAACACTATTTTTAGATATAGTTAGAATAAATAAATTATGTCTAAACTTATATAAACTACCACATCATTTTATATTTCCATATCCATGTTTCGTATCTTTTCTCATCACGACATATAACTACTTATCCATAATTTTATTGTTAAGGAATTATTATTATAACAATAATTATTATTTTATTTTATTTTATTCTGGATATTACATAATTACCCATTTAAAATAGGTTTCGTCTAACGTATATTAATTCTCAAATAGCTGCGGATACTTGCGTTTCATATCCTGTCACGTCCCGCTTCCCAAAATACGGAATACGAAAGGTTGACAAGGCCAGCGATGCTCCTACGGTCAACGAAATATCCTGCCGTAGTCATAC
Organism: Agapanthus africanus; assembly: GCA_030015575.1. NCBI lineage: Eukaryota > Viridiplantae > Streptophyta > Magnoliopsida > Asparagales > Amaryllidaceae > Agapanthus > Agapanthus africanus. The sequence continues at coordinate 88,350,500 of JASDDO010000026.1, read as the reverse complement.
TTCGGCTTTTAGTTTTATGTGGTAATCAGTAAACAACACATAGGTAATGAGAAATGCAGTATCAGAAACAAAATAAATACAAAGAACTGACCTGCTGGAGGTAAAAAGAGTATAGCTCTGGATAGCTGATCAAGATGTACGCGATGCACGTCTGGTCCTGGTCTAGGCAGATCCACTCCTCACTATGAGCATGCATACTCAGGTCGTCAGAGCGACACAATAGAAATATATATATAAAGATGCAAGTGGCAACTCGAACAGTGATAATAGATATATAACAGTAAATCAAGACGGTACAGATATGAATATAGAGTAACCAATGAAGTGTCTAATAGATCAGGTGAACAGTAAAGCAGTAAAATAGTATGCCAGGTATGTTAACACAGTAAGTAATGTATATTAATGCCATTATCCTTATCAGTCTCTAAGTCTCACTGTACATGTCACTAAGCCTATCGTTAGTCCAAGTGTGAGAGTCAACCACTCGCGAGTGTCCTCCACCCAAGGGCAGGACCCAAGGGCAAGGGACCACGGGCCTAAAATATAATTCACGGTAATAATCATGTACCATGTAAATCTCCATATATCTCCATATATATATATATATATAAAAGCCGGCATGGGACTCCCGAGATTCTGTTGAACTCACACTCAAACTACCCCACACCCCATGGTCTACATCAAACGCCAACCATAACCTCAAATACCGGTCGGTCCATGACAAGTCTGCGCGAGAACTGGAGACAGGATCTCCATCAAGCACGTCCCGACTAATACCCAAGCTAAATGGGCAGTGTCTGGTGCCTTATCTGTGATCCCCATGCAAGAGCTTCCATAAGTGTCCCATACCACTTATAGTCACACTTACACGCGTCCCACAAAAGTCGACAATGGAATAGAATAATAGGGTTCACTGATTGTGTACAAGTACGTGTCACTTTCACTTATCCACTCATGCAAGAACACTAACGTACTTGCCACATTCACCACTAATACCTAACCCTGGGTAATGCACATGATCACTAGGCTACCAATGCAATAACATATACATATGATGTAATGAGAAAACAGTATGTAAGGCAGGATTAAGATGTCATATGTCGGTGCCCTATCACTTGCATAATTTATCATAAATAATATATGCCAAAATTTAGCGAAACAATGAACAGGGGATAAGTAGTATGTGTGATTATCAATCCAGCGAATTTGGTTTCACGTCAATCGGGTTTCAGGATCACTAGATATGGCCATTTCATTTTAAGCGTTCACGGCTGGAAATCCGGTTTCAGAATCGGAAGTCCGTTTAGCAACACATTTTAACCCCAGTTGGGATCAGATTTTAGCGACTCTACAGTTTAATGAAATCTAGGGTTTTCAGTAAGGTTTTCAACGCAATAGACGGATTCCCAATCGCGTCTGTACGTCAGGAGTTATGCACTATTCAACCTTAGGGTATCCGTTCTGGTTCAGTTTGGGACTGCTATACGTCCCGATCTTTCAAATTGGATTTTAAATAGTAAACGATGATGAAACGGGGTGAAATCACTTGCGTTATTTAGTTAACAGATTCACCCTTAATAAACTGCAGAGTTCCACAACATACGAGTTCAGGAAACCAAATGGCACAAATTACGGAACAGTAAATAGTAACCAGAGTTGCTCTGGACTGCAGTCCAAAGCCGCACCCCGATCCAATTATCGCCACAATTTCAGTACAGAAACCAATAAAAACTTGCATAGGGTTATAGTTCGTCGAGTCGGCTTCGATTTAATCCCTCGAACGCATTATTTCAGTATGTATATAATTTATGGTGATTTTAACGGTTTTCAGATACGGGATAGTTCCAGTTTTACGGGTATACTTGGGGGTAATCGTTTTAGTCATTAATAGTCGTATTTTCCAGTGAAATTTATACAAAGTATTCATCAATACATGGGCCAGCATAGACAATCCAATTCCGTCAAATTAGATGAATATTTTCATTGAGATCACACATCGAACAGCTATATCATGTAAGTTATCATGAATTGTAGAATTGCAATTGATACAATTTGAGTTTGTAAAATAAATAGATTAGCATGTAGCAAGTAAAAATACTTGCCTGGAAACGTTTCGTAGATGCACGGCGGCGGCAACGTCACGAACGCGCGTCGGATGGCGTGAATTTGTTTGCACGACCTTGGCTCGCGATACGGGTTTGACGTCGGAACTGCCCGTAGACGTTTACGGTCACTGGAATCGGGGGGGTGCTCAGTGGTTTGCCGCGAGTGCACTGGGGTCGACGACGGTCGGCGGCGGCGCTCCGGCGATGAGCAACAGTGGGGGCGTGGGTGTGCTGTTGGTTTTGAGAGAAAGAGAGAGAGAGAGAGATAGTGGGCTCGGTTTGTAGGCTTAGGGGCGTTGGTGATGATGCTGATGACGAGGAGGGTGTAGGGTGGTCGACGATGTGGTGGGGAGTTCACCGGTGTCGTGGGTGCTGATGATCGGATGGATGCAGGTGAGCTCGGGTGTACAGGGGTTAGGTGTGTAGGGGTTCTCAATGAAGCGGTGAGAGGAAAGATGGTGGCTTGGGTTTGTAAGAGGGAGTGATGGAGTCGACGAGGAGGTTGTCGTCGTCGTCGGTGGGATGAGAGGAGTTGGGTGCTCGGTGGGGGTTTTCTGTGGATAGACAGAGGTGAGGAGTTTGAGAGTAAGAGTGATGAGGGGAGGAGTAAGGGAAGACGAGGGGAGGAGGTTGAGTGGATCGAGTCGTGGGGTACGCGAGTCGGGGTAACGGCAAGACGTGGGCATGGGCGTGGGCGCGGGGTGCGGCGAAGATAGTGGATCGAGTGAGCGGGAAAGGAAATATCCGTTGGGGAAGAAGGAGAGTTATGGTGTGGGCCGGGTCGGGTTTGAGTGTAGGAGCGGGCTTGGAGTTGGGAAGGTGGGCCGAGACTTAAATTTAAATCCTATTTTATTTTTAACGTGGGCTGAGGAGGGTGACGGGCTGGCGGCTAAGGGTTGGGTTTTAATTTTTAAGGGAGAAATTGATTTATTTTGTAGGGGAGAAATTAGGGTGGGCCGGCAGGGAAAATAAAAATGGGGAATTTGGGAATGGGCTGGGGGTTAAAGGATTAAGGAAAAAGAAAAGGAAAGATTTAGGTTTGGTGTTTAATGGGGTTTTAAAATACATAAATAATTATAAGTAAAATAAATAAATTTTATAAGTGAAATAGAAATACAGATATTGGTATAAAAAGGGGCTGGGTATTATATCATACCACCCTTACAAAAATTTCGTTCTCGAAATTTAAAATAAACAATAAGCTATAAAATCATAAGCGAAAGCTACTATATCGCAAACTAACACATAATGATTTACTTGAAATAGGCGGATGAAGAAATTTGAAGGTTTATATATGTATGCAAATAATACAACTAAAAGAATGTCTAAATAAGTATAAAGTAGAAATCACTTATGAGGGAAACCCATATGTACAAAAATAGAATAGTAATAATGAATAATAACATTTGAGGCGTGCTAGATAAAATCGAGATCCTAAACATGTGCACACCTCGCATATCAAACGTAGCGCAGCTAAAATAATAAGTATAAGGTACAACCATTTATAGTAGTAACTATAAAATAATGAAGGAATTGTCGATAGGTTAAAACATTTTAGGATACTTGTATCGATAAAAATAGTTTTAAAATAACTTAGAAAACCCACATAGCGAAAATAAGAAACATGGAACGAAAATATGCGCGATGTATGGTTGCGCTACCGAAAATAATGGGAAGGTTAGTAGTGAAGTACTTGAAATGCATAAAACGGGGATAGTCAACAAAACGCACTCTTCGATAAATACAAAATAATGAAAACTAAATTGTCGAATAATAATGTCCCTAAATATAGTTAGGGTAACAGGGAAAAGCACAAATATGTATAGGGCTAGCTAGGGTAGGGATTACAATGGAGTGTGGCTTATACAAAAGGTCGGAGTGTGACGGCTTTAGACTGAAGGTCAAAGAGATTGGGGTCGGGTCAGCACCGGAAGTAGGGGTGAGCAGCAAAGGACCACAAGGGGAAAATGTATGGGGAGGATAACGGTCGATACGTCATGTGAATCAAAAATCTGAAGGGTCAGCTAACTCGGAAATTTTACTATCAATTTCCCCTCCCAGAAGGATCTCAAACGAGGCATAGACGAAGGATGAAGGGTGGCCCATTCAAAAGATCAGGGTGCGGTACTTGTTAATCTAAGTGAGGGTCGAAACAGCACAAGATATAGGGGTGGGCAGTCAGGGGTCTCAGTAGGAAAAACGGTATAGGGGAAAAGTCAAAGCATCAAGTGAACCAGTAAACAAAAGATTTGCGAACTCAGAAAGTTTATTTCATTCTAGAAAATTCAAAACAAAGCACCCTCGAAAAGTAATAGATGGCCCTAAACTATACATAGATTTATTTGGCCAGAGAAGACAACATCTAAAATTCCGTCAGTCGTGGTTGTGGAGGTTCAGCAGGTTGCGGTAGGCTCGCGCGCTTAGGTAGGGACGTCCATTTCCATAGCGCCTCGCGGGAACCGCCATTGGGAGTTCTTCCACCGCAGGGTCTTGTTCTTCTGGTCCTTCTTTCTCGGCTGGAGCTTCTTCATCGAGGTCTGCTTCCATGTGATTCTCTTCTTCTGGATTCTCTTCCATGGGATTTTCCTCCACTGGATTTTCTTCTATCGGGTCTTCCTCGGGATCTTCCTCTATTGGGTTCTCTTCAGGGTCTCCTTCCTCTTCGTCGGAATCGCCTATCACGTCAACCTCTGGGGCGGCACCTCCTTCATCCTCGGAATCGCTGTTTCCGAAAATGACCTGGGGACCGTTGACCTCATCGTCAGAACTCACCAGTATGCGGTCTAAGGAAACGCATGATTGTGTATCCTCATCTAGATGCGGCGCTGCTCCAGGATGGGCCATGGCCTGAAAAGAAAGAGTCATGATTAGATAGTGGGACACATTGAGAAAATAACCTAGGATACAGAGTACAAGAAAATATGCGGTAGGCAAGGACTGAAAAATTAAAATAAAAATGATGTTGTAATGAATAGTATAAATGAGAGAGATAGCAAGAGAATGATACATACATCATGACTCAAAGTTTTATTGCATCCAACCAAGAGTTCGACGGATACAAGATTTCAAACGAAAGAAAATTTTTACAAAAGGGGTAACAACATTATTATTGAAAGCAGAAAACATAATAACTCTTCTTTGATTTCTGGACCGCTGCAATCTCGTCACACGGGTTGAATCCTAAGCTGGGTCCGCACTATCCTCGAAGCTCGATCTACGAAATATCCATCAATTAGCAGGAGTGGGGAGTGTGGGCGAACTGCCTCCTTGTAGCTCCTTCCTATTAGGGCAACCGTTGATAAGATGTTCGTTGGATCCGCAAATCAGGCATTTCCCCTGGGCACGGCGACAATCCCTTTGAAGATGTCCTGGCCTCCTGCAGTACCCACAACATTGGGTCTTCTGCTGCTTCTGTCTCGGGGGAACAAATGGACGCTTCATCTTCCTCTCTTTTCCTCGTCTAACAGGGATCCCTTTACGATTGGAGACTCTCGCTGGTGCCTGATTCACCTGCCTTCTCAATCCTTCAGCTAATAGGTCGTTTGCTCACTCCTGGGCTTCCTTCAGACTTTGCAGTGCATCAGGATCTCTACGGTCTGATTTTGGAGAGTAGAGATAGAGAAAGAGTCGTTGGAAGACATGGTCCTGAAACAACAATTTTGAGGACGATATAAGGTACAAGCTGTAAGAATTAAAAGATAATATGGATTGGGCAAGGAATCAAGAACATCGGGTGTGATGAAATTCATTACAAGTGGAAATCAACTGTAGGGCTCTAAGTCACTCGAACAGAGTACAGTATTGTAACTACGATGTAGTTCACAATTACAAACACGTAACTGTGCCAAGTCACCCGAAACTCTAGAGGATAGATAAAAATGCATAGCCGAATACACTATGTGAATCAAGATTAAGAATAACAACTTTACAATCCAGACCGAAGGATGTCTTAGATTGTCAAACACTACACGGAAAACTGCAATCCTAATCGAAGCAAAACCTGGCTCTGATACCAACAAAACCATGTCACGCCCCGCTTCCCAAAATACGGAATACGAGGGGTTGACAAGGCCGGTCATGCTCCTACGGTCAACGAAATATCCTGCCGTAGTCATACTTCGGCTTCTAACTTTACGTGGTAATCAGTAAACAACACACAGGTAATGAGAAATGCAGTATCAGAAACAAAATAAATACAAAGAACTGACCTGATGGAGGTAAAAAGAGTATAGCTCTGGATAGCTGATCAAGATGTATGCGATGCACGTCTGGTCCTGGTCTAGGCTAGATCCACTCCTCACTATGAGCATGCATACTCAGGTCGTCAGAACGACACAATAGCAATATATATATAAAGATGCAAGTGGCAACTCGAACAGTGATAATAGATATATAATAGTAAATCAAGACGGTATAGATATGAATATAGAGTAACCAATGAAGTGTCTAATAGATCAGGTGAACAGTAAAGCAGTAAAATAGTATGCCAGGTATGTCAACACAGTACGTAATGTATATCAATGCCATTATCCCTATCAGTCTCTAAGTCTCACTATACAGGTCACTAAGCCTATCGTCAGTCCAAGTGTGAGAGTCAACCACTCGCGAGTGTCCTCCATCTAAGGGTAGGACCCAAGGGCAAGGGACCACGGGCCCAAAATATAACTCACGGTAATAATCATGTACCCTGTAAATCTCCATATATCTCCATATATATATAAGCCGGCATGGGATTCCCGAGATTCTGTTGAAGTCACACTCAAACTACCCCACACCCCGTGGTATACATCAAACGCCAACCATAACCTCAAATACCGGTCGGTCCATGACAAGTCTGCGCGAAAACTGGAGACAGGATCTCCATCAAGCACGTCTCGACTAATACCCAAGATAAATGGGCAGTGTCTGGTGCCTTATCTGTGACCCCCATGCAAGAGCTTTCATAAGTGTCCCATACCACTTATAGTCACACTTACACGCGTCCCACAGACGTCGACAATGCAATAGAATAATAGGGTTCACTGATTGTGTACAAGTACGTGTCACTTTCACTTATCCACTCATGCACGAACACTAACGTACTTGCCACAATCACCACTAATACCTAACCCTGGGTAATGCACATGATCACTAGGCTACCAATATAATAACATATACATATGATGTAATAAGAAAACAGTATGTAAGGCAGGATTAAGATGTCATATGTCGGTGTCCTATCACTTGCATAATTTATCATAAATAATATATGCCAAAATTTAGCGAAACAATGAACAGGGGATAAGTAGTATGTGTGATTATCAATCCAGTGAATTTAGTTTCACGTCAATCGGGTTTCAGGATCACTAGATATGGCCGTTTCATTTTAAGCGTTCACGGCTGGAAATCCGGTTTCAGAATCGGAATTCCGTTTCGCAACGCATTTTAGCAACGGATCAGATTTTAGCAATGCTACAGTTTAATGAAATCTAGGGTTTTCAGTAAGGTTTTCAACTCAACAGACGGATTCCCAATCGCGTTTGTACATCAGGAGTTATGCACTATTCAACCTTAGGGTATCCGTTCTGGTTCTGTTTGGGACTGCTATACGTCCCGATCTTTCAAATAGGATTTTAAATAGTAAACGACAATGAAATGGGGTGAAATCACTTGCGTTATTTAGTTAACAGATTCAACCTTAATAAAATGCAGAGTTCCACAACATACGCGTTCAGGAAACCAAATGGCACACATTACGGAACAGTAAATAGTAACCAGAGTTGCTCTAGACTACAGTCCAAAGCCGCACTCCGATCCAATTATCGCCACAATTTCAGTACAGAAACCAATAGAAAATTGCATAGGATTATAGTTAGTCGAGTCGGCTTCGATTTAAGCCCTCGAACGCATCATTTCAGTATGTATATAATTTATGGTGATTTTAACGGTTTTCAGATACGGGATAGTTCCAGTTTTACGGGTATACTTGGGGGTAATCGTTTTAGTCATTAACAGTCGTATTTTCCAGTGAAATTTATACAAAGTGTTCATCAATACATGGGCCAGCATAGACAATCCAATTCCGTCAAATTAGATGAATATTTTAATTGAGATCACACATCGAACAGGTATATCATGTAAGTTATCATGAATTGTAGAATTGCAATTGATACGATTTGAGTTTGTAATATAAATAGATTAGCATGTAGCAAGTAAAAATACTTGCCTGGAAACGTTTCGTAGATGCACAGCGGCGGCAACGTCACGAACGCGCGTCGGACGGCGTGAATTTGTTTGCACGACCTTGGCTCGCGATACGGGTTTGACGTCGGAGCTGCCCGGAGAAGTTTCACGGTCACTGGAATCAGGTGGGTGCTCAGTGATTTGCCGCGAGTGCTCTGGGGTCGACGACGGTCGGCGGCGGCGCTCCGGCGATGAGCAACAGTGGGGGCGTGGGTGTGCTGTGGGTTTTAAGAGTAAGAGTGATGAGGGGAGTGATGGGGTCGACGAGGAGGTTGTCGTCGTCGTCGGTGGGATGAGAGGAGTTGGGTGCTCGATGGGGGTTTTCTGTGGATAGAGAGAGGTGAGGAGTTTGAGAGTAAGAGTGATAAGGGGAGGAGTAAGGGGAGACGAGGGGAGGAGGTTGAGTGGATCGAGTCGTGGGGTGCGCGAGTCGGGGTAACAGCAAGGCGTGGGCATGGGCGTGGGCGCGAGGTGCGGCGAAGATAGTGGATCGAGTGAGCGGGAAAGGAAATAGCCGTTGGGGAAGAAGGAGAGTTAGGGTGTGGGCCGGGTCGGGTTTGAGTGTGGGAGCGGGCTTGGAGTTGGGAAGGTGGGCCGAGACTTAAATTTAAATCCTATTTTATTTTTAACGTGGGCTGAGGAGGATGACGGGCTGGCGGCTAAGGGTTGGGTTTTAATTTTTAAGTGGGAAATTGATTTATTTTGGAGGGGAGAAATTAGGGTGGGCCGGCAGGGAAAATAAAAATGGGGAATTTGGGAATGGGCTGGGGGTTAAAGGATTAAGGAAAAAGAAAAGGAAAGATTTGGGTTTGGTGTTTAATGGGGTTTTAAAATACATAAATAATTATAAGTAAAATAAATAAATTTTATAAGTGAAATAGAAATACAGATATTGGTATAAAAAGGGGCTGGGTATTACATATCCTCTTCATTCTTCCAAGTTGCTTCTTCAATTTAATGGTTTCTATAAAGAACCTTCACAAACGAAATAGTTCTACATCGCAGTATTTGCTCCTTTCGATCTGTGATCTGTATTGGGTGTTCGATATAGGTGAGATCCTTTTTAATTTGTAATGGCTCATACTCAATCACATGCGGCCGATTCGCCACATACTTCCTCAACATGGATACGTGAAACACATTATGCACAGATGATAGCTCCGGAGGTAATGCAAGTCGATACGCAGCAATACCAATTCGTTCCAGAATTTCAAATGGTCCAACATATCTCGAGCTGAGCTTTCCCTTCTTGTCGAACCTCATCATACTTTTCTATGGCAAAACTTTTAGAAACACAAAGTCTCCAACATGGAATTCAAGATCTCTTCTTCTCTTATCCACATAACTTTTTTGTCAGCTTTGTGCTGTTAAGAGACGTTCTCGAATCAATCTAATTTTCTCCGTTGTTTTTTTTTGTACAATCTAGGGTTCAAGTAACTTTCTCTTTCCTACTTCCTCCCAAAAAATTGGAGATCGACACTATCTACCATAAAGCGCTTCAAAAGGAGCCATACCGATACTAGATAGATAGCTATTGTTATAAGCAAGCTTTGCTAGAAGAATATATCCTCCCAACTACCCTTCAAGTATAACACACACGCTCTAAGCATGTTTTCTAGAATTTGATTGGTCCTCTCTGATTGAACATCGGTCCCGGGATGGTAAGTTAATGTGAACTGCAACTTTGTTCCTAAGGCCTTATGCAAGTTTACCCAAAATCTAGACACGAACCTCCGATCTCTACCAGAAATAATCGATGCAGGAACACCGTGCAACCTCACAATCTCCTTGATATATAAAGAAGCCAATTTCTCCATTGAATATTTATTCGACAAGGGAGAAAATGAGTAGATTTTTGTCAATCTATCCACAATTACCCAAATAGTATCATTTCCATTCCAAGATTTATGTAACCCAACGATGAAGTCCACAGCGATCTTCTCCCATTTTTATTTTGGAATAGATAAAGGTTGCAGCAAACTAGCAGGCATCTGATATTCAATCTTTACCTGCTGACAAGTCAAACATTGAGCCAAAAAACACTAATCTCTCTCTTCATGTTGTTCCACCAAAATACATCTCGAAGGTCTTTGTACATTTTTGTATTGCCCAGATGAATGGTATATCTAGTACCATGAGCTTCCTCCATAATCTGTTTTTTCTGTTCGGAATTATTTGGCACACATATTCTAGAACCATATCTTATAACACCATCACGAATAACAAAATCCGGCTTGAGTCCTTGCTCGATCTTTTCTCGAATTTTCTCTAATTGAGGGTCACTATTTTGAGCAATCTTTATTTGCTCAAGTAATGCTAGTTTCACAGTAAGATGAGCTAATAGGTCACCTGCTTACATCCACTTCGAGCCGCATCATATCTTCTAATATGTGCTTCTGCCTTGTGATTAGAACCGCTAAATCAGAACCGGTCTTCCTGCTTAATGCATCTACCACGATGTTAGCCTTGCCCGAATGATAATGTATGCTCAAGTCGTAATCCTTCATCAATTCTAACCATCTTCTCTTTCGCATGTTTAACTCCTTCTGGGTGAATATATATTTTAAGCTTTTGTGGTCCGTATAGATTTCACAACTTTCGCCATAAAGATAATGCCGCTAGATTTTTAAAGCAAAAATAACCGCCGCTAACTTCAAATCATGAGTAAGATAGTTTGGTTCGTATGGTTTGAGTTGTTTCGACGCATAAGCTATCACTTTTCCCTGTTGCTTCAAGACACAGCCAAGCCCTTTGCCAGGTGCATCACTATATATTACATAACCTTCAGAACTTAATGGAAGGGAAAGAATTGGCGCTGACACTAGGCGGTTCTTCAACTATTGAAAGCTCTTCTCACATTCCTCGGTCCAAACGAACTTCACATTCTTCTAAGTTAATTTTGTTAATGGCGTTGAAATGCGAGAGAAAGCCTCAACAAATCTTCTGTAGTAGCCAGCTAATCCTAAGAAACTCCGAACTTCGATTGTATTAGATGGTCTCCTCCAATCAACTATCGCCTCCACTTTTTTCAGATCGACAGAAACACCATTTGATATCACATGCAAAGTCTCCTTGTCCCATCTTTCTTCTTCACGAACAGAATTGGAGCACCTCAAGGTGATACACTTGGCCGAACAAACCCCTTGTCTAGTAGGTCTTGTAACTGAGTCATCAGCTCCTTAAGCTCTACAGGAGCTATTCGGTAAGGAGCTTTAGATATGGGTGCGGTATTAGGCGCTAAATCGATTGTGAACTCGATCTCTTGATCTGGCGGAGGCTTTGGAAATTCTTCCCGGAATACTTCAGGAAATTTTCGAGCAATAGAAATATCCTGAAGACCCACCTCTTTCTTCTGTGTGTCAACTATATAGGCCAAGTAACTATGAACCCTTTCTTTATAAGCTTGTTAGCCTGCATGGCTGAGATCACATATGAGGGAGAGGTAGAACCATCCCCTGAAAATGTGAAATTCATTTCCCCCAATAGGCAAAATACGACTTGCTTTTGAAAGCAATCTAGTGATGCATGGTAGAAAGTTAACCAATCCATTCTTAAGATTACATCGTGCTTCTCCAAGACAATTAGATTTGTCAACAATGCCCTATCAGCCATCTTAATCTCGTATTCTTTATAAATTTTATCGGCTACCAGACATAAACCGGTAGGTGTCGCAACAGATAATTCAAACCTAAGGTACTCAGGGGTTTCATGTAATTTATATGCGAAATCATGTGAACAAAATGAGTGTATAGACCCAGAATCAGACGGCACAGAAGCAGGAGAGGAAGAGACAATAAGTGAACCGGTGTATATGGCATAGATGTTTTAGTTCGATAAGGACAAGTGTATGGTGTTAATATTTAGGGTTTGAAGAAGGTTTGACTAATCGCGAAACAATAAAATATAAAATATATAAATATACCTGCAACCACAATGTTAGATGCCGGAGCATCCTGTTGGGTTAAGGCATATACTCAGCCTTGGGTCTTCAACTGTTGGTTATGCACTGAGGCCTGCGATGCCACTGGCTGTGTCATTTTGTTAGGGCACTCTTTAGCATGGTGTCCTTCACGACCGCACTCATAGCAACGATCGGCATCACGACATGGATAACCTTTGTGATTCATTTTGCAGAAGTGGCAAGGTCCATCATGCTTTTGAACTGACTTATGAATTTGAGTGCTTTGTCGAGAACCCTGCGATTGAGTAATTCGTCTATGAAATAATGGCCTTTTTTAGAAGGCACGGTAATAATCCTCTAACCACCTTCAGATGCGCGCTTTTTATGATCTTGATTATTACGATAGCTGCTAGATCCCTTTTCAACCCTTTTTGCACATTCGACCACTTCGGCAAACGTTTTAAACAAATGGGTAGTCACTCTTGCCTTTATCTAAGGGAACAACCTTGGCTCGAACTTTCGTATTTTGTCACGTTTAGTAGTGATTACCTCTGGTGAAAATTTGGAGAGCTCATTAAATTTTGCTTCATACTCATCGACAGTTGTCTGCTGTACCAAATTAGCGAAGTCAGTCTTCAGCTTCATTATGACGAATGCCGAGAGATATTTATCTTTGAAAGTCTCTCGGAATTTCTCCAATGTTAAGGCCTCCCCATCAGGATTTATCGTTCTCACGATAGATTTCCACCAACGGTGCGCCTCCCCTATCAACAAGAAGGTCGCATAGGTGACCTTTTGCTTATCAGTGCATTGAGATGCTTCAAATTATTCCTCAATCTTCTTGATCCAGTTATGTGCGGAAATGGGGGTTGAGCCGCCTTCAAAAGACGGTGGCCTCCACTTTTTGAATTCTAGGAAGGTGCATCCTGCAACATCTCTGATCGGAACTCGTTGCTGACCAACCACTGCTTGTGTTAATGTTTCGAGTAACTTATGCAGAACATTATCACCTCCTGGGTTAACGTCTGGTGCTGTCTCCCCTGGTAAGGTACCCGGCGGTACCACAGTTGGCTCTGGAGTGACAACACGAGCGACATGTGTAGCATCAACATTAGCAGTAGCAGGCAAAGGTGGAGCTGTTGCTATAGCAGGGGGCATCAGTCTCTGCAGGGGATGAAACAGGTGGGCGTTCCATAGCTCTTTTCCTAGCTTCAACTTGAGCACTCTTACGCGTCATTGATTCCATATGATACCATATATTGTGTATGACTATTTATGGATTATAGACCTTGCAGTTTTTAAGAGTAGAAATTGTGGCCGTGTCACGCGAAAGAATTACCGAAATTTGTATATGTGGACTTGGGGCGTGACATTTATGGTTGATGAACAAAGAAGACGTCTTCCTGATAACCTCTTGAAAGAGTGTATGTGCCATAGGGTGTAAACTACACTATATTCTGCGCAATTTACCCTGTATATAAACATGCACAGAGATTGAATTAAGGTGCCTATGACCATCACAATAACCTGCATTTCCCTTGCAAACTTGATGTTTTTAAAATCAATCTGAACATTAAAGTAGAGCTAAAAAGCACACTAGCATTCCGGATTTCCAACAACAAACTCAACACGATCACCGAAATAAGAACGATAATTCAATTAAATAGATTACATTGACATATAAAAAAGTTGATCTTTAATCATCCTCCACTAGCTATGAATTTTATCCTGATGCTGCAGAGTTCACTTACTAGCTGCTTCCATATTCACCATTACAAATAAATATAGCGACAAGCATCTACACATAATAACTTACTTTAATCATCCTCCACACTTATAGTTGGCCAGACATGAAACTGAGAAGAATTGTCACGTCAAAAATATTAATGATTGTTGTTACCATTCTCTAATGGATAAGCATCTGAATCTGGCGCTACCTTCTTAAAGTTTTATTGTTTTTTTCTCTTTTGTTATTAAAGCTTTTTAGGCTGGAATCTTTTTAAAATGTATGTTGAGGTGTACATATATTGATTTTAGGGTAAACTAGCAAGGTGTCCCATGTACATGCGTGGGGCGATTGGAAATTTCATTGAATTAGAGGGGGCTGAGCAAAAGTTTGCTCAGAATTGAGATAGGCCAATAAAGGGCCAAATGCAAAGTTATATAGAAGCCAGGGGTGGAGCTGAATTTGTCGGGGATTTTTATCTTCGCACGTTCTAAGCTTTTGGGGGCCGAATACGAATTACCATAGAAATCAGGGGGTTGGGGATAATTTTCCGCGCTAGAAGCCAAAAAATGGCTAGAATCCCGCTACCTGGGCTTTCGATATAATATATAGTTGTCAAAATCACCCAAGCAGGTATTCCGTTGACAAAAAAACTCTGATCTCGAAACGATTGTCAAAAATCCTTGAAATTTTCATGCAATATTTGTATAGTTGTCTGCTATATCTAAACAGGGTATATAAATCGCAGGCAACTGTATAGATATCACAAACAATTGCATAGATATCGCATAATAACTAGATATAGCAGGCAATCATATAGATAACATACATACGGATTTTTTTGACAACTGAAAATATTTTTAGGGGTTTTTTGACTAATGCTTCGGGGTTGGGGTTTTTTTGTCGGCGGGAAAAACTATATGAGTTTTTTTTGTTGACAATTTACCCTTTAATGATGGTTGGTGATTTGTTTTGCGGTAAAATAAATTTGTCTTTTCGCCCGTGCTATATATGTAATGCATAGTAATAATGTATGGATAAATTTTCTATGTGATTTAAATATTGTAATGGCAAAATTAAGTCTAAGTTGTGCCTCAAAGCATCATAAAAATAGGGATGTAAAAAGTGGGATTTACTCTCTTGCCACATGGTATTCTTTGGCCCATTTCACTCTGACCAAAACCATAGAAAAAGGATAAGTAAATGAGAAAGAAGTTCAAAAAGTATCATTTTATTCTATTATTTCTTTTACTTTCTTTGAACTAATTTCTTACTTTCTATCATTTTAAACCGGTAAGGTTAGTTTACTTTCAATCATCAAACATATTCTAAGGCCGACTAGAAAGTAAAGACAAAAGTATGAAAGTGATATCAACTTTCCAATTTTTACTTTTTCCAATAGATTCTAAAAAGGGCGGTAGAAAGTAAAATCTACATTCTTGCTAGTTCATACTTTTGGTCCCAATCAACTTTTGGTCCCCTTCACTTTTTCTCCAAAACCATGAAATTTGAGAATAAAGTGATAGAAAGTGTCAAAAATAGTTTAACTTTCTTCATTCATACATTTAACTCTTTTTGAATTATTTTTTTTATTTTCTACCGCTTAAACCAAACATCCTAAGTTCACTTTACCATATAAGCGTCAACCCAGCTTTCTTTCCATTTTTTTTTAGCAAAATATACAAGAATCAATATTTTCTTTTCATATTACTTTCCTACTTTCTTTTCATTTGCCAACTGCCAAGCATGCCTGGTACAAAATGGCTCTTAAGTAAACTTTGCATGTCTAGAAAGCAGGGACGGGCCCAAATGGAGAAGAGAGGGGCACGCGCTTCCATTCAACTTTTTTAGGAAAAACGGGCGTCGCTTATTAGTTTTGGTCCTTTTGAAATCTTTGGATATACGGTATATATGTTTAAAAATTGTATTAACATAATATCGTGTGTTTTACTCCCTTGTGAATAGTTGTGGGTTCAATTCCGAACATTCTCATTCACTTTGAAATTTTATTCAAATAGAGACGGAGTACATTAAGGAATGAAGTTAATGAATTAGTTTAAATAAAATATGTTTCCGTAGATCAATATTTGGATCAACAAAGACCTACACTGTACGATGATGTGAAACCTTAAAATCTGTTATTATAATAATAATTTTAAGCATGTAAAAATAAATTTTAATTGTTGAATAAAGAATTTTTATTGAATTTGCAGAGTTATTCCACTAACCAAAATTGTTGGTGCACATACGCATGGATGTTGATGTAAGCAAATTAAACCATATTTGGCTCAATTTTCTTTCATGTGAGCAGAGGGTCTAGATTCTAACATAATTTCTTTGGAATTTAACAGTCATTATGTACTTGGTGGTGCTCTTATCTTTTTTCTCATTGAAAAAGTGGGGGAAAAAACAAATATGTAATAAACATTATTATCATTTGGAATCTAAATTTGAATTTAATTCTATTTGTTTAATGTACTAGATACATTTTCAAGTTTCAAGCATTTTCCATTTCGTTCACGTTTAATTTAATCTTCTTTGCATGCAGATTTCCACGGCAAATTCCAAATTCCCTTCGTTTTTTAAATTTGAACTGAAACAAAGACGAAAAGGCCCCGCCGAGTTTTATTAAATTAAGGGATAACTCAAAACCTAACCGAATCTCCACATCTATTTCAAATTCGATATAAAACGGTTGCACATGCATGAAACACATGTGCATATGAATCCGTGGTGACTATTAAATATATGCTAGCAATCGATTCGTTGGAGACCGACTGGTTTAGTTTAGCTGGTATCAATTTTCGCTTCAACGTGAGAGGTCGCAAGTTCGATCCCGAAAAGGATTGATTGGGTTGATTTAAAAAAAAAGTTGATTTTTAGAAGACAAATAAGATTTTTGCTGCACATGTTAGTTGCAGACAATCTAGATACTAGAAGTACATACATGATCATGGAAGGCAGTTAAGTACATTTTTAGCAGCACTGAAAAAAAAAATTAAGGTAAAAAATCTAAAGAAAAAAGAATTAAGACAGAATTTCATTGGGCTCGGGCAGAAAACATTGTAATCATCAGTAATTAATTAAGCACAAGTTTGTATTTCTAAGACCCATTAAGTATATACCATTAAGCCCCATTAGTTCTGATCAATTGCATCTATTTATCTAAATCTTTTTACCAAATCAACTGTATTTCTATTTACATTTTGTTTCTCAAGGTCAAAATATTTAATATACATTTCTCCTAAGTTTGGGGTCCAGTACGGCAGCAAGGTTTTCGAACCCCCTGATTACGTTTAAATTAAAACAAACCGAGCAAATTGCGGACTCATTAAAAAGAGGTTTTACAAAATTTATGGTCGTTTGGCAATATAGTCTTGAAACAAAAGTTTCGTTTAAACAAAGGGTTAAAATAAGAAAAAAACGAGCCCATTGAAACTTTGCTAAACGCACAGCAAAAAAAAACCCTTTGCTAAACTCCAATCTTTTTGGAGGTCCCAAAAAAAAGGGTTCGAGCCTATGAAATTTGTGAAACATGCAGGGTTTAGCCTTGAAATCCCATAAAACCATGGTTTCGGAAACTGTAACTGTTCTAATAGGTCCAGTACATGGAGAGGGTGGCTGTTGAACAATTCTACACGGTTTTTAATTTAAGAGAGATGCTAATCATATATTGAACGAGAGAATGGGAGGCAGAAAGAGAGAATGTGATAGTGAAGCGGGAAAATAAATTAACACAGAAAATTTAATAGCTCTGCTAAACCTTGTGCAGTTTCAAGAGCAATATGCAAACTTCAGGATTGTCGGCGTTCCCTGTAAGAGAAGAAGAAGAATAAGAAGAAGAAGAAGAAATTGATGAGTTCAGCATGGCATTCTGCAAGGTGAATGAACATAGTTTTGAAGAAATGGGGAATATAGCGTTCCCATTAGGGTTTTGTTGGTTAAACATTAAGTTCGGTTTCGCTCTTCTTAGTTTTGGTTTGTATGTAAGTGTTACCGGGTTTAGGGGAGTGAAGTGAATTTGCACTTGTGTCGGGTGAGACTCAAACTATTATCTCATTAATTTATTTTTTGAGTGAAGAAAAAGGTTAAGAGAACAAGAAAGTATCTTGTATATCTAATAAAAGGCTGACCAGTGCTCTGGGGGCGTCCGTTAAACATCAATGAATGGCCTAATTTTCTTTTATTCCAAAACTAATTAATGTTTTTCATGCTATCCTTTATTGTAACTTATGCAACTGATATAAATATTGCATTCGATTTTTCTGTTGTTCCCAAATTACCCTTCTTTACTAAGTTTATTTTATTTTCTCATCCTATCTGTCTTTCTTTCCCGCGTTCATCCTAAAACTTTGGAGTGTTTATTTTAGAAACTAAATCTCCTTGTTTAAGCAAATTAAATCTATTTTCTAACTAAAATATGGAATGTAAAATATTTTTTTAAAAGAAAATTGAATTGGTGGCATTTGGTATGTAATTTAAACTGGATTTCCCCTTCTTTTTTGATTAACAACAAATCTGGAAATAAGTTGATGTAAAAATCAAAATTTGTTTAAGCCATATTTGGATAAGGTATATACATACCAACTAAATCACATTTCATTGTACCTATATGGGCCAAAAATTTTGAGTTTAATTTTAACCTAAGTTGTAGCAAAATAAAAAAAAAATTAAATACCTTGCAAAATTAAAAAAATTGAATACGGAGTTATTTTTCACCCTTTAGACGAAAAAGAGATAAATAAACTTAGACAAATAATTTGGATAAGTTTCAACCAAAAAAATAAATAAATTGGAAAAGAGATAAATTACAAGTGGACTATATATACAGCACAACAAAAAAATAAAAGGAAACATTTCAAGGGTATCTATGGTATTAGACAAAATACTTTTGTGTGCATTGAAAAACAGATGGTGCATTAACTTGGTTTTCTTTTTCCCCCCACAATAATGGACATTTAAAAAGATTTTAACAAGTCCCCTTAGTGCACTCGTTAGCAAAACCCCTAATAAGACGCCATACCGTGGTGGCATACTCTTGCCCCAAATATACTAATATTACCCTTTCATGCATGAATTTTGAAGCAGTCTAGCATTAATTAACAGGGACATGATTCAATAGCTAGATTGAATTTTGAGACAACTGCAAGCCTAGCATTAGTTAATGGGGACATAATTCAATGGCTAGGTTGAATTTTGAAGCAACCTACTAGCCCATCATTAATTAACGGTGTATGATTCAATTGCTAGGCTGAGCTCCCTATATGTCACATCATTTAATTTATCTACAAGACTACTCTTCAATGCACGGATAAAATTGGTAAGTCATGTACCGCATTAAAAATTTTGGTTGGCATTTCTTAGTCTTCAGAAACACCTTCTACTTCTTTTTCATTCTTATATACGTTGGGATTTCCTAACGCCCTCACCATCTATGGTGGCCGATGCGGAACAAATTTTTTTGAGAGTTTAAAAACTGGCGCTAGAAATACCCATGCAAGAATCTACCATAAAGCTAAACTAGCTAACAAAGAGGAGATCTAACTACTATGATAGAAGTGTCTCACCGAAAGATCCGTGTCCTTCGGTCTTCTATCCTCTTTGTTTGCTCCTAGGGATCTCCTTTAACGAGCTTGATCACATTTCCTTGTTCCTTGAGATTTCCTGGATCGAGCTTGATCGCCGGTCTCCCTCCGTCGAAGATGATCCATCCGAGAGATGTAGTCCATGGCTCTAACTCCACACTAAGAGTCTAGTGGAGCAACTAGAGACTTTAGATTGCTAATCTAAAGTGTATAGGATATAGTGAATGGATCTAAGTGTGTATCTATCTCACCTCCTCTCTTAATTCTCAACACATGAGATTGTAGAGAGGAGGTTGAAAATGAAAGTGGAGGAGCTCAAGAAAACTAGTGAGGAGAGTGAAGCAAATGGTGAGAATGAAAAATCTAACGAGAGAGAAAAACTCAACCATAGTTTTGTAAAACATTTTTTGCAATATAAAAACTCAACCATGTTTGAATAGTTTGCACAAATGAATTGAAAATTCATTTGTCAATACCATTGAAACATGGTTCTCACCATGCTTCCCTTACTAGCTTTACACCTCATTTTCTATTTAAAGATAAATGGATAAATCTAAAATGAAATGTCCACCTTCTACAATGTTTTCTGTATAAATACGGATTACAGTCTACTGTATATACATACCCGTACTCGTATCAAAATACGAATACCCAAAGATATAGAATAACACAAAGAACATAATACTAGAATATACATATCGAAATATATATACGTAAATTATTAAATCAACACCTGATTTAATAATCCGGCTCAATCCCGAGCCGGCTGGTATTATCAACTGTCCGATAAAAAATCCGGATAACTAGTACAATCATTTGATCGGAACCCTGCACGTATACGGCTGCTACATCATTTCGTCTGAACCAGAGAAACCCTCTGTGTGGGACTCTAAAGACTCGACAGTACGCCGGCAGTGAGTTACTGGATAAATCCATAACCATAAACATGTCAGCGGCACTAGCTGTACGTAACGGCTACCCGGGTACCTGTCGAAAAACAAGGTCGACGAGAAAACTCATCCGGATCCCTACTGAGCCTATTTGTGACAATCTTCGTACAGTCCGGTCTCTTCGTCTGAGAGTATCGTATACCGGGTCTAGGGGGTGGTAAACGTCAGACCCTAATAACCCGATAATTCATGCTGATGTGGCTTATGACCAATCCGGTAAACTACTGATCAACCTATCAGTAAATCCCAACTGTCTTGGCCAAGGTCTTATGGTGCTGGCCAATCGAACACAGTGCGATATCGACTCCCTATACCGGGAGAGACGAATCCCCAACAATCACTCACTGCCTCCATGTAGCTCGGAACTGTACCCAACTAAAACCTATTTGCACGGCTCAGTAGAGCTGTGGTAGGGTAGTAATCAAAGTACAGTTAGAACTCACATGAGAAAAATGACGATCTCAGGTCGGAAGACTGACCTGTACTCATGCTACCTGAGAACTGCTATCTGACGATAGATATAGTATCATCTAGAGGTTCTCGGCGAGTCCGTCCAGTGTACTCACCCCCAGTGAGCACCTGTATACGATTTTAAATGCAAAAGACCAATGGCTGTAGGACCAACCATCGCCCCTCGTCGGGGTCTAGAAACGTATACGCTAGTCTACTCTGGAATATTAATGCCCAGTCTCGATACTCCCACGACTAAGGACCTTTTAAGGATGCGCTTATTGACTACCCAGCTCCCACAAGTATGATCGCCATCACAACGCCGGTGGTCAAGCAATGATCCTACGGGCTTTATCAACATGAATGATACATAATAACAAGTAAAATATATGCATATGTTAAGATAAAGACAAACCAAATAGCATACTATCATATCGAGCAAGATTGCCATGTACATACATATGTCCAAGTATCCATATGTATACATATACAATAACGGCCTATAGGGCATACATATCCAACAATCTCCCACTTGCACTAAGGCCATATATTGGTGTACCGAGTACCCAACGTCTACTTTAGGGCCAGTTGTTGGCGTATCGCATACCCAACATCTCAAATAGTCTCTTGAACTGTGCTTGAGAAAATGCCTTGGTGAATAGATCCGCCGTGTTGTCTTTTGTGTCCACTCTCCGCACCTCGATCTCCCGGCGATCAATGATCTCCCTGATCAGGTGATACCGCCTCAAGATGTGTCTGGATTTTTGATGGGACCGTGGTTCCTTTGCTAAAGCCATAGCTCTATTGTTGTCGCAATACGAAGGTATTGGATTAACATTAGATGGAACCACCTGAAGTTCAGTAATGAACTTCTTAATCCAGACGGCTTCTTTTGCGGCATCGTGGGCAGCAATGTATTCAGCCTCCATCGTCGAGTCTGCGATGGTGTCCTATTTGGAGCTCTTCCAACAGACCGCCCCTCCGTTGAGGGTAAACACAAAACCTGAGACATACTTGCTGTTATCCTTGTCACTCTAGAAGCTCGAATCGGTAAAGGACTCCACCTGGAGGTCCCCATTACCGAATACCAGGAACAATTCCTTAGTCCTTCTCAGGTACTTAAGAATGTTCTTCACCGCTGTCCAGTGGTTCTCTCCTGAGTTTGACTGATACCGGCTCACCACACTAAGCGCGTAAGCTACATCTGGTCTGGTACATAGCATCGCATACATTATAGATCCTACCGCCGAAGTATAGGGTATAGTGCTCATGTGAACCCTCTCCTCATCAGTTTTGGGAGACATCGCTTTGGTGAGGGTGATTCCGTGCAATGCGGATATGTTACCGCGCTTGGAATCTTCCATACTAAATCTCTTTAGTATGGTCTCTATGTACCTGGACTATGAAAGTCCCAATAATCTCTTAGATCTGTCTCTATAGATCTTAATCCCCAGAATGTACGAGGCATCACCCAGGTCTTTCATGGAGAACCTTGTGACAAGAACAGATTAACCGATTGTAGCATATGAATATCATTTCCTATCAAAAGAATGTCGTTCATGTACAAGACTAGGAATACGACAGTTCGTCCTACAATTTTCTTATATATAAAAGGCCCATCCTCGTTCTTGATGAAGTCAAATTCCTTGACCGTTTCATCAAAACAGATGTTCCAGCTCCGCGATGCCTGCTTTAATCCATAAATGGATTTAAGCAACTTGCACATCTTGCCGCTGCTCCCACTGTCTACAAAACCCTCCGGCTGATCTATATAAACGCACTCTTCCAAACTTCCATTTAGAAAAGCCGTTTTTACGTCCATCTGCCAGAATTCATAGTCATGGAAAACAGCAATGACAAGTAGGATCCGAATGGATTTGAGTATAGCTACTGGAGAAAAGGTTTCATCATAGTCCACACCTGGACTTTGACGAAAACCTTTTGCAACAAGTCTAGCCTTATAAGTTTTCACCTGTCTATCTACACCAAACTTCCTTTTGTAGATCCATTTGCATCCAACGGGTTTTACCCCAGGTGGAGCAATATCCAATGTCCACACTTTATTAGTGTACATGGACTCCATTTTGGATCGCATAGCATCCAACCATTTATCAGAGTCCCTACTGATAATGGCCTGCTTGAAACTAGTAGGATTAACTTTTTCCAAGATGCAATCCTCTCGATCCCCGTCTATGAGAAAACCATAGTATCTCTCGAGCGGATGAGAAATCCTACTAGATCTGCGGAGTGGCTGAGGTTCGTCGGGTACTTTTGAATCTAGCGGTTCCACTAAATCTTCAGTTACATTTTGTGGTTCAAGAATTTCTCCGAGTTCTATCGTACTCCAACTAGTTTCTTTTGCAAGAAATCCCCTTTCTAAAAAGATGGCGTGGCGAGATACAAACATCTTTAGTTTCTTAGTGCGGTAGAACAAATATCCTAGTGAATCCTTAGAATATCCTACAAATTTACATGGAACTGATCGTGCCTCAAGTTTGTCCGGTTTCTGTGTTTTCACATAGGCCGGACAACCCTATATTTTAAACCGCTTAAGTTATGGATTCCGTCCACTCCATATTTCATATGGAGTTTTAGGCACAGATTTGGATGGAACATAATTCAGTAAGTATGCTGCTGTCTGAAGCGCATATCCCCAGAATGAAAGAAGCAACTCAGCACCACTTATCATGGAGCGAACCATATCCAATAAGGTATGATTCATCCATTCCGATACACCGTTGTGCTGTGGTGTATACGGAGGAGTAAGCTGAGAAAGAATTCCATTCTCTTTTAGGTATTCTAGGAATTCCGTGCTTAAGTACTCCCCTCCTCTATCAGATCGGAAGATCTTGATACTTTTTCCAGTCTGGTTCTGTACTTCATTCTTATATTCTTTGAATTTCTCAAAAGCTTCAGATTTGTATTTCAAAAGATACACATATCCGAACCTAGAGAGATCGTCAGTGAATGTAATGAAGTACGAGAACCCACCCCTTGCATGTATAGATACCGGACCACATACATCACCGTGTATGAGTCCCAAGAGCTCTGTTGCTCTTTCTCCGTGTCCGGTGAGCGAAGATTTGGTCTTCTTTTCTTTGAGACAAGACTGACAAGTTTCATAAGATGAAAATTCGAACATATTCAAATATCCATCTTTATGCAACTTACTTAGTATTTTCTCTCCGACATGACCAAGTCTACAATGCCACAAGTAGGATTCGTTCACTTCTGAACTCTTTCTCTTGTGTGTGTTTTATACATTGAAAACTGTGTTTTGATTTAGAACATAGATACCATTACACAATGTACCTTCTGCAATTAATACCTGATTAAGGTAAATGTTCATGATATTTCAATAAAGAACAAATTTATATCCATCTTTATCAAGTAAAAAAACTGATATGATGTTGCAAACGATGGAAGGTACATAATAGCAATTGTTCAACATCATAGTATTGCCATTTGGCAATGCTAGGTGATATTCACCGATGGCAGCAGCATCAACTTATACTCCGTTCCATATTCTGAGGGACATATCATCAGGTCCAACTATCCTACATTTTCTCAGTCCCCGCAATAAATTACAGATATGAGATCCTGATCCGGTATCTAGTACCCAAGAGGTAATACTGACCGAAAAATAGTTCTCAATAACAAGAACACCTGAAGAAGATGCAATAGTATGCTTCTTCTTCGTTGGGGTCATCAAGGAATTCATGCAATCCTCTTTCCTTTGCTCATTCTCATGACTGTTGTTATAAGTTAGAGCCGAACCGACATTCCCCAACCCCGAATAAGAATTCGGATCGGTCAAGCGATATATTTTATTATCTTGATTAAGGCATGAATTGGTTGCTACCTGGAAGGGGGGGAGAGAGAGAGAGAGAGAGAAAACACTCAGCGTGCGCTCTTGCAAGATTGGATTGGTTATTAATTTATCTAAATAGGATGACTCCCACTGTTTTCTCGAATTCTCCTTCAAACCTTAAAAAAGAACTAGATGGGATCGTTAACACCTTATAGGTTCACCAACCGTTCGGCCAGGTCAGTGTTGGTACTCTGAGAGAGGTTTCCCGTGCTCTCGTACGGACCTAATTAAAATAAATCTTATTTCCGTAGAGGCGTAGCCCCATTAACACCTTTTTAGACACCTAATAGGTCAGCTAATTGTGAAGTGAAAAATATCTCTCAAGAGTAATCTTATTCATTGTTGGGGTCAAAAATTACACCCCGGTAAACCATGTCAAAATCAAAGTCAACCCCAAGTAAGCGGGCCCAAGCCCAGATCAAGTGGGCACATGCTCAAGTCGAGCCCCAAGGCCGCTCCTCCCATGCCAAAATGAAAATCATGTAATAAATAATTTTGATGTACCCTTTTTATGAATAAATGTAAGAAAAATGGGCATACAGCCAATTTTTTTTAAAGCTCATGGCTCATGTGCAAAAGAAATGAGCACATGAGGTATGAGATGGGCAAAATGCCATTTTGTAAAGCCCAAGAGGCTATGTGTAAATTTGTAGTCCTATAAAAGGCAACATGATGATGAAATGAAAAAAATAATAATTCATTCCCCTCAAAATAATTAGGGTTTCTGTGCCTCCTTCTCCTTTCTCAAGGTTCTAAACCTTCTTCCTATTTTTTTGAATTAAATCAAGAGTTTAACTCTTGTTTTTCCAAAAAGAAACAGTTTTTCACCATAAAACTCTTGAAGGGGAACCCAGATCTCCCATCAAATCCCCAAAAAGGGTGATTTTTAAGTCTCACACTTTTTTCTCCAAAATCCAGCCAACAGAGAGGTGGAAGAAGGAGACTCATCTCCAAAAACCCCACTTTGGGAAGATTCAAGACTCATGAGAAGATCTAGGGCTCAAGGGAAAAGAAAGGGGTCCCTTTCATCATCTCCGAAAATCTCTTGGGAGTTTAGCTCCGAGAGAAAAAATTCTTCTATTTTAGGAGTTCAACTCCAAAAGTCAATTGGGAGTACAACTCCCTGTACAGGGGCTAAGCCCCTTTGTCCTTTTTTTAGGAGTTTAACTCTAAAAGTCAGTGGGGAGTAAAACTCATAGTTTAGGGGCTAAGACCATTTTTCTCGTCGGCGCCCAGCGCCCGCGTGCCAAGCACGTGAGGCGCTGGAGACCAGCGCCTGTTTGCCAAACACGTGAGGCGCTGGCGCCCACGCGTCCTTTGGATTCTATTTCCCTTTTTTTTATATGTACACTTCACAACACTTTCCCCCGTTAGAAAAAGTTTCTAACAGGGTGTCACGCCCCGCTTCCCAGAGTACGCAAGATTGGGCACGTGACATAGCCAACCATGCTACCTGTGGGTAGGAAGCATCCATCCACAGTCACATTACGGTTGTATGGATATCAAGAACAAGATAAAACTAATCTAATACATGTCCAAATCCATAAATACAAGAATCAATAAACAATAAGTGCGGAAGCTAATGATCCAATACAATGAATAAACCGTACGTCCCATAATGCGGGCTCACATATGGAAATGAAATGAAATAAATAAACTAAACCCTAAGGACTCACTGTTCAGCCTGCTGGCTGAAGTACTCCTGCTCGGTCGTCGACAATGGTACGGAATCTGGGCCATGCAAAACCCAGACGTCAGCGCGTCATGACATCAAGTATATAGTATAAACATGGTAATAAGCAATGCAAGTATGAACATGAATAAGCAGTAACAAGGAATAACAAGCAGGGTAGTGTGCAATGGTGTCCAAATTGTCCTATCAGGTTTTCTACTCTATAGTCTTTGAAACCAATTGATGAATCGTCGATGTAACCCAATAGTATCCCGTACATACCCGGGACCACGGCCACAATATTCTCGGCTGCAGCCGAGACATGCCGTTAGGCACAGAAAGGAAAGTGTACACTCGGTATTACCCCGTACATACCCGGGATCACGGCCATAATATTCTCGGCTGAAACCGAGACATGCCGTTAGGCACAGAAAGGAATGTGTACACTCGAACGGTAGTGAACTGTCGAGTTACAAGTCAGGTTCATCTTTGATTTCCCCATACCCCCAAGCTATATATGTCAGGTCAGGTATTCAGTAGTCAAGGACTAATGCCAACACAACATCCGGTAAGAGTAGGTCTGTCTGGATAGACAGCAGGGATGGTCGGGTTTGTCGGCATTAGGCATGAAATCATGAAACAAGCAATGTCATGGTACAACAGGATGAGTCGGTATGTATGTATATGTCAGGTGTAGCAGGGTCAGGCCAATATGTAGTGCAATCGGTTATGTGCTCACAACAGGTGTACAATTAAATAATGAACAGCAGCAGGAAATAGTAATTAACCATATTATTCCATGTAACCACAGTGATGTTTGTATTCTCTTATTAACAGGTTCAAGCACCTTTAGGGTGCAATAGCCACAAGGTGAAGCAATATCCACAATCATGAAGCTACAGGAATTTACACTAAGTATAATAGTTGTCTCGTGAATGACTTAACAGTTTAAGCAGATATGATCCAGTCGTTCTATTTAGTTGAAATATGGATTGATGTTGGGTTGATTAATTACGAGAACTATTATAACGATTCCATGTTAAGATAACCGCAACTGTCGGTTCTAACTTATAACATTTTATCAATTACCATCATTAAGTTGTCTTATAGTATGAATTCAATTGCGTGGCAAGACTAGATCTCGCACGCTAGCATGTTAGAGCAAGTATTCAGATACTTGCCTCGACAGTTCTGCAATCTGGAATACGGATGCGATGTCGGCAGAAAACACGATATGATAGCACGGGCCATGGATCGAGCCCCAACAGAGAACAACGGGATCACACGGGCCAGGGTACTTCGCTGGAGCGTCGGGTTCGCCAAGACGGCACGGTCGGATTCCGGCAAAAACACGGCAACTAGTTAGCAACACACGATAACCTAATACGATCAGCGGGGGTGATTTGCACAGAAGGAAGGAAGAGGAAGCTTACAGAGAGATAAACCAGGTGACCCCGGCGAGCTCGACGGCGCTGGAACGCCGGCGAGGCAACGGCGGCGGCTGCAAGGGCTGAATGGCCTCGGGGTGCGCGGGAGAGGGTGCTGCAGCGAGTGGATGAAAGGGTGGTCGGCTCTGGTGGTCGAGGGGGAGACGGAGGTGGCTCTGGTGACGACGGCGAGGTCGTGAGGAGGTCGGCGGTGAGGTCGCGAGGCTAGGATTAGGGTTTCGTCGGGTTCTCGTGGGAGAAGATGAGTTGGGGAGGCGGCTGCATGAGGGTTCTAAAAATATAAGAAGAGAGAGAGGGAGATTGGAGAGAGAAAGAGAGAGAGATTGAGGGAAGAGAGAGAGAGAGAGATAGGGAAAGGGAGCGGGGCCCATGCGGGTATAATCCCACGCTGTGATTGGTTGATCACGAGATGGGGAAAAGATTTGAAATTAAATTTTGAAGGAGTTGGGGAGATAAAGCAGGTAAAGAAATATATTTTCGTATATATTTAGTTTAAGGTATTAAATTTAAATGGGCCATTTTGGCGCGAAATGAAACATTTCCAAATCGCGCCCGGATTGCGCCCAAATGTTCCAAATTCAAATTATAGGATTTTAAGCGGGTTCCAAATTTTGAAAAGAGGTGTTTAATGATTAAAATGCATGCCCCCAAGTCGGACACTTGCACGCGTGCGTAGTCGTCCAAACTTGCCCGTTTAGCCAAACGGAACGGAATCTCGACACGCGGACGCTACCACGCGACTAGTGGCGACGAGTAGGCCAACATGGACATTTTAAATTTCATTTTAGGAGTTAAAATTTGTTATGTGCCAAAATGACTTAACCGGTTAAAATTTAGCAATAAACCCCAGAAAACAGAATAATTGAAAAGAGCCATAAATAATCCTCAACTAGTAATATAAATGGTATTATTGGGTTCGGGTGTTACATCATACCCAACTACAAAGAATTTCATCCTCGAAATCCCAAGGATACAAGATTGCTAACTACTGGAAAAGGTGAGGGAATTTCTGTCGGATCTCGTCTTCTCGCTCCCAAGTGGATTCTCCATGCGATCGATTACCCCAAGAAACAAGCACAAGAGGGATAACCTTGTTCTTAAGAACCTTTTCTCTTCGATCCTTGATTTCAACTGGTCGCTCCTCAAAAGTCAGGTCCTCCCGTACGGTCAACTCCGAATGATCCAAGACATGAGTCTCATCACGAACATACCTCCGTAGTTGAGACACATGAAACACATCGTGAACTCCTGCTAAAGACTGTGGTAACGCCAACCGGTACGATACCTCTCCAACACGCTCCAAAATCTCGAAGGGTCCAACGAATCGAGGACTAAGCTTTCCCCGACTTCCAAAGCGAATCACCCCTCTAGTCGGTGATATCTTCAGGAATACCAAATCACCCACGGCGAACTCTAGAGGTCTTCTCGACGTGTCGGCCCAACTCTTCTGTCTGTCTTGAGCTGCCCTCATATGCTTCCTGATTGTATTCACCTTCTCGACTGTCTGTACCACCAAATCTGGTCCTAGTAACCTTCGTTCACCAACATCATCCCAACAAACAGGTGAACGGCACTTACGACCATACAGTGCTTCAAACGGGGCCATCTGAATAGTTTGCTTGGAAGCTATTGTTGTACGAAAACTCCACCAGGTGTAGATGATCTTCCCAAGAACCTTTGAAGTCCAACATGCAAGCCCTCAACATATCTTCAAGGGTCTGGATCGTTCTCTCTGATTGTCCATCAGTCTGAGGATGATAAGCTGTGCTAAACTTCAATCGAGTCCCCAAACTTTCTTGTAAGCTCCTCCAAAAGTGCGACAAGAACCGAGTGTCCCGATCGGACACGATGCTTACCGGTACTCCATGCAATCTGACAATCTCCTGCATGTACCGCTCTGCCAAAGTCTCTGTCGATTGACCAACCCGAAAAGGAATAAAGTGAGCTGCCTTGGTCAACCGATCGACAATCACCCATACTGCATTGTTGCCCTTTGGACTCCGCGGTAAGCCGTCACGAAATCCATGGCTATAAGTTCCCACTTCCACTGAGGAATCGGAAGTGGTTGCAACAAACCAGCAACCCTTTGGTGTTCAGCCTTGACTTGCTGACACACCAAGCACTTAGCCACGAAGCGAGCAATTTCCCTTTCATACCTTCCCACCAGAAGTGCTGTCGAATATCTCGGTACATCTTTGTCCCTCCTGGATGTACAGAGTAAGCTGAACTGTGCGCCTCCTTCATAAGCTCTTCACGCACATCTCCTTTTGGCACACACACACGACTACCATCTCTCAACGAACCATCTTCGTGGATCAGTAAATCGGTTCGTAGTCCGGCCTCAACCTGCTCTCGAAACTTTTGCAGTCTAGGATCCTGCGATTGTGCCGCTTTAATCTTCTCAACTAAGGATGATTGTACTTGCAACTGCATCAACTGTCCTGTAGCATGTGGTAGCACAACCTTCAAGTCAAATCTCCGAAAATCCGCAATGATCTCTCTCTGTGCAGTCAATAACTGAATTGCTGGTAACCGACTTTAGCGCATCTGGCACGACGTTAACTTTTCCCGGATGGTACTTAAGATCAAGGTCATAGTCGGCCATCAGCTCCAACCATCTGCGTTGCCTCAT
This sequence comes from Agapanthus africanus, assembly GCA_030015575.1. Classification (NCBI taxonomy): domain Eukaryota; kingdom Viridiplantae; phylum Streptophyta; class Magnoliopsida; order Asparagales; family Amaryllidaceae; genus Agapanthus; species Agapanthus africanus. The sequence continues at coordinate 88,319,938 of JASDDO010000026.1, read as the reverse complement.
GTTCAACTCCTTCTGAGTGAACACATATTTCAAACTCTTGTGATCTGTAAAGACTTCGACTCTCTCGCCCAATAGGTAGTGTCTCCAAATATTCAGGGCGAAGATCACGGCTGCAAGCTCTAAGTCATGAGTCGGATAGTTCTTCTCATGAGTCTTCAGCTGTCTCGATGCGTAAGCGACGACTTTCCCGTTCTGCATTAAAAACACATCCCAATCCCTTTCCAGATGTGTCGCTATGAATCACCAGTCCTCCTGAATTATCCGGTACGGTCAGGATCGGGGCGGTTATCAACTTCTGCTTCAACGTCTCGAAGGCCAATGCACATCCATCCGTCCAAACAAACGGTACCTCCTTACGCGTAAGCTTGGTTAACGGCTCAGCTAAACGAGCGAAGTTCTCCACAAATCTTCTGTAGTAACCGGCGAGTCCAAGAAAACTTCTTATCTCCGCAACATTCTTTGGAACAGGCCAATCCCGAACTGCTGTAATCTTCTCGGGATCAACGGCGATTCCATCGCCCGACACGACATGCCCCAGAAACTTCACTTCTTCCAGCCAGAATTCACACTTACTCATCTTCGCAAATAACTTCTCTTGTCTCAGCGTCTGCAGTGCGATCCTTCTTCCTCACTAAAAGAACTGGAGCTCCCCAAGGTGAGTTGCTGCTTCGAATCCATCCCTTCTCGAGTAGTTCACCCACCTGTTTCTTAACTTCTTCCAATTCCACCGGTGCCATCGGATAATAAGATTTTGATACTGGCGCTGCACCAGGAATAAGGTCAATCGCAAACTCCACATCTCGCTTCGGCGGTAAGCCCGAAATATCTTCAAACACATCCATAAAGTCGCGGACAACTGCCGGCTCTTCATTACTATCCACTACCATAGCCGCAAGAACATTGTTCGTCGGTCTAGCCCTAAACTCGACTGGCCCGACAGAACTGCTTCCTCCGATGAAAGTAAACTCAGGGTGTCCGGGAATCTGGAAAATTACTTTCCTTGCCCTACAATCAATGTGTGCGTGGAAAGTGCCAAGGAAATCCATTCCCAAGACTACTTCATAACTGCCCGTATCAATCACCAAGAAATCTGCAAAAAGCTCCCGTCCACAAACAACAACTGTACAATCTCTACATTCCTTACTAGCTATGATTTTCCCATTCCCAGTGTGTATGTCCCAGAAACTAGACAGGGTCGTGCAGGTGATCGAGTGTGTAGTTATAAATTTGGATGACATAAAACAGTGGGATGCTCCGGAATCAAATAATGCCAATACGGGAAAACCACGAACGAGTATAGTACCTGAAACCACTTCTCCTGATGCCTTGGCTTCCTCAGCTGTCAACGTGAAAGCTCGACCCTGGTTGGGTCCTTGTGTCAGCTGTTTCTTCCCTTGGAACGGTCTCTGCGGAGGCTTCTGTATCTCATCTCTCGTGCGAAGCTTCGACGGACAAGCACCAACTGCGTGATCGGCTGCTCCACAAACCAGACAAAGTCCCAGTCTCCTTCGACAATCCTTTTGCAAGTGGCCCGGTAAATTGCAGTAGTTACAACTTATGCTCTTTCTTCGATCGACGATCACCGGCTTCTTCATTGGCGCTACACCTCGACGGTCCACTGGAATACCCTTGCGCCCATGATCTCGGTTAGGTACAAATGCAGGCTTCCTGGTCGCAACTGCTGTCTGGTGAGGGTTCCCTTTCGATCCTGATAAACTCTGCTGCTCTCTGGCTGCCGTAAGAACCTGCGAGAAGGTGGTCAAACCCAGGGAGACAATCTGCCTCTGGATGTCCACATCCAAACTGCGCAAGAACCTTCGCGCCCTGTCTGCCTCCTTGGCGACCAAGGGTCCAGCGAAACGGCTGAGTCTCGTCCATTCCGCTGCATGTATATCCACAGCTGCTCCATTTTGTTTCAGCCCAATAAATCTCTCCTCCATTTCCTCCCGGGCAGTCCGCGGGAAGAACTTTTCCAAGAAACTTTTAGAGAAATCCGCCCAACTGATTGGCTTGGACAAGCGGGTCTCCTCCACAAGCCACCACTCTCGGGCGTAATCCACCAGCTGAATGCGCACAACATCAACTCTCTTGTCTTCTGGGATCTGTGCCGCAATCAGTAAATTCTCCGTGTCCACGAGCCACTGCTCGGCTGGCAACGGCTCCTCCAAGCCAGTGAAAGTAGTAGGACCCAACCGTCTGAAATCTGCCACGGTCCCTACTCGGTCGACTGGCTTCGCTACAGCGGTGTTCACAGACTGCTGCATAGCCTGCAAACCCTCCTGAAATGACTCTGCTTGCTGCTGGATCAGCTCAGTTTGCCTCTTCTGATTTTCCAACATCCCACGTATCACTCCTAACATGGCGGCTTCATCTACACGTCTCTGATACGTCTTGAAATTCTTATCTGCCATGGTCCTGAAATCAAAACAAACAACGTTAGCATGATGATAGATTCAATATATAAATCAAGGCTAGAACTCCAAGATACTTAAATAGAGTGCTGCATTGTAGCTATGCCGCGGTATCATAGCCGCAATTACTTAACTCCACCCAAGTCTCCTAAGTCCTAGAGATAACAAGAAGTTAGGTTTTCGAGTTAACAATGCAAAGTAAGTTTGCATGCCGACATGATCCGGAAGAATGATTCAAGGATGGTAAAACGGTCAAAGTGGCAGGACATGTTTCCTAATCACGGGTATTCTAATTCGTGTATCGGGTGCGATACCCAACTACAAAGAATCAACCCAATTAACCTATGGCTCTGATACCAAAAGAACCATGTCACGCCCCGCTTCCCAGAGTACGCAAGATTGGGCACGTGACATAGCCAACCATGCTACCTGTGGGTAGGAAGCATCCATCCACAGTCACATTACGGTTGTATGGATATCAAGAACAAGATAAAACTAATCTAATACATGTCCAAATCCATAAATACAAGAATCAATAAAAAATAAGTGCGGAAGCTAATGATCCAATACAATGAATAAACCGTACGTCCCATAATGCGGGCTCACATATGGAAATGAAATGAAATAAATAAACTAAACCCTAAGGACTCACTGTTCAGCCTGCTGGCTGAAGTACTCCTGCTCGGTCGTCGACAATGGTACGGAATCTGGGCCATGCAAAACCCAGACGTCAGCGCGTCATGACATCAAGTATATAGTATAAACATGGTAATAAGCAATGCAAGTATGAACATGAATAAGCAGTAACAAGGAATAACAAGCAGGGTAGTGTGCAATGGTGTCCAAATTGTCCTATCAGGTTTTCTACTCTATAGTCTTTGAAACCAATTGATGAATCGTCGATGTAACCCAATAGTATCCCGTACATACCCGGGACCACGGCCACAATATTCTCGGCTGCAGCCGAGACATGCCGTTAGGCACAGAAAGGAAAGTGTACACTCGGTATTACCCCGTACATACCCGGGATCACGGCCACAATATTCTCGGCTGAAACGAGACATGCCGTTAGGCACAGAAAGGAATGTGTACACTCGAACGGTAGTGAACTGTCGAGTTACAAGTCAGGTTCATCTTTGATTTCCCCATACCCCCAAGCTATATATGTCAGGTCAGGTATTCAGTAGTCAAGGACTAATGCCAACACAAAATCCGGTAAGAGTAGGTCTGTCTGGATAGACAGCAGGGATGGTCGGGTTTGTCGGCATTAGGCATGAAATCATGAAACAAGCAATGTCATGGTACAACAGGATGAGTCGGTATGTATGTATATGTCAGGTGTAGCAGGGTCAGGCCAATATGTAGTGCAATCGGTTATGTCACGACCCGCTTCCCAGAGTACGCAAGATTTGGGCACGTGACATAGCCAACCATGCTACCTGTGGGTAGGAAGTATCCATCCACAGTCACATTACGGTTGTACAGATATCAAGAACAGTAAAATAAACTAAACTAATACATGTCCAAATCCATAATAACAAGAATCAATAAACAATAAGTGCGGAAGCTAATGATCCAATACAATGAATAAACAGTATGTCCCATAATGCGGGCTCACATCTGGAAATGAAATGACATAAATGAACTAAACTCTAAAGAACTCACAGTTCAGCCTGCTGGCTGAAGTACTCCTGCTCGGTCGACGACAAAGGTACGGAATCTGGGCCATGCAAAACCCAGACGTCAGCGCGTCATGATATCAAGTATATAGCATAAACATGGTAATAAACAATGCAAGCATGAACATGAATAAGGCAGTAATAAGAGATAACAAGCAGGGTGAGGTGCAGTGGTGACTAAACTGTCCTATCAGGTTTTCTACTCTATAGTCTTTGAAACCAATTGATGAATCGTCGATGTAACTCAATAGTATCCCGTGCGTGCCCGGGACCACGGTCATGATTCTCGGGGCTGAATCCGAGACGTGCCGCTAAGCAGTAAAAGGTAGTAGGATAGATGAGTGATGTCAGCATCAACACTCCGGAGCTGGCCAAGCCCGTAAGACTGATCAGAACAATGTGTCGAACTGTTGAGTTACAAGTCGGTTTCACCTTTGATTTCCCCATACCCCCAAGCTATGTATGTCAGGTCAGGTATTCAGTAGTCAAGGACTAATGCCAACACAAGTCAAGTAAAGGTAGGTCTGTCTGGATCGACAGCAGGAATGGTTAGGTTTGTCGGCATTAGGCATGAGATCAGGTAACAGGTCAGGTTACTTTCAACAGGTAGAGTCGATATGTACAGGGTGTTGTGTCCGGTGTATCAGTACATGAGTCAGGTGTATCAAGATTGGTCAATATGTAATGCAATCAGGTATATGATGATAACAGGTATAGTAACAAATAATGAACAGTAGCAAGAAACAGTAAATAGCAATTATTATTCTATGTGAACATAGTGATGTTTGTATTTCATATTAATCCGGTTCACGCACCTTTGAGGTGCAAAAGCCACAAGATAAAACAATATCGATAGTATACATAATGGAGTTTCAAGAATTTGAACTAAGTATAATATTTACCTCATGAGTGGCTTTAACAAATGAAGTGAGGATGATCTAGCAATTTAGGCAAGGATGTGCCAAATTGGTTAATTAGTTAAGGTGTTTGATTAAAAGCATACCGATTAACTACAAGTAGCAACTACAATGGTTTAACATTACGGATGATTGTAATTGTCATCAAGTCGTGTGGTTATAACAGATAACATGATTATTAAGTTTGTAGCATGTTAAAGCAAGTATTCGGATACTTGCCTCGGCGGTTCCGCAAACCGAAACGCGGATGCGGTGTCGGTAGAAACCACGATACGGAAGCACGGGCCACGGATCGAGTCCCGACAGAGGTCAACGGGATCACACGGACCAGGGGACTTCGCTGGAGCGTCGGGTTCGTCAGACGGCACGGTCGGGTTCCGGCAACAACAAAGTAGCAAGTTAGCAACAAAGATACGATTTACACCAAAATACGACCAGCGAAGAAATTGTACCGCGAGGAAGCACAAGGAAACTCACCGCGAAGCGACAGGGTGCAAACACGATGGCTCGACGGCACCGGATCGCCGGCGAGGCGACGGCGGCGGCTGCAGCAGGGGGAAGGATCTCGGGTGTGCAGGGTAGTGGGCTGCGGCGAGTTGGAGAAGGGTGTGGTCGACTCAGGTGGTCGTGGGAGAGGGAGAGATGGTCGGAGGTGGCGTCTACGAGGTCTCCGGCGCGCTTCTCCGGCGAACAGGGAAGTTGCAGGCGAAGGATGAGGGGTTGGCTGCAGGTCGGTGGTCTGGCGAGGGTGGAGGGAAGGCGACGACGAAGATGCGACGAAGAGGAGGAGAGGGAGTCGCGGCGTCGTCGGCGGCTGGAGGCGACGTCGACGACGAGGCCCTGCAGGTTGGAGGCGAGGCCGGGCTGCGCGCAGGTGTGGGCGAGAGGAGGAAGGAGGGAGGAGGAAGGCGCGGCTGACCCGGAGGCGTCGCAGGCGGCGACGGCGAGGTCGCGGTGGCGACGGTGGTGAGGTCGCGGTAGGCTAGGGTTAGGGTTTGTGGGTTTCTCGCGATGGAAAAGGTTGCGTGAAGGCGGCTGCTGCATGCGAGAGAATATATAGAGGAGAGAGAGAGAGATTGGAGAGAGAATGAGAGAGGGAGATTGAGAGAGAGATTGAGGGAGGAGAGAGACAGAGAGAGAGATGGAAAGGAGGGGGCCCACGAGCTCGGTTGTGAGCTCGTGATTGGCTGAGGGTGTGTGAGTGGAAGTTAGAAGAATACTTAAAAGATTTGAAAAGAGATTTCCAGGGGTTAAACTGTGTAAGGAAATATATACGTATAAATTATAGTTTTAGATATTAAATTGAAACGGGCCCTTTTTGGCGCGAAATGAAACATTTCCAAATCGCGCCCGGGTTGCGCCCAAATGTTCCAAATTCAAATTATAGGATTTTAAGCGGGTTCCAAATTTTGAAAAGAGGGGTTTAGTGATTAAAATGCATGCCCCCAAGTCGGACACTTGCACGCGCGCGTAGTCGCCCAAACTTGCCCGTTTAGCCAAACGGAACGGAATCTCGACACGCGGACGCTACCACGCGACTAGTGGCGACGAGTAGGCTAACATGGACATCTTAAATTTCATTTTCGGAGTTAAAATTTGTTATGTGCCAAAATGACTTAACCGGATAAAATTTAGCAATAAACACCAGAAAATCAGGAAAATTGGAATGAGCAATAAATAACCCTCAACTAGTAATATACATAGTATTATTGGGCTCGGGTGTTACATCATACCCAACTACAAAAAGAATTTCGTCCTCGAAATTCCAAGAATACAAGATAGCTAACTACTGGAAAAGACGAGGGAATTTCTGCCGGATCTCGTCTTCTCGCTCCCAAGTGGATTCTCCATGCGATCGGTTACCCCAAGAAACTAGTACAAGAGGGATAACCTTGTTCTTAAGAACCTTTTCTCTTCGATCCTTGATCTCGACTGGTCGCTCCTCAAAAGTCAGGTCTTCCCGAACGGTCAACTCCGAGTGATCCAAAACATGGGTCTCATCACGAACATACCTCCGTAGTTGAGACACATGAAACACATCATGAACTCCTGCTAATGACGATGGTAACGCCAACCGGTACGATACCTCTCCAACACGCTCCAATATCTCGAAGGGTCCAACGAATCGAGGACTAAGCTTTCCCCGACTTCCAAAGCGAATCACCCCTCTAGTCGGTGATATCTTCAGGAATACCAAATCGCCCATGGCGAACTCTAGAGGTCTTCTTGACGTGTCGGCCCAACTCTTCTGTCTGTCTTGAGCTGCCTTCATATGCTTTCTGATTGTATTCACCTTCTCGACTGTCTGCACCACCAAATCTGGTCCTAGTAACCTTCGTTCACCAACATCGTCCCAACAAACAGGTGAACGGCACTTACGACCATACAACGCCTCAAACGGGGCCAACTGAAAAGTTGCTTGGAAGCTGTTGTTGTACGAAAACTCCACCAGGTGTAGATGATCTTCCCAAGAACCTTTGAAGTCCAACATGCAAGCCCTCAACATATCTTCAAGGGTCTGGATCGTTCTCTCTGATTGTCCATCAGTCTGGGGATGATAAGCTGTGCTGAACTTCAATCGAGTCCCCAAACTTTCTTGTAAACTCCTCCAAAAGTGCGACAAGAACCGAGTGTCCCGATCGGACACGATGCTTACCGGTACTCCATGTAATCTGACAATCTCCTGCATGTACCGTTCTGCCAAGGTCTCTGTCGATTGACCAACCCGAAACGGAATAAAGTGAGCTGCCTTGGTCAACCGATCGACAATCATCCATACTGCATTGTTGCCCTTTGGACTCCGCGGTAAAGCCGTCACGAAATCCATGGTTATATGGTCCCACTTCCATTGAGGAATCGGAAGTGGTTGCAACAAACCAGCAACCCTTTGGTGTTCAGCCTTGACTTGCTGACACACCAAGCACTTAGCCACGAAGCGAGCGATTTCCCGTTTCATACCTTCCCACCAGAAATGCTGTCGAATATCTCGGTACATCTTTGTCCCTCCTGGATGTACAGAGTAAGCTGAACTGTGTGCCTCCTTCATAAGCTCTTCACGCACATCTCCTTTTGGCACACATAGACGGCTACCAGATCTCAACGAACCATCCTCATGGATCAGTAGATCGGTTCGTAGTCCGGCTCCAACCTGCTCTCGAAACTTTTGCAGTCTAGGATCCTGCGATTGCGCCGCTTTAATCTTCTCAACTAAGGACGATTGTACTTGTAACTGCATCAACTGTCCTGTAGCACGCGGTAGCACAACCTCCAAGTCAAATCTCCGAAACTCCTCAATGATCTCCCTCTGTGCAGTCAATAACTGAATTGCTGGTAACCGACTTAGCGCATCTGGCACGACGTTAACTTTTCCCGGATGGTACTTAAGATCAAGGTCGTAGTCGGCCATCAGCTCCAACCATCTGCGTTGCCTCATGTTCAACTCCTTCTGAGTGAACACATATTTCAAACTCTTGTGATCCGTAAAGACTTCAACTCTCTCGCCCAGAAGGTAGTGTCTCCAAATCTTCAGGGCGAAGATCACGGCTGCAAGCTCCAAGTCGTGAGTCGGATAATTCTGCTCATGAGTCTTCAGCTGTCTCGATGCGTAAGCGACGACTTTCCCATTCTGCATCAAAACACATCCCAATCCCTTTCCAGATGCGTCGCTGTGAATTACCAGTCCTCCTGAATCATCCGGTACGGTTAGGATAGGAGCGGTTATCAACTTCTGCTTCAACGTCTCGAAGGCCAATGCACATCCACCTGTCCAAACAAACGGTACCTCCTTACGCGTAAGCTTGGTTAACGGCTCAGCTAGACGAGCGAAGTTCTCCACAAATCTTCGGTAGTAACCGGCGAGTCCAAGAAAACTTCTTATCTCTGCAACATTCTTTGGAACAAGCCAATCTCGAACTGCTGCAATCTTCTCGGTATCAACGGCGATTCCATCACCCGACACGACATGCCCCAGAAACATCACTCCTTCCAACCAGAAATTTGCACTTACTCACTTCGCGAATAATTTCTCCTGTCTCAGCGTCGGCAGTGCGATCCTTCTTCTTCACTAAGAGAACTGGAGTTCCCCACGGTGAGTTGCTGCTTCGAATCCATCCCTTCTCGAGTAATTCACTCACTTGTTTCTTAACTCCCTCTAACATTACTGGTGCCATTGGATAGTCAGTTTTTGATACTGGCGTTGCACCAAGAGTAAGGTCAAACGCAAACTCCACATCTCGCTTCGTTGGTAAGCCCGAAATGTCTTCAAACACTTCCATGCTGTCGCGGACGACTGCCGGCTTTTCATCACTCTCCACTACCATAGCCACAATAACACTGTTCGTCGGCCTAGCCCTAAACTCGACTGGCCCGACAGAACTTCTTTCTCCAATGAAAGTAAACTTAGGATGTCCGGGAATCTGGAAATTACCCTCCTTGCCCTACATCCAATGTGGGCGTGGAAAGTGCCAAGAAAATCCATCCCCAAGACAACCTCGTAGCTGCTCGTATCTATCACCAAGAAGTCTGCAAAAAGCTCCCGTCCGCAAACGACAACTGTACGATCTCTACTATCCTTACTAGCTATAATTTTCCCATTCCCAGTGTGTATGTCCCATAAACTAGACAGGGTCGTGCAGTTGATCGAGTGTGTAGTTATAAATTTGGATGACATAAACAATGGGATGCTCCGAAATTAAGTAATGCCAAAGCGGGAAAACCATGAACGAGTAAATTACCCGAAACCAATTCTCCCGATGCCTTAGCTTCTTCCGTTGTCAACACGAACGCTCGAGCCTGCTGTGGTCCTTGAGTAAGCGGTTCCGGTCCTTGGAACGGTCCTTGCGGAGGCTTCTGAGTATCATCCTTTGTGCGAGGCTTCGACGGACAAGCATCAACGGTGTGATCTGCCGCTCCACATCTAAAACAAAGTCCCAGCCTCAAACGACACTCCCTTCGCACATGTCCGGGTTTATGGCAGTAACTACAGATCACGCTCCCCTTCCGATCACCCATACTGGTTTTCTTCATTGGTGCTACGTTGCGCCTGTTCACTGGAATACGTCTACGTACGGACGTGGGGCCCATTGTAAATGCTGGTTCCAGCTCGAGTTGTTCCTTTAGTTTCTCCATCAATCCCCTTATCACTCTTTGCCTGGCGGCTAAGACCGCATGCCCTGGTTCCATCTCCAAATTCTGATCGGCCATATCCCTGGAAATCAAAGTACCCAACGTTAGCATGATGATAGTTTTCGAGTATAGATCAAGGCTAGAACTCCAAGATACTTAAATAGAGTGCAGCATTGTAGCTATGCCGCGGTATCATAGCCGCAATTACTTAACTCCACCCAAGTCGCCTAAGTCCTAGAGATAACAAGAAGTTAGGTTTTCGAGTTAACAATGCAAAGTAAGTTTGCATGTCGACATGATCTGGAAGAATGATTCAAGAACGGTAAAACGGTCAAGATGGCAGGACATGTTTCCTAATCACGGGTATTATGATTTGTGTATCGGGTGCGATACCCAACTACAAAGAATCAACCCAACTAACCTATGTCTCTGATACCATAAAACCATGTCACGACCCGCTTCCCAGAGTACGCAAGATTTGGGCACGTGACATAGCCAACCATGCTACCTGTGGGTAGGAAGTATCCATCCACAGTCATATTACGGTTGTACAGATATCAAGAACAGTAAAATAAACTAAACTAATACATGTCCAAATCCATAATAACAAGAATCAATAAACAATAAGTGCGGAAGCTAATGATCCAATACAATGAATAAACAGTATGTCCCATAATGCGGGCTCACATCTGGAAATGAAATGACATAAATGAACTAAACTCTAAAGAACTCACAGTTCAGCCTGCTGGCTGAAGTACTCCTGCTCGGTCGACGACAAAGGTACGGAATCTGGGCCATGCAAAACCCAGACGTCAGCGCGTCATGATATCAAGTATATAGCATAAACATGGTAATAAACAATGCAAGCATGAACATGAATAAGGCAGTAATAAGAGATAACAAGTAGGGTGAGGTGCAGTGGTGACTAAACTGTCCTATCAGGTTTTCTACTCTATAGTCTTTGAAACCAATTGATGAATCGTCGATGTAACTCAATAGTATCCCGTGCGTGCCCGGGACCACGGTCATGATTCTCGGGGCTGAATCCGAGACGTGCCGCTAAGCAGTAAAAGGTAGTAGGATAGATGAGTGATGTCAGCATCAACACTCCGGAGCTGGCCAAGCCCGTAAGACTGATCAGAACAATGTGTCGAACTGTTGAGTTACAAGTCGGTTTCACCTTTGATTTCCCCATACCCCCAAGCTATGTATGTCAGGTCAGGTATTCAGTAGTCAAGGACTAATGCCAACACAAGTCAAGTAAAGGTAGGTCTGTCTGGATCGACAGCAGGAATGGTTAGGTTTGTCGGCATTAGGCATGAGATCAGGTAACAGGTCAGGTTACTTTCAACAGGTAGAGTCGATATGTACAGGGTGTTGTGTCCGGTGTATCAGTACATGAGTCAGGTGTATCAAGATTGGTCAATATGTAATGCAATCAGGTATATGATGATAACAGGTATAGTAACAAATAATGAACAGTAGCAGGAAACAGTAAATAGCAATTATTATTCTATGTGAACATAGTGATGTTTGTATTTCATATTAATCCGGTTCACGCACCTTTGAGGTGCAAAAGCCACAAGATAAAACAATATCGATAGTATACATAATGGAGTTTCAAGAATTTGAACTAAGTATAATATTTACCTCATGAGTGGCTTTAACAAATGAAGTGAGGATGATCTAGCAATTTAGGCAAGGATGTGCCAAATTGGTTAATTAGTTAAGGTGTTTGATTAAAAGCATACCGATTAACTACAAGTAGCAACTACAATGGTTTAACATTACGGATGATTGTAATTGTCATCAAGTCGTGTGGTTATAACAGATAACATGATTATTAAGTTTGTAGCATGTTAAAGCAAGTATTCGGATACTTGCCTCGGCGGTTCCGCAAACCGAAATGCGGATGCGGTGTCGGTAGAAACCACGATACGGAAGCACGGGCCACGGATCGAGTCCCGACAGAGGTCAACGGGATCACACGGACCAGGGGACTTCGCTGGAGCGTCGGGTTCGTCAGACGGCACGGTCGGGTTCCGGCAACAACAAAGTAGCAAGTTAGCAACAAAGATACGATTTACACCAAAATACGACCAGCGAAGAAATTATACCGCGAGGAAGCACAAGGAAACTCACCGCGAAGCGACAGGGTGCAAACACGATGGCTCGACGGCACCGGATCGCCGGCGAGGCGACGGCGGCGGCTGCAGCAGGGGGAAGGATCTCGGGTGTGCAGGGTAGTGGGCTGCGGCGAGTTGGAGAAGGGTGTGGTCGACTCAGGTGGTCGTGGGAGAGGGAGAGATGGTCGGAGGTGGCGTCTACGAGGTCTCCGGCACGCTTCTCCGGCGAACAGGGAAGTTGCAGGCGAAGGATGAGGGGTTGGCTGCAGGTCGGTGGTCTGGCGAGGGTGGAGGGAAGGCGACGACGAAGATGCGACGAAGAGGAGGAGAGGGAGTCGCGGCGTCGTCGGCGGCTGGAGGCGACGTCGACGACGAGGCCCTGCAGGTTGGAGGCGAGGCCGGGCTGCGCGCAGGTGTGGGCGAGAGGAGGAAGGAGGGAGGAGGAAGGCGCGGCTGACCCGGAGGCGTCGCAGGCGGCGACGGCGAGGTCGCGGTGGCGACGGTGGTGAGGTCGCGGTAGGCTAGGGTTAGGGTTTGTGGGTTTCTCGCGATGGAAAAGGTTGCGTGAAGGCGGCTGCTGCATGCGAGAGAATATATAGAGGAGAGAGAGAGAGATTGGAGAGAGAATGAGAGAGAGAGATTGAGAGAGAGATTGAGGGAGGAGAGAGACAGAGAGAGAGATGGAAAGGAGGGGGCCCACGAGCTCGGTTGTGAGCTCGTGATTGGCTGAGGGTGTGTGAGTGGAAGTTAGAAGAATACTTAAAAGATTTGAAAAGAGATTTCCAGGGGTTAAACTGTGTAAGGAAATATATACGTATAAATTATAGTTTTAGATATTAAATTGAAACGGGCCCTTTTTGGCGCGAAATGAAACATTTCCAAATCGCGCCCGGGTTGCGCCCAAATGTTCCAAATTCAAATTATAGGATTTTAAGCGGGTTCCAAATTTTGAAAAGAGGGGTTTAGTGATTAAAATGCATGCCCCCAAGTCGGACACTTGCACGCGCGCGTAGTCGCCCAAACTTGCCCGTTTAGCCAAACGGAACGGAATCTCGACACGCGGACGCTACCACGCGACTAGTGGCGACGAGTAGGCTAACATGGACATCTTAAATTTCATTTTCGGAGTTAAAATTTGTTATGTGCCAAAATGACTTAACCGGATAAAATTTAGCAATAAACACCAGAAAATCAGGAAAATTGGAATGAGCAATAAATAACCCTCAACTAGTAATATACATAGTATTATTGGGCTCGGGTGTTACAGGTTATGTGCTCACAACAGGTGTACAATTAAATAATGAACAGCAGCAGGAAACAGTAATTAACCATATTATTCCATGTAACCACAGTGATGTTTGTATTCTCTTATTAACAGGTTCAAGCACCTTTAGGGTGCAATAGCCACAAGGTGAAGCAATATCCACAATCATGAAGCTACAGGAATTTACACTAAGTATAATAATTGTCTCGTGAATGACTTAACAGTTTAAGCAGATATGATCCAGTCGTTCTATTTAGTTGAAATATGGATTGATGTTGGGTTGATTAATTACGAGAACTATTATAACGATTCCATGTTAAGATAACCGCAACTGTCGGTTCTAACTTATAACATTTTATCAATTACCATCATTAAGTTGTCTTATAGTATGAATTCAATTGCGTGGCAAGACTAGATCTCGCACGCTAGCATGTTAGAGCAAGTATTCAGATACTTGCCTCGACGATTCTGCAATCTGGAATACGGATGCGATGTCGGCAGAAAACACGATATGATAGCACGGGCCACGGATCGAGCCCCAACAGAGAACAACGGGATCACACGGGCCAGGGTACTTCGCTGGAGCGTCGGGTTCGCCAAGACGGCACGGTCGGATTCCGGCAAAAACACGGCAACTAGTTAGCAACACACGATAACCTAATACGATCAGCGGGGGTGATTTGCACAGAAGGAAGGAAGAGGAAGCTTACAGAGAGATAAACCAGGTGACCCCGGCGAGCTCGACGGCGCTGGAACGCCGGCGAGGCAACGGCGGCGGCTGCAAGGGCTGAATGGCCTCGGGGTGCACGGGAGAGGGTGCTGCGGCGAGTGGATGAAAGGGTGGTCGGCTCTGGTGGTCGAGGGGGAGACGGAGGTGGCTCTGGTGACGACGGCGAGGTCGTGAGGAGGTCGGCGGTGAGGTCGCGAGGCTAGGGTTAGGGTTTCGTCGGGTTCTCGTGGGAGAAGATGAGTTGGGGAGGCGGCTGCATGAGGGTTCTAAAAATATAAGAAGAGAGAGAGGGAGATTGGAGAGAGAAAGAGAGAGAGATTGAGGGAAGAGAGAGAGAGAGAGATAGGGAAAGGGAGCGGGGCCCATGCGGGTATAATCCCACGCTGTGATTGGTTGATCATGAGATGGGGAAAAGATTTGAAATTAAATTTTGAAGGAGTTGGGGAGATAAAGCAGGTAAAGAAATATATTTTCGTATATATTTAGTTTAAGGTATTAAATTTAAATGGGCCATTTTGGCGCGAAATGAAACATTTCCAAATCGCGCCCGGGTTGCGCCCAAATTTTCCAAATTCAAATTATAGGATTTTAAGCGGGTTCCAAATTTTGAAAAGAGGTGTTTAATGATTAAAATGCATGCCCCCAAGTCGGACACTTGCACGCGCGCGTAGTCGTCCAAACTTGCCCGTTTAGCCAAATGGAACGGAATCTCGACACGCGGACGCTACCACGCGACTAGTGGCGACGAGTAGGCCAACATGGACATTTTAAATTTCATTTTAGGAGTTAAAATTTGTTATGTGCCAAAATGACTTAACCGGTTAAAATTTAGCAATAAACCCCAGAAAACAGAATAATTGAAAAGAGCCATAAATAACCCTCAACTAGTAATATAAATGGTATTATTGGGTTCGGGTGTTACACAGGGCGCTACCCCACACCGTGCAAGGGGGCTGCTAGCCCCCTTGACCCCCAGCCCACTATCCGGGTAGCGGGACCCCCGTAAACTCTGCGTAGCCCCCGATACATCCAAGTCCCCTCCAAAACACAGCACGCGCATATTGCATATTGAGTTCGCATGATTAGTTAACCCGTCAATCGGAGGTTCTTTCGCTCCAAAAGCGAGGGGTAATTAACGGCAGCTTAGTCCGCAGCTGCCGGAGATTCGGATCCCCACAATCAATAAATCCCGGCCTACCCTAGGCAGGGGGAATCTCTATATGCCCGATAAGCAACGCGTATTCCCATCTCAATGGGGTGATGAATAACACCCTACAGATTCTGGCATGCCCGGTGGGACCTTTTCTCTCCTCCCATATTTCGGGTTAAACGTTCATGCGAACTCAATCAACATACTTATCGATATTTATACTAAAATAATGCTCTTTCATGCAGGATTTCAAGCGATCAAGCCTCAACAATGTCTCCAAGGACAAGCTTAGCTCTCGACACAGCTCCCATCTCCTACACGATGAAGATGGACGCCGGGAAGATCCTCCCGGCCAGTATCGGGCGACAGTGGAAGGAGCCCCTGCTACCATTTGGCTCTATTCTGTTCGTGCCAGCTAACGCTATCCCAGCTCTTCAAGCTCCGGTAACAGACAAACCGGTCTCGAAAGGCTAGATGCCAAATGTGGTGGTCTCAAGGGCACCTCAGCCCAAGCACAAATCCATTTCCGAACAACTCTCTGTTGCTCCAGCTGGGGGCAAGGCCATCAACACCAATAAAGTAATAAGGCATCTCGGTCAAGTTCCAGCGGTGCCCCTGACAACTGCTCAATCGGGTATCTTCTCTAAGCTCCCTGTCAATCAACTCACGATGGCTTCCTGGATGACGGATGCCCGTCAAGCCCTCAAAATCGGGAAGCTAAGACAAAAAAGGCTCAGATACAGAGCCAACAAAAGGGTTAGGGCTCCTACTAGGCTGAACTTCATGAGGTTCGAAGAACAGGGTTACCCCGCAACAACAGCTGAATCGACTGTTAAGCTCGCTAACTCTTTTAAACCACTGAAATTGGTCCAGAAGAATGCCATGACCGCAAGAGTCAAGAAAGCTGCGATTCAGACAGCGCCATCCAAGGACCCAGTCAGGCCAACCGTTTTCAGTCGCCTCTCCTTTCCAGAAGAGGAAGGGTCACGACGATGGTGCGAAAAATCAGCCGCCAAAAATAAAGAGATAGCTGGATATTTGGTCCACACTGTCTACATGGTAGGCACACGTAGCAAGAGCAAGAATGGGGCCACCACATCTCAAATTCAATCTGGTGGGAATGTGGCTGCCACTTTCCAAGACCAGCCTCCTCTGGAAGGCAACGAAGACCCTTCCAGTGAGGCTGATAGGCAGAGAGATCCCTCAGTTATGAGGAGTCAGGCTTGAAAATCGAAGAGGAGCCAATCTTCCATCCCAAGACCGCAGAGCAGCAACTTCTCCAAGAGCTCCAAAAGCAGCTCAGAAACAAAGACAAGGAGATGACCAACCTCTACTCAAAGATTGATGACTTGACAAACGTCGTTTTACAGCTCACGGCCCAAGTTGCCTCTCAGCCGCCCAATCAAGCGCAGAGCTCTGCTCATGAACCTTGAAACGGTGTCTCGAGGCAGTCGACGCCTATTCCCTCGAATCCAAAGGCGGGCAGACCGCATGAAAGTCGGTCGCATCGTATCACGGGAAATGTCTTGGCTACCGATGACAGCAGCCCGCTAACTCAAGATTAAATCATGGATTTGGTTGCCAACAAAGTCAAAACATTGGTAGCCGAAGTCGAAAAGCAAAAAGATATCAGCAGTAATGAGAGACCATATCCTACTCAGTATGATCTGGTAGAGTTCCCTAGTGGCTATGTCATCCCCAAATTCGGAAGATTTGATGGGACGGGAAATGCGAATCAGCACATCGTCCACTTTAAAGCCTCATACGGGAATACTGGGGGCAATGATGCGCTTCTCCTCCGCTAGTTCGTTAATAGCCTAACCGATGTCGCTTTCGACTGGTACGCGAGCTTACCGGATGGCTCCGCTACTACTTTTGTCCAAATGGAATGTCTGTTTCGACAAAGGTTCATGAGTGTCAGCGATAAGATCACCATCGCCGACCTCGTAAGGACTAAGCCAAAGAACAACGAAAGAGATTTTATAACCCGATGGTGCAATCTCTCCATCAAATGTGAATCGCCGATAGAGCAGAACCAATCTGTTAGCCCCCTCATCGAAAATCTCAATAATTGGATGGCCCCATTTCTATGTACCGCGGGTCTCAAAACATTCCAAGAGCTGACCAGAAAAGTTCAGATATTAGAGTGCTCAAAGCAGGAGTCCTCCTCTGATTTCCAAAATAACAATAGGTCTTGGAGAAGCCGAAAGGACGACAATCGCAAAGGCGGAAATTCCGACGATGCTGAATCTTTTAACACCTCGGGTAACCGAAATAAGCGAAAGATGAGCAGGCCTAATGCCAACCAGTCTCGGAAGCCAGTGTTCGGAAAGGGAGGAGAATCTCCATTGTAAGAGAAGCTGGATAAGGTCTATTCCTTCAGAAGGGACAAAGTCCATAAAATATTCAAGGATGCTCTAAGAAACGGTCTACAATTGCCAGAATCAAAAAGACCTCAAGAAGCGAATATGACCGACGACCCTAAATATTGTCCCTATCACAGAGTGATAGGTCATGCCATTGAGGACTGCTTCGTCTTCAAAGATTGGGGTGAAAAGCAATACAAGACAGGAGAGATAGAACTGTCTAAAAGTGTGTTAACAAACAATCAAGTTGCGACCACCGATTTCATACCAATGGAGACCGAAGCCCTTCGGGAATCTACTGCTCTCAATCGTCTGCCCTTCTTAGAAAGGAGCGGGCTAAGGCAACAAGCCAAAAGCCCAATGAGCGATATTACCAATGAAGAGGTAGTAAACGAGTACACAATCCATACGATCTATATGGTGGAGCCCAGAAGAACAAGTCCTCCTACGACTCGTACCCATGACAATGATGTGGCTGTTGCTACCCAATATCGGCTCGGTCTAAATGATGAAGAGCCCGCTCAGGCCATTAAGCCAAAGGAACCCGTGGTTCTTGCTGAATCAAGCTCAGACGGTAAGGATGACCCTTTTGTCATATCCGGAACTATAGAACAAGCATTATTCCAATGGCTTCAAAGCTAGCTTCAGGACAGAGACGAGAAGATGGCCAAGGTCCATTCCAAAGTCGACGAGCTGGCAAACATCGTGGCAGATCTCATGACCAAGTCGCTCAATTGTAATTACAGCAAAATCAGATTTTGGTTCATGAGCCAGGGCTTGATATCCAGAAGCAGCCAACCGATACTCCCTCCAGCCCAAAAGCGGAACACTTTTGCGAAAAACGACAGCGATCAGCTTCCAGTCTCACCGATACGTACACTAAATGGGCTAAGCAGACAGTAGGCGAACCAAAGACAGATTGGCCTTAAGGACCAGCATCAGGAAAGGCACCTACTCTCATAGAGAGAAAGAAAAAAGTATACTCCTTCAGGAGTGATGAAGTCCGCAAAATATTCGAGGATGCCTTGAACAACGGTCTGCAATTGCCTATTCCAAAAAGACCACGTGAAATGAACATGACCGGCAATCCCATATACTTCCCATATCATAGAATGGTGAGTCATACCATTGAAGACTGCTATATTTTCAAAGATTGGGTGGAGAACAAATACAAGCTTGGGAAAACCTCACAGTCCTCGGAGCCACAAGGCTACGGTCATCCACACAGCTTCGCCAAGATCAAAGTTCGAGAGGCTGGGATAAGCAAACACAGATGACCACCACGTCGTTAAACTGAGAATAATTGACCACCACGTCGTTAAACTGGGGACAGTTGACCACCACGTCGTTAAACTGGGAACAGTCGACCACCACGTCGTTAAACTGGGAACAAGTCGACCCCTAAGTCGTTAAACTGGGAATTTAAAAAAAGTGTAAATAAATAAAATTAAAAAAAACCGAAATGATGGGACAACTCCCAATAAAAATCAGCGAGTAAAATAAAGATGAAAATAAAGTCGAAATGATGGGGAAACCGCGAATAAATAGCCGAAATGATAGGGTAATCGTGATCTTCGCGATAAGAAAAGCTGAAATGATAGGGTAATCGCGGTAAAAAATGGCGAATAATGAATCGCTCCTGGTACTATATTTCAGTGCAGTAATGCAGACGCTAACCAAAATTCAAATCCCAAAACGGCGAATGATGAGTCGCTCCTGGTACCATATTCCAGTGCAGCGATGCAGACGCCAATCAAAATTCAAATCCCAAAACGGCGAATGATGAGTCGCTCTTGGTACCATATTCCAGTGCAGCGATGCAGACGCTGTTTCCCCAATAAAAGAGCAAAACTCTGTTCAAAACTCAAGAGGCAGCGCCTCACGTGTCTGCCACGAGAGCGCCAGCGCCAGAGTTAAAAACTCTTAAAAGAGCAAAGCTATGTTCAAAACTCAAGAGGCAGCGCCTCACGTGTCTGCCACGAGGGCGCCAGCGCCAGAGTTAAAAACTCTTATTGGCGCCGCACATGCACAGCACGTGAGCGCCGACGCCTAATAGAACTAAATTCTACTCTATGTTAAACAGAGCCGTTGGATCAAAGATCCAACGGAGATGATAAATTATCAGAATGCAGAATTAAATTCTGTTGAGGAAATATTCCTCAAATCTTTCTAAATAAGAAAGCTTACTCTTTGTAAAACATAGTCCCATTGGATTAAAAATCCAATGGCGATTAAAGAATCACCGAGCTACATAATAAATTCTGTATGGGAAAATATTTCCCTAATCTTGTTAAAAACAAGAAAAATATCTTCTGTAAAACAGAAGTCCTTGGATCAAAGATCCAACGATGGGTAAAATCCCCAAATCAATTAGGATCTCTCAATGAGAGATTTCTTCAACTAATCAACAGACTTGCCTCTACTATATAAAGGACCTAAGACTTCAAGTCTAAAAGAGAGGAACCCACCCATAAGCTTTCAAAAAAAGAAGGAAGTTTTGAAAGAACAGAGAATTAAATTCTCGAGGAAGAAGAACTCTCTTCTTGGAAATTTTAGGTAAATAAAAGTAGATAAAGATCCTGTGGATCATTCAAAAAGAAGAGAGAGAACTTAGGAGTGCTTAGCACTCAGTGGGCGGCGCTCAGCGCCCAGCGCTGTAGGGTGTTTTTCGTCACCTTATTGAGATGGGAATACGCGGGCTCTTGTCAGGCGCATTACAGATTCCCCCTGCCTAGGGTAGGCTGGGGTTTATTGATTGTGGGGATCAGAATCTCCGGCAGCCGCGGACTAAGCTGCCGTTAATTACCCCTCGCCTTTGAAGCGATGGAACCTCCGATTGACGGGTCAACTAGTCATGCGAACTCAATGTGCAGTGTGCGTGTGTTGTGTTTTGGAAGGGTTTTGGATATATCGGGGGGCCCGCAGAGTTTTACGGTGGTCCCGCTACCCGGATAGTGGGCTGGTGGTCAAGGGGGTTAGCAGCCCCCTTGCGGGGTGCGGGGCAGCGCCCCGTTAGAAAAAATTTCCTAAAGAGGGACATGTTTCTAGTGTGGAGTGCACGGAAAATGAGGGGTGGGGAGCGTTTTAAAGACACGTGCATGGCACGTGGGCGCTGGACGCCCGCGGGTCACGTGCCAGGCGCGTGGGCGCTGGGCGCCCGCGGGTCACGTGCGCAGCACGCGACCGCTGGGAGCCCGCGGGTCACGTGAGCTGCACACGACCACTAGGCGCTGAGCGCCCGCGGGTCGCGTGAGGCGCACGTGGACGTTTAGCGCCCGCGGGTCACGTGCCCTGCACACGACCGCTGGGCTCCCCCGGGTCACGTGCATGGCACGCGCCCGCGGGTCATATGCGCGGCACGCGACCGCTGGGAACACCAGCAGGAAAAGGGGTTTAGCCCCTGGGTTAGGAGTTGAACTCCCAAGGGGGCTTTGGAGTTGAACTCCTGACAGGGATTATGTATATAATTGGAGTTAAACTCCTAAAAAGCGGTTTGATTTATGGAATTAAACTCCAACAGATCTTGAATGGAGTTAAACTCCTAGATATCTGTGGATTTTCTTTTGAGCCTTTGATCCTTCCGGAATAGGATTTTTATAGATGGATATCCTTCTTCTTCCTTTCTGTTGGTTGGATCTTGGGGAAAAAGGGGAGGTGAGACTTAAAATATCCCCTTTTAGGGATTTAATGGCAGATCCGAGCTCCCCTTTAATGGTTTTATGGTGAAAAGTTATTTATTTTTGGAAAAGGAAGAGTTAAGCTCTTGATTTAATTCAAAATAAAAGAAAAAGGTTTAGAACCTTGAGGAAGGAGGAGAAGGTACAAATCCTAGAATTTTAGAATGGAAAAGTTATATTCTTTATTTCATTATCATGTTGCTTTATATAGGCTTACAAATTTACATATAGCCCCTTGGACTTTACAAAATGGCATCTTGCCAATCCCATGCCTCATATGCTCATTTCTTTTGCATATGAACCATGGGCTTTACAAAAATTTGGCTTTATACCCATTTTTCTTACATTCATGCATAAAAAATTACATCAAAATTATTTATTACATGATTTCATTTTGGCATGGGGGAGGCCGGCCGCGGGGCTCGACTTGGGCATGGGCCCGCTTATTTGGGGTTGACTTTGACTTTGACTCGGTCAACCGGGGTGTAATTTTTTACCCCAACAAAGTGCCCTCCATCAATAAATGCACACCGTGTATATGAGTTGTGTGCATGAAATTGATGGATCTTGGAGTTGGACTTAACGGTGGAGCATCATTCCGGGGGTGGAGCATAATTCCGGGGGTGGAGCATAATTCCAGGAGCATAATTCCATGGATCGGAGCATAATTCCGATTTGCGGAGCATAATTTCGGAGGTCGGAGCATAATTCCGAAGTGCGGAACATGATTCCAAGGGGTCGGAGCATAATTCTGAGGATCGGATCATAATTCCGGGGACCGGAGCATAATTCTGGAGAGCGGCAGGCATTCTGACTGAAGCATAATTTCGATGTAGAGGTTGATTCCTAGGCGAAGTATAATTCCGACAGGGAAGGCAGATATTCTGAAGCGAAGCATGATTTCGACACGGGGTACATTCTGAGACGAATCATGATTCCGTCGCAGAGCTTGTTGGTTGACGTGATTCCGAGGCGGAGCTTAATTCCGACGGGGAGGTTGTTGGTTGACTTGATTCCGAGACGAAGCATAATTCCGACGGGGAGGCCTCTGGTTGACTTGATTCCGAGTCGAAGCATAATTCCGACAGGGAGGTCGCTTGTTGACTTGTCTCCGGCACGGAGCGTCCATGGTCGACGTTTTCCCGGCACGGAGTGTCACTGGTTTTGATGTAGAGGCTGATTCCCAGGCGAAGCATAATTCCGACAGGGAAGGTAGATACTCTGAGGTAAAGCATGATTTCGACACGGGGTACATTCTGAGACGAAGCATGATTCCGCTGCAGAGGTTGTTGGTTTGATTTTATTTGGGTTGACATCAGCATCGCTATACTGGAATATGGTACCAGGAGCGAATCATCATTTGCCATGAGTGGATTTGGGGATTTTGGTTTTGGTTTGGCATCAGCACTGCTACACTGGAATATGGTACCAGGAGCGAATCATCATTTTCCACGAGGAGATTTCCCTCGTTCCCAGTTTAACGACTTAAGGGTTATATGTTCCTAGTTTAACAACTTAGGGGTCATCTATTTCCAGTTTAAAAATTTAGGGGTCTATTGGATTGGAAGTTTGGAATTTTGGGATAGGGGTCGGTATCAACGTTGCTAACACTAAAGCACAGGTGCCAGGAGCAATTCATCATTTGCTTTTTCCTGTTTGGGAGTGATGGCTTAGGAGACAGGTTTATGTCCCTATCACCTAAGACTTTTCAATTTTATGAGCCGTAAGGGTCCCATAAAAGCATTTCTCCCTACGAGTCGAAAGGATCTCGTAGGTGTACTTTCTCCTTAGGAGTCGTGGGGACTCCCAAGTGTGTTTTTCCTTCATGAGTCGTAAGGATCCCACGAGGGTGTTTTCTTACGAGTCGAGAGGATCTTGTAGGTTCCGTTCTCCTCATGTATCGTGAGGATACATGAGTAGGTCTTCCCAAATGAAGCATAATTCCAAGGGCGGAGACCGGCCGCTGGACTGGTGATTGCGGTGTGGTATGGGTATGATGAGAATTATTTGAGCCCGTGGATTGTATACGGTAGTCAGTTCGGGGACCAACCGTAAAATGGGAGAATTTTGGGATTTTGTTGGCGTTTGTATCGCTGCACTGGAATATGGTACCAGGGAAGACCATCATTCGCCGTTTGGGAACTTGGATTTTGGTTGGCGTCTGCATCGCTGCACTGGAATATGATACCAGGAGCGACTCATCATTCACCGTTGGGACATTCAGAGATTTGAAATTTTGGTTGGCGTCTGCATCGCTGCACTGGAATATGGTACCAGGAGCGACTCATCATTCGCCATTTGGGAACTTGGATTTTGGTTGGCGTCTGCATCGCTGCACTGGAATATGGTACCAGGAGCGACTCATCATTCGCCGTTTGGGAACTTGGATTTTGGTTGGCGTCTGCATCGTTGCAATGGAATATGGTACTAGGAGCGACTCATCATTCGCCGTTGGGACATTCAGAGATTTGAAATTTTGGTTGGTGTCTGGATCGCTGCACTGGAATATGGTACCAGGAGCGACTCATCATTCGCCATTTGGGAACTTGGATTTTGGTTGGCATCTGCATCGTTGCACTGGAATATGGTACCAGGAGCGACTCATCATTCGTCGTTTGGAAGGTTTGGATCTTGGTTGGCGTCTGCATCGCTGCACTGGAATATGGTACCACGAACGACTCATCATTCGCCATGTTTTTTAATTATATATATTTTTATTTTTTTACCGCGATTGCTCTATCATTTCAGCTTTTCTTATCGCGAATGTTGCGATTGCCCTATCATTTCGGTTATTTATTCGCGGTTGCCCTATCATTTCGGCTGTTTATTTTTATTTTTATTTTACTCGCTGATTTTTATTGCGAGTTGCCCCATCATTTCGGCTTTTCTTTTTTTCTTTTATTTACACATTTTTTTTATTTACACACACATTTTTTTTTTACATTCCCAGTTTAATGACTTAGGGGTCGTTTGTTCCCAGTTTAACGATGTGGTGGCTGATTTTGTCTAAAAAACTATCTATTACCGCAATCAAGAACGGCGTCGCTTGGTAGCTAGCCGGTGAGTACGGGTCGGTCCACAGGGATGTTGTGAATTTCCTATTCGCTCTTACGAGTTAATTCCGATGGGTGTGAATGGATTTCTTATTAAATCTAAAAACTAAATCTATCATTTATCTAGGGCAAAGAATTAAATTTAACTAGGGCAAGGAATTAAAGATCTAACTATCTAACTAGGGCAAGAAATTAAATTTAATCTAGGGCAGAGAATGAAAAATTACCTAGGGCAAGAATTGAAATTACCTACTTATTTTACAGATGGCTCTCTCCAAACATTAACACAAGACTTGTCAGATATGAATTTCTGAAATGAAAAGAGGCATCGATGCTCTCCAAAAGAAATCTAAATTTTATTTATAAAAAGAGGTATAGGGAGGCATAGCCTTTACAATGATTTAGAGTTCCTATTTATAGAGGATAGGAAACCCTAGGTTACAATTGATTCGCACGTCTACATTTACCAAAATATCCTTAGGAAGACCTAGTCAAAGTAGACTTCAAGTTTTGGTAAAATTCTATGTCTGGAAATTTTGGAACTGATTCTGGGCTTCTTGGGCTTTTTATTTCTTTGGATCTTTATTCAATTTGGCTTCTCTATTTCTTCCAGATCTCCAGTGAACAATTGCAGTGGACTTTTAACCGTTTACTTTGTAATCTTGGACCTTGCGTTGTCTTGTACTGATCTTTTGTGTAGGCTTGATTAAGATCCTTCTATTTGTTGGTCAAAGTCCCTTTTTTGTGTCGTCTTTTGTCTTTTTCACTGTTTTCGCTCCAAAAACCTGTAACGTATAATATGTAGCAGACATGCGTCAAAAGCACCTGTTTATTTATAAAAAGAATAAGAATGGGGAATATAATAATACAATATTATGGTGTGAACAAATACCCCCAAACTTATCTTTTGCTCGTCCTCGAGCAAACTTATTTTTTATTCTCTACAAAAACCTAACCGCACTTTCCAAGGGAAATGCGATTGCACTGAGCTCGTGCAACAGGCCGTTAAACCTCTAGGTGTCCCTAGTAGGAGGGGTGTTGTCTCCTGAGGGTTTTCAGCGGATACTACCCACAAAATCCTATCAATTTGGCTTTTTCGACTTTAATTCTCCAATTAGGGTTTCTAACAAGGAACTCTATTATCTTCGACTTGCAAATTATCCACCCATATTCTTCACACTTCCTCATCATCTAACTTAAGATTATATATATCCTGCAGACCTACTTAGCTTTCGGCATCTCTTAAGTTTTCCTTCTAGGGTTTCATCTCCACTTAGGAATTTCTATCAACTCTACTAAAGATACAAGTTCTATTCTTCACTCCTTTCTCTCATCTAAACTCCAATCACATATCCCTACGTGTGTGTATAAGTCACCCCTACACTTAGAAATTCAAATCAAGCAATCTTACCCTTGTCCGTTGTCCAAAGCACTTATTAATTGGTGAATTTTTAAAAGAATTTTGCTACACATCCTTCATGCGACCGTTAATACTTCTTGAGGTACCAACGACCGATTACAAAATGCGTTTGCACCTTAAAGCGTAATTCCTAGTCTTGCAACACCCAAGGATTTTAGCAATGACTCCCAAACCAGTTGGTCTAAGGCACTAGGTGATGAAGCACCCTCGCTAAATATTTTTCTATTTTTTCAGCCTTAAGTAATCACAAAAACCAGTGTTCATTTTTTTTCTTTATTTACTTTTTTTTCTTTTATTTTCTTCGTACTAAGGACTTTAGACAAGAGCATTTCAAGGTCTCTTCTACTATTCCAAGTTTCAAGGTGCGTGATTGTGCAAATTGTAGGGTATACATTTTCAGAATCTAGAGTTAAGCGAGGAATTATTTTTCAAACTTATACTCTAATAAAAATATCAATACTTTTCCTTTGTTTTAAGTTAGCTCAAGAAGTGAACTCAAAATTTGCCTATTTCTAAATAAACTACAAAAACATATACTTTCTACCACTAAATTTTAAGGAAGGTTATTTTTAGGGTTTTTAATTTACTAAATCTAAGATCTAGTTGTTCCTAACCAGTTAACCTATTTGTAAAACTCAAGTTAAATATGGCCAAAATTGAATACAATAATTTTTATAATTTTTTAAAATTTTCAATTTTTATGGGTTTTCAAATAAGTATGCAAATGCAAAAAATATACATATGAATGCGAAGGAAGAAGACGTACCGAGCATACCCCCAAATTTAAACTTGACAGTGTCCTCACTGTCATGCTACACCAAGAGGGTCAAAATGCTGGCACTTCTCTGTTTATTTATTTATAAAATTTTTTTATTTTATTGGTTTGAAATTTTTTTGTTATTTTTTATAGAAAAAGAAAACAAAAAATATATGTACATATATACAATAAGGTTCCCCCCAAACTTAAGCTTGGCCTTACACAAGCCAAATGTTAGCACCAACCATTCAAAAATCTTATCGTGGTTATGGTCGAGTTGGTGAAAGAATGGAGTGGAAAGAAAAGAAATGAGAAGCACATAAGACCGAATGAGAAGAAGAGTGGAATATGGTCTCGGCGGAGGAGAAGAGTGGCGGAAAAGAAAAAGAAGTAGAGTACGATCTTGAGGGTGTAAATCGAGTGAATAAATTAGCGCAATTTGTGATGACTGATTTGTTAAAAACGATTGCGCTAATCTATCAACCCGTCGAGCAATGGGGTCAAATCCCTCAAGATTAGCAAGAAAACATGGGTACGTCGAACTTGGTATAGGAGATGAAAGCGTAACAGTCACTTGCACGGTCGGAACAATGAAAGGTAGGGAAGGGGGTGAATTAGGGATAGTGTTATTCTCGCCTAAGTAATCTGTCGCGAACTTGAAGGATTCCATCAATGGTTCGAAACAACTGTAAGCAACCGAGTCTGATGGTTCGATTAACTCATCTGAAAATGTAAAGGACTCAAACTCGGGCGGTGAGTCATCAACATCGTCCGAAAAAGTGAAACACTCGTACGTGTTATCGTCTGTGAGAACTGTGTTAGATTCAAAGAGAAAATTTTCAAACTCACAGTCTTCAAGCGTGATATTAGGCGTGGTCAGAACGATGGAAAGGAGGGAGGGTGATTTAGATAAAGGTTCAAGAGGATGAATTGGAAAATCCGACACATCAAACAAAAATGGTTCAACCTCAATATTATCCTCACTACTCTCCTTAATATTATCCTCATAATTCTCCTTAATACTTATCTCATCCATGCCATTATCATCAAAATCAAGACGCGTATGAAGTTCGGGAGATACAATTAATGACTCGGGATGATGAATTGGACATAAAATTTCAATCAAATCGACAGGTTCATCATCCGAAATATTCCCGGCGTCTATATCCTCAATCAAGTGAAAATCAATTTTTTCTGACACCTCATCAAAAGCATGGATATTTATCGATTTAGGTTCTAGATTGGAGGTGTAAAGGTCAAACGGATTAGGTGCGGTTTCGCTCGAAAGGGGTTCCTCACAATTTGGCAAATCAAGCACTACAAAGTCGCACAACTCATCATTTTGGATACATGTTTGAAACTTGGAGTTGTTGGATTCAATTGGGTATGGGTAGGTTTGATTTAGAAATCCTCTCACATTCTCACTCTGTCCTACCGCCTCCTTATACATTGAAAAATTTGAAGCTAGTTGAAAACTAGCTGCCGATTCACAAGGTTGTCTAAGGGCGGTAATGGATGCTTCCACATTCCTAACTATTTTGTTTGTTGCTGAAATATAAGCTTCCAACGACTGTTCCAAACTAGACATGGGTTGTGAAGGGGTTTCGGTAAAAGATTCGAAACTGTTTGGATACGTGAAACTCCCTAATGGCTGTGTAGAAACAGTGTCTAGTGAAGGTGGGAAAGTCGGGTAGGACTGGTAAGAAGTGGATGGTTGGACAGGATTAGGATCAACATGTGGATAAAAAGGTGGATGGACTTGTTGATTCCTAGAACTAGATGAGGGGAGAGGAGTGAAAGATCGGCTACGAGATTGAGCGATATGCTCAGCAATGGACATCGGTTTAGGAGTTACAGCAGGACTTGAAAAAGTGGTATCAACATATGAAGGTGGTAAAGGTTGACTTGGTTGACACAAAGTGGGTTGCAAAGTCAAACTGTTTCTCCTAGACGCTTCTATTTGATCTTTCAAAGAAATTTTGGGCACGGAGGGATCTTCCTTAAATCGACTGAAACAATTGACGTACGAAGCAAAGTTAGGTTCAGAATACCAAAGTTCGGCAAGAGATTTATGATGTGGGGTACCCATGATAGAAGAATGAGAAAAGAAAGAAGGTAGGTGGTGCAAGTGGGGTGCAAGGATTTCTTAGCGACAAAATTTTGCAAGATTTTATAAAAAAAATTCTTTTTTTTTCTCTCTTTATTTGAAACTGTTTGCAAAAAAAAAATTTGATAAAGGGCTAAAACACACTTTCGATCACCCAAAAATGCACAATCAGGCCTAACTCTAGGGTCACCTAGGTCAGCTAGACAGCTCCTAACTGTTCCAAAGGGCTAGAGATAGGACCTCAAACCGCCAATTGCGGCCAGGTAAGTGCCAGGTAAGTGGGAGGCTCCCCGCTACAAGCAGCGGTCTGAATTAAGTAACCACTTGCCTTAGACACACTTGCCTAGACACCGCAAAGTCAGGTTAGGATAAACGGCCGATGCCTATGACTAGTCCTCTGTCCTATTGAGCTCGAAGTCCTTAGGGCCGAGTCTAGTATTTTTTAATTAAGAATGGTCAATGCAAATGCCTTATGTGATTTCTGGGGTCCTGGGAAGGGTGATGAAATCCACACCCAATCTGAATTGGTCAAAAGCCTCTTAAAGTCAGTTTTAAAGATATGCAAAACAGTAAATCACTTACAATCAAATCTTCTTTTTTTTATTTTATGCGCGATGCAAAGAATCCTGCACAAGATTTTGTTATTTGGAAGGGCAATGATTTTTAAAGCGCAAGAATCTTGCAGAAGATTTAGCAAAAAGATATATTTTAGGTTACAAATGGGGGAAAAATAAAACAAACAGTGAAAATTTCGCGCGATGACGTCAGCATAAAGCGGCGGTTCAGCGGCGGGAGCGCGCTTGCGCGGCGGAATGGCGGCGGTACGGAGGCTTCAGGTCTCCAAAAAAATTGTGTTGTTCTGATTTTCCAACCTCTTTCTGTTCTGATGTATCTTTTTCTGTTTCGAACTCTGGATTTTTCCAGATCCGTCTCGATTGTAGATCCTGCAAAATTCAAACAAAAAATACCCTTCACAAAATACAAAGATGATAAATTTTTATATTTCTTAATTTTTCAGTTTTTATGATTTTTTAATTTTATATTAACCCGAAATTGCAAAAAGAAAATGACACGCCATCCCCGGCAACGGCGCCATTTGATTTTGTCTCAAAAACTATCTATTACCGCAATCAATAACGGTGTCGCTTGGTAGCTAGCCGGTGAGTACGGGTCGATCCACAGGGATGTTGTGAATTTCCTATTCGCTCTTACGAGTTAATTCCGTTGGGTGTGAATGGATTTCTTATTAAGTCTAAAAACTAAATCTATCATTTATCTAGGGCAAAGAATTAAATTTAACTAGGGCAAGGAATTAAAGATCTAACTATCTAATTAGGGCAAGAAATTAAATTTAATCTAGGGCAGAGAATGAAAAATTACCTAGGGCAAGAATTGAAATTACCTACTTATTTTACAGATGGCTCTCTCCAAACATCAACACAAGACTTGTCAGATCTGAATTTCTGAAATGAAAAGAGGCATCGATACTCTCCAAAAGAAATCTAAATTTTATTTATAAAAAGAGGCATAGGGAGGCATAGCCTTTACAATGATTTAGAGTTCCTATTTATAGAGGATAGGAAACCCTAGGTTAAAATTGATTCGCATGTCTACATTTACCAAAATATCCTTAGGAAGACCTAGTCAAAGTAGACTTCAAGCTTTGGTAAAATTCTATGTCTGGAAATTTTGGAACTGATTCTGGGCTTCTTGGGCTTTTTATTTCTTTGGATCTTTATTCAATTTGACTTCTCTATTTCTTCCAGATCTCCAGTGAACAATTGCAGTGGACTTTTAACCGTTTATTTTGTAATCTTGGACCTTGCGTTGCCTTGTACTGATCTTTTGTATAGGCTTGATTAAGATACTTCTATTTGTTGGTCAAAGTCCATTTTTTGTGTCGTCTTTTGTTTTTTTCACTGTTTTCGCTCCAAGAACCTGTAACCTGTAATATGTACCAGACATGCGTCAAAAGCACCTGTTTATTTGTAAAAAGAATAAGAATGGGGAATATAATAATACAATATTATGGTGTGAACAGTGGCCCTCTCCTATCATAGGAAGGCAGATGTTTAAGAGAATCAGGTTCCCGAAGGACTTTGGTCTCCGTTTGTATGAAATTGACGGCCGCGACTTGATTGTTTGCTAACACGTCTTTAGACAGTTCTATCTCTCCTGCCTTGTATTGTTTTTCGACCCAATCTTTGAAGACGAAGCAATCCTCAATAGCATGACTTATCACTCTGTGATAGGGGAAATATTTAGGGTCGTCGGTCATATTCGCTTCTTGCGGTCTTTTTTATTCTGGCAATTGTAGACCGTTTCTTAGGGCGTTTTTGAATATTTTATAGACTTTATCCCTTCTGAAGGAATAGACCTTATCCAGCTTATCTTTCAGTGAAGATTCTCCTCCCTCTCCGAACACTGGCTTCCGAGGCTGGTTGGCATTAGGCCCGCTCATCCATCGCTTATTTCGATTAGCCGAAGTGTTAAAAGATTCAGCCTCGTCGGAATTTCCGCCTTTGTGATTATCGTCCTTTTGGTTTATCCAGGACCTATTGTAATTTTGGGAATCAGAAGAGGACTCCTGCTTTGAGCGCTCCAACATCTGGACTTTCCTGGTCAGCTCTTGGAATGTTTTGAGACCCGTGGTGCATAAAAACGGGGCCATCCAATTGTTGAGATTTCCGACGAGTAGGCTGACAGATTGGTCCTGCTCTATCGGCGGTTCACATTTGACGGAGAGATTGCGCCATCGGGTTATAAAATTCGTGCCGCTTTCGTTGTTCTTTGGCTTGGTCCTTACGAGGTCGGCGATGGTGATCTTATCGCTGACACTCATGAACCTTTATCGAAACAAAGATTCCATTTGGACGAACGTATTAACGGAGCCATCCGGTATGCTCGCGTACCAGTCGGAAGCGACATCGGTCAGGCTATTAACGAACTGGCGGAGGATAAGCGCATCATTGCCCCCAGTATTCCCGCATGAGGCTTTAAAATGGGCGATGTGCTGATTCGCATTTCCCGTCTAATCAAATCTTCCGAATTTGGGGATGACATAGCCGCTAGGAAATTCTACCAGATCATACTGAGCAGGATATGGTTTCCCACTATTGCTGATATCTTTTTGTGCTTCGGCTTCGGCTACCAATGTTTTGACTTTGTTGGCAACCAAATCCATGATTTGATCTTGAGTTAGCGGGCTACTGTCATCGGTAGCCAAGACATTTCCTGAGATAGGATACGACTGAGTTTCATGCAGTCCACCCACCTTTGGATTTGAGGGAATAGGCGTCGGTTGTCTCGAGACACCGTTTCCAGGGTTTATGAGCAGAACCCTGCGCTTGATTGGACGGCTGAGAGGCATCTTGGGCCGTGAGCTGCATCACGACATTCGTCAAGTCGTTAATTTTGGAGTAAAGTTTGGCCATCTCCTTGTCTTTATTTCTGAGCTGTTTTCGGAGCTCTTGGAGAAGTTGCTGCTCTGCGGTCTTGGGATGAAAGATTGGCTCATCTTCGCTTTCGAAACCCTACTCATCATGAACCTAGGGATCTCTCTGCTTATCAGACTCACTGGAAGGGTTTTCATTACCTTCCAGAGGATGGTGGTCTTAGGAAGTGGCAGCCACATTCATACCAGATTGGATCTGAGATGTGGCGGCCCCGTCCTTGCTCTTGCTGCGCGTGCCCACCATGTAGACAGTGTAGACCACATATCCAGCCATCTCTTTATCTTTGGCGGCTGATTTTTCAGACCATCGTCGCGGCCCTTCGTCTTCTGGAAAGGACAGGCGACTGAAAACGGTTGGCCCGGCTGGGTCTTTGGGCGGCGCTGTCCGGATCGCAGCTTTCTTGACCCTCGCGGTCATGGCATTCTTCTGAACCAATTTCAGCGGTTCAAAAGAGTTAGCGAGATTTACAGCTGTTTCAACTATTGTTGCTGGGTAACCTCGTTCTTGGAACCCTACAATATTCAAATCAGCAAAAGCCCTAGCCCTTTTGTTGGCTCTGTATCTGAGCCTTTTCTGTCTTAGCTTCTCGATTTTGAGGGCTTGACGGGCCATCGTGAGTCGATTAACGGGGAACTTAGAGAAGATACCCAATTGAGCAGTTGTCAGGGGCGCCGCTGGAGCTTACCCGAGATTCCTTATTGCTTTGTTGGTGTTGATGGCCTTGCCCCCAGCTGGGGCCAACGAAAGTCGTTCAAACACCGACTTGCGTTTGGGTAGTGGTGCCCTCGAGATCACCACATTTGGCCTCTTGCCTTTCGAGGCCGGTTTGTCTGTTACCGGAGCTTGAGGAGCTGGGATGGCGTTAGCTGACATGAACAGAATAGAGCCAAATGGTAGCGGCGGTTACTCCCATTGTCGCCCGAGACTGGCCGGGAGGACCGTCCTGGCGTCCATCTTCATCGTGTAGGAGATGGGAGCTATGTCGAGAGCTGAGCTTTTCCTTAGAGACAATTTTGCTACGTCCGAAGATTGCAATTGAAAATTGTTAACCCGCACAAAGAAGCATGATTTCAGTGTAGGCAATCAATGTATATGTTGATTGAGTTCGCATGAACGTTTAACCCGAAATATGGGAGGAAAGAAAAGGTCCCACCGGGCGTGCCAGAATCTGCATGGTGTTTTTCGTCACCCCATTGAGATGGGAATACTCGCGCGCTTGTCAGGCACATTACAGATTCCCCTTGCCTAGGGTAGGCTGGGGTTTATTGATTGTGGAGATCCGAATCTCCGGCAGCCGCGGACTAAGCTGCCGTTAATTATCCCTTGCCTTTGAAGCGAGGGAACCTCCGATTGACGGGTCAACTAGTCATGCGAACTCAATATGCAGTGTGCGTGTGTTGTGTTTTGGATATATCGGGAGCCCCGCAGAGTTTTACGGGGGTCCCGCTATCCAGATAGCGGGCTGGGGGTCAAGGGGGCTAGCAGCCCCCTTACAGGGTGCGGGGCAGCGCCCCGTTAGAAAAATTTTCCTAAAAGGGGACGTGTTTCTGGTGTGGAGTGCACGGAAAATGAGGGGTGGGGAGCGTCTTAAAGACGCGTGCATGACACGTGGGCGCCGGGCGCCCGTGGGTCACGTGCCAGACGCGTGGGCGCTGGGGTCACGTGCGCAGCACGCGACCGCTAGGCGCCCGCAGGTCGCGTGAGGCGCACGTGGGCACT
Organism: Agapanthus africanus; assembly: GCA_030015575.1. NCBI lineage: Eukaryota > Viridiplantae > Streptophyta > Magnoliopsida > Asparagales > Amaryllidaceae > Agapanthus > Agapanthus africanus. The sequence continues at coordinate 88,285,983 of JASDDO010000026.1, read as the reverse complement.
TAGCGCCCGTGGGTCACGTGCCCTGCACGCGACAGCTGAACGCCCCCGGGTCACGTGCGCGGCACGCGACCGCTGGAAACACCAGCGGGAAAAGGAGCTTAGCCCCTGGGTTAGGAGTTGAACTCCCAAGGGGGCTTTGGAGTTGGACTCCTGACAGGGATTATGTATAGTATTGGAGTTAAACTTCTAAAAAGGGGTTTGATTTATGGAGTTAAACTCCAACAGATATTGAATGGAGTTAAACTCCTAGATATCTACGGATTTTCTTTTGAGCCTTGGATCCTCCCAGAATGGGATTTTTATAGATGGGTATCCTTCTTCTTCTTCTCTGTTGGCTGGATCTTGGGGGGAAAAGGGGAGGCGGGACTTAAAATATCTCCTTTTAGGGATTTGATGGCAGATCCGAGCTCTCCTTCAATGGTTTTATGGTGAAAAGTTATTTATTTTTGGAAAAGGAAGAGTTAAACTTTTGATTTAATTCAAAATAAAAGAAGAATGTTTAGAACCTTGAGGAAGGAGGAGAAGGTACAAACCCTAGAATTTTAGAATGGAAAAGTTATATTCTTTATTTCATTATCATGTTGCCTTATATAGGCTTACAAATTTACATATAGCCCCTTGGGCTTTACAAAATGACATTTTGTCCATCCCATGCCTCATGTGCTCAATTCTTTTGCACATGAACCATGAGCTTTACAAAAATTTGGCTTTATATCCATTTTTTTTACATTCATGCATAAAAAATTACATCAAAATTATTTATTACATGATTTCATTTTGGCATGGGGGAGGCGGCCGCGGGGTTCGACTTGGGCATGGGCCCACTTGATCTGGGCTTGGGCCCGCTTACTTGGGGTTGACTTTGACTTTTACTCGGTCAACCGGGGTGTAATTTTTGACCCCAACAAGCGCCTCACGTGCCCCTCATGTGGGCGCTATAAAATAAAGAGTGCTTAGCACTTAGTGGGCGGCGCTTAGTGCCCAGCGCCATACGTGCCCCTCATGTGGACGCCATAAAATAAAGAGTGCTTAGCACTCAGAGGCTGACACTCAGTGCCCAGCGCCTCACGTGACCCTCATGCGGGCGCCACAAAATATAAAGTGCTTGACACTCATCATTCAGCGCCTAGCGCCTCACGTGCTTCGCACGTGGGCGCCATAAAGAGTGCTCAGCACTCCATATAGAGACAAAGAAAAGAGAGAGTAAAGTGTGAGCGTCAGAACTCACATGAGTGCTTAGCACTTTTTGCAAGAAAAAGGGACTGAGCCCAAACCAGTGCTCAGCACTTCTTTCAAATAAAAGAAAATTGACTGGGTCAAGCCCAAGTTGGCTAGGTCCCTAATTCTGATCAACTGAGCCCATGAATTCATTGTTTCCCAAACACGACTCATGACATCCAAAATGATGTTCATCCTATATTTCCTAAGTCAATCTTAGTCCCCCAAAAATGGCTAATGATTCTTAGATGGTCCACCATGATCTCTTTCGTCAGACACGGGAATTGGTTCAAGGGTACATCTCTCCATACCTCTGATGCATGTCGTTGTAATTCCTCAACGTCTTCAGAGAGGAGGCGGGCCCCGACAACCAACTGTTTTTGGATGCACTTTCCAAGCTGATGTGCACACCTTAAACCAAACCACACCCCAAATAGGTGTATCCCACATAATTGCCATGCATTCCGTCACGTAACAAATACACTGCATAAAATGGTGATCTACGGACTGTAACGTTCTCAAACTACTACGGACCGTAATGTCCTCAAACTAAAACCTCACCTCAAAAACGGTGATCTACGGACCGTAACGTCCTTAAACTAAAGCCCTCACCTCAAAAATGGTGATCTACGGACCGAAACGTTCTTAAACTAACAACGGACCGTAATGTCCTCAAACGAAAACAATAGAGCCCAAATGCTCTTTTGTTGGATCTGAATGATACTAAAACCCTGTTAACTAGATCTTAGTCTCAAAGTGGACTAACGTATCCTTAACAAAAAATTTAAGTTGATCTTAATCTCAAACTAGATTAATGATCCTTAAATTAATCCAAACCCAAATCTAAGATATACGGATTTGGACTAATCTACGCCCTACGGGCGACAACATTAATTAGTCTTCGTATACAATTCACGGGCAACCTAAACAAATAAAAACACACACGACACGAAGTGAACTTCCGGAGCAGGAGAAAATGGTTACCGCGATGCGGTAACGTAATTAACTGCAGAGGCTTGCGCCTGCAGGAAAGAGCGTCCCCACAATCAAAAACCCCTCGCAAACGAGGGGGAATCTGACGAAGTCTGCTACAACAGCCGCATCCTTCCAAACCTCCGATACACGGTGCCATAAATCAACTTGGCATCTTCGGAGAGGTGGATGGATAAACCCAAACAGCATCTGCCCCCAAATTCAGACAAGGCGATTCAATCCGGTTTCGTCTCTGTTTTCGGCGGTGAGCAGATTCCGGCACGCCCGGTGGGACCTTTTCCTCTTTCCACTCCACACTTCGTGTGTCGTGTTCACGAACAAATCGCGGTTTACTATGGTTGCCCCTGGATTCGAGGTACTAAGATTTAGTGTCTTGCTCCTGTGCAGAGAAAAGAAGATCAATAGCTTCCATGTGTACTTGCAACAGCAACTCCCACTCCGTCCCCGCTGGAGGAGTGACGTACGGGCCAAATGCGGCCTGCATCTTCTCAATGCCAGTGGAACAGGTGACTCAGGCCACCACTGGATTGTTTTTCGGGACCATACTTCTGCCAACAAGCTTTGGCACCCCAGTGCCATCACAGGAAGCTCCAAAGAAGTCAGTCTTCAAAAAGAGCCATACCGATATTAGATTGATAGCTATTGTTATAAGCAAATTTTGTTCGAGGAAGATATCCTCCCAACTACCCTTCAAGTCTAACACACGCGCTCTAAGCATGTCTTCTAAAATTTGATTGAACATCGGTCTCGGATGATAAGCTGATGTGAACTGCAACTTTGTTCCCAAGGCCTTATGAAAGTTTACCCAAAATCTAGACACGAACCTCCGATCTCTATCAGAAATAATAGACGCAGGAACACCGTGCAACCTCACAATCTTCTCGATATATAAAGAAGCCAATTTCTCCATTGAATGAGTTATTTGACAAGGGAGAAAATGAGTAGATTTTTGTTAATCTATCCACAATGACCCCAATAGTATCATTTCCATTCCGAGATATATGTAACCCAACGATGAAGTCCATAGCGATCTTCTCCCATTTCCATTCTGAAATAAATAAAGGTTGTAACAAACTAGCAGGCTTCTGATTTTCAATCTTTACCTGCTGACAAGTCGAACATTGAACCACAAAAACACCAATCTCTCTTTTCATGTTCCACCAAAACACATCTCGAAGGTCTCTGTACATTTTTGTACTGCCCGGCTGAATTGTATTTCGAGTACAATGAGCTTCCTCCATAATCTGTTTCTTCAGTTCGGAATTATTTGGCGCACATATTCTAGAACCATATCTTATAACACCATCACGAATAACAAAATCCGGCTTGAGTCCTTGCTCGATCTCTTCTTGAATTTTCTCTAATTGAGGGTCACTATTTTGAGCAATCTTTATTTGCTTAAGTAATGCTGGTTTCACAGTAAGCTGAGCTAATAGGTCACCTGCTCTATGCCTTTGTACGTCCACCTTGAGCCGCATCATATCTTATAATATGTGCCTTTGCCTTGTGATTAGAACTGCTAAATTAGAATCGGTCTTCCTGCTCAATGCATCTACCACGACGTTAGCCTTGCCCGGATGATAATGTATGCTCAAGCCGTAATTATTCATCAATTCTAACCATTTTTCTGTCATACGTTTAACTCCTTCTGGGTGAATATATATTTTTAGCTTATGTGGTCCATATAGATTTCACAACTTTCGCTATAAAGATAACGCCGCCAGATTTTTAAAGCAAAAATAACCGCCGACAACTCCAAATCATGAGTAGGATAGTTCAGTTCGTATGGTTTGAGTTGTCTCGACGCATAAGCTATCATCTTTCCCCGGTGCTTCAAGACACGGCCAAGCCCCTTGCCAGGTGCATCACTGTATATTACATAACCTCCATAACCTGATGGAAGGGAAAGAATCGGCGCTGACACTAAGCGGTTCAACTCTTGAAAGCTTTTCTCACATTTCTCGGTCCAAATGAACTTTGCATTCTTCTGAGTTAATTTTGTTAATGGCGCTGAAATGTGAGAGAACCTCAACAAATCTTCTGTAGTAGCCAGCTAATCCTAAAAAAACATCGAACTTCGATTGCATTAGATGGTCTCCTCCAATCAACTACCTCCTCCACTTTTTACAAATGGACAGAAACACCTTTTGATATCACATGGCCTAAGAACGGCACCTTCTCCGGCCAAAACTAGCACTTATTCAATTTAGCATAAAGCTTCTTCTCTTTCAAAATTCGTAAAACAATCCTCAAGTGATTTTCATGCTCTTCTCGGCTCTTAGAATATATTAAGATATCATCAATAAACACCACCATGAACTGATCCTATTAAGGTTTGAACACTCTATTCATGATATCCATAAAAGCAGATGGAGCATTTATCAATCCAAACAGCATCACCAAGAACTCATAGTGACCGTATCTCGTACGGAAGACGGACTTCGAAATGTCTTCCGCCTTAATCTTAAGCTGGTGGTATCCTGACCTTAAGTCAATCTTCGAGAACACTTGAGCACCTTGCAATTAATCAAACAAATCATCGATTCTTGAAAGCGTGTATTTGTTCTTGATGGTCACTTTATTAAGCTCTTTATAGTCAATTTATAGTCCTATCTTTCTTCTTCACGAACAGAACTGGAGCACCCCAAGATGGTACACTTGGTCGAACAAACCCCATGTCCAGTAGGTCTTGCAATTGATTCTTCAGCTCCTTCAGCTCTACTGGAGCCATTCGGTAAATAGCTTTAGAAATGGGTGCAGTAATAGGCGCTAAATCGACTGTGAACTCGATCTAGTGGAGGCCTTGGAAATTCTTCCGGGAATACTTCAGGAAATTCTCGAGCAATAGGAATATCCTGAAGACTCACCTCTTCCTTCTGTGTGTCAACTATATAGGCTAAGTAACCATGACACCCTTTCTTTATAAGCTTGTTAGCCTGCATGGCTGAGATCACATATGAGGGAGAGGTAGAACCATCCCCTGAAAATGTGAATTCCATTCCCCCGGTAGGAGAAATACGACTTGCTTCTGAAAGCAATCTAGTGATGCATGGTAGGAAGCTAACCAATCCATTCCCAAGATTACATCAAAGCCGTGCATCTCCAAGACAATTAGATTTGCCAATAAAGTCCTATCACCCATCTTAATCTCACATTCTTTATAAATTTTATCAGCTATCATACATACACCGGCAGGTGTTGCAACAGATAATTCAAATCCTAGGTACTCAGGGGTTTCATGCAATTTATATGTGAAATCATGAGAACAAAATGAGTGTAGACCCAGAATCAAACAGTACAGAAGCAGGAGAGGAAGAGATAATAAGTGAACCTGTGTATATGACATAGATGTTTTAGTTCAATAAGTAGATAAGTGTATGATGTTAATATTTAGGGTTTGAAGAAGGTTTGACTAATCGTGAAACAATAAAATATAAAATAAATAAATATACCTCCAACCACAGTGTTAGATGCCCGAGCATCTAGTTGGGTTAAAGCATATACTCCACCTTCGGTCTTCAACTGTTGGTTATGCACCGAGGCCTGCGATGCCACTGGCTGAGTCCTTTTGTTAGGACACTCTTTAGCATGGTGTCCTTCACGACCGCACTTATAGCAACGATCGGCACCACGACAGGGATAACCTTTATGATTCATTTTGCAGAAGCGGCAAGGTCCATCATGCTTTTGAACTGACTTATGAATTTGAGTGCTCTGTCGAGGATCCTGCGATTGAGTAATTTGTCTATGAAATAATGGCCTTTTAGAAGGTCCGCCAATAATCCTTTGACCACCTTTAGACTGTGCGTGCTTTTTATGATCTTGATTATTACGATAGCTGCTAGATTCCTTTTCAACCCTTTTTGCACATTCGACCACTTCGGCAAACGTCTTAAACAAATGGGTAGTCACTCGTGCCTTTATCCAAGAGAATAACCTGTGCTCGAACTTTCGTATTTTGTCATGTTTAGTAGCGACTGCCTCTGGTGAAAATTTGAAGAGCTCATTAAATTTTGCTTCATACTCATCGACAGTTGCCTGCTGTACCAAATTAGTGAACTCAGTCTTCAGCTTCATTATGACGAATGATGAGAGATATTTATCTTTGAAAGTCTCTCGGAATTTCTCCAATGTTAAGGCCTCCCCATCAGGATTTATCGTTCTCACGATAGATTTCCACCAACGGTGCACCTCCCCTATCAACAAGAAGGTCGCACAGATGACCTTTTGCTTATCAGTGCATTGAGATACTTCAAATTATTCCTCAATCTTCTTGATCCAGTTATGTGCGGGAATGGGGGTTGAGCCGCCTTCAAAAGACGGTGGCCTCCACTTTTTGAATTCTAGGAAGGTGCATCGTGCAACATCTCTGATCGGAACACGTTGCTGACCAACTACTGCTTGTGTTAATGTTTCGAGTAACTTATGCAGAACATTATCACCTCCTTGGTTAACGTCTGGTGCTGTCCCCCAGGTAAGGTACCCGGCGATACCACGGTTGGCTCAGGAGTGACAACACGAGCGACATGTGTAGCATCAACATTAGCAGTAGCAGGCAGAGGTGGAGCTGTTGCTCTAGCAAGGGGGCATCAGTCTCTGCAGGAGGTGAAACAGGTGGGCATTCCATAGCTCTCTTCCTAGCTTCAACTTGAGCACTCTTACACGTCATTGATTCCATATGACACCATATATTGTGTATGACTATTTATGGATTATAGACCTTGCAGTTTCTAAGAGTAGAAATTGTGGCCGTGTCACGCGACAGAATTACCGAAATTTGTATATGTGGATTTGGGGCGTGACATTTGTGGTTGATGAACAAAGAAGGCGTCTTCCTAATAACCTCTTGAAAGAGTGTATGTGGCATAGGGTGTAAACTACACTATATTCTGCGCAATTTACCCTGTATATAAACATGCACATATATTGAATTAAGATGCCTATGACCATCACAATAACTTGTATTTCCCCTGCAAACTTGATGTTTTTAAAATCAATCTGAACATTAAAAAGCACACTAGCATTCCGGATTTCCAACAACAAACTCAACACGATCACCGAAATAAGAACGATAATTCAATTAAATAGATTACATTGACATATAAAAAAGTTGATCTTTAGATAAGGTAAATCACTGAGGTGAATAGAATTCAGACCGATCATAGCGCAAGGAATCTTTTAGCTATGAATTTTATCCTGATGCTGCAGAGTTCACTTACTAGCTGCTTCCATATTCACCATTACAAATAAATTTAGCGACAAGCATCTACACATAATAACTTACTTTAATCATCCTCCACACTTATAGTTGGCCAGACATGAAACTGAGAAGAATTGTCACGTCAAAAATATTAATGATTGTTGTTACCATTCTCTAATGGATAAGCATCTGAATCTGGCGAGGGGACTAAAATGGATCGACGAATGCTTTATATATGCAGTTCTAAACTATAATATCGTACATAGTTCACATCCTTAAAGCTTGCCAAACAAATACAGATATTAATAATTATCTAAAAGACTATTACATGACCTTACACTTACTTAAATCTTAAAGATACATAAAACTTTAATACAAGAACACGCAAAGATGGAATAAACTACATTCATACCGACACTTCAGCATAACACTTGCACACAAGAACATCGAACATGACAACCATGACAAGAAGATCAACCATCATAAAAAGGAAAATAAATAGGACGCAAGTCATGCAAGGTCCAATTATCATTTTGCCCTCAGACATCCATTGGCAATGGAGTGACAGGGGTCACACACAAGCACAAATCGTATTTCCTTCGAGCTCCCAAACCCCCAATCTCACTCATATCCAACTCTTTCATCCCAATCGGCATACCCCAATCGAAATAATAGAGCAAGTTTGCAAGCGCAATCTCCATTCCCACTAACCCAAAATTAATCCCAGGACAAAGTCTTCTTCCTGCTCCAAATGGTATAAATTCATAGTTAGTCCCCTTAAAATCAACCGAGCTCTCCTCGAACCTCTCGGGCTTGAACACATCAGCCTCATCCCAGAAGTTGGGGTCTCTAGCAATTGCATAAGCATTGAACACCACTTGGGTCTTTAGAGGGACATCATATCCTTGGATCTTGAACTCATCTGTTGTGAGTCTGGGGACCAACAATGGAGCAGGAGGGTGTAGCCTTAGAGCTTCTTTGATCACTAGTCTTAGATAGCTTAGTTCTTTGATGTGGCTTTCAGTTATTTTCGAATCCTGTCCTACAACTCTTCTCACTTCTTCTTGGACTTTTTGCATGACCCTTGGATTCTTGATGAGCTCTGACATGGTCCATGTCATGGCCGAGGCTGAGGTTCCACTACCTCCGGCAAATATATCCTGCAATAAGTGAAGGTAAATGTCACTGCTGATGCACCCGAAAGTATGAAATTAAGCGGGGGAATACGTATCTAACCCCGCTCGCATGCACATTTAATAGATAAATTTTATAGGTTCACACAAAAAAGGTAATATTTATGGAACTAATGGAACTCGGAAGAAGCCACGCCATATGGCTATACTGTTTGTCTCTTGAGTGTGCATGTGGACGACTTTAAGTGCATAACGTAATCTTCCAGACATTTTTGATAAACAACTATTTTCAGGAGTCAAGACTTAATGCATAATGCTCAAAGATCCTGTTGTGTGGTTACAATGATCTAATAGTACCATATTGACAAAAAAAAGGTAATGAAACCAAATACGAGAAGCAAGTACTTACAAAAAGAACTGCTTTCATGCTAGTATGGTTAAGCTCCAAGTCATAGCCACCCTCATTCTTGATCCTACACAAAACATCCAATATATTCTCCACCATCTCCTCACCATCCTTAGCCTTTTGCACTATCCTTTCATCTATGACCCCCTGAAGAATCCTATCCACTTTCTTATGACATTTATCGATCTTCGACCGCATCCCTGTAACCAAACCAAGCATCCACGCCATTGAAGGGAAAAGATCAACTGCATTAAACCCGCTCGCTAGCTGTAAACTCTCTTTAAACGCGTCTAGAAAATCTTTACCATCCTTGCTCTTCTTCCCAAACGCAACTCTCCCTATCAGATTGTTTGTATAGACGTGAAAAAGTTCAGTGAAATTTACATGCAATGAGCGTCGGTGACTGTTTTCAACTATTCTCATAAGATCCATCGTCTCAGCTTCTCTAGCCGAGTGATATGATTGCACTCTCTTAGGGCTCATAAGCTCCATTATGAAAAGTTTTCGAACTTTTTTATAGTACTCGTCGAAAGGAGAGAAGAGCATATCTATGGGGCCATAGAGTATGACATTGGCTGCCATGATGTTTTCCGGTCTCGACGCTATGCTTATATCGTGGTTTTGAAAAAATCTTTGGCGATTTCGCCTGAGGTGACTACAATGGTGGATATTTGGCCAAGTTGGAGGTGCATTATGGGGCCATAAATTTTGGCCAGGTCCCATAGTGCATGGTGAGCTAGTTCGACGTTGAGGAGGTGGTGTAGGCTTCCGATGATCGGGAGCTTTGATGGGCCTGGGGGTAGGTTAGGAGTTAGAGTTAGGGTTTTGGTGATGAGCTTCATGAGGAGGAAGATGAAGGTGAAGAGGAGGAAGCAGGGGATTAGCTCCATGGTTGAGGTGGTAGGAGAATGAGTTTGAGATAAAAGTGATATGTGGCATGGGCATGTGTATATAGGCAGCAACCAAGGGGCCCAACGCCAAGATCCATATCCATACAATTATTGACAAATGTCAGAAGGGATTATCCATCTCATTACTATACTATCCTTAAAAAAAAACTTTTATGTTATATTTTTGAGTAAATAGGTGGGTTAATTAATCTCCTAGCTTCAACTTGTAACCTTTTCAATACAATTCTCATGTCCTACTACTTTTCATCTCTAAGGTTCAAAATGCCGTAGTTCAATCTTGAAAAAAATATAATCTTTTTATTCTGTTTAATTTTGGCTATATTACTCAACTTTCAATCATCTCCACGGAAAATTTTACGATATGCCGGCTATATGTTCCCAATCATGAAAGAGAAAGAAATAACTGTAAGTCCACGTTACCCGTCCCCGGTTCTTTGGGGTTGCGGAAATGGTGAAAAACGATTTTCTACGGTGGGGTAACATGGACTCAAAAACGGATCTTTGTTAAACTAATTATCTAACAACTTAATTAGGAGTTTTACCTACTCGGTTAAGGAGTTATACCTTAACTTGAACTCCTTCTCTTCGACTCCTTATGGTGGTCGGATGGTTCTCTCCTCGTCGTCTCCTTGTGCCGAAAATGGATCCACCCGAAAGGTTCTACCTTTGGCTCCAACCTCAATCTAGAGGAAACTAGAACACTTGGTTTGCTAGATCTTGTATACTAGGATGAGTAGAGAAGTGTTTTGGGTTTTATCTCTAAGGAAATGGTTCTCAACTCATGAGAGGGGGTTTCCTTGAGCTAGAGAGAGAGCAAGAGGAAGAGGGAGAGCTTGAGGAAGAGGGAGAGCTTGAGGATGAGAGAGAATGAGAATGATAGAATGAGCAAGAATTTTTCCACCCATGCTCTCATAACACAAAATAATCATAATAATAACAATAATTAAGCATCTTGTGATGGTTCATGTCAAGGGCTTTATCATTTCATGCATTTAATGCATTTTGTGAACAAACAAGCAAGCAAAGGTCAATGCCATGAAATGATAGCAATTGTCATGATGGTGGTCAACAAGTCCAACCTAGTCAACCGGTCAACAAAGTCAACAAAGTCAACCTTTCAACCCAACCATGACACAATAATACTTAATTAATATTATTATTAATCATATTTCTAATTCTCATTAGGGTTTAGCAAAAGTCAACAGTCAACAACTCTAATGAGAATCCTCTGCCTCCGTCTCTGTCAACCGTGCATACACACCCGCATCCGCGTTCCGAGGAACATGAATATAAACGAGATAAAACCAATCCCAAAACGTATACTAGGATCTGGCTTAAACCAAAGCCCGCTAGTAATAACTGCCCAAACACCAAACGTGCACAAGTGCGTGGAAGTGACCGAACCCTGTCGCAAAACCATGCGACCTCTACTCTTTTACCTAAAGGCGAATAGTTCTCTGTGTGGGACTCTAAAGACTCAACACTACGCTGACAGTGGGTTTAACCACAGACCGCAAGCGGCACTAGCTGTGCGTAACGGCCCCCAGGTAGATGCCGATAAGAAGACTGACGAGGTGAACTCATCCGAACTCCCACTGAGCCTGAATGTGACAATCTGCGTACAGTCCGGTCTGTTCGTCTGAGAATATCGCATGGCAGGCCTAGGGGGGTGGTAAACGTCAGTCCCCTAATAGCGGTACAAGTCGTGTCGGAGTGTAGCCCAGAACACCCTGAGACAACACTGGAAACCTACCAGTATATCTCGCTTGCCCTGGCCAGGGACAACTATGTGTAATGGCTCTCCTAGACACAGCGCGATATCAACTCCCAATACCGGGAGAGACGAATCCTATCTAACCGTCACTTCCTCCAAGTGCTTCGGGACTGCACCCAACTACTACCTGTTTGCACGACTCTTTTGAGCCGTGGTAGGGCAGTAATCAAAGTACAGTGGGAACACACTCGAGGCGACGTGACAGTGTCAAGTCAGCGGACTAAGCTGTACTCATGTCACCTGGGAACTGATAACTGACGATAGGTATAGTACCGACCAACAGTTCCCGACGAGTCATGTCCAGTGTACTCGTAACCTAACGAGCACACGCATACTATCTCAAGAACGACGTACTAACGGCTGTGGAACAGACCGTCTCCCCTGCTGGGATGAGAAGCGCATACGCTAGTCTACTCTGGAGTATCGATACCCTGTCTCGATAGTCTTACGACTAGGGACCTGTATAAGGATGTGCTTGTGGATTACCCAGCCCCCACGAGTGTGACTGCCATCACAACGCTGGTAATCAAGCAAAGATCCTAAGGGCTCCACTAATGTGTATAGGCGATATGCTAAAAGAAACACATGTACACACATTGAAGTAGAAACAAACCAAGTAACATACTACTATTTTGAGCAAGATTGTCTATACAATGGTGAATATCCCAATCTTCGATTAAGTAATATACAAACTAGTATGATACAGTAATGGCCTCTAGGTCATATACACTAACAATCTCCCACTTGCACTAAGGCCATGTATTGGCGTATCGAAGACCTATCATCTCGATCAGCCGCTCGAACTGTGTCTGGGGTAAGGCCTTCGTGAATGGATCTGCAGTATTATCTTCTGAAGCAACCCTAGCGATCCACGATCTCCTAGCGATCCACGATCTCCCTGATCAGGTGATACCGCCTTAAGATGTGTCTGGATTTTTGATGGGACCTGGGTTCCTTCGCTAAAACTATAGCCCCGTTGTTGTCGCAATACAGAGGTATTGGATCAACAGTGGACGGAACCACCTGAAGTTCTTTCAAGAACTTTCTCATCCAGACGGCTTCTTTTGCGGCATCAGCAGCAGCGAAGTATTCCGCTTCCATCATCGAGTCAGCAACGGTTTCCTATTTGGAACTCTTCCAACACACCGCCCCTCCATTGAGGGTAAAGACAAAACCCGACATGGACTTGGAATCATCCTTGTCACTCTGAAAGCTGGAGTCAGCAAAGGCCTCAATCTGGAGATCTTTTCCGCCATACACCAAGAACATCTCCTTAATCCTTCTTAGGTACTTGAGAATGTTCTTTACCGCTATCCAGTGTTTCTCCCCAGGGTTTGACTGATACCGGCTTACCACACTCAGTGCATAAGCTACATCCGGTCTGGTACACTGCATCGCATACATTATAGAGCCTACCGCAGAAGCGTAGGGTATAATAGACATGCAATCCCTTTCCAAATCAGTCTGGGGAGACATCTCTTTGGAGAGGGTGATCCCGTGACAAGCCGGTAGATTACTACGCTTGGAATCTTCCATACTGAATCTTTTCATTATGGTGTCGATGTACCTGGACTGCGAAAGTCCTAACATCCTCTTGGATCTATCACGATGGATCCGGATACCCAGAATGTAAGTGGCATCACCCAAGTCTTTCATGGAGAACCTATGTGACAAGAACCCCTTGACAGATTGTAGCATAGGAATGTCATTTCCTATCAAAAGAATGTCATCCACGTATAATACGAGGAATACGACAGTTCTTGCTACAAATCTACTATAGATGCATGGTTCATCTGGATTTTTGATAAAGCCAAATTCTTTGACTGTCTCATCAAAGCAGATGTTCCAACTCCGCGATGCCTGCTTTAGTCCATAGATGGACTTAAGCAACTTGCATACTTTACCGCTGCTTCCACTCTGAATGAATCCCTTTGGCTGATCCATATAGACACTTTCTTCCAAATTACCATTTAGAAAGGCCGTCTTTACGTCCATCTGCCAGATTTCATAATCGTGGAAGGCAGCAATAGCAAGAAGGACCCGAATAGATTTAAGCATAGCCACTGAAGAAAAGGTTTCGTCATAGTCCAAACCAGGTCTTTGACGAAAACCCTTTGCAACAAGTCTAGCCTTATACGTCTCAACATGTTCATCTACACCAATCTTCTTCTTGAAGATCCACTTGCATCCTACGGGTTTTACCCTATCTGGAGCAATGTCCAAAGTCCATACTTTGTTGGTGTACATGGACTCCATTTCGGTCCGCATTGCATCCAGCCATTTTACTGAGTCAATGCTCTGAATGGCCTGCTGGAAGGTAGTAGGCTCATCACTATCAATGATGCAATCCTCTCTATCCCCGTCTATGAGAAAACCGTGGTATCTCTCGGGCGGATGAGACTGCCTACTACTCCTGCGGAGCGGTGCAGGAATGTCTTGTTCTTTCGAACCCTCTGGTTCTACTAAGCTTTCAGCAATAGTCTGTGGTTCTGGAATTTCTTCCAATTCTATTGCGCTCCCACTAATTTCCTTTTCTAAGAATTGGTGTTCCAGAAAGTGGGCATTACGAGAAACAAAGACCTTTTGTTCCTCTGCATAATAGAAAAGATACCCCCTGGAGTTCTTTGGGTATTCCACAAACTTGTACAGTACTGAGCGTGCCTCGAGTTTGTCCGCATGCTGCTTTTTGACAAAAGCTGGACATCCCCAGATCTTCAGATATTGAAAATAGGGTTTCTTCCCACTCCATATCTCATATGGTGTGGTAGGCACAGTCTTAGTTGGAACTCGGTTCAAAAGGTATGCAGCTGATTCTAGCGCATATCCCCAGAATGATCGCGGTAACTCAGCGTTACTCATTATGGACCGTACCATATCCAATAGGGTTCGGTTCCGTCTCTCCGATACACCGTTATGTTGCGGAGTGTACGGAGGAGTAAGCTGAGAGAGAATTCCATTCTCTTTTAAGTAATCCAGGAACTCGGCACTTAAGTACTCACCATCTCGATCAGATCTTAGTGTCTTGATAGTTTTGTCTGTTTGTTTTTCTACTTCATTCTTATATTCCTTGAATTTTTCAAAGGCTTCAGATTTATGCTTCATTAAGAAGATATGTCTGAACCTTGAAAAATCATCCGTAAAAGTAATGAAGTAAGAATAACCGCTTCGCGCATGTGTAGACATTGGACCGCACACATTGCTGTGTACGAGTCCCAAGAGCTCGCTCGCTCTTACTCCGTGTCCAGTGAACGGAGTCTTTGTCATCTTTCCTTTGAGACAGGATTGACAAGTTGCATATGATTGATATTCGAACGGATCTAAATATGCTTCTGTATGTAACTTTGTCAACCTTCTCTCATTGATGTGACCCAGTCTACAATGCCATAAGAAAGCATGATTTATTTATGGAGACTTTATTTTGTGTGTATTCTGGACATTGAAAATCTGTGGTTTGTTTAATACGTATATACCATTGTTTAATGTACCTGACCCAATCAAAACTTGATTAAGGCGAATGTTTACAACATTGCTTACAAATGCAAATTCATAACCTTCTTTAGATAATAAAGATACAGATATGATATTACAGGTTGCATTGGGTACAAAATAACAATCACGCAAAACCAAAACATGCCCATCTGACAATCCCAGGTGATAGTCCCCCACGGACTCAGTATCCATGCTAGCTCCGTTAGCAACTCTGAGGGTCATATCACCTGCCTTCAAAACCCTACGCCTTCTCAGTGCCTGCAAAGAATTACAGATATGAGATCCTGATCCGGTATCCAATACCCATGATGTAGAGTTTATTGATAGACAGTTTTCAATAACATACACACCTGAAGCCGAAACCGCAACTTGCTTCGGATCCTGGTTTCTGGCCTTCCAAGCCCTACAATCCTTTTTCCAGTGTCCTTTCTTATGACAATAGAAGTATTCTTCCTTTCCCACAAGCTGCCCTGCTATCTTTGTTGCCTTTGCTTTTCCCTTCGTTTCCACTTTACTAGCACCACCCCTTGGTTTAGCGGGGGCTTTCTTTTTCTTTCCCTTGGCTTTCGCCTTGGACTTAGAAGAGGAAGATCCTCCTACAAACAAAGTGGATGTTTCCCTACCTTTTTGTAGGGTGCCCTCTGCACTCCTCAACATGTTGAGGAGCTCCGGAAGTTCAACCTCTTTTCCTTGCAAGTTGAAGTTCAGGATAAACTGGGCGTAAGTGGAAGGAAGGGACTGGAGAATCAAGTCCGTATAGAGCTCGTTCTCTAACGTGGTCCCAAGGTCCGCGAGCTCTTCAATGAAGCCAATCATCTTAAGCACGTGTTCCGCTACCGATGATCCGACGGCCAATCTCGTCGAAAACAACTTTTTCGAGACTTCGTATCTGGCGATACGGGATTGCTCTCCATATAGTTCTTTTGTATGAAGAAATATAGATTCCAGGTCCATATTCTCGTGCCTCCTCTGATGTTCATTGTCCATAGAGGCAAGCACGAGGCACTTGGCCTTCACGCAATCGATCTCCCAGGTCTTACGGATTTCTTTATCCGCGACGCTGGAGGTGGGACTTGGGACAGGGGGAGCTTTGGTGGTAAGGAGATACCCCAGCTTGTCGTAAGTGATTGCCATTTTGACATTCCTGAGCCAATCTTTGTAGTTTGGCCCTGTCAGTATGTTTTTATCTAGAAGTAACTTAAGTCCGGTCATGACGATTGGTCGCTGCAATTAGGAGAGAGAGAAGAAACACTCAGCATGATGCTCTTGCAAGTTTAGAATGGTTTTTAGTTTGTCTAAACAGGATGGCTCCCACTGTTTCTCGAATCCCTCCTCAAACCAAAAAGAAAGAATTAGTCGGGATCAATCTCACCATGCAATACTTGCTTAACCGTTCAGCCAGGCCAGTGTTGGTACTTCGAGGGAGGTTTTCCAACGCTTTCGCGAAGTTCCTTAATTAAATAACCTCTTTTCCCTGGGGGCGTAGCCCCACTAACACCTTTCTAGTCACCTACTAGGTTTATAGCATTGATCGTTAAGTGAGAAATTTTCCGAGGAGTAGCATATACTCACAGTAGGATCAGGATCCAAATATCATCGCGTGACAAAACTGAAGGAATCCTACCAGAATCATCACACTCCAAATGGTATGCAGCGCTAGCAAGTTTCAGTTTCTTTTGAAACTCCCGATGTGGATTTTTGCCCCATGCTCTTATGACCTTGGCGTAGGTCAAAATGTCATAAGTCACATGTCAAGTTCTACCCATCATTATCCAGGTTAATTTGAACCCACCCGTACCTACCCTTGACGTAGGCCAAAATGGCAGTACGACTGTCTCAAACCAACGCATTCTATCTATGCAACAGATAAATATCCGGTAGCTACCAATCACTATGCCTTGGCGTATGTCAAAATACATAGCTTGAATACTACCGAATATTTAACTGAAATGATGGAGGGCTATGAATGGTTTTGGCGAAACCGTGAACGTAGTGAACTTGATATAATCGATGGAACGAGATAGCTTTTAAAAAGGAGTGGTTCAAGCTCCGCATTTAAAAGTTGGTTTTTGAAAAGAACCGAGTGGTTTTGAAAGTGTTCCAACGACTTTTACTTGGTTTATTTTCTTGCATTAATTTTAATGCGTCCCATCATTTAATCCTACCATTGCAGAAAACAACGAAAATATGACGTACGCTTATGCCATCCGCATTCGCCATGGGGCCCCGTCATTACCCGTTAGGTTACTTAACTAACGACAGAGCGGGGGCTGGACTAGCGCGGATGCAAAACATAAGCAACGCCTAAATAGATATCATATATAGATATATACATTCGTCAGATGCAATGATAGCCATTCCAGATCATAGATGAACACATTGGATATACTAGGAATCCGCATTCCGTACGAGCCTGTAACGAAAAGCGGATTACACGGTCGCGGTGAATAGCCAATACCCCACCCTAGACCCTTACGGGTGCGGCAAACTACCCGCCAAATACCCAAAGTGAAGCAACCTCCCTCAACAACGTGAGTAGGCCACTCGGCACTTCGAGGTACCCGGTAGTTTGTGCACCCCCTCCATGGGTCTATCCTAGGAGCAAAAACAGTAAAAAGAAATTATACAATGACGGCTACAACCTCATCCTGGATGTGCGGCCATACAAATAATATTACATCAATTTACAAATTACATGAATTGAAAGAAAAAGAAATCTCTCATCTCACAACCCTCCGGCTATTCATCCGCGACAATCCAATGAATTCATATACATATACCATCAACATTACAGATCACAGATATGTATAACCCCCACTAATCGACGTATAGCGATTAGCAGACGTTCAATACATATATCACAACACAGATATAAACCCGTTAGCTAAAGTCTTTAGAAGTTCGATCAAAATACGGATTTTTAAACCCCAAAAACAAATTTTGCTTTCTGGAAAATCTGGGCAGAAAAATCATATTCCAAAAATCCCAAAATACCCCTATAAGAACACTGCAGGAAAATGGACCCACAACCGAGTTAACTCGGCCGTAGATCCGCGGCAGTAGCAAGCTCTTGCCGCGGCTCCGCGGTGAGTTGACCGAGTTAGTGGACCAATTTTCTCCAGTGTTCTTTAAAAAGCCTGAGCCGATTTTTAGTGTAAGATTAATTATTTTTTGAACAGGAAAAAAAATCGGCAGAAAGCTTACATTTCGGGCGTGTTTTGTGATTTTTTCTCCGATCGAACTTCTAGTTACTTTGCTAACATATTAGATAGTGTTTAACTAGGCTCTGATACCACTGTAAGTCCACGTTACCCGTCCCCGGTTCTTTGGGGTTGCGGAAATGGTGAAAAACGATTTTCTACGGTGGGGTAACATGGACTCAAAAACGGATCTTTGTTAAACTAACTATCTAACAACCTAACTAGGAGTTTTACCTACTCGGTTAGGGGGTTATACCTTAACTTGAACTCCTTCTCTTCGACTCCTTGTGGTGGTCGGATGGTTCTCTCCTCGTCGTCTCCTTGTGCCGAAGATGGATCCACCCGAAAGCTTCTACCTTTGGCTCCAACCTCAATCTAGAGGAAACTAGAACACTTGGTTTGCTAGACCTTGTATACTAGGATGAGTAGAGAAGTGTTTTGGGTTTTATCTCTAAGGAAATGGTTCTCAACTCATGAGAGGGGGTTTCCTTGAGCTAGAGAGAGCAAGAGGAAGAGGGAGAGCTTGAGGATGAGAGAGAATGAGAATGATAGAATGAGCAAGACTTTTTCCACTCATGCTCTCATAACACAAAATAATCATAATAATAACAATAATTAAGTATCTTGTGATGGTTCATGTCAAGGGCTTTATCATTTCATGCATTTAATGCATTTTGTGAACAAACAAGCAAGCAAAGGTCAATGCCATGAATGTAAGTCCATGTCACGCACCCCACGAACTTGCGGGGAGGCGGAATATATGAGAAACGATTATCAAAGGTTCGTAACACGTACTTGAGCGCATAAATCGTTTCTAAACCGTTACTAGCAAACTACGAAAGGTTTAACTACTCGGATTCGAAGTTATACCTCACGTTACTTGTCCTTCGGGTCTTCATCGCGGTCCTCCACTCCTCATAGGCTCCTTGGAACATCAGCACCTCAACGGCCTCCTCGAATCAAAGATGATCCACCCGAGAGCTCCTACGCCAAGCTTTATCTCTAACTTGAGATAACTAGGTTGCTCAAAGTGCTAATCTAAGCTACCTAGGGGATATAGAGTGAGGTTATGGATGTATTAGTCTAGCTAACCCTTGATCTCAACACATGAGAGATTAGGGTTAGGGTTTCAAGAATGAGAGAGCTTGAGGAGAGAGAAGGTGATGATAAGAATGATATTGAAAAATGAACTCATTTGAATATATCAACAATAACAATTTATCAAATAAATAATATATATGATTAATCATCATGGTTGATGCATTCACCTTGTGTGATTCATCTCATGAGTCATTAGCTTCATAAATGAAGCATTAACTCCATGGATGAATCATACAAATGAGTCATTAAGCAATAAATGCTTATGCCACCTTAACCCCCAAGTCACCATGCTTCTAAAAGCTTCCCGGAAAATTATGAGAACGCCCCTCCAATCCATGAAAACACGGAAAAACTTTAGACTGTATAAATCCAATAACCTGATACTAAAATCTGATTTAAACCAAAGCCGGCTAGTAAAAACTGTCCGAACGCCATATGTGCGTTTAAACACGTATGCGTCCGAACCCTTATCGTAAAACCATACGACCTCTATATCGTTTCGCCTGGAGCAGGGAAACTCTCTGTGTGGGACTCTAAAGACTCGACACTACGCTGGAAATAGGTTTAACCACAGACCGCAAGCGGCACTAGCTGTACGTAACGGTCCCCAGGTAGATGTCGATAAGAAGGCCGATGAGGAAAACCATCCGAACCCCTACTGAGCCTGATGTGACAATCTCCGTACAGTCCGGTCTGTTCGTCTAAGACTATCGCATATCGAGCCTAGGGGGCGGCAAGCGTCAGTCCCATAATAGCTGTATAGGTCGTGTCGGAGCGTAGCCCATTACACCTTGAGAAACTACTGGAACCTACCAGTAAATCTCGCTTGCCCTGGCCAGGGACTTTGCGTAATGGCTCTCTGACACAGCGCGATATCAACTCCCAATACCGGGAGAGACGAATCCTATCTAACCGCCACTGCCTCCAAGTGCTCGGGACTGCACCCAACTGCTAGCTGTTTGCACGACTCCTTTGAGCCGTGGTAGGGTAGCAATCTAAGAACAGTGGGACACACTCGAGGCGAAGTAGCAGTGTCAAGTCTGCGGACTATGCTGTACTCATGTCACCTGGGAACTGTTTAACTGACGATGGGTATAATACCAACCAACAGTTCCCCTGTGAGTCCTGTCCGGTGTATCCGTAACGTAACGAGCACCTGTATACTATCTCCAGTACAACGTACTGATGGTTGTGGGACAGACCATCTCCCCAACTGGGATGAGAAGCGTACACACTTAGTTTACTCCGGAATATCGATGCCCTATCTCGATAATCCAACGACCAGGGACCTGTATAGGATGTTGCTTACAGACAACCCAGCCCCCACTAGTGTGACTGCCATCACAGCGCAGGTAATCAAGCAAAGATCCTATGGGCTCTACTAATATGTATAAGTGATACGTAACAAGAAATATATGCACATATTAAAGTAGACACAAACCAAGTAGCATACTACCATGTTTAACAAGACTGTTATATACAACTGTGAATATCCCAAGCTTCCATTAAGTAATATACAACCTAGTATGATACAATAATGGCCCCTAGGGCATATACACTAACAATGAAATGATAGCCATTGTCATGATGGTGGTCAACAAGTCCAACCTAGTCAACCGGTCAACAAAGTCAACAAGTCAACAAAGTCAACCTTTCAACCCAACCATGGTACAATAATACTTAATTAATATTATTATTAATCATATTTCTAATTCTCATTAGGGTTTAGCAAAAGTCAACAGTCAACAACTCTAATGAGAATTCTCTGCCTCCGTCTCTGTCAACCGTGCATACACACCCGCATCCGCGTTCCGAGGAACATGAATACAAACGAGATAAAACCAATCCTAAAACGTATACTAGGATCTGGCTTAAACCAAAGCCCGCTAGTAATAACTGCCCGGACACCAAACGTGCACAAGTGCGCGGATGTGACCGAACCCTGTCGCAAAACCATGCGACCTCTACTCTTTTGCCTAAAGGCGAATAGCTCTCTGTATGGGACTCTAAAGACTCGACACTACGCTGGCAGTGGGTTAACCACAGACCGCAAGCGGCACTAGCTGTGCGTAACGGCCCCCAGGTAGATGCCGATAAGAAGACTGACGAGGTGAACTCATCCGAACTCCTATTGAGCCTGAATGTGACAATCTGCGTACAGTCCGGTCTGTTCGTCTGAGATTATCGCACGTCAGTCCCCTAATAGCGGTACAAGTCGTGTCGGAGTGTAGCCCAGAACACCCTGAGACAACACTGGAAACCTACCAGTGTATCTCGCTTGTCCTGGCCAGAGACGACTATGTGTAATGGCTATCCTAGACACAACGCGATATCAACTCCCAATACCGGGAGAGACGAATCCTATCTAATCATCACTTCCTCCAAGTGCTTCGGGACTGCACCCAACTACTACCTGTTTGCACGACTCCTTTGAGCCGTGGTAGGGCAGTAATCAAAGTACAGTGGGAACACACTCGAGGCGAAGTGACAGTGTCAAGTCAGCGGACTAAGCTGTACTCATGTCACCTGGGAACTGATAACTGACGATAGGTATAGTACCAACCAACAGTTCCCGACGAGTCATGTCCAGTGTACTCGTAAGCTAACGAGCATACACATACTATCTCAAGTATGACGTACTGACGGCTGTGGGACAGACCGTCTCCCCTGCCGGGATGAGAAGCGCATATGCTAGTCTACTCCGGAGTATCGATACCCTGTCTCGATAGTCCTACGACTAGGGACCTGCATAAGGATGTACTTTAGGATTACCCAGCCCCCACGAGTGTGACTGTCATCACAACGCTGGTAATCAAGTAAAGATCCTAAGGGCTCCACTGATGTGTATAGGCGATATGTTAAAAGAAACACATGTACACACATTGAAGTAGAAACAAACCAAGTAACATACTACTATTTTGAGCAAGATTGTCTATACAATGGTGAATATCCCAAGCTTTCATTAAGTAATATACAAACTAGTATGATACAGTAATGGCCTCTAGGGCATCTATACTAACAATAACAATAAGGATGCACCAAACTGTCCAAAAGATGCCCAAAAATTCTCTCAATTTCTCTCTCATGTCCGGATTTATTACATCACATTGAATAATTTTTCTATTTTGTCTCTCTCGTTGTTCTCTTTTTTAATCTTTTCCTAATGTTTCTTTTCTTCTCTATTTTTTTCTCCGGTCTTTCTTCTCATTTTTTTCTTTTCTGATTTCTTACAAATTATTCGAGAATGCTTTCTTTCATCTCCATAAGTATAATTCACCCACTTTTACATATTAAAATAAAAGACTAAATTCGAAGCAACTTTTAAACACTTTACTTGCACTATTTTAATGGTTCTTCTTGTAAAACAAACATGCCCTCATCTTTAGGTAGGAACTGAGTATGAAGCTCAAGAAACAAGACAATAAATAATTTTTTAATGGTATTTCTTTATCACTTTCCAAAAGAATAAACATAATGTTCATATGAATCAACTTTTTTGTTTATTTTCCTAATACAAGAAATACAATAAGTTACTGTACTTCATAACTACTTCTTTCTTCCAAAGATAAGCAAATAAACACTAGAAGTTACTTTTAGCACTTCTTTTGTGACCTTTTTGTTGGAAGTTATTTTAAGGATTACTCCGGTTCTTCCAGTTATCCAAAAGGGCCCTAAGTGAGAGCGGTTTTTTTGTAAAAATAAATTGTTGTCTTTGTTCTTTCCTTTCTTTTTTTTTATTGGTGCACCTGCATGCTTGGACTCCAGATTCGTGCTTGTTCTGCATGCAACTTAATTAAGTGGACTAGCTACCTTAGTCAATATTCCATCGATTTTTTAAGTAGTCCGGTGGCCACCTTCCTTCACACATGTGAATGGGGCATGCTTACACGTTAACATGATCAGGTTGAGATTTTTGGCCCCTCTTTTTTCTGTTTTCTTATATTCATGCAATTAGGCTATTGGAAATTTCACTGAAATACTGGAGGCTGAACAAAATTTTGCGAGGCCAGAAAGTGCTAAATGCAAATTTATATGGAAGCCAGGGGCGGAGCTGAATTTCCTGGGGATTTTTATGCGCATTCTAAGTTTTTGGGGGCCAAATATGCATTGCCATAGAAAACAGGGGGTTGGGGATAAGTTTCCGTTAACATGAATCAAATTTTCGTGTGAATTTTTCCTAAAATTAAATTATTGTCTTATTTTTTTCCCCTTGTTTTCCCTTTTTTATTGGTGCACATGCATGATCAGACTCCAGATTCGTGCGTGTTCAGCTGCATGCAATTTAATTAAGTGGACTAACTACCTTTAGTCAATATTCCATCCATTTTTTATGTAGTCTGGTGGCCACCTACTTTCACACATGTGAATGGGGGCATGCTTACTGGTTAACATGAATCATGTTGAGATTTTTGCCCCCCCTTTTCTGTTTTCTTATAACATTAGATGTATGTTGAGGTGTACATATATTGATTTTAGGGTAAACTACCAAAGTGCCCTATGCACATGCGTCGGACCATGATTGGAAATTTCACTGAATTATGTGAGGCTAAGTAAAATTTTGCTCAGAATTGAGATAGCCAATAAAGGGTCACATGCAAAGTTATATAGAAGCCGGGGCGGAGCTGAATTTGTTGGGGATTTTTATCTGGGAGCATTCTAAGCTTTTTTGGGGGCCAAATACGAATTACCATAGGGGGTTGGGGATAATTTTCCGCGCTAGAAGCCAAAAAATGCCAAGAATCTTGTCCCAGGGGCTTTCTATATAATATATAGTTGTCAAAACCTCCAAACAGGTTTTCCCGCTGACCAAAAAAATCCGGTCTCGAAACGGTTGTTAAAAACTCTTGAAGTTTTCATGCAAGATTTGTATAGTTGTCTGCTATATCTAAATAGGACATATATATCGCAGGCAACTGCATAAATATCACAGACAATTACATAGATATCGCATAATAACTAGATATATCAGGCGACTATATAGATAACACCCATAAGGATTTTTTGGATAACTGAAAATATTCTCAGGGATTTTTTGACAAGTGCTTCCGTGTGTGGTGGGGGTGGGGGGGGGGGGGGGTGGGGGTGTCAGCTGGAAAAAACCTACTTGAGTATTTTTGGTTGACAATTTACCCTTTATTTTATATCAATTCCAAGATGGTTGGTGATTTGTTTTGCGGTAAAATATACTTGTCTTTTCGCACGTGCTATATATGTAATGCATAGTAATAATGTAGGGATAAATTGGATTCTATGAGATTTAAATATTGTAATCGCAAAATTAAGTCTAAGTTGTGCCTCAAAGCATCATAAAAGTAGGGATGTAAAAAGTGGGATTTACTCTCTTTGGCCCATTTCCCTCTGCCAAAACCATAGAAAAAGGATAAATAAATGAGAAAGAAGTTCAAAAAAGTGTCATATTATTCTATTATTTCTTTTACTTTCTTTGAACTAATTTCTTACTTTCTATCACGGGCAAGCTTGCTTAGTTTACTTTCTGATGGAGGCCTGGATCTCCTTCAAATGCTGTCCTCCGTCGATCTGTCGCGAGCATGGATGCACGGCTGAGATTTAGCTTGAAGGTTGGTGTTGAGGATGGTCTCCTTGGACGTGTGGATCTCAATGGGTTGACTTTGAGGTGAAGCCGAGCAACCTGCAAAGAAGTCCCCGGGTGGTTGTACCACCGTGGACCCTCTGACGATCAAGTTAGTCAAGGAATTTGGGCAGAGTAGCGGTTTATTGGATTAAAATTGCGTTACCTGAATCGTCTGGGAGAGAGGTTTTTATAGCGGTCGCGTAGAGCGAGCTGGCACGAAATCTTCGCCGTTGGTTACGCCCCTGGCATTACGCCTGCGAGAATGACGGGATCCCCCATTAATGACGAGATACGCTTGCTAACGGGGGATATGACGGCATGGAACGCGGGATCGTGGGGTGGCCGATATCTCGTGTCTGACGAGATCCGCGGAGCCATGGTGGAGGCGCTTGGGTTCTGCGTTCTTGGTTGCTCGGTAGAACCGGGGAGGTTTAGCTCCGCGGGAGGCTTAAATCGAGCGGGAGGCCGAGAAAGCTCGGTTCTGTGATAGCTCGGAGACGAGCTGGGAGGGCTGAGGAACCTTAGCGTGTAGGAGAGCTCGGAGGCGAGCCGATGGTTATTTGTAAGGCGAGTATAGGAGTGTTCTGCGAAGCCATCAAAGGTCGGGTCAATCCTCGGGACGGAGGCCCGGGAAATACCTTCAATGTGTCGTCCTTGCTCCTGTCCCGTAAGCCCCGGGACACGTCATCTACTACGTGTCATGATCTGGGGAATTCTCACATACGAGTATCATCACTTTCAATCATCAAACATGCCCTAAGGGCGACTAAAATGTAAAGTGAAAGTGATACCAACTTTCCAATTTTTCCTTTTTTCAATAAATTCGAAAAAAGATAGTAGAAAGTAAAATCTACATTCTTGCTGGTTCATACCGGTCCATTCACTTTTTCTCCAAAACCATGAAATTTGAGAATAAAGTGATAGAAAGTGTCCAAAATAGTTTGTTACTTTCTTCATTCATACCTTTAACTCTTTTTGAATTATTATTTTTATTTTCTTACCTTTAAACCAAACAACCTAAGTTCCCTTTACCGTATAAGCGCCAACCCAGCTTCCTTTCCGTTGTTTTTAGCAAAACATACAAGAATCAGCATTTTCTTTTCATATTACTTTCCTACTTTCTTTTTATTTGTCAACTGCCAAGCATGCCCGATGCAAAAAGGCTCTTAAGTAAACTTTGCATGAGTAGAAAGCAGGGGCGGGCACAAATGGAGAGGAGAGGGCACGTGCTTCCATTCAATTTTTTTAGGAAAAACGGGCGTGGGTTATTAGTTTTGGTCCTTTTGAAATCTTTGGATATACGGTGTATATTTTTAAAAATTGTGTTAACTTAATATATCGTGTGTTTTACTCCCTTGTGAATAATTGTGGGTTCAATTCCCAACGTCATCATTTACTTTGAAATTTTATTCAAATAGATATGGAGCACATTAAGGAATGAAGTTAATGAATTAGTTTAAATAAAATATGTTCCCATAGATCAATATTTGGATCAACAAAGGCCTAGACTGTACGATGTCCATATGAGACCTTAAAATATGTTATTATAATATTAATTTTAAGTATGTAAAAATTAATTTTAATTGTTGAATAAAGAATTTTTATTGAACTTTTCTTATTTGCAGAGTTATTCCACTAACCAAAATTGTTGGTGCACATAGGCATGGATGTTGGTGTAAGCAAATTAAACCATATTTGGCTCAATTTTCTTTCATGTGAGCAGAGGGTCTAGATTCTAACATAATTTCTTTGGAATTTAACAGTCATTATGTACTTGGTGGTGCTCTTATCATTTTTCTCATTGAAAAAGGAAGGAAAAAAAGAAATATGCAGTAAACATTATTATCATTTCCAATCTAACTTTGAATTTAATTCTATTTGTTTAAAGTACTATATGCATTTTCAAGTTTTTAGCATTTTCCAATTCGTTCAGGTTAATTTAATCTTCTTTGCATGGAGATTTTCACCTAAAACAGTTGGCAAATTCCAAGTTCCCTTCATTTTTTTTAATTTGAAATGAAATGAAGACGAAAAGGCCTCCGAGTTTCATTAAAGTAATGTTTTAACCGAATCTCCACGTCTTTTTCAAATTTGAAATAAAACAGTTGCGCATGCATGAAACACATGTGCATATGAATCTGCATGACTATTAAATATATGCTAGCAAGTGATTCGTTGGAGACCAACTAGGCTTTAGATCAGTTGATATCAATTTTCTCTCTAATATTAGAAGTTGCAAGTTCGATCCCGAAAGGGGTTGATTTAAAAAAAAGAGTGATTCTTTGGAGACAAATAAGATTTTTGCTGCACATGTTCGTTGCAGACAATCTAGATATTAGAAGTACATACATGATCATGGAAGGCAATTAAGTACATTTTTAGCAGTACTAACCTGTGCTCGAACTTTCGTATTTTGTCACGTCTAGTAGTATTTGGAGAGCTCATTAAATTTTACTTCATACTCATCGACGGTAGTCTGCTATACCAAATTAGCAAATTCAGTCTTCAGCTCCATTATGACGAATGCTGAGAGATATTTATCTTCAAAAGCCTCTCAGAATTTCTCCCATGTTAAGGTCTCCCCATCAGGATTTATCGTTCTCACGACTGATTTCCACCAATGGTGCGCCTTCCTTATCAACAAGAAGGTCGCATAGGTGACCTTTTGCTTGTCAGTGCATTGAGATGCTTCAAATTGTTCCTCAATCTTCTCGATCCAGTTATGTGCGGATATGGGGTTTGAGCCGCTTTCAAAAGACGGTGGCCTCCACTTTTTGAATTCTGGGAAGGTGTAGCCTTCAACATCTCTGATCGGAACTCGTTGCTGACCAACCACCACATGAGTTAATGTTTCGAGCAACTTATGCAGAACATTATCACCTCCTTGGTTAACGTCTGGTGTTATCCCCACAGGTAAGGTACCCGGCGGTTCCATAGTTGGCCCTGGAGTGACAGCACGAGCTGTTGCTCCAGTAAGGGGCAGCTTCAACATTCGCAGCAGCAGCAATCAGAGGTGGAGCTGTTGCTCCAGTAAGGGGCAGCAGTCTCTGCATGGGGCGAAACATGTAGGCGTTCCATAGCTCTCTTCGTAGCATCATCTCGAGCACTCTTATACGCCATTGATACTATATATTTTGTATGACAATTTATGGATTATAGACCTTGCAGTTTCTAAAAGTAGAAATTGTGGCCGTGTCACGCGAAAGAATTACCAAAATTTGTATATGTGGATTTGGGGCGTGACATTTATGGTTGATGAATAGAGAAGGCGTCTTCCTAATAGCCTCTTGAAAGAGTGTATATGCCATAGGGTGTAAACTACACTATATTCTGCGCAATTTACTGGCATTTGAATCATGTGAAGTCTATAAGACCCACCTAATTCAAGTAAGCCAAAAACCCAGAAATCTAAACCATTTTAAAAGAGAAGTGAAGGAAAACTTGTTTAAAACAAGTGGTTTAAATAAAATAAATGGCCTTAAACATTTAAAAGCAACATTATATTTTCCCGAAAATTTCGGTGAAGTCTCCTTTGTAAGTACTGGCCCCAAACGGATACAAACATAAATAATATATATAATAAATAAGGGCATCCCCAAACGGGAGCTAGCTTTTCGCCAATTGGCGGGCCCAACCACGCAAGCAATATAATATACAATGCCGAAGGGCGAGAATCAAAACTTAAAAGAAAACCAATATCCACTAGAAAATCATAATAATACAAGCGCGACTCTAAGCTCGAAAGAATAAACATACCGGTCTTCTAAGTCTATAAAATATACAAGTCCGGTTGATGGAGTTACTAGATACAACTGAAATAAATAAATGTACTGCGGTGATCACGATACAAGTGAACCCACCTACCCAAGCAATCACCCGGAATGAAGTAGTGTGCCAGCAAAGTCGCCGAGGAAACCTGTATGGCAAAACCTGCAAGAAACTGTGGCACAACGGGGGTGAGTTGCCAACTCGTGAGTAGAAAATATCATGTAACGTTTTGAAAATCGTTTCGGTGAAATTTCGAAAAAAATCGGTAAAATAAGGGGGTTTTCTGTAAAAAGTCAAAATACAAATATCTTATTATAAAACTTAAATATACATATTCTAGCTATGTAATTGCTATTATTTGGTGTTTATTGAGCCGCTGGTGAAATTTCAAATTTTCTGAAAAAAAAAATTTATTTTATTATTATTTAAGCCGTCACTAATACATTTAATTAGGGAAAATTACAAATTGGAATGAGTTGAAACAAATTTTGTGCATCATAAAACATTAAATAAAATTTTATCATGTGGTTTTTGGAACGAAATTATTTGCCAAAACGGTTTAGAAATTATTGAAGAGAAAAAGGCTTTTTTTAGCGTAAATGGATGTTTGGGGTATTGTATTTATCATTTTTCATCACCCCACACCCGTACCCACACCCACACACCCCCATTCACTTATCCCTATGGCTGAATTCAGTAGCCCCTCTTTGGTCCCCACTTGAATTTCATAGAAATGAAAAAGAAAAGATTAGTGAGAGAAGAAGTTGGTGTTGACTTGGGGGGGGGGGGTATTTTACCTTGACTTGGACTTTCTTTTCCACACCCACACCCTCCACACCCCTCCCCCACCTGCTGGCCGAGCCCCATCCTCCCTCAAACTGCAGCCCCTCCTCCTTCTTCCCCTCTCTTTTCCTCATCAAAAAAGTCTTCAAAATCCATCAAATTTCCATCAAAATTAAACCAAAACTCAAATCTAACTCCTACCCATTTTTCAATAGCTATTCTTGCATGGATCTAGGAGCTTGGAGGCCATTTTGGGAGGCTAGATTTCAAGCTTGGTCTCTTGTTTTTGGTGAGGTATAAATCCCAAGCCAAATCTAATTATTGTATAGTTCTTTGATTAAAGTCAATTAAGTTTGAATGCAACTCTAATTGGGATTTAGTTTGTAATGGAAAGAGTTTGAGATCAAGTTAGGTTGTGATCATGTGTTCATGGTTGTGTGATGGTTGTTTTTTTTTAGCATCTTAAGTTATGCAACTTAAATTTGTTACTTATTGCCAATTGTAACATGTAATTGTCCAAATGAAAATATTTTGGAAACTAGGTTTTAGGATAGATGTAATTAGATGAAATAAAAATCTACTTAATATTTTCGTGACCTAATTAAGTTATTTGGTGAATATTGTGGCCACTAAAATTGTAGAACAAGATTAGTAGTTAGTTGTTAATGGTTAGTTTAAGGAAATTGTGTTAATTATGCTAATTTGCTAACTAGGCTTTTGAAATTGGTTATATAATTGGGATTAAAAGTGTGATTAGGTTTTTCTTGGCTTCATTAACTTTATTAAGTGTGGTTTAATGCTTTGGATCATGCAATTCTAAGCTAGATTGTAGTTTGTGTATTTTGCTTTGAAATTGTTAAAAAGGGTATTTTTGGTAAACTAGAATATTAGGATTTTTGGAAATTAATGAGATTAAATTCCGGAAAGTGTTTATACGACTTATTTAAGATATTTAATAAATATATTGGCCGCTACATTCATTTAAATATCGTGTTTTGTACAAAAACGGCGAATTGTGCTTGCTAGATTTTCGGAAAAATGACTTTTTAAGTGAAATTGGCGTTTTTGTGAGTTTTAACCTAGTTTATATTAAAATTAGTGTTCGTGAATGTGCAAATGAGTGTGATTAGATTTTCTCGATGGTTTGACCTTCGTACATCGACATCGATGGTTGGTTTGACTATTCCTGCATGCGTGGGCGATAGGTTTGGACCTATGCGTGATACGCGTGCCGATTTGGTTTTCTTATGACGTTTCGATTTCGAATTGGGTTTTTATGCGATACGGTGCGTTATGATATGTAGGTACCCCAGGTGGACTTCGAGATGACAAGCAAGCGCGTGGCGACGTCGGCACCGGCGAGCGAGGTTCAGGTGAGTAGATTTATATCTACGGGGAGAAGTCGGGTGGATGGCGTATAGCACCCCCGCAGTCCGTGGTGGTGTATACGGATGCGTATACACACCAACATTTATTATATGTTATTTGGGATTAATAACGATGCTTAGGATGGATATTGGTGTGTTGGATTACTTTAGTGTTGCGAACCCTAGGGTAGTGTTACACACACATACACCCATACATACTTGCATACATTCCTATTGATATGTGCTCATGGGATTCTTTATAGTTATGTGTTCACATGGGTATGGGACTATGTGTTCACATACGGATTGAGGATGATACTTGGGATTGAGCTGAGTCGATGAGATTTGATTTGAGGCCGTGAGATCGGTGATATAGCAGGGTTCGTATCTTAGATACGACATGACGTTATAGCGGGTCCTTGACGTAGTGTTTCACACACGTCCATGCATATGTAGGCGGTATCAGTATGGTACTAGACGTAGATCAGTACCCCGACCATGATATTTGATAAAGAGGATACCAGGTGAATAGTATGATGAATGTGATATTGACCCGTACCCAGATTGGGATGCCGTACGACGGATTTACGTACGAGCTATATTGATGATTGATCCGCACTCTTGACTTGGGATGCCTGATTATAGATATGGTATCGGATATGATATTATCGAAGCGGGATCACCGACTATACATATACAGGTATGTATATGTATCGACTCAGATGATAGGCGGTTTCCTTACCTGTAGTTCAGCTTGTTAGTTCAGCCTGTTAGTTCAGCCGTATAGTTTAGTGTAGTTGTTAGATTAGATTAGACTTCTTACCTATTTCAAAAACTAACGAATCGTGGGCATTTTTAAAGACAGCCCAAGGGAATCTACGGATATTTCAAAAACGACGTATCTTTTCATAAAAACATCGTAGCCCCTATTTTCAAAACCCCATGATTCGTGTTATTTCAAAAGGCACCATTCGTAGGACTTATATTAGAGTATTGCAGATTAGTTATCGTTGTGTCTAGTATTCAGCTCCCGCACATTATTGCTATTCGCTCTGCCTCGCATATTTATTTATGCTGCATATTCCATTATTGATATCATGCTGCTAGGACACCAGCACCATTACCGATGATGCGTATGTACCACGTACACCTACTTGCCGGCTCATACACATCTTCATCGGTAATTGCCATGTCACGTACACTTTAGAGAATATAATTGCTTGACTTAGATTGTTAGCTGGTAGTTTTGACATGATATTAGTGTACTTCCCTTATATGCCATTTTAGACATTGTAGTTATTACCTACCACTTCATGCATACTGTTATTCAGTTGTTCACGCCTAGTTCATTATCATTGACATATGCACTTGTGATGATTTCTTGAGATTTATGATATTTCTGGATTTCGGGGAAAGCCGCAAAATTTACAACTCATGATCTTTTAAAATATAAAATGTTGCGGTTTTCTAGTGATGTAAAGTGTCGTCCACCATGAGTTTGCTGTGGTTTTGGAGATCCGTGTCGAGGAGTGGAGGAACCGTCACGGGTACATGGTGGGCCCGGTATGGTACCCCGGGGCAAGAGGAATGTGGTGTTTACGTTGAGCCTGGCTGGGGAGCACTACCTACCGGTGATATTACCCGACGCGTCGGATATCCGGAGGATACCGTCGTGGTCTTGAGATGGATGGTAGGGGCCGGTCCGGACTGACGGCGCCCTAGATATTGAGCTTGTGACATTGATATTTCGAGACAGTGAGATTTATGTTTTGTGTCGATGCTAGACACTGTTGATACTGATTTCATTATGATACCTCAGTTTAAAAATACGAAGAAAATCTCACTAACTTATGAAAACAGTTTCTTCATTTACATGTATTCTGTTTCATGCATTCATACCTCATTCATGTGATATATTGCTACCTGAGGCACTGACACGGGCACATGAAATTATACTCGGGTTAGATATTACCCTAGTCATTGCTATAGGCTGCCTGTTATACTTATATTTGAGGATATATTATGATCATTGACCTAGGTTGCGTTATTTATGCGATTTCTGTGCGTAGATGTTTTTCTATTCACGAGTTGGCAACTCACCCCCGTTGTGCCCCAGTTTCTTGCAGATTTGCCGTACAGGTTTCATTACGGCTTGCGGGCTCAGTTTCATTCGGGTGATTTGCTAGTAGGTGGGTTTACTTGTATCATACCCCCATTATATATCTTGTATATCATTATTCTGTTGTATCTAGAAGTTCCATCAACCAAACATGTATTTTTTTGAGATAGAGACCAGTGCTGTTTATTCTTTCGACCTTAGAGTCGCTCGTTATATTTCTGGTGGTTTTGAGTTCCTTTTGAGTTTTGATCCTCGCCGTTGGCGTTGTATATTATATTGCTTGTGTGGTTGTGACCATCGATTGACGAAGAGCTAGCTCCCGCTTGGGGATGCCTTTTTATTGATTTCGTATACTATTTATGTTGTATCCCGTTTGGGAGCCAGTTTTTACAAAGGAGACTCTGCCGAAATTTTTGGTAAATTTTGATGTTCTTAAAACCGCATAATTCGGCTTATGCTATTAAAACTACTTGTTTTAAATTGGTTTTCCTGCACTCTACTACTTTTCTTGATTTGGATTTCTGGGTTTTCGGTTTACTTAGATTACTTACGCCTCGAGACGTTCGTAGTTTAAGTGCCGGTCATGTTCCATACTTTCGGGTCGTGACATATCACCGAGCAGAAATCGCATGTATGACTCTATCCTAGGTCATACAATCATATATCCTCAATATAATATAACCCTGAAACATCTACACAAAAGTGTAATATCAAGTGCTCGTGTCAGTTCCTCAGGTAGCAACATAATACATATATGATGTATGAATGCATGAAAACAGAATGCAACTAAATGAGAAAACTGGTTTTATATCTCCGTGAGATTTCTGTATAAAAATCGAAGTATCATCAATAAAATCAATAGAGAATCCGTGTCAAGTATCGACACAAAATGTGTATATACCAATATCTCAATATTTCGGGCTCCGGCAATCCGGAATGACCCATATCATAAAATATCAATATCTCCGTGTCTCAATATCTCGGGCTCCGGCAATCCGGACTGGCCCCGATCATAAAATATCAATATCTCTGTATCTCAATATCTCGGGCTCCGGCAATCCGGACTGTCCCAAATCATCAAATCTCACGACTGCGTCAGTATCCTCCGGATATCCGCCGCGTCACAAATAACCGGTCGGTAGTGCTCCCCTGCCGGGCTCAACACCATCATCTGCGACTATCTTGCCCCGGGGTACCGCACCGGGTCTACCATGCACCCACAGACGGTTCCTCCTCTTTCTCGAATCGGGTGTATGATACCGCTCAAGAGTCGAGAAAACTCATGGTGGACATATCTCACATCATATCACGAGAAAACCGCAATTTCTATTTTTAGAAATGATAATCAGTTTATAAAATCCTTGCGGTTTCTCTAAATCCAGAAATCTCATGGAAATCCGAAATCTCAAAATCGCGATGTCAATAAACAGTGAATACTGGCATAAAGCCCCATAATATTGCATGACAAATGAGTATATGAATACATTGGATATCAAGCAAGGAATGCAATAATTAGACTAGCATATAAAAGCAAGTGTAGTAGTACCATGTCGAAACTACTAACTAGCAATTTATACCAATGAAGTGGTGTTTTCTAATATGTACGTGACATAAAAATTACCGATGATGATGTGTGTGGGCCGGCAAATAAGTGTACGTGGGACATACGCATCATCGGTAATGGTGCTAGTGTCATGACAACAGGTTTCACAATAACTAACGAAAACACATATAAGCATGCAATGCGATACGAACAACAGGAATATATGGCAAATGAATAGTAAATGCAACAATAAAGAAATATACATTCCTATATACGAGTCATACAGTTTTTGGTATCTGAAATCGCACGAATCGTGATTTTAGTAAATATAGGGCTACGGGGTCTTTGAGAAAAGATGCATCCTTTGAAAAAAATCCATAGTATCCCTAGGCATGTCTTTAAAATACCCACGATTCGTTAATTTTTGAATATAAGTATGACTCGAGCCCAATCTAACATCTACCTGATAACTACAGGACTAAACTAAGAGACTAAATCAAAAGGGTAAGGAAATCCAGCTAAGTCTGAGTCGATATATCTAGTAGTCGGTGATCCCGCCTCAATAGCGTCATGTATGATAAAATATATTATACAACATCCTCGAGTCGAGAGTACAGATCAATCATCATATTTATACATCATACGGTAAAATCCATCGTACGACATCCCAAAATCGGGGTACGGGTCAATATCACATATACCTCATTATTCAACTGGAATCATTATCATCATATCATAAACTAGAGGTATTGATCTAAAGTCTAGTGCATTCCGATACCATCAACATATATCACGTGTGCATGAAAACACATCGTCCAACGATCCGCTATAATATCATGTCGTGTCTCATCACATGACCCAAATCACATCACCGATCTCACGGCATCATGCCCAATCACATTGACTCATCTCCAAGTATCATATACTATCCTCATCATCCGTGTATATGCACACACACACACACACACACACACATATATATACCCATATACGCACAAGAAAAACAAATGTATGTATGTGCGCACGCGTGTGTGTGCCAATCTTTATATATAATAATGCATCAAAGGCTACGTAATTGCGGGGGTGCTATACGCCATCCATCCGACTTCCCCCGTAGATATATATCTACTCACCTTGATCTTTGCTTGCCGAAGTCGATGTCGCCATTCTCTTCCTCATCGTCCGAAGTCCGCGTGAAGGTGCCTATATATAAACATATAATATCGTAAACCGAAATCGCGGATAAAAACCAAAACGACACGCGAAACGCACATAGGTTAAAACCTATGGTCTACGCATGCAAGAAGAACCAATAACTCTCGACATCGACGTACAAACGCCAATCGATCGAGACAACACATAAATACCCAAGTTTAAGTTACAGAATTCGCAAAACCGAAATCAGAAACGATGTAAAACACTTCCAGATTTTACCCTAGGTTGAATTAGCCAATTTTGCATATGAGGTAGGTCTAATTAGAGGGTATAGGAGCTATGGACCAAACACGAGACAATTTTCTTATGCCCAGGCCTCAATTTGCGGCCAAACGGGTTAAATCCGCGGCCTCAGTAAAGAGTTAGGGGCTTGGGTCTCCAGGTTAGCTTCTAGGTCACCTGCTTGTATCACTGTAATAGCTAAATAATTTTTAGGTTCTCGGGGTAGCAGCAGATCTCTAAATACCATCACTAATTCCACAACAACCCGATATCGGCAAAACTAAAGTTCGCAATACGGGATTTGGTCTCAAGTCTTGTCCTGCATTCTAACACTAGAGGGGTTTTATGACCTCATCTAACCTCAATTACACTCTCCCCACTCATAATCTCCTACATCCCTAATCTTGGAAAATTTCAAGATCACAAAACCACACTTAATCGATTCTAAATTAACATGGATGTTAAAGGAATTGAAATACTACACTAATGGTGAAGAATATACCTCATTTGGCAACTCAAGAATTTTCTTGAGTTGCCCCAAGTGTTCAAAATCCAATTTTTCTTGATCTCCCATGCTTGTAGTGAGCTTGTGCATAAAATTTGTGAAAGGAATGCGTAGTTTTGATGCATATTTGGGGTTGTTATGAGGTGTAGTAGGAGGTGGAAGGAGGAGGGCAGCCATGAGAGGAAGATGAGGGAAAAAGATGAAGAAAATAATGAAGGGAAAACAAATGGGAGACAAGTCAAAAGACCCCTTACCTCTCTCTGTCTTCTCTCTCTTGCCCATACCCATTTCTTTAACCTTTTCTTTTCTTTTAAAACCCAAAACAAATAAAACCATATACATAAAAGAAACAAGATGCCATGGTTGAAAATGAAACAAATTTTGTTGCATGTCATGATGGAAAAATCAAGCTTAATGCAAGATTAGTGAAAATTAATCGATTTTAGCATTAACATAGAATATAATTAATTATAAGAAATTTATGAATGCTCCATTCTTATAATCTCTTTCAAAATCAATAATTAACATACATTTCCAAATATTTCCCAATTTATCGGTATTTAATTATACTATAACATTAAAATTAATTTCCACACATTAAAATATTCATAATATTTATTATTTAAATTATTTAAATTCCCAAAAATAATATTTTATTTTTCTGAAATGTTACATTTACCCTGTATATAAACATGCACAGAGATTGAATTTGTTGGGGGAAGAGTCGATTCATAGAACAGTGCTCGTGACAAAACCCAAATCACGCAAAAATACAATCACGCAATTAAACGAAGAAAGACAATATAAATTAAAGTGCAGGAATAAGAAAGTAATCAATCACAAACAAGATAGATTTATTAACGAGCTCCACCCACTGTATGGCTCGTCCCCGGCAGAGCGGAATCTGCAAACGTCTACTATACTTGAATCAAGTTTGTAAACAAGAGCAACCCGAGGAGATTTCTCTTAAATCTCTCTATACAAATCGCTCTCTCTTTCTAAATTTCTTTGGGCCTTTGTCTCTTGTGATGATCCTTGTGATTTTTTTTGCCTCACTCATAAGATGTGCTTTTATAGCACCTAGAACAATGTCACCACCTAACAATATGACCACCTAAAATTGTCACTATCTAACAATGTCATGCATGTCAAAAGTAGTACTTAACAATATCATGCATGTCAAAAGTAGCACCTAATAAAGTCACCACCTAATATTGTCACCACCTAACAATGTCATACATGTCAAAAGTAGCACCTAACAAAATCACCACCTAACATTGTCACCACCTAACAATGTCATGCATATCAAAAGTAGCACCTAACAAAGTCACTACCTAACAATGTCATGCATGCCAAAAGTAGCACCTAACAATGTCTTAATTTGCATCACTTTTCAACAAGCTCCACCTTGATGCAAATTCACCATAATCTCGACATTCTCCCACTTGGAGTATTTTTTCGGCTTGATTCTCAACACTAGTAAACTTCATACGATTCCGCTGCTGCTCTCTCCTCATTAAATTTTCATGGAGAGATTCACCATCTTGCAACAGAGATTCAGCTTATCTCTGTCTACAATTTTGGTGAACATATCCGCCAGATTATTTTCTCCCGCGATCTTCTGCAGTGTCAACTCACTATCTTCTAACGCAATGCGTATAAAGTGGTACCGCACCTTGATATGCTTCGTCCGAGAATGATATGTTGCATTCTTCGCCAAATATATTACATTTTGGCTGTCGCTTCATAAGGTATTGAAGTCTTTCTTCTTATTCAACTCTTCGAGTAACCCTTGTAACCATATCATCTCTTTGCTGGCTTCCATGATCGCCACGTACTCAGCCTTCGTAGTTGACAATGCTACCACTTTTTTTATTTGAGATACCCAACTCACTGCTGATCCCCCAATCGTAAATACGTATCCCGTTGTGCTCTTCCCACTATCTAGATCATCCGAGTAGTCCGCACCAACGTAACCTTGCAGTTTTAGAGAGTCACCCCGAAACATAAGCAGTGATTATACGTACCCCTAAGATACCTCAAAATCCACTTCACCGCATTCCAATGCTCCTTCCTCGGGCTTTGTATATACTGGCCCACAACTCCCACTGCATGTGAAATATCTGGTCTCGTACTCACCATCACATACATTAAACTCCCCACCGCAGATGCATAAGGAACTCTTGCCATCTCGTCTTTCTGCTCTTGAGTTGTCAGGCAAAACTCCTTCATGAGTTTGAAATGTTTTGCTAAAGGCGTACCCACCAGTTTTGACTTGTCCATGTTGAACTGCTTCAAAACCTTCTCGATATAGTCCTTTTGCAATAACCACAGCTTCCGCTGC
Source organism: Agapanthus africanus (assembly GCA_030015575.1). Taxonomy (NCBI): domain Eukaryota; kingdom Viridiplantae; phylum Streptophyta; class Magnoliopsida; order Asparagales; family Amaryllidaceae; genus Agapanthus; species Agapanthus africanus. The sequence continues at coordinate 88,247,099 of JASDDO010000026.1, read as the reverse complement.
TTCCTATCTCGAACGATCTTCATGCCCAAAATTTTTTTGGCCACTCCCATATCTTTCATGGAAAACTTTTCAGCCATCATCTTCTTCAGACTTTGAATTTTCTCGAAGTTCGGACCCGCTACCAACATGTCATCTACATAGAGTGATAGAATGATATAATCTCCATCCTCAAAAGTCTGAATGTAGACACGGTGATCTGACACACCGTGCACAAATCCCGTTTCTAACATGAACTGATCGAATTTAAGATACCACTGGCTTGGATGTCACGACCTAAATGTGGCACGTAACCGACACTTAAATCACGTGACATCTAAAGATGTCGACGCGGTCCAAGTAAGCCGAAAACACGGAATCTAAACCTTTTTCTTTTGAAAACATTGGAGGTGAAATTTTAAAAATCATCAGGTGGAAGCATCTCTAAAAATAACCATTTAAATTTAACTAAGTATGTTTAAAGAGCATTTATGACAATTTGAAATTCGACAGCACCTCCTCTGTAAATTTTGCATAAAAACCCGATACAACTACAATAATAAAATAGCATCCCAACGGGAGCTAGCCTCCACGTCCAAACGACGGAGCAACCAAACAATCTGTATCAGAAGTCGACTTCAATGAGCATGACCTCACAACTTCTAAGTCTCGCTTCTAAGTCTACAATATACCATTTTTAAGTTGATGGAGTTTCACTAGATACAAGAATATATGAATAATCAAGTGTGAGTACGATACAATAATAACCCACTTACCAATCAATCACCGAAAGGAATGTGTGCCCAAGCTGCTGATAATCCAAGCGGTAAAACCTGCAAGAAACTGTGGTAGAACGGGGATGAGTTGCCAACTCAGTGAATAAAATTACATATAGAGGTAGAAATCAAAATGCACGACGATACCGAGGTCATAGTATTATCATAATCTGTACTAATATAGTACGATATGCGTATGTATTATAATGCAACACTATCTGTCATGAAATCCCAAGTGGAACATATCAAATGTAAAAGACCTGTATCTAGATATAAGCCCAAAGGTAGCCGAAAATATATGTATATAAATCTCTTCTTTAAAATAGCCGCGGAATAGATATGTCACGGTATAAAAGCAGACGTGATAGTATGAAATATAATAGGTATCTTATTTTAGATATACATCCTGCTATTTTAGTAAGAAATGTTTAGAGGTTTATAATTTAAAGATCCCAGTGTCATATCAGACATTTCAAAATAATGAGTTTATAGCTCGTGTTTGAATCCCTTTTTATGTATATGAATGCTCGTACAAATATATACAGGTACTGTCCCCCGGATCAGTCCTAGTCGGCTACAATAACTGTAATCTAACTGTGTACCTCATGATAGCAATCATATCAATATATATGGATGTCCAGTATCGACACCCGAAATCAGAAATCTCTCGTGTCTAGTACTGACACGTAAATGCAGATATCGTCGACACCATCTCAACAGATGATCGCCATCCGATATCCCTGGCCCCGGTCGGTATCCTCTGGACATCCGCCGTGCCCATTCGAACCCCGGTCAGTATCCCCTGGATATCTGCCATGCTCATCTCTATCTCCGGTATCGAGTATCCTCGCTAGGATCCCCGCCTATAATGCGACTTTCCTGCCTCTCGGTATCGATCCGGGTCCACCATGTATCCGACTGTATATCTCCCCCACTTAGTCCGGATAATAACAAGTCCGAAACCGTATAACTCCCCCACTCGGTTCGGAGTAAAATACTCAGAAAACATAAAACTCATAGTGGAAGCCAACTCATCATATACAAAAATATTAAGTAAAGAATGAGAATACCTGCATAGATCATTCTGTGCTCGTGCAGTATGGCAATCATTAGTACTGATACTCACAATACGCAATAGGTCGTGCAGCATGTTAATATATATATATATATAACAGTGTCCCATACTACCGATATATATCATCAGGAGTAAAATATCCAGAAATCCAAAAGAAGCAATTATAACAACTTTAGTACTGATACTCACAATACGCAATAGGAATTTAAAGGAAGAACGCGTAAATAAATCATACAGGTATAAAGATATCAATTTTACTGTGTCATGGCACTACTAATGATGTGTGGTGTAATATACGCGTCTGTGCTCGTGCAGCATGGCAATCATTTGTATTTGTGCAAATGTTCTACAGGTGTAATAGCCTATTCATATCAACATATATATATATATATATACGCATTATATAACAGAACGGTTCTACAGTGACATGGCAATACCAATGAGGTGTAGTTTCACATATGTGTATGTGCTTGTGCAGCATAATACTCATTGGTAGTTGTGCAGTGTTCTATCAGAGTGTTCGTATTACGGAAACATATAACATTAATAATTATAACGTAAGCAAGTAAAGTAAATATAATCATTATGTACGAGTCTAAAGGTAACTTGGCCGTTATTCGGCATACTAATCTCATTATCATCAATACAGTATAATATCTAGTACAATACCTCACATTATTATTATATCAAATTCATCTCTAGTACTGCATGATCTTTCGTAACAATTTACCCTAATCATAAGTAAACTACATGCAAATGAGTATCATACTATATGCAATTTAACTTCAATATCCATATCTTAAATAATTATCAAAACTATTATATACCATACTACTATTTATAAGGTTGCGGGGGTGCTATACGCAATCCACCCGACTTTCCCCGTAGATATAAATCTACCCACCTCAACCCGTTGAGTTCGCTGAAATCCGCTTTGCTATGTCCGCCAACTCTGTCTCGAAAATCTTCGCGATCGCACTTATAATCGTATTTAAAATCACATCGATGTAAATATCATATTGAAAACCAAAAGAACGAGCTAAGCACCCGTAGGTTAGAACTTACAGCTCACTTACCCAAAAAATGATCAAATGCCCCTGAACTTAACGTACGAACGTCAACGTTTCAGTTGCAGTACAGAAATATGGAAAATCATATCGGAATGTCGGAAACTTTAATAAAACCTAAACTAAACATTCCCAGATCTCTCTGTATGAATATTGGAATAAATCAAACAGTACTATAAATCATAAATTACCCATACAAAGCCACAGAAGAAAAACCAACACCAAAAACACAAGGGAGCCGGCGAGCTCGAAAATTTGGGGTATGTCGCCGGATTAAGTAGGGAGTTTGGGGCTAGGGTTTTAAGTGTAGTCTCCTAGTGGTCTCAAGATACTTATGGTGTTATTAGTTGATCTTTTGGTTTCATCTATTGGTTCCAGATTCAATATTAGTATGCTAAATATCACAAATATCCTAGTTTATGATACTGCACATACTAAACATGCTACGCGAGGATATCGTGAGTTAACTGAACTTAAGTTAATCTGAGCTAACCATATTCTGGTCGTAACGGGAAAAAACAGAACTCATGATATGATATATCCGTTTCGTATATAGAATTTTTAACTCCAAAACTGATATTAGCTTCCTGATTTAACATACTGAATAATTAACATAAACTAACAATACCAAACACCCTATAATATATACAGAGAGCTATCCTAGAAAAATTAACACCTAACTCAATTGAAAAACCTACGAGCTCGGATTTGTGGCATGTGTCGCTGGCCGTTTGTTCAGGGAATGGGTCCGTGTTTCTGTTATGTACTCTAGGTCCAATTTATAAGTTCACAGTGCTATTTAATTTTACTAATGATTAACTAAACTATACCAGATTCAACACAGAGCACTAATCCAACAAAATACGACATTTTACCGATATTACACTTCTATACTAAACCAGTATTGAATTAAAAACTATAGGGTTAAATTTATACATATTGAATGATCACTGAAAGGCTCCTTCAAAGATGCTGAAGTACAAAAGATCCTAGCTTGAGGGTGGTGGTAGTGATCCTTAACACTTAGTTTCCCTTCTCTTCTCTTTTTCTTTGGTGTGATCTAACCTTTTCTTTATTTTCTAGTTTTAGCCAATTTGTTCCAAACTTGATATAACAACTGAGCTAAACTGAAAGGATAAGATGAATGATGAGGTTTAAGAGGAGGTGTCACCATGAGGTAGAGTGGTGTGATGAGGCAAGTAGGATGTGTCACCTGTAGGGTTCCTAGGCACACTAATGAAGTCTCACAAGTGATCAAACATGCCCAATTATAAAATTTCATGTGCCTACAAACTCTAATACGGATCGTTAACTAGATTTATAGACGATGCAAAGCAAATAAACAACTTTATCTAAAAGGAAAGAGGCTACAACCTTTGTAGATCCGGTCCTCCACCTCCTAGGCTCCGTGATGACATCCCTCCGCTGTCCAAATCGGATTCCGGACTCTAGCATTGGTTCCATCGGAGAAATGGGCGGGCTAGGTCGTCGGTTTCGATGCCGAAGATGATCTACGTCGAGGCATCACAAGATCAAACTCCAACTTCACCAAGCCATGAAACTTGTGAAGAAAACACCCTATACTACTTGGCAAGAGGTAGAGGATGAAGAAATAGGAAGTGGGTTCACTTTAGAATTGGATTTCTCACTCTTATTCTCTAGTTGCCATTGATGGTGGCATAGTTTCTTCATGTTGAAGATGAAGAAGAAGAAGAAGAAAGAATATCATAAGTATTTTCTAAAAAGAAAATCAATATGAATACTTATCATATCCTAACCTTGGTTAGGTGTAGAGAATATACCATGGTTATTTTTAATGGTTAGGGTTAAGAATGAGACAAGAATGGTGGACTTGTTCAAAGCTTCATGAAGCTTCAACAATCAAACAAACAAAGCCACCATTCTTTCTTTATCTTTTCCAAAATAAGAATTATAAATAAATAGATAAATGAATAAGTAAATCAAATGAAACCCTAACCACTAACTAACCATGGTTTAATTCTTTACACAAACCCAAGCTAGCATGTACCATCAAATATGATACAATCTTGTGCACAAAAATATATCACATATACAATGTGCATTTCAAGTGAGAAAATCCATTTAAAGTGAACAAATACTAGTTAATGTAAAGTAATATATCAAATATATAATTATACATTAAATCATTAAATCAACACTTGATTTAATGATCCGGTCATATCGCATATAACCGACTAATATCCAATGTATCGGCTTATCGAATCAATCCTTGATTCGATAACTAGGTTATATCGCATACAACCATTCGATACATTCATCGCGAGAATAGAATACGGTATCACATACACGCATTATTCTCGGTCCCGCACATATCTCATATGCGCTCCTATTTCGTTTCGCTTGAGCCAGGAAACCTCTGTGTAGGACTCTAAAGACTCGTCAATACGCCGGCAGCAGGTGATGATCATATCAAACACCCACAAGCCGCAAGCGGTCTGCTAAACGTAACGGCCACCCGGGTATTGAGCGATCAGAAGATTGACGAGCAAGCCCGCTCACACTCCTGTGAATCCAACCAGTAACACTTACCGTACAGTCCGGTCTGTTCGTCTGATATGTCGCATATCTCGCCTAGGGGTGGTAAACGTCAGACCCCAGTAGCTCGATAAGTCATGCTGACGTGAGGTCCATAACAATCGTGAAACTACTGATAACTCTTACCAGTATATCACTGCAACCCTGGCTAGGGATTTCCTGTTATGGCCAGTCGAGCATAGCGCAACATCAACCCCCAATACCGGGAGAGACGGATCCCCTCCTATCGCTCATTGCCTCCATGTGAATCGGGACTGTACCCAAAAACCACCTGTTTGCACGACTCAGTAGAGCCGTGGTAGGGTGGAAATCAAAGCACAGTGGGAGACACACAAGACTCTATGACGGTCTCGGGTCAACAGACTAAGTTGTACCAGTGTCACCAGAGAACTGCCATCTGACGTGAGGTATCATACCATCTGGGAGTTCTCGGCGAGTCCGTTCAGTGTACCCAGTCTCCACTGAGCACCCGCATACCATCTCCGATGTCAAACACCAATGGATATGGGATCATCCATCGCCCATCACATGGGTTGAGAAGATATACGCTAGTCTACTCTGGAATATCGATGCCCCGTCTCGATATTCCCACGACTAGGAACATTGAAGGATGTACTCATTGACTACCCAGACCCCACTAGTATGATCTGCATCATAGTCCTGGAAGTCAAGTACACATCCTAAGGGCTTTATCAACATGTAACAGAGAGACAGAAAGTATACATGTTAAGATAAAGAGTAACCAGATAGCGTACTATCATGTCGAGCAAGAAAGTCCTACCTATATATGTCCCAGCATCCACTACAATATATATCCAATGTACGGTAATGGCCTCTAGGGCATACATATAACTAACAATCTCCTACTTGCACTAGGGCCATCTGTAGCAGTAGTTGTAGTATCTAATAATCAACCATCCCCTAAAAGTCTCTCTTTGGGAAAAGGCCTTCGTGAGTGGATCCGCCGTGTTGTCCTCTGAGTCTACTCTCCTAACCTTGATCGCCCTGGAGATCAACTATCTCCATGATCAGGTGATGCTGCCTCAGAATATGTCTGGGTCACTGATGGGACCAGAGTTCCAAAGCCAAAGCCACACTTCTATTGTCACACAATGGTAGGAACCTAGTTCATCTTATGAACCGATATACACCCAAACTGCCTCTTTGGTAGTATCTTAAATAGCGATGTTACCAGCCTTTATCATTTAGTTTGCCACGGTATCTAGCTTGGAACTCTTCCAACATACCGTCCCTTTACTGAGGGTAAATACAATGCCTGTGACTGACATTCAGTCATCCTTATCACCCTGGAACACTTCCAGTGATTCTTCTCAGGAACGATTGATACCATCTCACTACATCTAGTGAGAATCCTAGCATCCAATTACATCTATCTCATAGATGAAAACTCAGGATTTAGGAGGTATCACTTTGATCCTATGTGGAGAATCATTGTGATAAGCGGAGATTGATCGAGCGTAGCATAGGAAACTCCTTCCCTATCAAGAGTATGTTATCCACGTACTCTACGAGGATCTTCACAATACTCCCTACTTCCTTTTTGTTTATACAAGGTTCATCTACCATTTTGATGATGTCAAACTCTTTGACTAACACATCAAAACAGATGTTCCAACTCCGCGATATCTGCTTTATCCTATAAAGCATCTTGTACATGTTTCCGCTGCTCCCACTGTCTACGAAGCCCTCTGACTGTGTACTTATAGACGTTCTCTTCTAAAACATCATTTAGAAAAGCAGTTATGGCACCCAACTGCCAGATATCATAGTCATGGTATGTAGCCGTGGCAAGTAGGATCTGGATGGATTTAAGCATAGCCACTTGAAAAGGTTTCATCATTATCCACGCCTGGTCGATGACGAAAAGCTTTAACAAGTCTAGCTTTGAAAGTCTCAACTTTTCCATCTACACCAAGTAATCTTCTCAAGATATACTTGCTCCTGATGGGGATTTAACCCTTCAGATATAGCAACCAAAGTCCATACTTTGTTGGTGTATAAGGATTCCATCTCAGATCGCGAAGCATCCAGCCATTCTTACAGAGTCCCTACTCTCGATGGCCTGCTCGAAACTAGTTGGATCATCATCTCATGATGCATTCCTTGCTCCCACTGTCATCGAGAAACCAAGGCATCTCTCAGGCGGATGAGGAACCCTACCAGATCGGCGGAGAGGCTGAGGTTCGTCGGGAATTATTGAATCCTTTGGTTCTGTTAAATCATCAGCTGTAGTTTTGTATAGCTGGAATTTTTCCAGTTCTACAGAACTGTCCTTGCCTCGATCTTATCCGGATTTTGCTTTTGACATAGGCCGGACAATCCCAAATCTTAACTTACTCAAGAGATGGGCTCTTCCCATACCATATCTCATATGAAGTGGTAGGCACTGATTTGATTCGAACCCTATTCAATAGGTATGCAACTTCATAAGTGCATAACTCCCTAATAGGAAACTCAGTAGTACTTATCATAGAGCGCACCATATCATATAGGGTGTGATTGCTCCGCCCCGATATACCATCGTGCTATGGTGTTTACGGAGGAGTAATGCTGAGAGAGAATCTCATTCTCCTTTAGAATAGTCCAGGAATTCTATGCACAAGTATTCCCCTCCCTGATCTCATCACAGGACATAATACTTATACCCGTATTGGTTCTCTACTTCTAGCTTATATTCTGTGAATATCTCAAAAGGTTCGGACTTGTGTTTCAACAGGAACATATGTCTGAATCTTGAGAGATTATCAGAGAACGTAATGAAGTATAAAGAACCAGTCCTGGCATGTGTAGACAGGAGACCTTACATACATCATCATGTATCAGTCCCAAGAGTTCATTAACTCTTTCTCTGTTTCCAATAAGCAGAGCTATGGTCATCTAATCTTTGTGACATGACTGGCAAGTTTCATAAGATGTAAATTCAAACTGATTTAAATATGCATCTAAAAAGTAACTTCAGCCAGTCGGGTCGCATTGATATGACCTAGTCTACAATGCCTCAAGAATGATTCGTTCATTTCTGAACTCTTCCTCTTGTGTGTGTTCTATATACTAGGAATTGTAGTTTGATTTAGAACGTCAATGCTTTTAGATAACGTGCCTGAACCGATCAACTTTTGATATAGGAAATGTTCAAAATATTATCCATCAATACAAAATTTTATCATTTCTTTACTAATAAAGAGATAGATATGATTTTGTATATCAGGTTCGGTATCTAATAGCATTTGTTCAGAATCAATGTATTGGTAATACAGGGTGACAGTGACCAACAGACTTGGCTGCAACACTTGCCCCGTTTTCTGTCTCATGAAACTTATCACCCGTTCTCAGTTTTCTACCTTTTTGTAGCCCTATGTAACATGATTACATATTTGGGATCCTGATCCGGTATCAGATACCCAGGATGCAGAGGATACTGAGAAACAGTTATGTATAATGAACACACCCGAAGGATATGCATCTCATGCACTTTCTTCGTTTGGGCCGCATGAGAATCCTGGTATTCCCCTATTTCCTGCTCTGTCTTATAACAATTATAAGTTGGAGCGGGACTAACGTTCCCCAGCTCAGTATAACAAGCGGGTTCGGTCAATACATCCATATTATTATCTTGATTAAGGCGTGATATGGTCGCTACCTGGAGAGAGAGAGAAGAAAACACTTTACGTGCGCTCTTGCAAGATCAGATTGGTTATATATTTTATCTAATCAGGATGGCTCCCACTGTTTTTATCAAATCTTCCTTCAAACCCTAAAAGGAAAGACTAGCCGGGATTAATTACACTCTACAAGTTCGCCAATCTTTCAGCCAGGCCAGTGTCGGTACTTTGAGGGAGGTTCCCCGTGCTTTCGCACGGACCTAATTACAGTAAACCTCGTTTTCCCAGAGGCGTAACCCCGTTGACACCTTTCTAGACACCTACTTGATCGGCTAATTGTAAAGTGCAAAACTCTCCCAGGAGTAACAATTACTCGTAGTGGGTATCGGGATCCAACTATCATATAGAAGGTATGCAATCTCATTGCAAATTTCAACACTTGAAACTCCCGATAATGGTTTTTACCCCTAGCACTTATGACCTTAACTATGGTCAACAAATCATAAGCACTAGTCAAGTTCTACCCGTCATTTCGTGATTAATTAGATCCACCCACATGACCCTTAACTAAGGTCAACAAAGTCACGCGACTGTCCTAACTAATCGCATCATATGCGGTGTAGGAAGACATCACTTAGCTACCGTACACTGTGCCTTAACTAAGGTCAACAAACACAGCACGAATACTAAGTACTCTACTTCCTAAAATGACGGAGGGTTGCGAATGGTTTTTGTGAAAACCTTTAACGCTTTGAACTTGATTTCGTTGCGAAATCAAATGGTTTTTAAATGGAATGTTTTTGAAGCTTTTCTAGTTTTGCTAAAGGGGTCACTCCCGGTGAAGGGATCGTCGGCCCTTTCCTCGTCGAATGAGGTGTGGGATATATCATATATATCACTGTGCAAAGCATAAACTATAGAAGCAATAAAAAGACAAACCGAGTGTGTAGCATCTGTCAGTTATTGCTAAAGGAGTCACTCCCGGTGAAGGGATCTCGGTCCTTTCCTCATCGAATAAGGTGCAGGATGTTCTATAAGGAACACCACGATGCAAAGCAAGAACTGTAGCTACCTGTTTTTATTTTGAAATTCGATTCCACAACATCAATTAGGTTTATTTTCTTTCATTAATCTCATTAATGAATATCCCATCATTTAAGTCCACCTAAACATCACAGATAAATATAACGTACGCTTATGCCATCCGCATTCGCCTCGATGTCCCGTCTGCACCGTTAGGTTAGGTAAATAACGCCAGAACGAGGCAGGGCTAGCGCGGGTGTAAAATATAAGCAACGTCTATATAATATTTCATATATACTATATATAATATCTATCTGAAAAAATCACATGATCGCATCACAGATAACGCAGCAGAAAATATCATATGAAATATTGGATATACTAGGACGTCCGTGTTTTTAATACGAGCCAGTATAAAACACGGATTCCACGGTCGTGATGAATAGCCAATCCCACACCCCTAGACCCCTACGAGAGCGGCAAGCAACCCTACCAATTCTAGGGTTAGGAGACCCGGACTCGACTCCTCGAGTTGGTCTCCCACTGGACCTTAGAACCCGGTTACTTGTGCCCTCCTCCTTGGGTCTATCCTAGTACAGAAAAGTAAATAATATACAAATGGTGACATCTTCCGCAACCTGGAAGTGCCCCAATAAAAGAATATTACATACAAGTTTTTACATGAATGAAAAAGAAAAACACTCATCTCACATAAAAAAAACCCCCGGCTATTCAAACACGACGATCCAATATAACATATCCAGCAACACATAACATCACATGTCATCAACGTAAGTAAACATGCGTATCCCAATTGTCGTTGACATATAGCAACGAAACCGGCGATATCACATATTACACTTACGGTCACAGAAAAGAAAGTGTAAAATTACAACAGTTGGAATCCGCAATCTCTTTAGACATCGCATGCCTAGCCAAATGAATTCCTTAGACATCGCATGCCTAACAATTATAAACCCCGCATTTTAGTCTCAAAATCGAAAACATTTTTCTATATTAAGTCGGCGAATTCAACAGGATTCCCGACATTCTGATCGAATGCTCGTCGCAAACTTTAGTAGGCGGCCGCACCCCTGACGCCATCGACGAAGTGCACCAAGGCAGAACACCGCTGCCGCGAGCACCCGAACGGATGCTTTCGGCGACGGGGTTCTCCTACAGTCACTTGGTCGGGGCTATGGAGTGAGGCTGTCTATTAAGTTTACCCGGCGAGTATCCGCGTACGCTACGTGATTGCGACGGACTTTTGATCACATCAAAATTCCATGGCAACCGATCAAGTTAGACTAAACCGCTAGATTTATAACATTCATTCAGTTATCTCATAACTACTTGTGAATTCCAAATGTTGTATCACATTCTGGATAAATAGAAAATGTTAAACTTTCCGATCGAACAATCGAACACCCAGGTTTTCCCAATACAGCTCAACACATGAAATAAGTCTAAAAACATTCAGTTCATGCCTCAGTACCAACGGTCCAGCCGTAGAAGGGTCAAGCCAACGCCTCACATGTGGCACGCCGTACTGCCCCAAAACCTAAGGTTCAAAGGGCAGTTCAAGACGGTCACATAATCGAGTTAAGGTTTGTTGTCTTCTAGAGGGTCCATCGCGTTACTTGCACTACTTAGAACGTCTTTAAACCACGGAAAAATCCAACACTTGGAAATTTTCCGGCAGGGGAAAAAGTGGGTATCTTTATCCGGTCGAACTTTTTAACATATTCTAAAATTATCCAGAAAAACACACAGACAAAATTAGACAATCCGATTGAAACACCGAGTCCCCAATACAATCCAGAAAATTCAACTCTTGAATAAATATTAAAAATTCCCAGAAAATTCAGCACGAATAGAAAGGAGTTACTGTGCAAAAATGGTTGACTAAACTCATTACTTGGCCGCGGAACCGCCGCAGAAGCCATGCTTCTGCCGCGGTTCCGCCGCACTATTGACACATCATTAGGTAATTTTTGCACCGTAATTCTTAGAATTTCCTGCTGAATTTTTTAAGCATTTTTAATTTACAAAATTCCACGAATTTCAAAAATGTACAGAGAGCAATTTTAGAGTTAGGGTTTCGGTTCGATCGGACTTCTAACTCCGTCTACGCATCGCCTAAGGCTCTAGCTAGGCTCTGATACCACTGTAGGGTTCCTAGGCACACTAATGAAGTCTCACAAGTGATCAAACATGCCCAATTATAAAATTTCATGTGCCTACAAACTCTAATACGGATCGTTAACTAGATTTATAGACGATGCAAAGCAAATAAACAACTTTATCTAAAAGGAAAGAGGCTACAACCTTTGTAGATCCGGTCCTCCACCTCCTAGGCTCCGTGATGACATCCCTCCGCTGTCCAAATCGGATTCCGGACTCTAGCATCGGTTCCATCGGAGAAATGGACGGGCTAGGTCGTCGGTTTCGATGCCGAAGATGATCTACGTCGAGGCATCACAAGATCAAACTCCAACTTCACCAAGCCATGAAACTTGTGAAGAAAACACCCTATACTACTTAGCAAGAAGTAGAGGATGAAAAAATAGGAAGTGGGTTCACTTTAGAATTGGATTTCTCACTCTTATTCTCTAGTTGCCATTGATGGTGGCATAGTTTCTTCATGTTGAAGATGAAGAAGAAGAAGAAGAAAGAATATCATAAGTATTTTCTAAAAAGAAAATCAATATGAATACTTATCATATCCTAACCTTGGTTAGGTGTAGAGAATATACCATGGTTAGTTTTAATGGTTAGGGTTAAGAATGAGACAAGAATGGTGGACTTGTTCAAAGCTTCATGAAGCTTCAACAATCAAACAAACAAAGCCACCATTCTTTCTTTATCTTTTCCAAAATAAGAATTATAAATAAATAGATAAATGAATAAGTAAATCAAATGAAACCTTAACCACTAACTAACCATAGTTTAATTCTTTACACAAACCCAAGCTAGCATGTATCATCAAACATGATACAATCTTGTGCACAAAAATATATCACATATACAATGTGCATTTCAAGTGAGAAAATCCATTTAAAGTGAACAAATACTAGTTAATGTAAACTAATATATCAAATATATAATTATACATTAAATCATTAAATCAACACTTGATTTAACGATCCGGTCATATCGCATATAACCGACTAATATCCAATGTATCGGCTTATCGAATCAATCCTTGATTCGATAACTAGGTTATATCACATACAACCATTCGATACATTCATCGCGAGAATAGAATACGGTATCACATACACGCATTATTCTCGGTCCCGCACATATCTCATATGCGCTCCTATTTCGTTTCGCTTGAGCCAGGAAACCTCTGTGTAGGACTCTAAAGACTCGTCAATACGCCGGCAGCAGGTGATGATCATATCAAACACCCACAAGCCGCAAGCGGTCTGCTAAACGTAACGGCCACCCGGGTATTGAGCGATCAGAAGATCGACGAGCAAGCCCGCTCACACTCCTGTGAATCCAACCAGTAACACTTACCGTACAGTCCGGTCTGTTCGTCTGATATGTCGCATATCTCGCCTAGGGATGGTAAACGTCAGACCCCAGTAGCTCGATAAGTCATGCCGACGTGAGGTCCATAACAATCGTGAAACTACTGATAACTCTTACCAGTATATCACTGCAACCCTGGCCAGGGATTTCCTGTTATGGCCAGTCGAGCATAGCGCAACATCAACCCCCAATACCGGGAGAGACGGATCCCCTCCTATCGCTCATTGCCTCCATGTGAATCGGGACTGTACCCAAAAACCACCTGTTTGCACGACTCAGTAGAGCCGTGGTAGGGTGGAAATCAAAGCACAGTGGGAGACACACAAGACTCTATGACGATCTCGGGTCAACAGACTAAGCTGTACCAGTGTCACCAGAGAACTGCCATCTTACGTGAGGTATCATACCATCTGGGAGTTCTCGGCGAGTCCGTTCAGTGTACCCAGTCTCCACTGAGCACCCGCATACCATCTCCGATGTCAAACACCAATGGATATGGGATCATCCATCGCCCATCACATGGGTCGAGAAGATATACGCTAGTCTACTCTGGAATATCGATGCCCCGTCTCGATATTCCCACGACTAGGAATATTGAAGGATGTACTCATTGACTACCCAGACCCCACTAGTATGATCTGCATCATAGTCCTGGAAGTCAAGTACACATCCTAAGGGCTTTATCAACATGTAACAGAGAGACAAAAAGTATACATGTTAAGATAAAGAGTAACCAGATAGCGTACTATCATGTCGAGCAAGAAAGTCCTACCTATATATGTCCCAGCATCCACTACAATATACATCCAATGTACGGTAATGGCCTCTAGGGCATACATATAACTAACATCACCATGAAGGATGGTGGTGCTTTCATGCAAGAAGGATATGTAGGCTTGAGGTTTAATTGGAGTTGTGGTGTGTGTGAGGTTCATCTAACCTTAACCATGACCTTACCCTTTTATACATAGACCCTCACAAAATATCTAATTTCCACAATTAAATAGACTTTCCATAAAACCCCTCACACTATGTCATAATACATAAAAAAGCTAAATTTATCACTAAAACCCTTCATAATAGCTAATGTTACAAACTAAAATTTAAGTTAATTAGTTTCACACACTACTTATGAAATGTCCCATTTTGTTTCAATAAAATTTTAAATTCACATTTTTAATTAATTAACTAAATTAATTTATTATCTAAAATATTTCAATATGTTACAATATTCCCCCCTTAAGAAAATTCGGTCCCCAAATTTAAATTAAATCCCCTTATTAAAATATTTTCCTTAATCCAATCTGCTCAAATTCAAAACAATCTTCTGGGGTCCAAATTTAAAACATAAAATCCGCTCGATATCACGAAACTCCAAAGTCTCATACGAGCTAAAACGCATCATAACGCAACCGTGTGCGTGAAACATCAAAATATATAAAACTCACATAACTGTAACGCAACCGTGTGCGTGAAACATCAAAATATATAAAACTCACATAACTGTAACTCTAATGGGTGCTATGAGAATTACTCCAGTTGTGATGCAATTTGCCAAATACGAAAACCGTTGTGTATCTTAAGTACACGATCAATGCTATAATCGTTGTGCAATATCGGTGCACACGACCAAGAGAAAATGTATAAATCAGATTTATAACATATCCTATCAATTGCGAAGCATTAAAACAAAATCAACTATAATAGGTTTGCTTGTAAATCTCAAACCATACGTCACGGAGTGCATGAAAATAAAACAGCGCTAAGTGCAATAGGCGTGCACGAAACGATATCCACTGTATCCACTGTGTATGGAACAAAAGTGTACCAAATAGTATCAAGTATATCGGGGTGCACAAAATCAAATCCAAGTGCATCAGGGTGCACAAATAAATCTCAAGTGTATCGGGGTGCACCAAATCAAAACGTGCAACTGGTGTGCACAAAACCTTACCGAATATACCTAGAGTATATATATAAAATCTCTTAATCATGTGCATCTGAGGTGCACGGAAATTATCAGTTTAGTGCATCCGGTCTACACAACACTACAGTCGAGTGCCGTCACCTCGCACAAAATCTCAAACAAGTGTACCTGGTGTGCACAAAACATAATTCAAAGTAAAATCATTGTACACGGAAATCGCATCAAGTGCACCTGGCGTGCACAAAACATTAGGTGACCCTCAAATCCTCAAAATACGTATATCAAAATAACGGACGTTGAGTTGTCCTTTCTTAAATGTTGAAAATGAATTATTTTAGATCATAAAAACGCAAGTCGAACTCAAATTATATCGAAGTATATCCTCTTCAATGTCGAAAGGTGTTTATACACACGGAACTGGCATAGCAAGGATTACTATTTGCCGTTTGCCACGATCTAACGTCCTCTATCTCTGAATTCTGATTCTTCTTGCGGATCTCTAACGTCAGGGTATTTTCATACAATCGTCCGGTGAGGAGCGACAACACAATCAGTCCTACTGCTGATACTTCTCACCACATCTACTTGGCCAGTAGTCCAGTCTCTCGTAACGCGACATGTTGACAACAGCGATCTCAAATCTCTGTGTGTTTGCTAACAACTGATCCTTGATCCAATTTTACTTATTATCAATTTCTAGAAAGGATCCCCTTCAAGTCTCCTGCTGATCTCAGCTATCCAGCCTGTCCGAAACTAGCATCCATTACTGAATCCACTTTCACTTTCGCAACAACTATCATTTCCTTAAGATTTTCCTATGAAGTGTAGTTTTACGAGTCTCTGAATAGGCATCAAATCTTCAATATCGCCGGTGAAGAACAACTGTCCACTGAAACTTCGCACCAATCTCCTGTTCCATAAATCTCCAATATCAACCACTTAAGGAGCGTATCTTGATAATCATGCGGGTTGCAAGTCATCCTCGATTATGACCATGCCCGGAGCCTTACAAGACTTCCAACAACACGAATCCGGCATCTCGGATACTTTGTAGAAGAATCTGACTAATCTCACCTTCGAAAACTCGTCCCAATTCATCGGAGGAAAACATACTATACGATCTCTTTCTCGAGCGACTTGCATCAGGTCTAAGCAAGATTCATCGGAAGAAGCAAATCAATCTCACCGATCTCGTATCGGAGCGCCACAACGGATTAAAAGTCATAACCATCCCACATCTGAATGGCTATGAATCCTTCTGATCCGTCTACACCTGTAAACATCGTCAACCATTAACTTCGTGAACTCTGGAGCAACATCTCGATAACCTCAGCAATGTTTGGTACTGCTGTCTGAACAATACACAACATCACAATCTTTGGAGAGGGGAAAGCGTCACACCTCAAGGCCGGCTCTCTAGCAATGACTTTACCATCAGGTGCGGATCCCGAAAAAACTCGCTTCAATATTAGAACTTGATCACATATAAATAAACAACGTGTCTCTATATCATCGGAATGTCATCCTGGTCAGTCCTTGTCCCAGACAAGTCTGCTCTAACCGTATCTCTAACTGCAGCCCTCTCGGCTACCATAAATATGGTGACCGAAAACAATCAACATGCGCTGACGAGGATAGATCATCGGAATGAATAAAAGGGAGATCTCAAGATAT
Organism: Agapanthus africanus; assembly: GCA_030015575.1. NCBI lineage: Eukaryota > Viridiplantae > Streptophyta > Magnoliopsida > Asparagales > Amaryllidaceae > Agapanthus > Agapanthus africanus. The sequence continues at coordinate 88,229,841 of JASDDO010000026.1, read as the reverse complement.
AAATCCTAAGGTAACTTAGGCGGAGTATCATATCGTAAATATGCCGTGAACATATGCACGGTACGTCACTCTACTTAGTACCTACTCTATCAAAGGTCATCCTATATAACGAAAGTTCGGGTATAAACCCCCCAAAGTTAAGTCTAAGTCCTATAAGGTAAGTTCAGGTAACAAAAGTGCATGCCTAGATCCCATATAGCCAACCTAGACTCGAACAAAGGTTAAACCAAACGCTCTGATAGCAACTTTGTCACGACCCAAATGTGGCACGTAACCGGCACTTAAATCACGTGACATCTAAAGATGTCGACGCGGTCCAAGTAAGCCGAAAACCCGAAATCTAAACCTTTTTCTTTTGAAAACATTAGAGGTGATGTTTTAAAAATCATCAGGTGGAGGCATTTCTGAAAATAACCATTTAAATTTAATTAAGTATGTTTAAAGAGTATCCATGACAATTTGAAATTCGACAGCACCTCCTTTATAAATTTTGCATAAAAACCCGATACAACTACAATAATAAAATAGCATCCCAACGGGCGCTAGCCTCCACGTCCAAACGACGGAGCAACCAAACAATCTGTATCAGAAGTCGACTTTAATGAGCATGACCTCACAACTTCTAAATCTCGCTTCTAAGTCCACAATATACCATTTCTAAGTTGATGGAGTTTCACTAGATACAAGAATATATGAATAATCAAGTGTGAGTACGATACAATAGTAACCCACTTACCAATCAATCACCGAAAGGAATGTATGCCTAAGCTGCTGATAATCCAAGCGGTAAAACCTGCAAGAAACTGTGGCACAACGGAGATGAGTTGCCAACTCAGTGAATAAAAGTACATCTAGAGGTAGAAATCAAAATGCACGACGATACCTAGGTCATAGTACTATCATAATCTGTACTAATATAGTATGATATGTGTATGTATTATAATGCAACACTATCTGTCATGAAATACCAAGTGGAACATATCGAATGTAAATGACCTGTATCTAGGTATAAGCCCCAAGGTAGCCGAAAATATATGTATATAAACCTCTTCTTTAAAAAAACCGCGGAATAGATATGTCACGGCATAAAAGCAGACGTGATAGTATAAAATATAATAGGTATCTTATTTTAGATATACGTCCTGCTATTTTAGTAAGAAATGTTTAGAGGTTTATAATTTAAAGACCCCAGTGTCATATCAGACATTTCAAAATAATGAGTTTATAGCTCGTGTTTGAATCCCTTTTTATGTTATGAATGCTCGTACAAATATATACAGGTACTGTCCCCTGGATCAGTCCTAGTCGGCTACAATAACTGTAATCTAACTGTGTACCTCATGATAACAATCATATCAATATATATGGATGTCCAGCATCGACACCCGAAATCAGAAATCTCTCGTGTCCAGCACCGACACGTAAATGCAGATATCGTCGACACCATCTCAAGAGAAGATCACCACTCGATATCCCTGGCCCCGGTCGGTATCCTCTGGATATCCGCTGTGCCCAATCGAACCCCGGTCACTATCCCCTGGATATCTTCCGTGCTCATCTCTATCTCCGGTATCGAGTATCCTCGCTAGGCTCCCTGCCTATAATGCGGTTTTTCTGCCCCTCGGTCTCGATCCGGGTCCACCATATATCCGACTGTATATCTCCCCCACTCAATCCGGATAATAACATGTCCGAAACCGTATAGCCCCCCCCACTCGGTTCGGAATAAAATACTCAGAAAACATAAAGCTCACGGTGGACTCCAACTCATCATATACAAAAATATTAAGTAAAGAATGAGAATATTTGTATAGATCATTCTGATGATATATTATATATATACATATATAATAGTGTCCCATACCACCGATATATATCATCAAGAGTAAAATATCTAGAAATCCATAAGAAGCAATTATAACATCTTTAGTACTGATACTCACAAAACGCAATAGGAATTTAAAGGAATAATGCGTAAATAAATCATACAGGTATAAAAATATCAATTCTACTGTATCATGGCACTACTAATGATGTGTGGTGTAACATATGCGTCTGTGCTCGTGCAGCATGGCAATCATTAGTATTTGTGTAAGTGTTCTACAGGTGTAATAGCCTATTCATATCAACATATATATATATATATATATATATATATATATATATATATATATGCATTATATAACAGAACGGTTCTACAGTGACATGGAAATACTAATGAGGTGTAGTTTAATATATGTGTACGTGCTTGTGCAGCATAGTATCATTGATAGTTGTGCAGTGTTCTATCAGAGTGTTCGTATTACGGAAAAATATAACATTAATAATTATAACGTAAGCAAGTAAAGTAAATATAATCATTATGTACGAGTCTAAAGGTAATTTGGCCGTTATTCGGCATACTAATCTCATTATCATCAATTCAGTATAATATCTAGTACAATACCTCATATTATTATTATATCAAATTTACCTCTAGTACTGCCTGGTCTTTCATAACAATTTACCCTAATCATAAGTAAACTACATGCAAATGAGTATCATACTATATGCAATTTAACTTCAATATCCATATCTTAAATAATTATCAAAACTATTAAATACCATACTACTATTTATACGGTTGTGGTGGTGCTATACGCCATCCACCCGACTTCCCCCGTAGATATAAATCTACTCACCTTAACTCGTTGAGCTCGCTGAAATCCGCTCTGCTATGTCCGCCAACTCTGTCTCGGAAATCTTCGCGATCGCACTTATAATCGTATTTAAACTCACATCGATATAAATATCATATTGAAAACCAAAAAAACGAGCTAAGTACCCGTAGGTTAGAACCTACAGCTTACTTACCCCAAAGATGATCAAATGCCCCTGAACTTAACGTACGAACGTCAACGTTTCAGTTGCAGTACAGAAATATGGAAAATCATATCGGAATGTCGGAAACTTTAATAAAACCCAAACTAAACATTCCCAGATTTCTCTGTATGAATATTGGGACAAATCAAACAATACTATAAATCATAAATTACCCATACAAAACCACAGAAGAAAAACCAACACCAAAAACACAAGGGGGCCGGCGAGCTCGGAAATTTGGGGTATGTCGCCAGATTAAGTAGGGAGTTTGGGGCTAGGGTTTTAACTGTAGTCTCCTAGTGGTCTTAAGATACTTATGGTGTTACTAGTTGTTCTATTGGTTTCACCTATTGGTTCCAGATTCAATATTAGTATGCTAAATATCACAAATATCCTAATTTATGATACTGCACATACTAAACATGCTACATGAGGATATCGTGAGTTAACTGAACTTAAGTTAATCTGAGTTAACCCTATTCTGGTTGTAACATGTAAAAAACAGAACTCATGATACGATATATCCGTGTCATATATAGAATTTTTAACTCCAAAACTGATATTAGCTTCCAGATTTAACATACTGAATAATTAATATAAACTAACAATACCAAACACCTTATAATATATACAGAGAGCTATCCTAGAAAAACTAACACCTAACTCTATTCAAAAACCGGCGAGCTCGGATTTGTGGCATGTGTCGCCGGCCGTTTGTTCAGGGAATGGGTCCGTGTTTCTGTTATGTACTCTAGGTCCAATTTACAAGTTCACTGTGTTATTTAATTTTGCTAAACATTAACTAAACTATAGCAGATTCAACACAGAGCACTAATCCAACAAAATACGACATTTTACCGATATTACACTTCTATACTAAACCAGTATTGAATTAAAAACTGCAGGGTTAAATTTATACCTATTGAATGATCACTGAAAGGCTCCTTCAAAGATGCTCAAGCACAAAAGATCCTAGCTTGAGGGTGGTGGTAGTGATCCTTAACACTTAATTTCCCTTCTCTTCTCTTTTTCTTTGGTGTGATCTAAGCTTTTCTTTATTTTCTAGTTTTAGCCAATTTGTTCCAAACTTGATATAACAACTGAGCTAAACTGAAAAGATAAGATAAATGATAAGCTTTAAGAGGAGGTGTCACCATGAGGTAGAGTGGTGTGATGAGGCAAATAGGATGTGTCACCATGAAGGATGGTGGTGCTTTCATGCAAGAAAGATATGTAGACTTGAGATTTAATTGGAGTTGTGGTGTGTGTGAGGTTCATCTAACCTTAACCATGACCTTACCCTTTTATACATAGACCCTCACAAAATATCTAATTTCCACAATTAAATAGACTTTCCATAAAACCCCTCACACTATGTCATAATACATAAAGAAGCTAAATTTATCAGTAAAATCCTTCTTAATAGCTAATGTTACAAACTAAAAATTTAAGTTAATTAGTTTCACACACTACTTATGAAATTTCCGATTTTGTTTCAATAAAATTTTAAATTCACATTTTTAATTAATTAACTAAATTAATTTATTATCTAAAATATTTCAATATGTTACAATATCACCCCTTAAGAAAATTCGGTCCCCGAATTTAAATTAAATCCCCTTATTTAAATATTTTCCTTAATCCAATCTGCTCAAATTCAAAACAATCTTCCAGGGTCCAAATTTAAAACATAAAATCCGCTCGATATCACGAAACTCCAAATTCTCCTACGAGCTAAAGCGCATCATAACGCAACTGTGTGCGTGAAACATCAAAATATATAAAACCCACATAACTGTAACGCAGCTGTGTGCGTGAAATATCAAAATATATAAAACTCACATAACTGTAACTCTAGCGGGTGCTATGAGAATTACTCCAGTTATGATGCAATTTGCCAAATACGAAAACCGTTGTGTATCTTAAGTACACGATCAATGCTATAATCGTAGTGCAATATCGGTACACACGACCAAGCGAAAATGTATAAATCAGATCTATAACATATCTTATCAATTGCGAAGCACAAAAACAAAATCAACCATAATGGGTTTGCATGTAAATCTCAAACCACACGTCACAGGGTGAATGAAAACAAAACAGCGCTAAGTGCAACATGCGTACACGAAACGATATCCACTGCATCCACTGTGTATGGAACAAAAGTGTACCAAATAGTATCAAGTACATCGGGGTGCACAAAATCAAATCCAAGTGTATCAGGGTGTACAAATAAATCTCAAGTGCATCGGGGTGCACCAAATCAAAACGTGCAACTGGTGTGCACGAAACCTTACCGAATATACCTAGAGTATATATATAAAAAATCTCTTAATCATGTGCATCTGAGGTGCAAGGAAATTATCAGTTTAGTGCATCCGGTCTACACAACACTACAGTCGAGTGCAGTCACCTCGCACAAAATCTCAAACAAGTACACCTGGTGTGCACAAAACATAATTCAAAGTGAAATCATTGTACACGGAAATCTCATCAAGTGCACCTGGCGTGTACAAAACATTAGGCGACCCTCAAATTCTCAAAATACGTATATCAAAATAACGGACGTTGAGTTGTCCTGTCTTAAATGTTGAAAATGAATTATTTTAGATCATAAAAACGCAAGTCGAACTCAAATGACATCGAAATATATCCTCTTCAATGTCGAAAGGTGTTTATACACACGGAACTGGTATAGCAAGGATTACTACTTGCCGTTTGCCACGATCCAACGTCCTCTATTTCTGAATTCTGATTCTTCTTGCGGATCTCTAACGTCAGGGTATCTTCATACAATCGTCCGGTGAGGAGCGACAACACAATCAGTCCTACTGCTGATACTTCTCACCACATCTACTTGGCCAGTAGTCCAGTCTCTCGTAACGCGACATGTTGATAACAACGATCTCAAATCTCTGTGTGTTTGCTAACAACTGATCCTGGGTCCAATCTTACTAATTATCAATTTCTAGAAAGGATACCCTTCAAGTCTCCTACTGATCTCAGCTATCTAGCCTGTCCGAAACTAGCACCCATTACTGAATCCACTTTCACTTTCGCAACAACTATCATTTCCTTAAGATTTTCCTCTGAAGTATAGTTGTACGCGTCTTTGAATAGGCATCAAATCTTCAATAACGCCGGTGAAGAACAACTGTCCACTGAAACTTCGTACCAATCTCCTGTTCCATAAATCTCCAATATCAACCACTTAAGGAGCGTATCTCGATAATCATGCGGGTTGCAAGTCATCCTCGATTATGACCATGCCTGGAGCCTTACAAGACTTCCAACAACACGAATCCGGCATCTCGGATACTTTGTAGAAGAATCTGACTAATCTCACATTCGAAAACTCATCCCAATTTGTCGGAGGAAAACTTACTACATGATCTCTTTCTCGAGCGACTTGCATTAGGTCTAAGCAAGATTCATCGTAAGAAGCAAATCAATCTCACCGATCTCGTATCGGAGCGCCACAATGGATTAAAAGTCCTAACCATCCCACATCTGAACGACTACGAATCCTTATGATCCGTCTACACCTGTAAACATCATCAACCATTAACTTTATGAACTCTGGAGCAACATCTCGATAACCTCAGCAATGTTTGGTACAGCTGTCTGAACAGTACACAACATCACAATCTTTGGAGAGGGGAAAATGTCACACCTCAAGTCCGGCTGATCTCTAGAAATGACTTTACCATCAGGTGCGGATCCCGAAGAAACTCGCTTCAATATTAGAACTTGATCACATATAAATAAACAACGCGTCTCTATATCACCGGAATGTCATCCTGGTCAGTCCTTGTCCCAGACAAGTATGCTCTGAACGTATCTCTAACTGCAGCCCTCTCGGCTACCATAAATATGGTGACCGAAAACAATTAACATGCGCTGACGAGGATAGATCATCAGAATGAATAGAAGGGAGATCTCAAGATATAAATTCTTAGGTAACTTAGGCGGAGTATCGTATCGTAAATATGCCGTGGAACATATGCACGGTACGTCACTCTACTTAGTACCTACTCTATCAACAAAGGTCATCTTATATAACGAAAATTCAGGTATAAAACCCCCAAAGTCAAGTCTAAGTCCTATAAGGTAAGTTCAGGTAACAAAAGTGCATGCCTAGATCCCATATAGCCAACCTAGACTCGAACAAAAGTTAAACCAAATGCTCTGATAGCAACTTTGTCAATACCCAAATGTAGCACGTAACCGGCACTTAAATCACGTGACATCTAAAGATGTCGACGCGGTCCAAGTAAGCCAAAAACCCGAAATCTAAACCTTTTTCTTTTGAAAACATTGGAGGTGAAGTTTTAAAAATCATCAGGTGGAGGCATTTAAGAAAATAACCATTTATATTTAATTAAGTATGTTTAAAGAGTATCCATGACAATTTGAAATTCGACAGCACCTCCTTTGTAAATTTTGCATAAAAACCCGATACAACTACAATAATAAAATAGCATCCTAACGGGAGCTAGCCTCCACGTCCAAACGACGGAGCAACCAAACAATCTGTATCAGAAGTCGACTTTAATGACCATGACCTCAAAACTTCTAAGTCTCGCTTCTAAGTCCACAATATACCATTTCTAAGTTGATGGAGTTTCACTAGATACAAGAATATATGAATAATCAAGTGTGAGTACGATACAATAGTAACCCACTTACCAATTAATCACCGAAAGGAATGTATGCCCAAGCTGCTGATAATCCAAGCGGTAAAACCTGCAAGAAACCGTGGCACAACGGGGATGAGTTGCCAACTCAGTGAATAAAAGTACATCTAGAGGTAGAAATCAAAATGCACGACGATACATAGGTCATAGTACTATCATAATCTGTACTAATATAGTATGATATGCGTATGTATTATAATGCAACACTATCTGTCATGAAATCCCAAGTGGAACATATCAAATGTAAATGTCCTGTATCTAGGTATAAGCCCAAAAGTAGCCGAAAATATATGTATATAAACCTCTTCTTTAAAATAGCCGCGGAATAGATATGTCACGGCATAAAAGCAGACGTGATAGTATGAAATATAATAGGTATCTTATTTTAGATATACGTCCTGCTATTTTAGTAAGAAATGTTTAGAGATTTATAATTTAAAGATCCTAGTGTCATATCAGACATTTCAAAATAATGAGTCTATAGCTCATGTTTGAATCCTTTTTTATGTATATGAATGCTCGTACAAATATATACAGGTACTGTCCTCTGGATCAGTCCTAGTCGGCTACAATAACTGTAATCTAACTGTGTACCTAATGATAGCAATCATATCAATATATATGGATGTCTAGCATCGACACCCGAAATTAGAAATCTCTCGTGTCCAGCACCGATATGTAAATGCAGATATCGTCGACACCATCTCAACAGATGATCGCCGATCGGAATCCCTGGCTCCGGTCGGTATCGCCTGGATATCCGCCGTGCCCAATCGAACCCCGGTCAGTATCCTCTGAATATCTTCCGTGCTCATCTCTATCTCCGGTATCGAGTATTCTCGCTAGGCTCCCCGTCTATAATGCGGCTTTCCTGCCACTCGGTCTCGATCCGGGTCCACCATGTATCCGACCGTATATCTCCCCCACTAAGTCCGGATAATAACATGTCCGAAACCGTATAGCCCCCCACTCGGTTCGGAATAAAATACTCAGAAAACATAAACCTCACGGTGGACGCCAACTCATCATATACAAAAATATTAAGTAAAGAATGAGAATATTTGTATAGATCATTCTGATGATATATTATATATATACATATATAACAGTGTCCCATACCACCGATATATATCATCCGGAGTAAAATATCCAGAAATCCATAAGAAGCAATTATAACATCTTTAGTACTGATACTCACAATACGCAATAGGAATTTAAAGGAAGAATGCGTAATAAATAATACAGGTATAAAGATATCAATTCTACTGTGTCATGGCACTACTAATGATGTGTGGTGTAACATACGCGTCTGTGCTCGTACAGTATGGCAATTATTAGTATTTGTGCAAGTGTTCTACAGGTGTAATAGCCTATTCATATCAACATATATATATATATATATGCATTATATAACAGAACGGTTCTACAGTGACATGGCAATACCAATGAGGTGTAGTTTAACATATGTTTACGTGCTTGTGCAGCATAATACTCATTGGTAGTTGTGCAGTGTTCTATCAGAGTGTTCGTATTACGGAAAAATATAACATTAATAATTATAACGTAAGCAAGTAAAGTAAATATAATCATTATGTACGAGTCTAAAGGTAACTTGGCAGTTATTCGGCATACTAATCTCATTATCATCAATACAGTATAATATCTATTACAATACCTCACATTATTATTATATCAAATTCACCTCTAGTACTGCCTGGTCTTTCGTAACAATTCACCCTAATCATAAGTAAACTACATGCAAATGAGTATCATACTATATGCAATTTAACTTCAATATCCATATCTTAAATAATTATCAAAACTATTATATACCATACTACTATTTATAAGGTTGCGGGGGTGCTATACGCCATCCATCCGACTTCCCCCGTAGATATAAATCTACTCACCTCAACTCGTTGAGCTCGCTGAAATCCGCTCTGCTATGTCCACCAACTCTGTCTCGGAAATCTTCGCGATCGCACCTATAATCGTATTTAAAATCACATCGATGTAAATATCATATTGAAAATCAAAAGAACGAGCTAAGCACTCGTAGGTTAGAACATACAGCTCACTTACCCAAAGATGATCAAATGCCCCTGAACTTAACATACGAACGTCAACGTTTCAGTTGCAGTACAGAAATATGGAAAATCATATCGAAATGTCGGAAACTTTAATAAAACCCAAACTAAATATTCCCAGATTTCTCTATTTGAATATTGGGACAAATCAAACAATACTATAAATCATAAATTACCCATACAAAACCACAGAAGAAAAACCAACACCAAAAACACAAGGGGGGCCGGCGAGCTCGGAAATTTGGGGTATTTCGCCGGATTAAGTAGGGAGTTTGGGGCTAGGGTTTTAAGTGTAGTCTCCTAGTGGTCTCAAGATACTTATGGTGTTACTAGTTGTTCTATTGGTTTCACCTATTGGTTCCAGATTCAATATTAGTATGCTAAATATCACAAATATTCTAATTTATGATACTGCACATACTAAACATGCTACGTGAGGATATCGTGAGTTAACTGAACTTAAGTTAATCTGAGCTAACCCTATTATGGTCGTAACAGGTAAAAACAGAACTCATGATACGATATATCCATGTTGTATATAGAATTTTTAACTCCAAAACTGATATTAGCTTCCAGATTTAACATACTGAATAATTAATATAAACTAACAATACCAAACACTCTATAATATATACAGAGAGCTACCCTAGAAAAACTAACACCTAACTCCATTGAAAAACCGGCGAGCTCGGATTTGTAGCATGTGTCGCCGGCCGTTTGTTCAGGGAATGGGTCCGTGTTTCTGTTATGTACTCTAGGTACAATTTACAAGTTCACTGTGTTATTTAATTTTGCTAAACATTAACTAAACTATAGCAGATTCAACACAGAGCACTAATCCAACAAAATACGACATTTTGCCGATATTACACTTCTATACTAAATCAGTATTGAATTAAAAACTGCATGGTTAAATTTATACCTATTGAATGATCACTGAAAGGCTCCTTCAAAGATGCTGAAGCACAAAAGATCCTAGCTTGAGGGTGGTGGTAGTGATCCTTAACACTTAGTTTCCCTTCTCTTCTCTTTTTCTTTGGTGTGATCTAAGCTTTTCTTTATTTTCTAGTTTTAGCCAATTTGTTCTAAACTTGATATAACAACTGAGCTAAACTGAAACGATAAGATGAATGATGAGGTTTAAGAGGAGGTGTCACCATGAGGTAGAGTGGTGCGATGAGGCAAATAGGATGTGTCACCATGAAGGATGGTGGTGCTTTCATGCAAGAAGGATGTGTAGGCTTGAGGTTTAATTGGAGTTGTGGTGTGTGTGAGGTTCATCTAATCTTAACCATGACCTTACCCTTTTATACATAGACCCTCACAAAATATCTAATTTCCACAATTAAATAGACTTTCTATAAAACCCCTCACACTATATCATAATACATAAAGAAGCTAAATTTATCACTAAAACCCTTCTTAATAGCTAATGTTACAAACTAAAAATTTAAGTTAATTAGTTTCATACACTACTTATGAAATGTCCCATTTTGGTTCAATAAAATTTTAAATTCACATTTTTAATTAATTAACTAAATTAATTTATTATCTAAAATATTTCAAAATGTTACATTGGAGCTTGCTTAAGGCCGTACATACTCTTTTGCAGTCTACACACCATAGTTTTTTTTCCCTTCAACTCGTATCCCGGTGGCTGCATCATATAGATCTCCTCCACCAAATATCCATAAAGGAACGCAGTCTTCACATCAAGTTTCTCTAAGTGCAGATCCTCCACCGCCAAAATACTAAGGATCACTCGAATTGCTGCTATTTTCACCACAGGGGAAAATATATCTTGATAGTCAATTCCTTACTTTTGCGCATATCCCTTGACTACCAAGTGAGCCTTGTATCGCTTCACACCATCGGCCTCATCTTTTATCTTGTACACCCACCTATTCAGCAACGCTTTTCGACCTTTGGGCAGCTTCACTAGGTCCCACGTACGGTTCTACTTCAAAAAATCCATCTCTTCATCCATAGCTCGCCCCCACTGCATACTAGCACCGTCTTGTGTTGCCTCTTCAAGGTATTCAGGCTCCTCCGAATCCGTGTACAAAGTGAAGTCGGTCACAAGTCTTTCAGGTAGTCTTCTTTCTCTCGTAGATCTCCTCAAAACTGGTACATCGGGTTGCTGAACATGGTCACCATCATGTTCTTGAGCCCGATCCTGCACTGCAGCTTCCTCCATGTTTTGATCCCCACTTGTAAACACCTGATTGTTCTCTTGAGTTCCATCTAACTCCATAAACTCAGATACAACACCATCTTTGGCTTGCTTTTCTTCTCTATATAAGTGCTGCTCATCAAAGACAGCGTTTCAGTTTTGTATTACTTTCTTACCTGTGTAATCCCACAGCCGATATCCGAACTCGTCTCCACCATACCCGATGAAAGCACACTTCTTAGATTTGGAGTCAAGCTTACTCCTTTCTGCCTTATCAATCAAAGAATATGCAATACAGCCAAATACTTTAAGGTGCGAATAGTTGAACAGTTTACCCGACCAAATTTCTTCTGGAATGCCTCCATCAAGCGCACTCATCGGGCTTCTGTTGATCAGATTCATAGCAACATCGACGCTGCTGCCCATAAGAATTTTGGCACATTCGTATCCAAGGTCATGCTTCGCACTCGCTCTAGGATTGTTCTGTTCATCCGTTCAGCGATGCCATTCTGCTGTGCCGTCCCCGGTACCGTCTTCAACTAATGAATACCCTTTTGCGAGCAAAACTCCTCGAACTCTTGGGTGCAGTATTCCCCACCATTATCAGACTTTAGGAGTTTAACCTTCATCCCCGTTTGGTTGTCCACCTTTGCAATCCAGTGTTTGAAGATGCCAAACACATCGGACTTTTTCTTCATCGCGTATACCCATGTCTTCCGACTTGTATCATCGATGAACGTTACGAAGTACCGATTTCCTCCATAAGACTCCACCGAGGCCGGACCCCATACGTCCGTATGCACCATCTCAGTTTCTTGGTCTTTTTCGGTACGCCTTCAATTTGAAACTGAGCGCGTTTTGCTTCCCACAAACGCAGCTCTCGCAAAACCCCAACTCCACCTTTTTCAGCCCCGAAAGAACCCCTTTAGCTTGAAGAATTTTCATGTTCTTCTTGCTGAGGTGCCACAATCTTTTATGCCACAACGAAGTCTCCGAATCTTTCTCCGAACTTGCCGTCAATGCAGCCGAGCCTCCGCTGCTCTTATTGAATGAGTACAATAAACCGCTCAGCTTGTCCCTTACGACCACCAACGACCCTTTGGAAATCGTCCATTGAGAATTCCCAAACGTTGTAATAAACCTTTCGTTGTCTAGATGACTTGTGGAAATCAAGCTTTTCTTCAAATCCGGAATATGACGAGCATTTTTCAATTTGATTCGACCACCTCCTGACGGTTGCAAAATGATCGTTCCCTTTCCAACGATCTTACACGATTGACCGTTTCCCACCGTCACATGTCCAAGTTCCCCGTAAACATACTCGCTAAAGTGATGTCTGCCCGAAGTGCAATGAAAAGAAGTCCCTGAATCTAAGAACCAAGTATCCACCTTTGTGTTCTCGCCCGCCAATAGACAAAAACCTGTTCCCCTTGTTCTTGTGTAGACACCACATTCGCTTCCTTTTCATCCGTCTTCTCATCTGAACCTTTCTTCGGAAGCCTGCATTCACTTTTTCTGTGGCCCTTCTTTTCGCAATTCCAACAGGCGTCTTAGATTTTTCCTTGAGATTTATCTCGGCTTTTAGACGTGCCCTTTTCCACTTTCCCATTTCCATTGTTCTGCCGCGATTCTCCACCGAAAGTGCAGAAGTTTTAGAACTCCCACTCACGAACTTTCTCCGCATCTCATCGTTTAATAAGCAGCTTACCGCATCATTAAACGTGAGAATCCCCGAGATAGTGTTGCTAACCGCCATCACTAGGTTCTCCCAACTCTCTGGCAGTGAACATAGGAACAGTGGGGCTCGAATCTTGTCACGCCCCGCTTCCCAAAATACGGAATACGAGAGTGACTAGGCCAGCCATACTCCTACGATCAAGAAAAATCCTACCGTAGTCACATTTCGGCTTCTAGCGTTATATGGTAATCATTAAAATACAACACGGATAAAGATAATGCAGTCACTAAAACTAACAGATATATAAAGGAAACTGAGTGCAATGGAAATAAACAAGAGGGCAACTAACCAGGAATATCAAGGGAAGATATAACTGGTTCACTGGTATGGATCTTCGAGGTCTTCTCGAGATCAGACGGATCTACTTCTATCACTAAGCATGCATACTCAGGTCGTCAGGGCAACACAATAGCAATAATATGACAACAATAATGTGGCATGAAAAATAGAAGGTAATAATAGTGGAGACAATGAATGAAGGAAATCAATATATCATTATCGATGCAATATATGAGCTATGTTCCTATTGGTCTCTAGGTCCATTTGAAATCGAATCGTGGAAAAGAGTGATCATGTTTAACGAGGGTCTCGTACATACCTGAGACTACGGCCCACTGTTGCCCGGGACATAACCCTGTCAGCCGGACCGCAAAATCCAAACCTAATATATATCGCTGTTCGAATGATCATCATTTAAATCGCTGACCTCGCTAAATACAAGTTCCTTTCCACTTCGATTTTCCCTTTTTCCCTAGGTTTCACTAGCTATAAATATGGGCTAGTTGTGTACAAGTACGCACCAATAACACTGCTTTATTCACTATTCACTGTGTTGCTCACCATCACGAACCATTCGCTTTTTTTTACTGGCGTACTCGACACAACTAAACCGATACTATTCTCGTTCGACAATACATTATACACTGAGAATTAATAAGAACGTTCGTTATCGCTAGAGGTATCGCAGTTGGGTAAATATGTGAATTATGCCGCTCAACAAATCATAAGCAATACAAATCATTACGCGTCTTAGGAACTTAGAAAAATCACATTAACTCGTACGATCAGAATTAAGCAAAATAATGCAAAAGGGGTAAAAAGTAAACGTAATCAGAAATTCAACGAAATTGGTTTCAAGTCAATCGGGTTTCGGGTTCACGAATTACGGTCATTTCTTTTTAAGTGTTCTCTGCTGGAAATTCAGTTCCTGAACTGAAAGTCCATTCCGTAACACAGTTTTCACCCTGTTGGGATCATAATTAGGTGGTGCTACAGTTGGATAATATTTAGGTTTATCGGTTTGATTTCCAACGCCCCAAGAGGATCGACAATATCCGCCATGTTCTGGGAATTATGCATTATTTAAGATCGGAATATACGTTCTGTCCCTTCCTGGGACTGCAGTATGTATTGATGATTAAAATTTGATTAAAATAGCAAACGACGGTAAAAATGAATGAAACTACCTCCAATAGTTATCTAACAGATTAACCTTTGGAACGGTATAGGGTTCCATATAATACCATTTTTACACAGAACTACAACAACATTTTAATTCAGGTGTCAACAAGCAGTACTGCTCTGGACTGCAACAGTTTTCGTCATGGTTCTAAAATATACACAAAATATAAATTATATGGGGTTTTAGGTTGTCGAGTCGGATTCGATACGAGCCCTCGAACACAGTATTCCGGTGTGTATCTAATTTACTATTATTTTCACAAGTTACATGTATGGAAAGTTTCAGATTTGGCGGATCTAAATGGGGATGACATTTCACGGCGTTAAAGTCCGTATTTTCAAACCAAGTTTTTACACGTTAACCTTTGTTTCTAAAGTAATCTAATAACCATGATTTCCGCCACATTAGATAGGATCTTCATATGAAAACACCTAAACTAATCAGTTGTTTGTTGTCGGAAAAACCATTATGTTCGTTCAATTCATAAGAGAAATAAATTACGAACTTCAATACGACGTTAACATGAGGTGTTTCACTCGATTAATACCCAGATCCAAATTAATTTAAATGAATATGGTCTGATACTAATTACGAGATATTATCAGATCATATATCGAAATAATAGTATCATAATATGGAAGCAAGTCTTGGAAACTTGCCTGACGATGTATCGATGACGATGACGATACGGCAGCGACGCGGAAACAACACGGCAGCAACAATGATCTATGCCGACGGCACGACGCAAACATGACAAGAGTTACCCTCGGTGGAGTTCGATCTTGTGGTTGATGGCTCGGTGGGTGCGACGAACGTGCGCTGGCGTGGCGACGGCTGCTGCGTCGACGACGGCGATGGATACAATGACGGTGGAGATGGCTTGGACGGCGATGACGGTGGATGGAATAGCGGCGATTGCGAAGGGTATAGCTGTTCGATAAAATGTCGGAGCTTGACGGTGGATGGAATAGCGGCGATTGCGAAGGGTATAGCTGTTCGATAAAATGTCGGAGCTTGACGGTGGTGTAACACCTTAGTATGTGTTTAATGGCTAATTATATTTAAATAAAGGGTTTTTAATAAAAGTTTACCAAATTGAGTTTCCAATATTTTTCCAAATTTAATAAATATTTTTCTAGAATTTTCCTAGGCTTGCACACACATGTGCATGTAAACTAGGGTTTAAAGTGAGGTTATACCATGATTAGTAACCATGGTGGGTTTAATAATGGGGATTAAATCTTTTGGGTTTTAATTAAGTTGCTTAGTTATTTGTTGTGTTGTTTTAATTTGAAATTTTATTTGGGGTGTTGACTTGGTGAGAGAGAGAGAGAGAGAGTGTGTGTGTGTGTGCGCATTATGGGGCATGATGGCCTTTGCCATGCCTCATTAAATGAAGAGAGAGAGTGGAGGGATTGACCTTGGGGATTATCTTTTCTTTTCCTCTCATTCTTTTGTTTTTTTTTTCTCTCAACCTCTCACTCATACACTCACACACACACACCCCCTCACAGCAGCAGCAGCAGCAGCAAACTCAGCAGCAGCAACTCCAGCTTCAGCAACAGCAGCTCAGGCAACAGCAGCAGCAGCTACAGGCAGCAGCAACAGCTCCAGGCAGCAGCAACAGCACCCCAGCAGCTCTATTCCCTCTTCTTCTCCTCCTCCTACTTGCTTGTGAGATTCCTTGAGGGTATAACCTCTAAACTTATTCCTACTTTCGCTTAATTGTGTAGTTAGCTTCGATTAGCGATAGTTATGTGTTTTTAGTGCTTTATGTGGTGATTAGTGGGAACGTTGATCAAGTGAAGTGTGTATTAGTTTAACCATGTTGATGGAGTGTTGTTAGGGCCATGTTAACCCAGCTTAGCCCCCAATTGCACTAAAATACCACCAGGTTTTCAGTTGATCCAAATTCATCGTTTTTGAGCAAAATCTAGCTTTCTGCAAACTGCTATCGACCCAGTGAGTTCAGAATAAAATTGAGATGACTGCAGTATAGTTGTTAGGTGCTGATCCCCCAGGTAGAACCCGACCCCCATACGACATATTCAGGCCGCCGGAATATTGATTCTGGCCGCAAATTGCGGCCAGATGGGGAGGGATTGGGTTGGGGTTTGGCTCTATTGGTGTCTGCTGCAACCCTTAGACTCATGGCATGTATAATTTTATTTAATTGTTACTGTAGAAAAATCTGGAGCTAAATACCTGTTTCTCGTATTTTTAAACCTTCGCGACACGCGTGATACGTGTGTGGGTTTGGGGTTTCTGCGTATCGCGACGCGTCGGGGTAGTTTCAAGCGCATAATCACACGTTTTAGCGTATCGCGCACACGCGCGCTTGGTTTGCGACGCGGGTTTCTAGTTTGACCTTAATATCACGTTTTTGTGGATTTGAGCTTATATGTGATATATTGTGTGATTTTAGGTTCGCAGGCGAGTGAGACGGACGCTGCGAAGAAGGGGAAGTAAGTCGTCGGCTACACTTAGCGCGAGACTTCGGTGAGTAGATTTAACATCTACGGGGATATCGCCCGCATGGCGTTATGCGTCAGGGCTGATAGGACCTTATAGTTATATGTTGCATTTACCCCATTGACTGTCATGGATACTGTTGTTGCATACTGCATTCCCTGCTATATGTAAGTAAACTTAGAATTGATAGAACACCGCACTATTACTAATGTTCATGTTGCACGAGCACTAATCTGCATGTTACACACACACCGTTAGTAATTGGCATGACACACTCACTGTAGAACTGCCATGATTATATTGTTGTAGTTCATTTCACATATGATTCGATATGATTTTCATAGAAATTGGGAGCCGCATGATGTCTTTAAAAACGGAAACTATTTTTAAAAGCGGTTTCCCCTTGTACCTATATTATGGCTTGATGTACATAGCACATCGCATTTGATTTACTTCTTGGTGTTGAATTTTCATGTGATTTCTGGTTTTGAGGACCGTGGGATTATTTAAGAAAGGATGCACTATTTGAAAACCCGGTTCCTCATGATATGATATTTTGGTGCGTCCACCACGTGTTTTCTCGGTGCTGAGACGTGTGTTTGAAACCCGATTCGAGGAGTTGGATGATCCGTTTGCGGGTTCGTGGTGAACCCGGTATGGTTCCCCGGGACGAGAAATGTTTTTCGTGGAGTAGACGATGAGCCAAGCAGGGTGGCGAGTACCTACCGGTGATTGGTTAGACCTGGCGGTTATCCGGAGGATACTGACCAGGGTCGAGAGATGGATGCGGGATGATCCGTACTGCCGGGACCGAGGGCCGATACCGCAGACGGAGCTCGTGGGCTGATCCGGACTGACGGAGCCCGATATATGAGGATTTGCGTGTCGATGCTGGACACGAGTATTTTATGATATTTTGAGTGCCGATGTTGGGCACTCGTGATTCTCCGAGATGTACAGGATTTGAGGGCCGAGGAGAGTGCCGGCGCCTGAGTTTATTTGGGATTTGGGTGCAGTTTTGGGCACCGATTATTTTCCACGTTGATATTCCGTGTAGATGTTATTTATCCCATGCTCAGCATTGATTATTATGTATCTCATCCTGTAGTTATTTTACCTGACAGAGCAATTGCATGATTATTGCACCTACTGTTTGTCGCATATAGATCTTACTTGCTGGCATATGATAGAGTAGCACAGTACGTGCATGCTCGAGATTAGCTTTATATGTTATCTCTATTCATGAGTTGGCAACTCACCCCATTGTGCCACAGTATTTGCAGGTTGCCCCTCAGAGTAGTCGCGGCAGGCTGCCTTTTGCATCTTTTGGCTACAGATACCACTACAGTTGGTGCGAGAGCTGTTTTGCTTTTAGGTGGGTTGTGGTATCTGATTTCTTTTATTGTACCCCTTTTGTATCTAGTATTCTCCATCTACCATATATGTATTGGACTTAGATACTGTGTGAGGACGATGATGTATATTTTTGTATTCTGGTGTCGAGCTCATGGGAGCCGACTGTTTTTATATGCAGTTTATTATTCTGTGATGTATTCTGGTGTCGCGTTACGCCTGTAGACGTAGCGTGGTTAAGTGCCGGTCACGAGTCGAAATATTCGGGTCGTGACAAAGTTGGTATCAGAGCGTATGTTTTACCTTTCGGAGTGCAGGATGACCTTGGTATGATAGACTAGGTAGCTGAAGCAGAGTGGCGTAGCGTGTGTATGTTCCGCGGTATACTCACGACACGGTACTCCGCCAAGGCGACCTTAGGACTTATTGATTTAAATTCCTTCTCGAGTATATATATTCTTGTGATTCAATTTCTGTATTCTTATCGAATCCTAATTTCCTTTCAGCCATTATGCCGCCAAAGACTACTAGGGCGCAGAGAGCGGCCGCGAGGGCTGAGATTCGAGTTGATTCGTCTGAGATGAGGACTAATCCGGACAGTACACCGGTTGTTCCTGAGCAGGTTGTTCCTCCCGTGACAGATCAGATCGCCACGCTAGGGGCTGGTATGCAGGAGATGCGCCAGACGGTGGGATCCAGCATGCAGGAGATGCGCCAGATGATAGGATCGCTAGTTGAGACGCTTCGAGCGCAGCGACCAGAGGTAGCTCCACCCGTTACAGAGACCGTGATGGTACCTACCGTACAGCCAGTTGCCCCTGCAGCCACGGAGATGATTACAGTATCGCTATCAGAGTTTATGAGGCTGAAGCCTCCGGTCTTCACGGGCACTGATACAGCCGAGGACCCACAGTCTTTCATTGATAGGATGGCTGGGATATGCCGTTCCCTCAGATACGCAGATGCGAGATGGGTTGAGTTCGCGAGCTTTCGCCTGGAAGGTCTTGCGCAGAAGTGGTGTGAATCAGTTGAGAAGGGCAGAGCGGCAGGTCTTCCTCCTATGACCTGGACAGAGTTCGTGGCACTATTCCTTGCCCGCTTTCTCCCACTGAGTGTCAGAGATGCTAGAGCATGCAGGTTCGAGTCCTTATGCCAGACTCCGGAGATGTCAGTGGCAAAGTATGACGTGCTGTTTACAGAGCTAGTAGTTTATGCTCCGTACCTAGTGGTTACCGAGGAGATGCGAGTCAAGAGATTTGTTCGAGGCTTGCTTACACCACTGTTCCTCGCGATCAGCGCGCAGCATTACGAGACATATGCAGCAGCTGTAGACGTAGCCCTATTAGTCGAGGAGCGCCTTGCTAAGACTTCGGTAGTTCCAGAGCCGAAGAGAGTTCGTACTAGTATATCCGCATGGAGACAGACATTCAGACGCCGCGACAGGTACCGTTCTGGTACGAGGAGTGGCAGAGATTTGGGATGAGGCCAGATGTTTAGCTCATATCCACGGGAGAGCCAGCAGTCGCCGCAGGGTTGCTTTAGATGCGGCAGTCTACTTCACCTCGTTAGAGATTGTCCTGAGATACACCGGAGGGAGGCGGCAGCACCGCATGTTACCTTACCACCTTCACCACCCCAGAGGGCGTTGCCTGTTGTGCCTACCATTGCTCCGCGTCAGACTCATACACAGAGAGGTCGTGGGCATGGAGGAGTTGCTCCGAGAGGGCGAGATGACCGAGGCAGAGGGCAGTCAGTCACCAGTGGAGGATAGGCGTGGGTTTTTTCTTTGATGCATCGGGACGCGCAGGCGTCCAATATGGTGGTCTCAGGTATCCTTCCAGTATGTTCTGTTGATGCACACGTGTTGTTCGATCCCAGATCCACGCACTCGTACTTATCCACACACTTTGTGCCGAGTTTGGGTAGAGAGTCCGGTTTGCTTGATCAGCCGCTTGTTGTGACCACCCCCGTGGGAGAGTCATTTGTTCCTAGGCACGTGTTCCGATCCTGTACCATCTGTATTGGCGAGAGAGAGTTGCCTGTCGACTTGATCCTTCTTGAGATGTTGGACTTCGATGTTCTTTTGGGCATGGATTGGTTAGCCACGTGCTATGCTTCTGTGGACTGCCGTGAGAAGACAGTTAGATTCTGTTTTCCCGGCGAGTCGGTTTTTGTTGTGTTGGGGGACCGTGGTGCTGCCCCTCACAGTGTGATTTCTTCTTTTCGCGCTGGACAGCTTTTGAGGAAGGGATGTCAGGGATTTCTCGCCTATGTTTGCGATGCTAGCGCTACAGAGGTTCCATTGGATCAGGTTCCGGTTGTTAGCGAGTTTCCTGATGTGTTCCCTGACGAGCTTCCTGGGCTACCGCCCGAGCGCGACATTTCTTTCTGTATTGATTTGGTTCCTGGCACGGGGCCTATTTCCATACTGCCTTATCGGATGGCCCCGGCGGAACTTCAAGAATTGAAGGGTCAGTTGCAAGATTTGCTCGATAAGGGACTTATTCGATCCAGCGTTTCTCCTTGGGGTGCTCCAGTCCTGTTCGTCAAGAAGAAGGACGGCAATTTGCGTTTGTGTATCGACTACCGTCAGCTGAACAGGGTGACAGTGCGGAACAGATATCCCTTGCCACGTATCGACGATTTGTTCGACCAGCTTCAGGGGGCAAGATACTTTTCGAGGATCGATTTATGATCGGGCTATCATCAGCTGCGGGTTCGACAGGAGGACATTCCTAGGACAGCTTTCCGTACGCGCTACGGCCATTATGAGTTTTTGGTGATGTCGTTCGGACTTACCAATGCGCCGGCAGCATTCATGGACTTGATGAACCGTATTTTTCGGCCATATCTGGATCTGTTCATCATAGTATTCATTGACGATATCTTGGTGTATTCCCGGAGTAGTGAGGAGCACGAGCAGCACCTGCAGATTACACTACAGACTTTGAGGGCGCACCAGCTTTACGCGAAATTCTCCAAGTGTGCTTTCTGGCTGGACAGCGTAGACTTCTTGGGGCATGTGATTTCACGAGACGGTATATGTGTAGACCCGAGGAAGATCGAGGCCGTTCAGCGTTGGCCCAGACCCACATCAGTTACGGAGATTCGCAGCTTTTTGGGGTTGGCCGGTTACTACAGGCGATTTGTGCAGGACTTCTCCAGTATTGCTACACCTTTGACCGGGTTAACCCGGAAGGGAGTTCCTTTCGATTGGACGGAGGAGTGCGAGCACAGTTTTCAGCAGCTACGGACTCGGCTGACTACGGCACCGGTGTTATCATTGCCTTCAGGATCAGGCGGATTTGTGGTCTATTGTGATGCTTCTCGAGTGGGGCTAGGGTGCGTATTGATGCAGCATGACAGGGTGATCGCGTATGCTTCGTGAAAATTGAAGAAACATGAACAGAACTACCCCACTCACGATTTGGAGATGGCTGCAGTGGTCTTTGCACTTAAGATCTGGCGACATTACCTATACGGCGAGTCATGCCAGATATTCACTGATCACAAGAGTTTAAAGTATATATTTCAGCAGCGAGACCTGAACCTTAGACAGCGCCGATGGATGGAGTTAGTGAAGGATTACGACTGCGAGATCTTGTATCACCTGGGCAAAGCGAATGTAGTGGCGGATGCTTTGAGCAGGAGGCCCGGGGGTAGTCTATCTTGTTTGAGCGCAGTACAGGGGTAGTCGTCGGCAGATTGGCAGATATTATGCGACAGCCGAGTGCAGTTCGAGTTCATGCCGATCGGAGGACAGATTGCGCATGTTCGTGCACGCCCACAGTTGCTTGACCGTGTACATGAGGCACATCACAGTGATGACCGATGTTCAGAGATCAGGACGCAGATTGGACAGGGCAGATTTTCAGAGTTCGTGGTCGATGATCAGGGGATGCTGAGATTTGGGACTAGACTGTGCATACCAGATGCTGAGGGGCTGCGACGTGAGATTCTTGAGGAGGCACATCAATCAGTGTACAGCGTCCATCCCGGTTCCACCAAGATGTATCATGATATGAGAGATATTTACTGGTGGGACAGAATTAAGAGGGACATCGCAGATTTCGTATCGAGATGCCTGACTTGTCAGCAAGTCAAGGCCGAGCACCAGAGGCCCGCGGGAGAGCTACAGCCGTTACCCATTCTGGAGTGGAAATGGGAGCAAATTTCGATGGATTTCATTGTGGGTCTACCCAGGACCAGGTGAGGGTATGACTCCATTTGGGTGATCGTGGATCGTTTGACGAAAGTGGCTCACTTCCTGCCAGTGAAGACGACTTTCGGATTTGCTCAGTACGCCCAGATTTATATCGACGAGATAGTACGACTGCACGGAATCCCGACATGTATCATATTCGACAGAGGCACCCAGTTTACCAGCCGACTATGGCAGAGACTTCATGAGGCTTTGGGCACACGCTTGAGTTTCGGCACAGCATTTCATCCGCAGACCGACGGCCAGTCAGAGTGGACGATTCAGACTCTTGAGGACATGCTCCGAGCGTGCGTTTTAGACTTTGGTGGTAGCTGGGATCATCATTTACCCTTGGTGGAGTTCTCCTACAACAATAGTTTCCAGAATACTATTCAGATAGCACCTTTCGAGGCTCTGTATGGGAGGAGATGTAGATCGCCCGTCTGCTGGACAGAGCTCAGTGAGAGCAGTATTTTGGGGGCCCAGATCGTACAGGAGACGACCGAGAAGATACAGCTGATTCGAGACAGGATGAGGACAGCTCAGAGCAGGCAGAGATCGTATGCTGATAGGCGCCGCCGCAGATTAGAGTTCGCAGTTGGAAATCACGTTTTTCTGAGGGTCTCTCCGATGAAGGGAGTGATGAGGTTTGGACGGAAGGGGAAGCTTAGCCCCAGATTCATAGGTCCCTTCGAGATCCTCGAGCGTGTGGGCGCAGTGGCTTATCGTTTGGCTCTTCCACCCGACTTTCCAGATGTTCACCCCGTGTCCCATGTGTCGATGCTTTGCAGAAACCTACATGACCCTTCGCACATGATTCAGCATCAGACCATTCAGCTCGAGCGCGACCTTTCGTTCACCGAGCAGCCAGTCGTGATATTGGACCGGCAGGTGAAGAAACTTAGATCAAAGGTTTTGCCATCAGTGAAGGTGCTTTGGCGCAGCCCGAGTGGCGAAGAGATCACTTGGGAAGCCGAGGGCGAGATGCGGAACAAGTTCCCTCATCTCTTTGAAGGAATGCGTAGCTTTATATTTTCAAATTCGGGGACGAATTTCTATTAAGGGGGGAGATTGTAACATCTTAGGATGTGTTTAGTGGCTAATTATATTTAAATAAAGGGTTTTTAATAAAAGTTTACCAAATTGAGTTTCCAATATTTTTCCAAATTTAATAAATATTTTTCTAGAATTTTCCTAGGCTTGCACACACATGTGCATGTAAACTAGGGTTTAAAGTGAGGTTATACCATGATTAGTAACCATGGTGGGTTTAATAATGGGGATTAAGTCTTTTGGGTTTTAATTAAGTTGCTTAGTTATTTGTTGTGTTGTTTTAATTTGAAATTTTATTTGGGGTGTTGACTTGGTGAGAGAGAAAGTGAGTGTGTGTGCATTATGGGGCATGATGGTCTTTGCCATGCCTCATTAAATGAAGAAAGAGAGTGGAGGGGTTGACCTTGGGGATTATCTTTTCTTTTCCTCTCATTCTTTTGTTTTTTTTTCTCTCAACCTCTCACTCATACACTCACACACACACACACCCTCACAGCAGCAGCAGCAGCAAACTCAGCAGCAGGAACTCCAGCTTCAGCAACAACAGCTCAGGCAACAGCAGCAGCAGCTACAGGCAGCAGCAACAGCTCCAGGCAGCAGCAACAGCACCCCAGCAGCTCCATTCCCTCTTCTTCTTCTCCTCCTACTTGCTTGTGAGATTCTTTGAGGGTATAACCTCTAAACTTATTCCTACTTTCGCTTAATTGTGTAGTTAGCTTCGATTAGCGATAGTTATGTATTTTTAGTGCTTTATGTGGTGATTAGTGGGAACGTTGATCAAGTGAAGTGTGTATTAGTTTAACCATGTTGATGGAGTGTTGTTAGGGCCATGTTAACCCAGCTTAGCCCCCAATTGCACTAAAATACCACCAGGTTTCCAGTTGATGCAAATTCATCGTTTTTGAGAAAAATCTAGCTTTCTGCAAACTGCTATCGACCCAGTGAGTTCAAAATAAAATTGAGATGACTGCAGTATAGTTGTTAGGTGCTGATCCCCCAGGTAGAACCCGACCCCCATACGACATGTTCAGGTCACCGGAATATTGATTCTGGCCACAAATTGCGGCCAGATGGGGAGGGATTGGGTTGGGGTTTGGCTCTATTGGTGTCTGCTGCAACCCTTAGACTCATGGCATGTATAATTTTATTTAATTGTTACTGTAGAAAAATCTTGAGCTAAATACCAGTTTCCCGTATTTTTAAACCTTCGCGACACGCGTGATACATGTGTGGGTTTGGGGTTTCTGCGTATCGCGACGTGTCGGGGTAGTTTCAGGCGTGTAATCACACGTTTTAGCGTATCGCGCACACGCGTGATTGGTTTGCGACGCGGGTTTCTAGTTTGACCTTAATATCACGTTTTTGTGGATTTGAGCTTATATGTGATATATTGTGTGATTCTAGGTTCGCAGGCGAGTGAGACGGACGCTGCGAAGAAGGGGAAGCAAGTCGTTGGCTACACTTAGCACGAGACTTCGGTGAGTAGATTTAACATCTACGGGGATATCGCCCGCATGGCGTTATGCGTCAGGGCTGATAGGACCTTATAGTTATATGTTGCATTTACCCCAGTGACTGTCATGGATACTGTTGTTGCATACTGCATTATGTAAGTAAACTTAGAATTGATAGAACACCGCACTATTACTAATGTTCATGTTGCACGAGCACTAATCTGCATGTTACACACACACCGTTAGTAATTGCCATGACACACTCACTGTAGAACTGCCATGATTATATTGTTGTAGTTCATTTCACATATGATTCGATATGATTTTCATAGAAATTGGGAGCCGCATGATGTCTTTAAAAACGGAAACTATTTTTAAAAGCGGTTTCCCCTTGTACCTATATTATGGCTTGATGTACATAGCACATCGCATTTGATTTACTTCTTGGTGTTGGATTTTCATGTGATTTCTGGTTTTGAGAACCGTGGGATTATTTAAGAAAGGATGCACTATTTGAAAACCCGGTTCCTCGTGATATGATATTTTGGTGCGTCCACCACGCGTTTTCTCGTTGCTGAGACGTGTGTTTGAAACCCGATTCGAGGAGTTGGATGATCCGTTTGCGGGTTCGTGGTGGACCCGGTATGGTTCCCGGGACGAGAAATGTTTTTCATGGAGTAGACGATGAGCCTAGCAGGGTGGCGAGTACCTACCGGTGATTGGTTGGACCTGGCGGTTATCCGGAGGATACTGACCAGAGTCGAGAGATGGATGCGGGATGATCCGTACTGCCGGGGCTGAGGGCCGATACCGCAGACGGAGCCCGTGGGCTGATCCGGACTGACGGAGCCCGATATATGAGGATTTGCGTGTCGATACTGGACACGAGTATTTTATGATATTTTGAGTGCCGATGTTGGGCACTCGTGATTCTCCGAGATGTACAGGATTTGAAGGCCGAGGAGAGTGCCGGCGCCTGAGTTTATTTGGGATTTGGGTGCAGTTTTGGGCCCCGATTATTTTCCACGTTGATATTCCGTGTAGATGTTATTTATCCCATGCTCAGCATTGATTATTATGTATCTCATCCTGTAGTTATTTTACCTGACAGAGCAAATGCATGATTATTGCACCTACTGCTTGTCGCATATAGATCTTACTTGCTGGCATATGATAGAGTAGCACAGTACGTGCATGCTCGCGATTAGCTTTATATGTTATCTCTATTCACGAGTTGGCAACTCACCCCTATTGTGCCACAGTATTTGCAGGTTGCCCCTCAGAGTAGTCGCGGCAGGCTGCCTTTTGCATCTTTTGGCTACAGATACCACTACAGTTGGTGCGAGAGCTGTTTTGCTTTTAGGTGGGTTGTGGTATCTGATTTCTTTTATTGTACCCCTTTTGTATCTAGTATTCTCCATCTACCATATATGTACTGGACTTAGATACTGTGTGAGGACGATGATGTATATTTTTGTATTCTGGTGTCGAGCTCGTGGGAGCCGACTGTTTTTATATGCAGTTTATTATTCTGTGATGTTTACTTATTGCTCATTCTTTGCTACGGTGTCGTATTTTACTCTTGTGATGATGGTTTCCGCCGGTGGCGTGATTGCTTCCGTTTGGGAATGTTTTGGTTTCATTATATCTCATTTTCACTCATATCCTGTTTATACCCGATTTCGGGGTTACTTTTACAAAGGAAATGCTGCCAAAATTATTTAAATGATAACGTAACTTTAAAAGAACTTATTGAGCTATTTAAGGTTTTCTAAATGTCTTAATTAAATGTTTTCAACACTTGCTACTTTTAAATGGTTTTGATTTCTGGGTTCGGCTTACTTAGTCGCGTTATGCCTGTAGACGTAGCGTGGTTAAGTGCCGGTCACGAGTCGAAATATTTGGGTCGTGACAGGTGGTATCGACTTTGGTCCAATAGTGGCGGAGATCGACAGCGGTGAGTAGAGGGGAGCTAGGCGACTGCATGGAGACTGGTGGTGACGTGGTCGGCATTAGTGAGCACGGCTTGGGCACGGGCGGCCACGACGAGGGGCTATATGGCTCGGCTGTGGTAAGGGTTGGGTTAAGCGGAGAGGTGCCTGGTCTCAACATCTCGCTGCGGTGGTCCAGACGGTGATGGTGCAGGCTGGTGTTTAGGATCTCAGGTGATGATGGAGTTCTCGGTTGGGTTGAAAGTGATGGGTTCGATGGTAGCAACGGTTGCGGCCATAAGGTTGATGAAGTTCAGGGAGAAGGTGGCCTTAGGAAGAAGGAGGTATAGTCGAGGTTGGAAGCTCGGTGAAGGCTTTGGGCGTGGGTGCTTAGAGGAGTGGCCGGCGGTGGCAAGCTCGGTGGGTGATGAAGGGTCGGCAATCTAGGTTTGAAGCAAGGTGAGGGGGTGGCGACGGTGGAAGGCATAGATATGGGCACGGCTCGTTGGATTTGTCTCATGCGATGGTGGAAGGTGGAGTCGAGAGGGGATCGAGGAGGAGATCAAGGTGGCGATGGTGGTCGACGAGTTTTCCGGCGGCGGTGACAAGGTGGTGGTCCCGGTTGTGATGGGTGGGCATCGTTTTGAGGTGGTGTAAAGCGTGTTGGTGACGATGAGGGGTGCTGGAGGTAGAGTGGGATGGTCGTAAGAGGAGGGTCGATGCATGGGAGAGGGTGGTCGGCCATGGGGAAGCTCGAGCTCACCATAAGGAGAGGTAGGATGTGGTCTCTGGTGTTGGGGTGATGAAGAGAAGGGGAGAGGGAGAGAGGGAGGGAGAGAGGGAGGTGAGAGAATGAGAGGAGAGAGGGAGAGAGAGAGAGAATATAATGGGAAATAAATGAAGAATTAAGTGGGAGATGAGAGGATGTGTGGGCCTGGTTTAGGAATTTAAAACATGAGGGTTTAATAATAGTTAATAAGATTTAAGAATTGGATTTATTTAAATGGGTTCACAGGTTTAAAACGTTATACAGAAATCAATTAATACCTACTAATAACCATTTCTAAAAATTTAATACTAATTAGAATTAGCTACAGAAAATTAATATCGAATAATTAAAATTAATAAAAATTGATGACCATAATTAAAAAAAATTAATAACATGAAGGAATATATGATATGGATCTTAGAAAACAATAGGAGAAATGGTTAAAATATAAATAAATTGGAATATGTAAGTTTATTTAATTAAACAGTGTATAGGTACTGGGTATTACATCATACCCCACTTAAATAAAAATTTCGTTCTTGAAATTTGAAATAAATAGCAAGCTATGAAAGTCGTCCAATCAACAACTAAGAGAACTCAATGTTAGTAAATAGGCATATGGCCGTGAAATAGTTATATATATATAAGTACATTGAAATAGATTAATAATAACGAACACTAGCGAATGAATAGCTGATAGGTTTTAAAAGACCAAAACTACTTAGTGAAGATACAAATCAAATACCTGCGGAAAATAGCTTGAGCATACTTAAAGGATAAAAGATATAATGAAAATAATTTAACTTCTTAGCAGTTTACATAACCGAACATTCAATATATAGCTATATCAGTAGATTAAAATAGAAAAGAAATGATTCTTAAGTTAAAAAAATATTAACATGAAGAGAAAAAGAAAGCAATATGTAACTTAATATATACTCGTATAAAAGAGCTATTGAAAGCAACCAGCAAAACAATAGGGAGAAAAAAAATATTAACCCACATTGTAGAATGTAACAACCCTAACTTCCTGTACGAAATTTTTCAAAATACAGAAAGGAACACCTAAGCCTGAGTACAAGTTATAAGTTTGATTTGCTTTTGAACAGTAAGAAAGAGCTTGTAGCTTACTAGTAAAGACCTTGCACTGCTGAACCAAAGCACCTGAGTTCAAATCCAATCAGCCACATTATCTTTTTATTTTAATTTTTTTAACCTTTTAGAAGTCCATGAGTCTACACGTGCCCTGCATGTAAACTGAAAAGTCACAGTTTAATTAAACATATACACTAAAGAAGCCAAAGCGATAAGGACACGTGGCCCAAACCTTAGCCCCAACCTTCGTTGAAGACCCGACGACATGTACACAATGAACCGGCACCGCCGGTCAAATCCGTCTGTAATGCCCTGATCTTTTCACACCTACAACCTTTCATCTACCCCACTCCTTTCACACTGCTTGTTTTCTCTGCATTCACACAGAGAATTTAAATCACCCATTTAAATCCCATTTTAATGCATTATTCATTCCCCCTAAATCCTATATTGTCCTATAAATACCCACCCTATATTACACCCTTCTCACTCAAAATTCTCTTGCAAAAATTATACCAAATTCCCAAGTCTTTATATTGTGCAAGTGGAGTTAGCAAAGAGCGAAGTTCCGGCGACGATACGAGGAGTTTCCGGTAACGAAACGACGTCCCGAGACCTTCCATAGCTTCATCTCTTTCTTCTCTTTGATTCTAATCTGTAAGTCCCATTTCCCCTTCTCATCTTATTCTTTAAAAAGTTCCATTTCTAAAACCCGACGGAAGCGGAGTTAGTCCGACTTCTGATTCGGTTTTCTTTAAAAACTATATTTTGCTTAATCAAGATAACTTCATATTCTCACATATTACTTAACAAACATTAAAAAAACTTAACAAAACAAGTTTCACATCAAGATAATCATTTTTGTAACAATTATCGCATTTTTACATAAAAATACCACATACTATTCATTTCGACATTAAACCTTTATACCTTGCTAAACTTTTAGATAGTTCACGAGATAATAACCTACCTCATCATAACACACATCTCTATTATAGCACGATTGATTTTAGGCAATAGAATATGGGATATACGACTTTACAAATAAATCCTTTTAACTTATAAAACCGTTTTCTTTAAAAAATGTATTTAACTTTCCATGCAATTGAGCCTCTACAACCCGTTTTAGGGACCCCGTTCGGGATGGTGCGGATTATCGCACATCCTCAGGCTTAGTAGAGCGAGATGCAGACCTCTGGAAGGAGCATTCTATCTCGATGGAATTTTTATACATTTTTCTTTAGAAAAATGAGATTTTTACAAGAAAATAAATAAATTATTTTCGTTAAATATCTATATATAAATATTACCAAAATAGTTATTTTAAATATATATTATTCCATGTTTCCAAAACTCAAGAAAAGGATTTAAATATTACATGAAACTACCATGATAATTCAAAACAATATTCATATTACAAATACATACTATATATTATGAAATTAGGTTTTATTCACTAGAAATGTCACATTTATAAAATATACATCAATGAAAACCCTAAAGACGATAATTAAATGTTTGAGGTGTATTTTGAAATTATACCAAAACTATTTTTACATAAAACACCCTCAAGTTATACTAAATTACAATAAGGACCCCAGTAAACATATGTTTAAGCGGGACCAGTCTCTTGAGCCTCAGGGAGCCGGAGATATGGGTGCTTGCCTATTTAAGGTAGACAACTTAACAAACGGTGTTATCAACACGGTAATTGTCTTGGAAAAAGACACAAATCCTGCTGTCCATGTGCAGCAGTTACCGATAACACCAAAACAATCAGGATTTCAAGTTCTTTTCTAATTGTCTGACTCAGACTGAGTCACAATATAATCAATCTTACTTGAATATGATTCAAGTATAAAACTACAATACAACAATTCAACATGAATCCATCCATTCAATCTATATTGACTGAACCGAACCATGGATATATTCCATCTACATGTTCATCCACTGTATCCGTTCCATTACTGATATCATGGTTTCGGTAAGTTATCCATCTATACAATTTATAATACAAGATAATACAATACAAACAATACAATCAAGACATCGCGGGGTTTAAAAAGTGGTAGACTGGTACGGAACATGTTAAACGTGGCACGAGGTGGTCACTTAAGACGTAATTACATCCATGCCGTTGTTCCGTGGTATTATCGACGGAGCCTTGTACTACGGGTTACCAAAGTCTCCGATGTAAGTGAGACTCCTCTCGTATACGCTGGCATTTTCTGTACCAAGCTACAAACAACTGCGCTAACATTATAATAAAACATTATAAAACTATACTCTCTCTCTGTCTATTCTATTTCTCCCTCATCTTTGGGACTTACCGAGCGATTGTTCGCTGACAACATTCCTATTTCTCTTCTTTTTTGGAATGTTGTCAGGAAGACCCGACACTGAGGAGTACGAGACCAGTTAGGAGCATTTGGAGCAGGCCCCTGAGCAGTACACCGAAGACCCAGAGCTGTAGCCACTTGTACTTATTCCATTTTCATTTCTGTTATGCCATTGTTTAGGCATTGCTTTTATTCTATGTATTTACTTTTCATTGTATTGTAAAAAGAATGTTAATAAATAAAGTTGCTGTTCATTTACATCTTTTCTCTTGTGTATTTTACTTTATTTTGCTTAGATACGCTTAGCGTGTTTACTTCTGAGTAAATACGTAGCGGGCTTCATCGCGCTCTCTACCCGTACACAGGGAAGCGGGGCGTGACAGGTTTTGTTGGTGGCCCATGCAGGTCCGCTTTGTATGGACATGCATGTCAGTTCTGCATGAACATGCAGGTCAGCTCTGTGTGGACAACCTAAGCAATATAACACAAGAACCAGCAACTGAAAACATTCTTTACAATTCATATTCCTTGAATCTTCTAATTTCATATATTTTGAATCCGTCCTAACCCAAAATTTTCTTTTAAGGTTATGGATTCCCCAAACAACACCAGCACCAACTTCAACAACACTTCATCACTCCTACCGATTACACCTGCCGTAGCTGCTCCGATCAATGAGCGGACGGTTTTGCTTGAGGCGATCTGCAGCCTCCTGGAGGGACAACAGCATCAGACTGCTATCTTAATGAACCATCCCGAGGCAGAAGCACCTGGGGTGAAGCAATTCAGGGCCTTGCACCCTAAGCAGTTCTCAGGAAAAGAGAGCCCCTTAGAACCTGAGGAATGGACTCAGAGTATTGAAGATGACCTGGCAGCAGCACAAGTGCCAGAGATAGCCTGGGTTCGAGTTGCGAAGCTGCAGCTCATTGATAATGCAAGGGTTTGGTGGAAGGCAGAAGAAAGCCGTCTTCATCAGCTTATCGAATGGAAGACTTTCCGTGACATGTTCGATACAAAGTACTTCCGTGAAACTTCCCGCTTTGATATGGAGCAGTAGTTCATCCATCTGCAACAAGGTTCAATGTGGACCAAATCTGTAGATGAGTATGATGCCGAGTTTACCATGCTCAGCAGGTAAGATATGTCTCAATGTTCGATTCTATATCACATACTACACAGCTAACACAAGACCGTAACAGGCTTGCGGCCCATCTCATATCGACTGCTGAGATCAGGGCTAGAAGATTTCAACAAGGGTTGGACCAGGAGATCCAAGCTGTATTAGTTACAGGGGATTTCCCAACCCATGATTTGACTTTGAAGGCTGCCGGAGATACTAGGCAGCGGTGAAGAAGAAGGGCAGACCTTAATTTGCCGGAGTGAAGCGCCCTGCTACTCAGATTGCAGGAGGAGCCTTTTCTAGGCCATCGTTCGAACCCAGGAGAACGGAAGAAACACTTAGCCAGTTAAGTCCCGATTTTTTCTTCTATTGCAAGAGGGAAGGACACTTGTGGAAGGACTGTAGGCGCACAAAGGGCCTGTGCTTAGTTTGTGGTGCATTCAATCACGGAATTGGAACCTGTCCTTATAGATGCAACTCGGCTCCCACACACAACACTTATCCGCAACGGCCATCTATCCAGGCTCTTTCACATCGTCTTGCACTCCCATCTTCACCTCTTGCACAGCATACTCGCCAATTCCATCAAGCACTGAGGAACATGCCTCGAGGGCAGAGGAACATGCCCCAAGGACAGAGCAATGTGCTTGCGGCTAGGAGGAATGTACCACGGCGTCAGGCTTACCTTTTAGCGGCCGAAGAAGCAGAGGCTGTAGACCAAGATAACACTGGTAATTCTCTTCAATCTTTTCGAACCCTTGTATCATCCTGTTACTTTTCATGCAATACCAGTATTCCTTTCATACTCACGATCACTAAATTGTTTTGAATCTGTTACATTTTCCTTTTACAAATTTCGAGGACGAAATTTTTATAAGGAGGGTAGAATGTAACAACCCTAACTTTCTGTACGGAATTTTTCAAAATACAGAAATGAACACTTAAGCCTGAGCACAAGTTATAAGTTTGATTTGCTTTTGAACAGCAAGAAAATGCTTGTAGCTCACTAGTAAAGACCTTGCACTGCTGAACCAAAGCACCTGAGTTCAAATCCCATCAGCCACATTATCTTTTTATTTTAATTTCTTTTAACCTTTTAGAAGCCCAAGAATCTACACGTGCCCTGCATGTAAACTGAAGAGTCACGGTTTAATTAAACATATATACTGAAGAAGCCAAAGAGACAAGGACACGTGGCCCAAACCCTACCCCAACCGTCGGTGAAGACCCGGCGACATGTACACAATGAACTGGCACCGCCGGTCAAATCTGTCTGTAATGCCCTGATCTTTTCACACCTGCAACCTTTCAGCTACCTCGCTGCTTTCACACTGCTTGTTTTCTCTGCATTCACACAGAGAATTTAAATCACCCATTTAAATCCTATTTTAATGCATTATTCATTCCCCCTAAACCCTAGATTGTCCTATAAATACCCATCCCATACTACACCCCTCTCACTCAGAATTCTCTTGCAAAAATTATACCAAATTCCCAAGTCTTTATGTTGTGCAAGTGGAGTTAGCAAAGGGCGAACTTCCGGCGACTATACGAGGAGTTTTCAGCAACAAAACGACGCCTCGAGACATTCCATAGCTTCATCTCTTTCTTCTCTTTGATTCTAATCTATAAGTCCTATTTCCCCTTGTAGGGTTCCTAGGCATCCTAATGAGGTCTCACAAGGCATCAACCATACCAATTTTAAAAAATCCGGTGCCTAGAAACCCTTTGCTACGGATCGTTAGCTAGATGTCTAGGCGAAAAGTAAACTAGTTAACACTTAACTAAGAGATACGGAAATACAACCTTTGTAGATCCGGTTCTCCACCTCCATAGCTCCGCAATGAAGTCTCCTCGCTGTCCATAACAAGTCCCGGGCTCTAGCGTCGGCTTCGTCGGAGAATGGACGGGCTAGGTCATCGATGTCCATGCCGAAGATGATCTACGTCGAAGCATCGCAAGATCAAGCTCCACCTTCACCAAGTCTTGAAAATTTGTGAAGGAAACACACTCTACTACTTGGCAAGAGGTAGAGGATGAAGAAATAGGAAGTGGGTAGACTTTAGTTTTGGATTTCTCACTCATTTCATCAATCCACCATTGATGAAGTGAAGGTTTTTTCTTGAGTTCAAGGAAGAAGAAGAAGAAAAAGATATGATAAGATGATTAGAAAAGAAAAGAATAATAATTCTTATCATAAAGGTAACCATGGTAAAGTGTAGAGAATTAACTTAGGTTAAATGAATGGTTAGGGTCAAGGTTTCATGAAGCTTCCACTAAACAACAAAAAAAGCCACCATTCTTTTCTCCTTTTTTCCATCCATTTTCCAAAATGAATAAATAGATAAATAAATGAGAAAAGGAAATAAAACCCTAATCATAAGTTTAACCATGGTTTAATTCTTTACACTTAACCAAGTAAACATGTATCATCAAACATGATACAAGCTAGTGCACAAAATCATATCACATATATAATGTGCACACCCGAGTGAGAAAATCCATCTTAAAGTGAACCAATACTAGTTAATGCAAAGTAATATATCAAATATATAATTATACATTAAATCATTAAATCAACACTTGATTTAACGATCCGGTCATATCGCATATAACCGACTAGTATCCTATGTATCGGCTTATCGAATCAACCTTTGATTCGATAACTAGGGTATATCGCATATAACCTAATCGATACATTCATCGCGAGAATGGAATACGGTATCACATACACGCATTATTCTCGGTCCCGCACATATCTCATATGCGCTCCTATTTCGTTTCGCTTGAGCCAGGAAACCTCTGTGTAGGACTCTAAAGACCCGTCAATACGCCGGCAGCAGGCGATGATCATATCAAACACCCACAAGCCGCAAGCGGTCTGCTAAACGTAACGGCCACCCGGGTATTGAGCGATCTGAAGATCGACGAGCAAGCCCGCTCACACTCCAGTGAATCCGACCAGTAACACTACCGTACAGTCCGGTCTGATCGTCTGATATGTCGCATATCTTGCCTAGGGGTGGTAAACGTCAGACCCCAATAGCTCGATAAGTCGTGTCGATATGAGGTCTATAACATTCGAGAAACTACTGGTAACACTTACCAGTAAATCTCAGCAACCCTGGCCAGGGATTTCCTGTTATAGCCAATCGAACACAGCGCAACATCAACTCCCTATACCGGGAGAGACGAATCCCCTCCTATCGCTCATTGCCTCCATGTGACTCTGGACTGTACCCAAAAATCACCGTTTTGCACGCCCTCTTGGACGTGGTAAGATGGAAATCAAAGCACAGTGGGAACCACACAAGACTCTATGACGATCTCGGGTCAACAGACTACTCTGTACCAGTGTCACCAGAGAACTGCCATCTGACGTGAGGTATAATACCATCTGGGAGTTCTCGGCGAGTCCGTCCAGTGTACCCAGTCTCTACTGAGCACCCGCATATCTCCTCTGATGTCAAACACCAATGGATATGGGATCATCCATCGCCCATCTGTATGGGTCGAGAAGGTACACGCTAGTCTACTCTGGTATATCGATGCCCCGTCTTGATACACCCACGACTAGGGACTTTGAAGGATGTACTTATGGACTACCATGTCCCCACTAGTATGATCCGCATCATAGTCCAGGTAGTCAAGTACAGATCCTAAGGGCTTTACCAACATGTAACAGGGAGACAATCAGTGTACACGTTAAGGTAAAGATTAACCAGATAGCATACTATCATGTCGAGCAAGAAAGTCCTCCCTATATATGTCCCAGCATCCACTACAATATACATCCTATGTATAGTAATGGCCTCTAGGGCATACATATAACTAACAATCTCCCACTTGCACTAGGGCCATCTGATAGCAGTGGTTGTAGTATCTCATACTCAACCATCCCATAAAAGTGTCTCTCTCTGGGATCAGGCCTTTGTGAGTGGATCCGCTGTGTTGTCCTCTGAGTCTACTCTCTAAACCTCGATCTCCCTGGAGATCAACCATCTCCATGATCAGGTGATACTGCCTTAGAATATGTCTGGATCACTGATGGGACCGACGTTCCTTGGCATAAGCCACAACTCCATTGTCTCACAATGGTTGGAACGTAGTTCATCTCATGAACCAATATACACCCAAACATCCTCCTTGGTAGCATCTTAAGTAGCGATGTATCCTGCCTTTATCGTCTAGTATGTCACGGTATCTAGCTTGGAACTCTTCCAACATACCGTTCCTTTACTGAGGGTAAAGACAATGCCTGTGACTGACATTCAGTCGTCTTTATCACCCTGGAACCCTTCCAGTGATTCTCCCCACGATCGATTGATACCATCTCACTACAACTAGTGAGAATCCTAATATCCAATTAGATCTATCTCATAGATCCAAACCCAGGATTTAGGAGGTATCACTTTGATCCTTTATAGAGAATCATTGTGATAAGCGGAGATTGACCGAGCGTAGCATAGGAAACTCCTTCCCTATCAAGAGTACGTCATCCACGTACTCTACGAGGATCGTCACCATACTCCCTACTACCTTTTTGTTTATACAAGGTTCATCTACCATTTTGATGATGTCAAACTGTTTGACTATCTCATCAAAACAGATGTTCCAACTCCGCGATGCCTGCTTTATCACATAAAACATCTTGCACACGTTTCCGCTGCTCCCACTGTCTACGAAGCCCTCTGGCTGTGTACTTATAGACGTTCTCTTTTCTAAAACATCATTTAGAAAAGCTGTCATGACACCCAACCACCAGATATCGTAGTCATGGTATGTAGCCGTGGCAAGTAGGATCCGGATGGACTTAAGCATAGCTACTTGAAAAGGTTTCATCATTATCCATGCCTGGTCGATGACGAAAAGCTTTAACAAGTCTAGCTTTGAAAGTCTCAAATTTTCCATCTACACCAAGTAATCTTCTCAAGATATACTTGCTCCTGATGGGGATTTAACCCTTCAGATATAGCAACCAAAGTCCATACTTTGTTGGTGTACATGGATTCCATCTCAGATCGCTAAGCATCCAGCCATTCTTACAAAGTCCCACTCCTGATAGCCAGTTCGAAACTAGTTGGGTCATCATCTCATGATGCAATCCTCGCTCCCACTGTCATAGAGAAACCGAAGTAACTCTCAGGTGGGTGAGAAACCCTACTAGATCGGCGGAGAGGCTGAGGTTCGTTGGTAACTATTGAATCCTTTTGTTCTTTCAAATCATCAGCTGCAGTTTGTATAGCTGGAACCTTTCCAGTTCTACATTACAGACTTTGCCTCGAGCTTGTCCGGATTTTGCTTTCAGACATAGGGCGGTCAACCCCAAATCTTAACTAGCTTAAGACATGGGCTCTTCCCTTTCCATATCACATATGAAATGGTAGGCAATTTGATTTGATTGGAACCCTATTCAATAGGTATGCAGCTTCTCAAGTGCATAACTCCCAAAAAAGAAAAAGGTAACTCAGTAGTACTCATCATAGAGCACACCTTATCATATAGGGTGTGATTGCTCCGCCCCGATATACCATCGTGCTATGGTGTATTCGGAGGAGTAATGCCGAGAGAGAATCTCATTCTCCTTTAGAATAGTCCAGGAATTCCGTGCTCAAGTATTCTCCTCTTCGATCTCATCAAAGGACATAATACTTATACCCGTATTTAGTTCTCTACTTCTAACTTATATTCTGTGAATATCTCAAAAGGTTCGGACTTGTGTTTCAACAGGAACATAGGTCTGAATCTCGAAAGATCATCAGAGAATGTAACGAAGTACAAAGAACCAGTCCTGGCATGTGTAGACAGGGGACCTTACATACATCAACATGTATCATCCCAAGATTTCACTAACTCTTTCTCTGTTTCCAATAAACAGAGCTGTGGTCATCTTATCTTTGTGACATGACTGGCGAGTTTCACAAGATGTAAGTTCAAACTAATTTAAATATGCATCTTTATGTAACTCTAGCCAGTCGGGTCGCATTGATCTGACCTAGTCTACAATGCCTCAAGAAGGATTCGTTCATTTCTGAACTCTTCCTCTTGTGTGTGTTCCGTATACTAAGAACTGTAGTTTGATTTAGAACATTAATGCTTTTAGATAACGTGCCTGAACCGATCAACTTTTGATATAGGAAATGTTCAAAACATTATCCAACAATACAAAATTTTATCGTTTCTTTACTAATAAAGAGACAGATATGATTTTGCATAACAGGTTCGGTATCTAATAACATTCGTTCAGAATCAATGTATTGGTAATACAGGGTGACAGTGACCAACAGACTTGGCTGCAACACTTGCCCCGTTTTCTGTCTCATGAAACTTATCACCCGTTCTCAGTTTTTCTACCTTTTCGTAGCCCTATGTAACAGATTACATAATTGGGATCCTGATCCGGTATCATATACCAAGGATGCGGAGGATACTGAGAAACAGTTCTGTATAATGAACATACCCGAAGATGATGCATCAGCATGCACTCACTTCGTTTGGGCGGCACGGGAAATCTGGTATTCCCTAATTTCCTGCTCTGTCTTATAACATTTATAAGTGGGAGCGGGACCAACGTTCCCCAGCTCAGTATAACAAGCGGGTTCGGTCAATAATCCGTATTATTATCTTGATTAAGGCGTGATATGGTCGCTACCAGGAGAGAGAGAGAAGAAAACACTCAGCGTGCGCTCTTGCAAGAATAGATTGGTTATAATTTTATCTAATCAGGATGGCTCCCACTGCTTTTTATCAAATATTCCTTCAAACCCTAAAAGGAAAGACTAGCCGGGATTAATTACACACTACAAGTTCGCCAATCTTTCAGCCAGGCCAGTGTCGGTACTTTGAGGGAGGTCCCCCGTGCTTTCGCACGAACCTAATTACAGTAAACCTCGTTTTCCCAGAGGCGTAATCCCGTTGACACCTTTCTAGACACCTACTTGATCGGCTAATTGTAATGTATAAAACTCTCCCAGGAGTAACTCTTACTCGCAGCGGGTATCGGGATCCAACTATCTCATAGAAGGTATGCAATCTCATTGCAAATTTCAACACTTGAAATTCCCGATAATATTTTGCCCCTAGCTCGCTATGACCTTGACGGAGGCCAAACAACCCATAGTCCGCTAGTCAAGTTCAACCCGTTATTTCCTGATTGAATTAAACCCACCCGCACGACCCTTGACGGAGGCCAAACAACGCCGTACAAATACCCTAATCCAATCGCATCATATGCTAGCAGATAAGCACTAGTTAGCTACCGTACACTACGCCTTGACGGAGGCCAAACAACCGCAGCACGAATACTAACTAGTACGTATCTGAAATGACGGAGGGCTACGACAGGTTTTTCTGAAAACCTATTGCGTAATGAACTTGATATCGTTGTAGAATCAAATGATTTTTAAAATGGAGTGCTTTTGAGGCTTTTCTAGTTTTGCTAAAGGAGTCACTCCCGGTGAAGGGATCGTCGGTCCTTTCCTCGTCGAATGAGGTGCGGGATATATCATATATATCACTGTGCAAAGCAAAACACTTAAAAGCAATCAAAAGACAAACCGAGTGTGTAGCATCTGCCAGTTATTGCTAAAGGAGTCACTCCCGGTGAAGGGATCTCGGTCCTTTCCTCATCGAATAAGGTGCAGGATATATCACATATACCTCTGTGCAAAGCAAGAACTGTAGCTACCTGTTTTATTTTGAAATTCGATTCTACAACATCTTTAGGTTTCTTTTATTTCATTAATCTCATTAATGAAGTCCCATCATTTAAGTACCTAAACATCACAGATAAATACGACGTATACTTATGCCATCCGCATTCGCCTCGATGTCCCCTCGTGCACCGTTAGGTTAGGTAACTAACGGCAGAGCAGGGCAGGGCTAGCGCGGGTGTAAAACATAAGTAACGTCTATATAATATATCATATATACTATATATAGTATCTATCACAGAACATCACATGATCACATCACAGATATCGAAGCAGAAAAATCATATGAAATATTGGATATACTAGGACGTCCGTGTTTTCAATACGAGCCAGTATAAAACACGGATTCCACGGTCGTGATGAATAGCCAAACCCATACCCCTAGACCCCTACGAGAGCAGCAAGCAACCCTACCAATTCTAGAGTTAGGAGACCCGGACTCGACTCCTCGAGTTGGTCTCCCACTGGACTCCAGAACCCGGTTACTTGTGCTCCCCTCCTTGGGTCTATCCTAGTGCGGAAAAGTAAATAATATACAAAAGGTGACAACTTCCGCAACCTGGAAGTGCCCCAATAAAAGAATATTACATACAAGTTTTTACATGAATGAAAATGAAAAACACTCATCTCACATAAAAAAAAAAACCCCAGCTATTCAAACACGACGATCCAATATAACATATCCAGCAACACATAACATCACATGTCATCAACGTAAGTAAATATGTCCATCCCAATTGTCGTTGACATATAGCAACGAAACCGGCGATATCACATATTACACTTACGGTCACAGAAAAGAAAGTGTAAAACTACAACAGTTGGAATCCGCAATCTTCTCAGACATCGCATGCCTGACCAAATGAATTACTTAGACATCACATGCTTAACAATTATAAACCCCGCATTTCAGTCTCATTATCGAAAACACTTTTTAATATCAAGTCGGGCAATTCAACAGGATTCCCGACAATTTGATCGAATGCTCGTCGCAAACTTCAGTAGACGGCCGCACCCCCGATACCGTCGACGAAGTGCACCAAGGCGGAACACCGCTGCCGCGAGCACCCGAACGGATGCTTTCGGCGACGGGGTTCTCCTACAGTCACTTGGTCGGGGCTATGGAGCGAGGCTGTCTATTAAGTTTATCGGCGAGTATTCGCGTACGCTACGTGATTGCGACGGACTTTTGATCACATCAAAATTCCGTGGCAACCGATCAAGTGAGACTAAACTGCTATGTTTATAACATTCATTCAGTTATCACATAACTTTTGTGAATTCCAATTATTGTATCCCATTCCAGATAAACAGAAAATGTTAAACTTTCCGATTGAATATTCGAACACCCAAGTTTTCCCGATACAGATCAACACATGAAATAAGTCTAACAACATTCAGTTCGTGCCTCAGTACCAACGGTCCAGCCGTAGAAGGGTCAAGCCAACGCCTCACATGTGGCACGCCGTACTGCCCCAAACCCGAAGGTTCAAAGGGCAGTTCAAGACGGTCACATAATCGAGTTAAGGTTTGTTGTCTTCTAGAGAGACCATCGCATTACTTGCACTACTTAGAACGTCGTTAAACTACGGAAAAATCCAACACTTGGAAATTTCCCGACAGGGGAAAAATTGGGTATTTATATCCGGTCGAACTTTTTAACATATTCTAAAATTTATCCGGAAAGCCACATAGACAAAGTTAAAAATCCGATCGATTCATCGAGTCCCCAATCCAACCCAGA
This sequence comes from Agapanthus africanus, assembly GCA_030015575.1. Lineage (NCBI taxonomy): Eukaryota > Viridiplantae > Streptophyta > Magnoliopsida > Asparagales > Amaryllidaceae > Agapanthus > Agapanthus africanus. The sequence goes on along the minus strand of JASDDO010000026.1, from coordinate 88,187,576 downwards.
AAATAAAACTCTGGAATCAATTTAAAATTCCCAGAAAACTCAGAAGAATTTATCAGGAATTACTGTGGAAAAACCAAGGGCTGACGTCACCAACTTGCCGCGGAACCGCCGCAGAAGCCAGGCTTCTGCCGCGGTTCCGCCGCCGTTTGAACTGTTCATGGGAAACTTTTTGCACAGTAATTCTTGGATTTCATTGCTGAATTTTTTAAGCATTTTTAATTGACAAAAAACCACGTTTTACAGAAATGTCCAGAGAGCATTTTCATGTCGGGGTTTCGGGTCGATCGGAGTTCTAATTCCGTCTAGACTTCGCCTAAGGCTCTAGCTAGGCTCTGATACCACTTACGGTTCCTAGGCATCCTAATGAGGTCTCACAAGGCATCAACCATGCCAATTTTAAAAAATCCGGTGCCTAGAAACCCTTTGCTACGGATCGTTAGCTAGATGTCTAGGCGAAAAGTAAACTAGTTAACACTTAACTAAGAGATACGGAAATACAACCTTTGTAGATCCGGTTCTCCACCTCCATAGCTCCGCAATGAAGTCTCCTCGCTGTCCATAACAAGTCCCGGGCTCTAGTGTCGGCTTCGTCGGAGAATGGACGGGCTAGGTCATCGATGTCCATGCCGAAGATGATCTACGTCGAAGCATCGCAAGATCAAGCTCCACCTTCACCAAGTCTTGAAAACTTGTGAAGGAAACACACTCTACTACTTGGCAAGAGGTAGAGGATGAAGAAATAGGAAGTGGATAGACTTTAGTTTTGGATTTCTCACTCATTTCATCAATCCACCATTGATGAAGTGAAGGTTTTTTCTTGAGTTCAAGGAAGAAGAAGAAGAAAAAGATATGATAAGATGATTAGAAAAGAAAAGAATAATAATTCTTATCATAAAGGTAACCATGGTAAAGTGTAGAGAATTAACTTAGGTTAAATGAATGGTTAGGGTCAAGGTTTCATGAAGCTTCCACTAAACAACAAAAAAAGCCACCATTCTTTTCTCCTTTTTTCCATCCATTTTCCAAAATGAATAAATAGATAAATAAATGAGAAAAGGAAATAAAACCCTAATCATAAGTTTAACCATGGTTTAATTCTTTACACTTAACCAAGTAAACATGTATCATCAAACATGATACAAGCTAGTGCACAAAATCATATCACATATATAATGTGCACACCCGAGTGAGAAAATCCATCTTAAAGTGAACCAATACTAGTTAATGCAAAGTAATATATCAAATATATAATTATACATTAAATCATTAAATCAACACTTGATTTAACGATCCGGTCATATCGCATGTATCGGCTTATCGAATCAACCTTTGATTCGATAACTAGGGTATATCGCATATAACCTAATCGATACATTCATCGCGAGAATGGAATACGGTATCATATACACGCATTATTCTCGGTCCCGCACATATCTCATATGCGCTCCTATTTCGTTTCGCTTGAGCCAGGAAACCTCTGTGTAGGACTCTAAAGACCCGTCAATACGCCGGCAGCAGGCGATGATCATATCAAACACCCACAAGCCGCAAGCGGTCTGCTAAACGTAACGGCCACCCGGGTATTGAGCGATCTGAAGATCGACGAGCAAGCCCGCTCACACTCCAGTGAATCCGACCAGTAACACTACCGTACAGTCCGGTCTGATCGTCTGATATGTCGCATATCTTGCCTAGGGGTGGTAAACGTCAGACCCCAATAGCTCGATAAGTCGTGTCGATATGAGGTCTATAACATTCGAGAAACTAATGGTAACACTTACCAGTAAATCTCAGCAACCCTGGCCAGGGATTTCCTGTTATAGCCAATCGAACACAGCGCAACATCAACTCCCTATACCGGGAGAGACGAATCCCCTCCTATCGCTCATTGCCTCCATGTGACTCGGGACTGTACCCAAAAACCACCGTTTTGCACGCCCTCTTGGACGTGGTAAGATGGAAATCAAAGCACAGTGGGAACCACACAAGACTCTATGACGATCTCGGGTCAACAGACTACTCTGTACCAGTATCACCAGAGAACTGCCATCTGACGTGAGGTATAATACCATCTGGGAGTTCTCGGCGAGTCCGTCCAGTGTACCCAGTCTCTACTGAGCACCCGCATATCTCCTCTGATGTCAAACACCAATGGATATGGGATCATCCATCGCCCATCTGTATGGGTCGAGAAGGTACACGCTAGTCTACTCTGGTATATCGATGCCCCGTCTCGATACACCCACGACTAGGGACTTTGAAGGATGTACTTATGGACTACCATGTCCCCACTAGTATGATCCGCATCATAGTCCAGGTAGTCAAGTACAGATCCTAAGGGCTTTACCAACATGTAACAGGGAGACAATCAGTGTACACGTTAAGGTAAAGATTAACCAGATAGCATACTATCATGTCGAGCAAGAAAGTCCTCCCTATATATGTCCCAGCATCCACTACAATATACATCCTATGTATAGTAATGGCCTCTAGGGCATACATATAACTAACACCCCTTCTCATCTTATTCTTTAAAAAGTTTCATTTCTAAAACCCGACGGAAGCGGAGTTAGTCCGACTTCCGATTCGGTTTTCTTTAAAAACTATATTTTGCTTAATCAAGATAACTTCATATTCTCACATATTGTCTAACAAACATTAAAAAACTCAACAAAATAAGTTTCACATCAAAATAATCATTTTTTTGGCAATTATCGCATTTTTACATAAAAATACCATATACTATTCATTTCGACATTAAACCTTTATACCTTGCTATACCTTTAGATAGTTCACGAGGTAATGACCTGCCTCATCACAAAACACATCTCTATCATAGCACGATTGATTTTGGGGCAATAGAATACGGGATATACGACTTTACAAATAAACCCCTTTAACTTATAAAACCGTTTTCTTTAAAAAATGTATTTAACTTTCCATGCAATTGAGCCTCTACAACCCGTTTTAGGGACCCCGTTCGGGATGGTGCGGATTATCGCACATCCTCAGGCTTAGTAGAGCGAGATGTAGACCTCCGGAAGGAGCATTCTATCTCGATGGAATTTTTATACATTTTTCTTTAGAAAAATGAGATTTTTACAAGAAAATAAATAAATTATTTTCGTTAAATATCTATATATAAATATTACCAAAATAGTTATTTTAAATATATATTATTCCATGTTTCCAAAACTCAAGAAAAGGATTTAAATATTACATGAAACTACCATGATAATTCAAAACAATATTCATATTACAAATACATACTATATATTATGAAATTAGGTTTTATTCACTAGAAATGTCACATTTATAAAATATACATCAATGAAAATCCTAAAGACGATAATTAAATTCTTGGGGTGTATTTTGAAATTATACCAAAACTATTTTTACATAAAACACGCTCAAGTTATACTAAATTACAATAAGCATCCTAGTAAACATAGGTTTGAGAGGGACCAGTCTCTTGAGCCTCAGGGAGCCGGAGATATGGGTGCTTACCTATTTAAGGTAGACAACTTAACAAACGGTGTTATCAACACGGTAATTGTCTTGGAAAAAGACACAAATCCTGCCGTCCATGTGCAGCAATTACCGATAACACCAAAACAATCAGTATTTCAAGTTCTTTTCTAATTGTCTGACTCAGACTGAGTCACAATATAATCAATCTGACTTGAATATGATTCAAGTATAAAACTACAGTACAACAATTCAACATGTATCTATCCATTCAATCTATATTGACTGAACCGAACCATGGATATATTCCATCTACATGTTCATCCATTATATCCGTTCTATTACTGATATCATGGTTTCGGTAAATCATCAATCTATACAATTTATAATACAAGATAATACAATACACTCAAGACATCGCGGGGTTTAAAAAAGGGTAGATTAGTACGGAACATGTTAAAGGTGGCACAAGGTGGTCACTTAAGACGTAATTACATCCATGCTGTTGTTCCGCGGTATTATCGACGGAGCCTTGTACTACGGGTTACCAAAGTCTCTGGTGTAAGTGGGACTCTTCTCGCATTCACTGGTATTTTATGTACCAAGGTACAAACAACTGCGCTAACATTATAATAAAACATTATAAAACTATACTCTCTCTCTATCTATTCTACTTCTCCCTCATCTTTAGGACTTACCGAGCGATTGTTCGCTGACGACATTCATATTTCTCTTTTTCGTTAGAATGTTGTCAGGAAGACCCGACACTGAAGAGTACGAGACCAGTCAGGAGCATTTGGAGCAGGCCCCTGTGCAGTACACCGAAAACCCAGAGCTGTAGCCAATTGTACTTATTCCATTTTCATTTCTGTTATGCCATTGTTTAGGCATTGCTTTCATTCTATGTATTTACATTTCATTGTATTGTAAAAAGAATGTTAATAAATAAAGTTGTTGTTCATTTACATCTTGTCTCTTGTGTATTTTACTTTATATTGCTTAGATACGCTTAGCGTGTTTACTTCTAAGTAAATACGTAGCTGGCCTCGTCACGCTCTCTGCCCGTACATCGGGAAGCGGGGCGTGACAGAATGGTTAAGTAAAATAAGTACATAAAACATACATTGGAACATAGTAATAAAAATTGTAAAGTATAGTTGTCATAAATAAGTTGGAGAAGAAAATCGATGAAGTGATATGAAAAATCAAACATTGCTAAAAAGAAGAATGAAGACTTTGCAAGAATAAGTAAATTTAACAAAGAGTAAATGAGAGAAACAATAGTGAAAACATAGATAAGCTCGGTAGAACGTTAGCATAAATAAGAATAAAAGAAAAGAGAATACTATGTAGAAAATCAAGTTAAAACTCATTTTAAAGAAAATCCAAACCGTTAATAATATAAGTTTTGAAAGTTAAACAGAAGAACACCAACAAACTAAATGAATATGAATAATAATACTATAATAAACAATAAAACGTTAAGGTAAATATATAGAATAGCAAATAACTTGAAGTGACATCCTGTAATTAAATTAGATAAAAATCAAAACAAAAGGCATGAAGAATAGAACTATATAATAAAAAGGGAGATATTATGAAAATCATTAGTAGGGAAAATTCTCTAAGAAATAAAATATACAGTGTACGTTAGAACGTTGGAAATTTGAAAATAGTAAAATACTTAAAGTCAATAAGTAAAACAAAAGTAGTTAATGATACGCAAATTAGAAAACATAACTAAATGCAAAATAGAGAGAAAACTAAATTTAGAATAACAAATGTACTAAATGTAATTTCAGTAATCGAAAAATAATACCAGTAATGTATAGTAGACTAGCCAGAACATAGATTGCGGTGAGATACTATCTAATCGAAAGATGAAGTCAGGGATGTGGTGCTAAACTATAGTGTCAACTAAGCTGGGATCAGGTTCTTATAAGGTTCAAAGATGGAATAATAATAACAACCTGCAAGAAGGGAAAGAAATTTTGTAAGAAGGAATAATCAATATATCAAGCGGACTTTTGAGGTACAATACTCTAGGACAAATTTGATCGAACCGAAACTTTATTATTCAGAAAATTTTGACAGAGTACAATTTAGAGATAAAAGTAGCCCTAAACTATACATTGCTTTTATTTATCTCGAAGAAAAGAAATAAGTCGCGTCAGTCGTGATTGTGGAAGTTTAACAAGTTGCGATAAGTTCTCACGTGAAAATAAGGGTGTTCATTCCCATAGTGCCTTGCAGGAACTGCTGCCTGTGGTTCTTCAGTCTCGAGTTCCTCCTCACTCGAGGTTTCATCTCCCGACTCTTTCTTTAGTTGGAGCTTCGCCTTCGGACTCCTCTCTTATAGGGTTTCCTTCTCCCGGCCATTCTTCTCCGGCGGGGCTTCCTCTTCTGGATCCTCCTCAGGATCCTCCTCAGGATCCTCTTCTATCGGGTCTTTTTTGGGATCCACCTCTTCAGGATCTTCTTATTCATCGTCAGAATCATTGATCATATTAATCTCTGGAGCTGCGACTTCAACTCCTTCATCATCGAAATTGCTATCGTCAAAAATAATCTGTGGGCGATCGTCCTCGTCATCTAAACTCACCAGTATGCGGTCAAAAGAAATGCAGGACCGAGTTTCCTCATCGAGAAGTGGTGCTGCCCCAGGGTTGGCCATGTCTTGAAAAGTAAGGGCCGTGATCAGATAGCGGAACACAAAAATAACGGCTAGCGAGGTGGAGCATATGAAAATGAAAGGTGGATAAAATTCAAAATCATGAACTTGAGTGATGATGCGGCAAGCAGTATATGAAAGTGAATGGCAAGGAAACAATGTATAAATCACAACCCGCATTTTTTTTCCTTTTAAACCAAGGGTTCGACAATACAAGACTTGAGTGAAAAGAAACAACTGCTAAATAAAATAGCAAAGCCTTTATTGAAAGCAAAAAAGGTGATAACTCCACGTCGATCTCTAAATCATTGCGTCGTCATAATTCAAAATATGAAAATGATGAAAACCATCAAGTTACTCAGACAGATGTGGAAGGCGTTGACGAATCTCCTCATTGCAGCTCTTTTCTTAGAGGGCAATCATTGACAAGATATTCGACGGATCCACAAATCAAGCATTGCCCCTTGGTATGGCGACAGTCCCTCTGAAGGTGTCCTGGACTCTTGCAATACCCACAAATTTGGATTCTCCGCTACTTCTACTGTTGAAGAACAAATGGGCGGCTCATCTGCACACCTCCTTTTTGTCTAACAGGGATTCCCCCACGATTGGGAACTCCTCCTGGTGCCAGAACCATTTGTCTTGTCACGCCCCGCTTCCCAGTGTACGGCGAAGTGGACGCGATGAGGCCCGCTACGTATATACTCAGAAGTACATACGCTAAGCGTAACTAAGCAATATAAAGTAAATCACAAGAGACAAATGATGTAGAAATAACAACAACTTTTATTAATAACACTCTTTGTACAATGCATGAAAAGAAAATACAACTGAAATGAAAAGCGATGCCTAAACAGTGGCATAACAGAAAATGAAAATACTGGAAAGAACAAGGTACAATATCTAGAGCTCGGGATCTTCATGGAACTGCTCCAAATCTTCACCGATGGGCTCGATCTCAGCTTGGTCCAACGCACCTGACGACATTCAAAGAAAAAAGAAATAGAATGTCGTCAGCGAACAGGTCGCTCGGTAAGTCCCAAGATAAAGAAGAATTAGGAAGACAGTGTAAAAGTATTTTCTAAAGTATTATATTATTGAATATTATGAAATATTGAGTTAACGCTGTTGTTTGTAGCTTGGTACAGAAGGATGCCAGTGTATACGAGGGGGATCTCTATATGCTAGAGATCAGGGCAAAAGGAAAGTACAAGGAACCGTTATGCCACGGTACAACAGCAATAGGATTCAGGTTAGGTGTCTTAATCTGACCACCTCGTGCCACCTTTAACACCTTCCGTACCAATCTACCCCTTAAACCCCGTAGTGTTTTAACAGTATTGTTGTAATGTATTGTGTAAGTTGGGTGACTGACCAAAACCATGATATCAGTAAACATGTTGTAACTGCATAATCAGGTAAATGGAATATCAGGATAACGGATGAATATCCATGGTTTGATTCAGTCAAAATGAATAGATTGTTAACTGGATTCTGGGATTCATGTATTCATATTGAGTTGGAATATAAAAGAATATAGATTGACTTGAATCATATTCAAGTCAGAAATAGTCAGACTCTAACCCGAGTCAGACTAAAAGAAGGTAAGTTGAAGTTCGATATTTATTTGGGGCCTTATTGTAAATTATAAAACTTGAGGGGTTTTTATGTAAAAAGTACTATTGTATAGTTTTCAAAATACACCTCAAGTATTTAATATTCATCTTTATAGTTATAATGAGTGTGAATTTTATTTGTGTTATTCTAGTGAATATATCCTAATAAAAGTATTAATTGATTTATTTGAAATTCATGGTATTTTAATGTAAATTTTAATCTTGTAATTTTTAGGAAAATGTGGAAACTTTATATTATAATAAAATAGGTGTCTAAATTGTATTTAAATATATATTAATACAAGAATAATTTTAAATAAGTATTTTATTTTCCAAAATCACATTATTCTTAAATGCCGTATTTTAAACCTTTCGAGACCGAATGCTCCTTGCGGAGGTCTGAATCTCGCACTACTAGCCCGCGGGTGCACGATGAACCGTACTATCCCTAACGGGTTTCCCAAAGGTGGGTTGTAGCGGTGCTTTGCTTAGGTTTAATAAATACTATTCATTTAGAAAAACAGTTTTATAAATATAAGGTATTTATTTGTAAAAGGGTATAACTTTCCATATTTTATTTTCTAGGGTTTCCTAAGCCAACTAGCCTATTTCTAAGGTCTAAACGATAAGTCATTAGAAGCCTCAAATCGCCTCTTCACCGTCAATTGCGGCCAGGTAAGTGCCAGGTAAGTGGGAAGGAACCACAGTCGTGGGCCTAATTAAAAACCACTAGCCTAGACACACTTGCCTAGATACCACAAGACAGTTTAGATAAACGATCGATGTCCATGATATATCATGCTTTCATTTTAAAAGATTTTATTTAGAATTGTGTACAGCTTAAAGCTTTCAAGAAAGGTTTATAAAGAATATGGTATTTTAGTGAAAAGTCCTGTATTTTCGTATTCTATATTTTGACGTTTATCAATTAGGGTTATATTTGTGTGTGTGTAGAGGTAGGTCATTACCTCGTGACTTATTTTAAATTTTAATGAAGTTTAGAGGTTAAACATGATGTATTAAACTTGAAAGTATTAAAGCGCAAGAATACGGTATTTGAAAACGTTATCATTTCATGTGTGAAAATTCATTCAAATTGATTTCTACAAGTTTATTTATCAAGATAAACATGTTTAGGAATGAGGGAATTAATTAGAACAAGAAAAATAAACATTATGGTATTTTTATGAAAAGAATACGATTTTACAAGAAAACTATCATTTCATGTGAGAAACTTTATTTAAATTGGTTTCTAGGTGATTAATAGTCATCATAGATAGGTTTAGGTATTATGTGTTAGGTGACAAGTGGAAATTTGTAGAAAAACCGAATCGGAAATCGGTTTGTTCCGATTTCCGTCGGGTTCTAAAAAGTCGTATTTTCTATTAAAAGAAAAGAGAGATAGAAGAGATGGGACTTACGGGTTTGAACAAACTAAGGAGGCTAAGGAAGTGATGGTTGTCGGTGCGTCGAAAACGTCGCGAAGGTTCTACTACGATCGCCGGAATTTGTCGTTGGTTTCGGCAGCGCTTCGCTTCTCGCTCTTTGTACCGAGTTCTCGAGAATTTGGGAGAGTGGACTTAGAGTTGTGAGGTGAAATAGTATAGGGTAGGGGTGTTTATATAGGGCTAGGCTAGGGTTAGGGTTTGGATTAAAAAATATTTAAAAATATATATAAAAATTCATTAAAATTTCATTAAATTTAGGATTAAAAGATGTGTAATGGGAATTTGGTAACAGTTCTGGGAATTTAGAGTATCCAGGGGTATTGACCAAGTCAACACGAATTTTTTTCGTGTTGACGACTCGGCCGACCAGCCGAGTCCGGCCGGCGGCGCCGGCCGATTCGGCCGAGTCGCCGGCCGACTTGGCCGAGTCGGGGCCGAGTCGGGTCTCGTTGGGTGTGGTTTCGCCTGGGGGGAATTTTGGTGTACGTCATTTTTTATATACCGCATTAATTTCGTGTGTTATGGCTGTTTGACCGTTTGACTTCCCAAAAAATTTAAAACAAAAAGATATAAAAATATGTGGGGCATGGGATTCGAACTCTGGTGGCTTGGTTCAGCAGTGCAAGGTATTACCAATGAGCTACAAGCTCCTTCTTGTAATTATTGTAGGAAAGTAGATACTTAAAATGTTATCAGCAACATCAATACTCCAAGTATACTTCAAATTTAATTCAAATTTAGGTATACAAAAATTGGAGTTGTTACAATATACCCTCCTTACAAAAATTTCGTCCTCGAAATTTACAACTTTTATTTGAGGACTAGTTTACAAAAAGGTGCGGATATCTTGCACGCATTTCATCTTCCCTTTCCCACGTGGATTCTCCTGGAGTGTCTTTCCTCCACATTACCCGGACCAATTTAACTTCTTTGTTCCGAAGTGTCTTCACTTTCCTATCCAGGATTTCCACAGGTTATTGCTCACAAGACAAATCGGGCTGTATAGTGAGTTCGGAATGATCAAGTACATGGCTGGGGTCACTCACATACCTTCTGAGTTGGGATATGTGGAACACGTTATGCACTCCTTCCAATGAGGGTGGAAGCGCTAATCGGTATGTCACTTCACCGACTCGTTCGAGTATGTCGAACGGTCCAATGTATCTCGGACTCAACTTTCCCCGTCTTCCAAATCGGATCACTCCGCGGGTTCGGAGAGATTTTCAGGAATACATGATCTCCTGGCTGGAACTCCAAGTGTCGCCTCTCCGCATCAGCCCAGTGTTTCTGTCTATCTTGGACTATGCGCATTCTTTCCCTGATAGTACGGACCACATCAACGGTCGCTACTATCATCTATGGTCCAAGGAGTTCTCTATCTCCGATGTCGTCCCAACTTAATGGTGATCGACACTTCCTTCCATATAATGCTGCAAAAGGTGCCATTCCTATACTTGCTTGGTAGCTGTTATTGTATGCGAACTCCACAAGATGCAGGTGATCTTCCCACGATCCTTTGAAGTCGAGCATACATGCTCTGAGCATATCCTCCAAGATCTGAATAGTTCGTTTCGACCGACCATCTGTTTGTGGATGATAAGCCGTGCTGAAGTTCAGACTTGTTCCCAAGCTAGCTTGCAGACTCTGCCAAAATTGCGATCGGAACCTGGTGTCACGATCGGAGACAATGCAGACCGGTACTCCATGAAGTTTCACAATTTCCTGTATGAGTTTATGGGTATCAGAGATAGTACATTATGAAGAGTTTTTAAGTCTAAATTAGATTATTACCTCCATGTACTTCTTCGCTAGTGTCTCAGTTGATTGGCCAAGTCGAAATGGGATGAAGTGAGTCGACTTTGTGAGTCGATCCACAATGACCCAAATCGCATCGTTACCCTTTGTGCTGCGAGGAAGGGCAATTACAAAGTCCATCGTGATATGCTGCCACTTCCATTCTGGGATTGGTAACGGTTGAAGTAGTCCAGCTGTCCTGTGATGTTTAGCTTTTACCTGCTGACACACCAAACATTTTGCGACACTTCTGGCTACTTCACGCTTCATTCCATGCCACCAATAATTCTGACGTAGATCCTCGTACATTTTGGTACCTCCAGGATGTACTGAATAGGGAGAGCTGTGAGCTTCTTTCATTAATTCTTCCCGAATAGGACCTTTTGGTACACACAATCTGCTGCCGTATCTTAAAGATCCGTCTTCATGGATGATGAAATCTGTTCTGAGTCCATTCTCCACTTGTTCTCTGATCTTTTGTAACTTAGCATCGCTGGCTTGAGCTGCTTTGATCTGATTGACAATAGTTGATTGAACTTGTAGATTCATCAAACTTGAAGCATCACCTGGCATGACTAGTTCGATCTCCATCTGATGTAAGTCTTGCTGCAGCTTCCACTGGGCGGTGAGATTCATTGCTAATGGTTGGCGACTAAGAGCATCAGGTACCACGTTCACCTTTTCTGGATGATATTGCAAGTTGATGTCAAAGTCCGCCATAAGTTCTAACCATCTTCTCTGCCGCATATTCAACTCCTTCTGAGTAAACACATACTTCAGACTTTTATGATCTGTGTAGATGTTCACTCGTTCACCAAGTAAGTAGTGGAGCCAAATTTTGAGAGCAAAAATGACGGCTGCCAACTCCAGATCATGCGTCGGATAATTGCGCTCATGAGTCTTCAGTTGTCTTGAAGCATAAGCCACAACCTTACCGTGCTGATGTAGAACGCATTCTAATCCCTTACCGGATGCATCACAATGCACTTCGAATCCTCCAGATTAATTCGGTATGACGAGAATAGGTGCAGATGTCAGTCTTGACTTGAGTTCTACGAAAGCTTGCTCGCATGCTTCTGACCACACAAATTCTTCATCTTTTCGTGTGAGCTTGGTCAGGGGTGTTGCTATCTTCGAAAAGCCTTCAATGAATCTTCTGTAATATCCAGCTAGACCCAAGAAACTTCGAATATCCTTCACTGATTTTGGCGTAGGCCATTCGCTGACTGCTGAAACTTTTGCTGGGTCCACAAAAATTCCTTCTCCTGATACGATGTGTCCAAGAAAACCAACTTGTTTTAGCCAAAACTCGCACTTGCTGTATTTGGCATAAAGCTTATGTTGTCGAAGAGTTTCCAGGACTATTCGTAGGTGCTCCGCATGTTCTTTCCGATTCTTAGAATATATCAGGATGTCGTCGATGAAGATGACAACGAACCTGTCTAAATACCCCCGGAAGACTTGGTTCATAAGGTTTATGAAGATTGCCGGTGCATTGGTCACTCCAAATGGCATTACTAGAAATTCGTAATGTCCATAGCGAGTTCTGAAAGCTGTTTTGTGAATATCAGCTTCCTTGACCTTCACTTGATGATAACCTGAACGAAGATCTAGTTTAGAGATGACACAAGATCCACTTAGCTGATCGAATAAATCGTCGATGCGCGGAAGTGGATATTTGTTCTTTAAAGTAACTTCGTTCAAGGCCCTATAGTCGATGCACATTCTGTATGAACCTTCCTTCTTCTTCACCAATAGTACAGGTGCTCCCCAACTTGAAGTGCTGGGACGAATCCATCCTTTCTCCAGTAATTCGTCCAACTGTGTTCGAACTTCCTTCAATCCTTCCGGACTTAGTCTATACAGTGCTTTGATCACTGGTTGTGCTCCTGGTACTAAGTCAATACTGAATTCAAGAGCTCGATCGGGAGGCAAACCTGATATATCGTCAGGGAATACATCGTCGAACTCTCGAACTACCTCTGGTCTTGATTCTTCCTCTGCCTGAGCTGCTGCAACTACTGCTTCTCTTGGCTTTGCTTTGTAGGTACTTGGTTCCAGTGTACGGTCTCCACTCTTGAAATAGAAGACCGGATGGTCTGGGATCTCGAATGCTACCCTCCTTTGATGACAGTCGATGGTAGCATAAAAAGTTCCAAGCAAGTCCATTCCCAGAACCACATCAAAGTTTGGTATGTCCAGTACCTTGAAGTCAGCATAAAACTCTCGACTGCAGACGACGACTGGACACATGCTGTATCCCATAGTTGCTTTTAGAACACCATTTCCGGAACTGACGTTCCAGCTGGATACAAGCGGTGAGATTGGAATCGCATGGGTTCGGACAAACCGTTGCGACATAAAGCAATGGGATGCTCCAGTATCAAACAGTGCAAGTGCAGGTAGTAAAGCTACTAGGATTGTACCTAAGGTATATGGGATAGGTTTTAGGTATAGGGAAAGTGTGTAGATAAACAAGACTAAAAGATAAGTTTGAGAAGGAAAGTTTACCAGTAATGACTTGGCCAGTGGCCTCAGCTTCTTCCACAGACATCATGAAAGCCTGGCGCTTTGGCACATTCCTCCTGGCCTGAGGAGCATTCCTCTGAATGTTCCTTTGAGCTTGATGGAACTGTCGAGGAGGTGGTGCAGCTTGTGGTCCCCTGGATGGTGCAGGCAGTGCAAGTCTGGGAGCTGGTGCCTGAAGAGCTGGTCGCTGCTGATAAGTAATTGCTGGCTTGGGTGCAGCAACTGGGTTCTGTCTTTGGGGACAAGACCCAATACCGTGAGTAGCTGAACCGTAGATTAAGCAAAGGCGGTTGGCTCGACGGCAGTCCTTCATCATATGTCCAGTTCTCTTGCAGTAGGTGCAAAAGGCTGGGCTAGGACGATGGGTTGGTACTCCGGGTCGCCTTGGCACGAAAGGTGGTCTGGACATGGCTCCACCTGCCATCTGGTTGGCAGGGTGCTTGACTCCTGCAGTCTGAGGTATGCCCCTCTCTTTTATCACTGCCTCATAACTGCGGGCAGCTTCTAGGGCTTCCTCATGAGTCAAAAACTTTCCTGTGGCTAGAGCAGCCTTAATCTCTGTGTCCAAATCTTGCTGAAAACGACGGGCTCTGATCTCGTCCGTCGGTATCAGGTGTGCCGCGAATCTGTTTAAAGATTGTGTTAGCTGTGTAGTATGTGATATTTAAAATTGAACTATTATGACATATCTTACCGGCTCAACATGGTGAACTCAGCATCGTATTCATCTACCGATTTGTCCCACATTGATCTTTGCTGTAGATGAATAAACTGTTGCTCAATAGCAAACCTGGCAATCACAGGGAAATATTTCGCGTCGAACTTCTCGCGAAATGTCTTCCATTCAATCGGCTGTACCAGAAGGGTTTCATCCGCCTTCCACCAATTGCGAGCATTATCCGTGAGCTGTAGTTTTGCTACACGGACCCAAGCGTTGTCTGGCACTTGAGCTGCTCCCAGATCGTCTTCGATGCTTTGTGCCCATTCTTCCGCTTCAAGATGGCTTCCTTTACCAGAGAACTGCTTTGGGTGCAAAGCTCTGAATTGCTTTACTCCCGGTGCATCGGCCTCAGGACGGTTCAAAAGTTGTTGCTGTCCCTCGAGAAGGCTGCGAATCACCTCGAATAGCATCGTTTGCTCAGTGGGTGGTGCAGGAATAGCTGGTGTGAGAGGTAGTGCTGGAGGGGTGTTGTTGACGTTGGTGCTGGTGTTGTTCGGGGAATCCATGACCTTAAAGAAAAATTTGGATTATGACAGATTAAAATACATGAAATGATAAGATTCAAGGAATAGAGATTTGCAAGATTTCAAAGAACATGAATTGTAAAGAATGTTTTAGTTGCTGGTTCTTGTGTTATATTGCTTAGGTTGTTCACGCAGACCAGAACTGCATGACAGGGATTCATACAGCTCTGACCTGCATGGGCCACCAACAAAACCTGTCACGCCCCGCTTCCCAGTGTACGGCGAAGTGGACGCGACGAGGCCCGCTACGTATATACTCAGAAGTACATACGCTAAGCGTAACTAAGCAATATAAAGTAAATCACAAGAGACATGATGTAGAAATAACAACAACTTTTATTAATAACACTCTTTGTACAATGCATGAAAAGAAAATACAACTGAAATGAAAAGCGATGCCTAAACAGTGGCATAACAGAAAATGAAAATACTGGAAAGAACAAGGTACAATATCTAGAGCTCAGGATCTTCGTGGAACTGCTCCAAATCTTCACCGATGGGCTCGATCTCAGCTTGGTCCAACGCACCTGACGACATTCAAAGAAGAAAGAAATAGAATGTCGTCAGCGAACAGGTCGCTCGGTAAGTCCCAAGATAAAGAAGAATTAGGAAGACAGTGTAAAAGTATTTTCTAAAGTATTATATTGTTGAATATTATGGAATATTGAGTTAACGCTGTTGTTTGTAGCTTGGTACAGAAGGATGCCGGTGTATACGAGGGGGATCTCTATATGCTAGAGATCAGGGCAAAAGGAAAGTACAAGGAACCGTTATGCCACGGTACAACAGCAATAGGATTCAGATTAGGTGTCTTAATCTGACCACCTCGTGCCACCTTTAACACCTTCCATACCAATCTACCCCTTAAACCCAGTAGTGTTTTAACAGTATTGTTGTAATGTATTGTGTAAGTTGGGTGACTGACCAAAACCATGATATCAGTAAACATGTTGTAACTGCATAATCAGGTAAATGGAATATCAGGATAATGGATGAATATCCATGGTTTGAATCAGTCAAAATGAATAGATTGTTAACTGGATTCTGGGATTCATGTATTCATGTTGAGTTGGAATATAAAAGAATATAGATTGACTTGAATCATATTCAAGTCAGAAATAGTCAGACTCTAACCCGAGTCAGACTAAAAGAAGGTAAGTTGAAGTTCGATATTTATTAGGGGCCTTATTGTAAATTATAGAACTTGAGGGGGTTTTATGTAAAAAGTACTATTGTATAGTTTTCAAAATACACCTCAAGTATTTAATATTCGTCTTTATAGTTATAATGAGTGTGAATTTTATTTGTGTTATTCTAGTGAATATATCCTAATAAAAGTATTAATTGATTTATTTGAAATTCATGGTATTTTAATGTAAATTTTAATCTTGTAATTTTTAGGAAAATGTGGAAACTTTATATTATAATAAAATAGGTGTCTAAATGGTATTTAAATATATATTAATACAAGAATAATTTTAAATAAGTATTTTATTTTCCAAAATCACATTATTCTTAAATGCCGTATTTTAAACCTTTCGAGACCGAATGCTCCTTGCGGAGGTCTGAATCTCGCACTACTAGCCCGCGGGTGCACGATGAACCGTACTATCCCTAACGGGTTCCCCAAAGGTGGGTTGTAGCGGCGCTTTGCTTAGGTTTAATAAATACTATTCATTTAGAAAAACGGTTTTATAAATATAAAGTATTTATTTGTAAAAAGGTATAACATTCGGTATTTTATTTTCTAGGGTTTCCTAAGCCAACTAGCCTATTTCTAAGGTCTAAACGATAAGTCATTAGAAGCCTCAAATCGCCTCTTCACCTTCAATTGCGGCCAGGTAAGTGCCAGGTAAGTGGGAAGGAACCACAGTCGTGGGCCTAATTAAAAACCACTAGCCTAGACACACTTGCCTAGATACCACAAGACAGTTTAGATAAACGATCGATGTCCATGACATATCATGCTTTCATTTTAAAAGATTTTATTTAGAATTGTGTACAGCTTAAAGCTTTCAAGAAAGGTTTATAAAGAATATGGTATTTTAGTGAAAAGTCCTGTATTTTCGTATTCTATATTTTGACGTTTATCAATTAGGGTTATATTTGTGTGTGTGTAGAGGTAGGTCATTACCTCGTGACTTATTTTAAGTTTTAATGAAGTTTAGAGGTTAAACATGATGTATTAAACTTGAAGGTATTAAAGCGCAAGAATACGGTATTTAAAAACGTTATCATTTCATGTGTGAAAATTCATTCAAATTGATTTCTACAAGTTTATTTATCAAGATAAACATGTTTAGGAATGAGGGAATTAATTAGAACAAGAAAAATAAACATTATGGTATTTTTATGAAAAGAATACGATTTTACAAGAAATCTATCATTTCATGTGAGAAACTTTATTTAAATTGGTTTCTAGGTGATTAATAGTCATCATAGATAGGTTTAGGTATTATGTATTAGGTGAAAAGTGGAAATTTGAAGAAAAACCGAATCGGAAATCGGTTTGTTCCGATTTCCGTCGGGTTCTAAAAAGTCGTATTTTCTATTAAAAGAAAAGAGAGATAGAAGAGATGGGACTTACGGGTTTGGAAAAACTAAGGAGGCTAAGGAAGTGATGGTTGTCGGTGCATCGAAAACGTCGCGAAGGTTCTACTACGATCGCCGGAATTTGTCGTTGGTTTCGGCAGCGCTTCGCTTCTCGCTCTTTGTACCGAGTTCTCGAGAATTTGGGAGAGTGGACTTAGAGTTGTGAGGTGAAATAGTATAGGGTAGGGGTGTTTATATAGGGCTAGGCTAGGGTTAGGGTTTGGATTAAAAAGTATTTTTAAAAAAATATAAAAATTCATTAAAATTTCATTAAATTTAGGATTAAAAGATGTGTAATGGGAATTTGGTAACAGTTCTTGGAATTTAGAGTATGCAGGGACATTGACCAAGTCAACACGAATTTTTTTCGTGTTGACGACTCGGTCGACCGGCCGAGTCCGGCCGGCGGCGCCGGCCGATTCGGCCGAGTCGCCGGCCGACTAGGCCGAGTCGGGGCTCGTTGGGTGTGGTTTCGCCTGGGGGGAATTTTGGTGTACTTCATTTTTTATATACCGCATTAATTTCGTGTGTTATGGCTGTTTGACCGTTTGACTTCCCAAAAAATTTAAAACAAAAAGATATAAAAATATGTGGGGCATGGGATTCGAACTCTGGTGGCTTGGTTCAGCAGTGCAAGGTATTACCAATGAGCTACAAGATCCTTCTTATAATTATTGTAGGAAAGTAGATACTTAAAATATTATCAGCAACATCAATACTCCAAGTATACTTCAAATTTAATTCAAATTTAGATATACAAAAATTGGAGTTGTTACATGTCTTCTTAATCCTCCAGCTAAGAGGTCGTTCGTTCGCTCCTGGGCTTCCATCAAGTCTCGCAGTGCATCCAAAATCATGACGGTCTGACTCTGGGGAGTGGAGCTGGAAGAAGAGTCGTTGGAAGCTATGGTCTTGAAACAACAATTTTCGGACGGCGTAAGAGACAAGGATCAAGATATGATATAGGATTCGATAACAGAAGGAAAAGCAAGGATTGCAAGAATCTGAATGATGGTGCAACAAGAATACATGAACAAGATAGGTAATATAATAAGGTATAAATCAAGAGATCCCTAGACTGAACTGTAATCTCATTCTAAACCCGGCGCTCTGATACTAACAAAACCATGTCACTCCCCGCTTCCCAAAATACAGAATACGAAGGTGACTAGGCCATCAATGCTCCTACGATCAAGGAAAATCTTGCCGTAGTCATATTTCGGATTCTAGCGTTATATGGTAATCAGTAAAATACAACACGGATAAAGAGCATGCAGTCACTAAAACTATCGGATATATAAAGGAAACTGAGCACAATGGAAGTAAATAAGAGGGCAACTAACCAGGAATATCAAGGGAAATATACAACTGGTTAACCGGTTTGGATCTTCGCGGTCTTCTCGAGATCAGACGGATCCACTTCTATCACTGAGCACGCATACTCAGGTCATTAGGATGACGCAATAGCAATAATATGATAACAATAATGTAGCATGAAAAATAGAAGGTAATAACAATGGAGACAATGAATGAAGGAAATCAATATATCATTATCGATGCAATATATGAGCTATGTTCCTATTGGTCTCTAGGTCCATTTGAAATCGAATGATGGAAAAGAGTGATCATGTTTAACGAGGGTCTCGTACATACCCGAGACTACAGCCCACTGTTGCCCGGAATATAATCCTGTCAGCCGGACCGCTAAGTCCAAACCTAATATATATAAGAGTCGCTATTCGAATGATCATCCTCTAAATCGCTAACCTCGCTAAATACAAATTCCTTTCAACTTCGATTTCCCCTTTTTCTCCAGGGTTCACTATCTATAAGTATGGGCTAGTTGTGTACAAGTACGCACCAATAACATTGCTTTATTCACTATTCACTGTGTTGTTCACTATTACAAATCATTCACCTTTTTTACTGGCGTACTCGACACAACTAAACCGATACCATTCTTGTTCAACAATGCATTATACACTGAGAATTAATAAGAACGTCCCTTATCGCTAGAGGTATCGCAGTTGGGTAAATATGTGAATTATGCCGCTAAACAAATCATATGCAATACAAATCATTACACGTCTTAGGAACTTAGAAAAATCACATTAACTCATACAATCAGAATTAAGCAAAATGATGCAAAAGGGGTAAAAAGTAAACGTAATCATAAATTCAACGAAATAGGTTTCAAGTTAATCGGGTTTCGGGTTCATGAATTACGGTCATTTCTTTTTAAGTGTTCTCTACTGGAAATTCAGTCCCTGAACTGAAAGTCCATTCCGTAACACTGTTTTCACCCTGTTGGGATCATGATTGGGCGATACTACAGTTGGATAATATTTAGGTTTATCGGTTAGGTTTCCAAACTGCTAGGAGGATCGACAATATCCGCTGTGTGCTGGGAGTTATGCATTATTTAAGATCAGGATATACGTTCTGTCCCTGCTTGGGACTGCAGTATGTATTGATGGTTTAAAATATGATTAAAATAGCAAACGATGGTAAAAACGAATGAAACTGCCTCCAATAGTTATTTAACAGATTAACCTTCAGAACGGTATAGGGTTTCGCATAATACCATTTTCACACAGAACTACAACAACATTTTAATTCAGGTGTCAACAAGCAGTACTGCTCTGTCCAGAGCCGCATTCCCGAACAGTTTTAGTCATCGCTTTAAAATGGAAAAAAAATATAAATTATATGGGGTTCTAAGTTGTCGAGTCGTATTTGATACAAGCTCTCAAACACAGTATTCCGGTGTGTATCTAATTTACTATGATTTTCACAAGTTACATGTACGGAAAGTTTCAGATTTGGCGGATCTAAATAAGAATGACATTTCACGGTGTTTAAGTCCGTATTTTCAAACCAAGTTTTTACACGTTAACCTTTGTCTCTAAAGTAATCTAATAACCATGATTTCTGCCACACTAGATAGGATCTTTGTATGAAAACACCTAAACTAATCAGTTGTTTATTGTCGGAAATACCATTATGTTCGTTCAATTCATAAGATAAATAACTTACGAACTTCAATATGATGTTAACATGAGGTGTTTGACTCGATTAATACCCAGATCCAAATTAATTTAAATGAATATGGTCTAATACTAATCACGAGATATTATCGGATCATATATCGAAATAATAGTATCATAGCATGGAAGCAAGTCTTGGAAACTTGCCTGACAACGTATCGATGACGATGACGATATGGCAGTGACGCGGCAACAACACGGCAGCAACAGTGATCTATGGCGATGGCACGACGCAAACATGACAAGAGTTGGTCTCGGTGGAGCTCGATCTTGTGCTTGATGGCTCGGTGGATGCGACGGACGTGCGCTGGCGTTGTAACGGCTGCTGCGTCGACGACGGCGATGGACACAATGACGGTGGAGATGGCTTGGATGACGATGACGGTGGCTGGAATAGCGGCGATTGCAACGGGCACAGGTGTTCAATGAAATGTCGGGTCTTGACGGTGGTATCGACTTGGGTCCAATAGTGGCGAAGATCGACGGCGGTGAGTAGAGGGGAGCTAGGAGAATGCGTGGAGACTTGTGGTGATGTGGTCGGCGTTAATGAGCACGGCTTGGGCACGGGCGGCCACGACGAAGGGCTATGTGGCTCGGTTGTGGTAGGGGTCGGGTTAAGCGGAGAGGTGCCTGGGCTCAACGTCTCGCTGCGGTGGTCAAGACGGTGATGGTGCAGGCTGGTGTTTAGGTTCTCAGGGGATGATGGAGTTCTCGGTTGGGTTGAAGGTGATGGGTTCGATGGTATCAAGGGTTGCGGCCATGGGGTTGATGAAGTTCAGGGAGAAGGTGGCCTTAGGAAGAAGGAGGTGTAGTCGAGGTTGGAAGCTCGGTGAAGGCTTTGGGCATGGGTGCTTAGAGGAGTGGCTGGCGGTAGCAAGCTCGGTGGGTGATGAGGGGTCGGCAATGGAGGTTTGAGGCAAGGTGAGGGGGTGGCGACGGTAGAAGGCATGGATGTGGGCATGACTCGTTGGATTTGGTTCATGGAGATGGTGGAAGGTGGAGTCGAGAGGGGATCGAGGAGGAGCTCGGGGTGGCGATGGTGGTCGGCGAGTTTGCCAGCGGCGGTGACAAAGTGGGGTCCCGGTTGTGATGGGTGGGCCATGGTTTGAGGTGGTGTATGTTAGTTATATGTATGTCCCAGAGGCCATTACTGTACATACGATGTATATTGTAGTGGATGCTTGGACATATATAGAGGACTTTCTTGCTTGACATGATATTATGCTATCTGGTTGCTCTTTATCTTAACATGTACTCTGATTGTCTCTGTGTTACATATTGATAAAGCCCTTAGGATGAGTACTTGACTACCAAGAGTATGATGCAGATTATACTAGTGGGGATATTGTAGTCGCTAAGTACATCCTTCAAATGTTCCTAGTCATGGGTGTATCAAGACAGGGCATCGATATATCAGAGTAGACTAGCGTATAGCTTCTCGACCCATGTAGATGGGTGATGGATGATCCCATATCCATTGGTGTTTGACATCAGAGACAGTATACGGGTGCTCAGTGGAGACTGGGTACACTGGACGGATTCGCCGAGAACTCCCAGATGGTATTATACCTCACTTCAGATGGCAGTTCTCTGGTGACACCGGTACAGATTAGTCTGTAGACCCGAGATCGTTATAGAGTCTTGTGTGATTCCCACTGTGTTTTGATTTCCACCTTACCACGTTCAAGAGAACGTGCAAAACGGTGGCTTTTGGGTACAGTCCCGAATCACATGGAGGCAATGAGCGATAGGAGGGGTTTCGTCTCTCCTGGTATTGGGAGTTGATGTTGCGCTGTGCTCGATTGGCTATAACAGGAAGTCCCTGGCCATGGCTGCTTCAGAGATATACTGGTAAGTGTTATCAGTAGTTTCTCGACCCGTTATGAGCCTCATATCGACACGACTTATCGAGTTACTGTGGTCTGACGTTTACCACCCCTAGACGAGATATGCGACATATCAGACGAAGATACCGAACTGTATGGTAGTATTACCGATTGGATTCGCAGGAGTGTGAGCAGGTTTGCTTGTTGATTTTCTGATCGCTCAATATCCGAGTGGCCGTTACGTTTAGCAAACCGCTTGCGACTTGTGGGTGTTTGATATGATCATCACCTACTGCCGGCGTATTGACGGGTCTTTAGAGTCCTACACAGGGGTTTCCTGGCTCAAGCGAAATCGAGTAAGAGCACATATGTGATATGTGAGGGACCGAGATTAATACGATATGAGATACTGTATTGTATTCTCGCGATTTGTGACATCGGTCGGTTATATGTGATATAGCCGGGTTATTGGATCAAGTGTTGATTCGATAAATTGTTACACATGATATTAGTCGGTTGCATGCGATATAGCCGAGTTGTTAAATCAAGAGTTGATTTAATAATCTAATGTATAATTATATATTTGATATATTAAGTTACATTAACTAATACTTGCTCTCTTATGATTTCTTTTCTCAGTTGATGTGCACATTGTATATATGTGATATGTATATTTGTGTATATGTTTGTGTCATGCTAGGTTACAAATGCAACATATTTGTATGAGACTAGAACCATGCTAGGGTTTATGTTATGGTTAATATTTATTATTAAGTAATTAAAAAACATTTGGAATTTGTCTTGGTTGATTTCTTGTGCACACTTGATAACCATTGACCAAGTCCACTTGTTTGTCATTGCTTAAGATATTTGTTAACCCAACCTTAACCCTTGATCTTGGTTTATTCTCTACATGAGTTAGGCATGAGAGGATAACTCACCATGGTTGCATTTCTAACCTCATAAATTATTCATTCATCACTTGAGTTTTCTTCTTCTTCTTCCTCAAAAGCTTTCTAGTTTCAATGGAGATATAAGAAAAAATGTGAGAAAATGAAATCTTAAGTGAGCCCACTTCCTACTTCATCATCCTCTACTACTTGCCATTTAGTATAGGGTGTTTGCTTCACTAATTCCACAATTAGTGAAGAGATAGCTTGGTTTAGTGTCTTCTCGACGTAGATCATCTTCGGCCTCGAAAACTTCGAAGTAAGCATGTTCGTTTCTTCAAGGGAGCCTCTCTAGAGTCCGGAGTTTACGATCACAGCGAAGGGACTACTACACGGAGCTATTGAAGTGAAGGACCGGTCTACAAAGGTTGTATTCCTTACTCACTATACTTGCAAAGTGTTTGCATTTACATTTCCGTCGATTTCTAGTATACGATTCTAGGGTTAGGGTTAGCTAGAATGGCAAATTTTTGAATTTGGCATGGACAATGCCTCCCGAAATCTTACTGCCGTCCTAGAGAACCCTGCAGTGGTATCAGAGCCATGCTAGAAATTTAAACGGATTTTGTTAAGATTACGAAACCGAAATACTCTGAAACTTGAAACGCCAAAATGAAGTTTCTGTCGATTTTAAGTAATTGTCAAAAAAATTTTAAAACAAGTACAGAGTGCTATATGGGATATATCATGAACACCATGAAAAATTCAGGGGATCTTCTCGGATTTTGGCCGAGATGAGTAGTGTTGGGGCCGACCACTTTTTTCCAGATTTGCCTGAATTTTTTTTTTTTTGTGTTCAAGTGACTTGATTTTAGTGTTTCAGGCGTTGTTTGTTTTTGCTAATTTTGCATGAGATGTGAACTTACACTATAAGAATTCGGAGTGTTTCGTATTCATAGTTTTAACAATATTTCGAGTTATTCACATATTGTCTAGGCAAAATTTAAAAGTTCGATCGAATGTCAAAAACCTATTTTCCCAAGTTTAACGTATTCGGAAAAATATACAAGTGATTCTATGAACCCTCTAAAAGAATGTAACCCTAACTCGACTTTTTTGGATCGCGAAACCGCGGTCATACCTTAGGGTTTGCCGCAGTTCCATGGAGACATGAGTGAGGCTTGGGTCTGCCCTTCTACGGCTGGTGCATAGGTACTGTGGCATATTCTGGGTATTATTAAAACTATGCTCAAGTGTTGAGCTGTCGGGAAATTGTGGGATTTTGATGAATCGATCGAAAAGTTTAACGTCGTCCGGATATTATGTGATGGGATAAAACATTTGGAATCCAAAAATGTAGTTATGAGATAACTAATTTAAATTTTATAAATCTAGCACTTTAGTCTCATTTGATCGGTTGCCACGGGATTTTGATGAGATCAAAAGTCCGTCGCAATCACGTAGCGTACGCGGATACTCGCCGGGTAACCTTATTAGATAGGCATGCCCCATAGCCCCGTCCAAGTGACTGTAGGAGAACCCCGTCGCCAAAAGCATCCGTTCGGGTGCTCGCAGCAGCAGTGTTCCGCCTTAGTGCACTTCGTCGACGGCATCGGGGGTGCAGCCGTCTACTAAAGTTTCCGACGAGTATTCGATCAGGATGTCGGGAATCTTGTTGAATTGCCCGACTTGTTATTGAAAAGTGTTTTCGGTATCGAGACTAAAATGCGGGGTTTATAATTGTTAGGCATGTGATGTCTAAGGAATTCATTTGGTTAGGCATGCGATGTCTAAGATGGTTGCGGATTCCAACTGTTGTAGTTTTCACTTTCTTTTCTGCAACCGTAAGTGTAATATGTGGTGTATCGCCGGTTTCGTTGCTATACGTCAATGACAATTGGGATACGCATATTTACTTACGTTGATAACATGTGATGTTATGTGTTGCTGTGATATGTTATATTGGATCGTCGTGTTTGAATAGCCGGGGGTTTTATGTGAGATGAGAGTTTTTATTTTTCATTCATGTAAAATTCATTGTATGTTATATTCTTTTATTGGGGCACTTCCGGGTTGAGGATGATGTCACCATTGTATATTATTTACTTTTCTGCATTAGGTTAGACCGAAGACGGGGAGCACAAGTAACCGGGTTCTAAGGTCCAGTGGGAGACCATCTCGAGGAGTCGAGATCAGGTCTCCTAAATCTAGAATTGGTAGGGTTGCTTGCCGCTCTCGTAGGGGTCTAGGGATGTGGGTTTGGCTATTCATCACGACCGTGGAATCCGTGTTTTATACAGGCTTAAAATAAAACCCGGAAATCCTAGTAAATCCAATATTTCATATGTTGTGTTCTGCTGCGATTTATCTGTGATGTGATCACTGTATATGTTGAGATAGATACTGGATATAGTATATGTGATATATTATATAGACGTTGCTTATGTTTTACACCCGCGCTAGTCCTGCCCCGCTCTGCCGTTAGTTACCTAACCTAACGGTGCACGAGGGGACATCGAGGCAAATGCGGATGGCATAAGCATACGTTGTATTTATCTGTGATGTTTAGGTAAACTTAAAAAGATGGAACTTCATTAATGAGATTAATGAAAGAAAATAAACCTGAAGATGCCTTGGAATCGAATTTTCAAAAACAGGTAGCTTTAGTTCTTGCTTTGCAAAGCGGTATTCCTTGTAGAATATCCAGCACCTTATTCGATAAGGAAAGAGCCGAGATCCCTTCAACTGGAGTGACCTCTTTAGCAATAACTGGCAGATGCTACAACTCCCGGTTTCGTCTTTTGATTGCTTCTATAGTTTTTTCTTTGCATAGTGATATTTGTGAAATATCCTGCAATTTATTCGATAAGGAAAGAGCCGAGATCTCTTCACCGGGAGTGGCCTCTTTAGCAAAACTAGTAAAAGCCTCAAAAAAACTCCATTTAAATCATTTTATTCTACAACGATATCAAGTTCATTACGCAAAAGATTTTCATAAAAACCTGTCGTAGCCCTCCGTCATTTCAGATAAGTAATAGTTAGTATTCGTGCTGCGTTTGTTGGCCTTTGTCAAGGCGTAGTGTGCGGTAGCTGGTTACTGCTTATCTGCATAAGCATATGATGCGATTGAGTTAGGGTAGTCGTGCGACCTTGTTGGCCTTTGTCAAGGGTTGTGCGAGTGGGTTTAATTCAATCAGGAAATGACGGGTTGAACTTGACTAGCATCCTATGGTTTGTTGGCCTTTATCAAGGTCATAGGAGGTTAGGGGCAAAACATTATTGGGAATTTCAAGTATTGAAATTTGCAATGAGATTGCATACCTTCTATGAGATAGTTGGATCCCGATACCCACTGCGAGTAAGAGTTACTCATGGGAGAGTTTTACACATTATAATTAGCTGATCAAGTAGGTGCTAGAAAGGTGTCAACGGGGTTACGCCCATGATAAAACGAGGTTTATTTTAATTAGGTCCGTGCGAAAGCACAGGGAACCTCCCTCAAAGTACCGGCACTGGCCTGGCTGAAAGATTAGCGAACTTGTAGGGTGTAATTAATCCCGGCTAGTCTTTCCTTTTAGGGTTTGAAAGAAGATTTGACTAAAATAGTGGGAGCCATCCTGATTAGATAAATTAATAACTAATCTAATCTTGCAAGAGCATACGCTGAGTGTTTTCTTCTCTCTCTCCAGGTAGCGACCATGTCATGCCTTAATCAAGATAATAATACGGATGTATTGACCGAACCCGCTTGTTATACTATGCCGGGGAACGTTGGTCCCGCTCCAACTTATAATTGTTATAAGACCGAGCAAGAAATAGGGGATTACCAGGATTCCCGTGCAGCCCAAACAAAGAAAGTGCATGATGATGCATCTTTTTCAGGTGTGTTCATTACTGAGAACTATTTTCTCAGTATCCTTTACGTCCTGGGTATGTGATACCGGATCAAGATCCCACATATGTAATCTGTTACATGGGATACAGATAGGTAGAGAACTGAGAAAGGGTGATAAAGTTTCAAGAGTTGGAAACGGTGCAATTGTTGCAGCCAAGTTGTTGACAGTTATCACCCTATATTACCAAAATACATTGATTCTGAACGAATGTTATTAGATACCGAACCTGATATATAACATCATATCAGTCTCTTTATTAAGATAAAGAAGGATATAATTTTGTATTGTTGGATAATGAACATTTCCTATATCAAGAGTTGATCAGTTCAAGCACGTTATCTAAAAGCATATACGTTTTAAATCAAACTACAGTTCTTAACGTACAAAACACACACAAGAGGAAGAGTTCAGAAATGAACGAATCCTTCTTGAAGCATTGTAGACTAGATCATATCGATGCGACCCGACTAGCTAAGTTACATAAAGATGCATATTTAAATCAGTTTAAATTTATATCTTGTGAAACTTGCCAGTAATGTCACAATAAAATGACCATAGCTCCGTTTATTGGAAACAGAGAAAGAGTTAGTGAACTCTTGGGATTGATACATAATGATGTATGTAGGTCCCCTGTCTATACATGCCAGGACTGGTTCTTTGTACTTCATTACATGCACTGATGATCTCTCAAAATTCGGACATATGTTCCTGTTGAAACACAAGTCTGAACCTTTTGAGAAATTCAAAGAATATAAGTTAGAAGTAGAGAACCAAAACGGGTATAAGTATTATGTCCTATGATGTGATCGAGGAGGAGAATACTTGAGCACGGAATTCCTGGACTATTCTAAAGGAGAATGAGATTCTCTTTCAGCATTACTCCTCCGTATACATCACAGCACATTTGTATATCGGGGCGGAGCAATCGCACCATATATGATATGGTGTGCTCTATGATGAGTACTACTGAGTTGCCTATTTCCTTTTGGGGGTTATGCACTTGAAAAGCTGCATACCTATTGAATAGGGTTCCAACCAAATCAGGTGCCTACTACTCCATATGCGATATGGTATGGGAAGAGCCTATCTCTTAAAAAAGTTAAGATTTGGGGTTGTCCGGCCTATGTCAAAAGCAAAATCCGGACAAGCTCGAGGCAAGGTCGGTTCTGTGGAAGTTTGTTGGATATCCCAAGCATTCGCAAGGGAATATCTTTTACCACACCGAGGAACAAAAAGTGTTTTGTTTCTCAGCATGCCACCTTTGGGAAAGGGAATTTCTTGTGAAGAAATTAATGGTCATGAGGTAGAACTGGAAGGAGTTCTACCTATACAAACTGCAGATGATGATTTAGTAGAACCGGAGGATTCAATAGTTCCCAATGAATCTCAGCCTCTCCGCCGATCTGGTAGAGTTCCTCATCCACCTGAGAGATATTTCGGTTTTCTCTATGACAGTGAGAGCGAGGATTGCAGCATGAGATGATGACCCAACTAGTTTCGAGCAGGCCATCAAGAGTGGGGACTCTGTAAGAATGGCTGGATGCTAAGCGATCTGAGATGGAATCCGTATACACCAACAAAGTATGGACTTTGGTTGCTTTATCTAAAGGGTTAAATCCCCATCAGGAGCAAGTATATCTTGAGAAGATTACTTGGTGTACATGGAAAAGTTGAGACTTTCAAAGCTAAGACTTGTTGCAAAAGGTTCTCGTCATCGACCAGGTGTGGATAATGATAAAACCTTTTCTCCAGTGACTATGCTTAAGTCTATCCAGATCCTACTTGCCATTGCTACATACCATGACTACGATATCTGGTGGTTGGGTGTCATGACTGCTTTTCTAAATAGTGATTTAGAAGAGAGCGTCTATAAGTACACAACCAGAGGGCTTCGTAAACAGTGGGAGCAGAGAAAACGTATGCAAGTTGCTTTATAAGTTAAAGCAGGCATCGCGGAGTTGGAACATTTGTTTTGATGTGGTAGTCAAAGAGTTTGACTTCATCAAAATGGTAGATGAACCTTATATATACAAAAAGGTAGTAGGGAGTATGGTGGCGTTCCTCGTATTGTACGTGGAAGACATACTCTTGATAGGAAAAGAGTTTCATATGCCACACTCGGTCAATTTCCTCTTATCACAAGGATTCTCTATATAGAATCAGGTGATACCTCCTAAATCCTGGGTTTTGGATCTATGTGATACATCTAAGTGGATGTTAGGATCCTCACTAGGTGTAGTGAGATGGTATCAATCGATCCTGGAGAGAATCACTGGATAGCTTTCAGGGTGGTAAGGACGACTGAATGTCAGTTACAGGCATTGTCTTTACCCTCAGTGGAGGGACGGTATGTTGGAAGAGTTCCAAGCTAGATACCGTAACAAACTAGACGATAAAGGCTGGATACATTACTACCAAGGATATTACCAAAGAGATAGTCTGGATGTATATTAGTTCATTAGATGAACTTCGTTCCTACCATTTTGTGACAATGGAGTTGTGGTTTTGGCCTAGGAACCCCCGTCCCATCAGTGATCCAGACATATTCTTAGGCAGTATCACCTGATCATGGAGATGGATGATCTCCAGGAAGATCGAGATTAGGAGAGCAGACACAGAGGAGAACATGGCGGATCCACTCACAAAAGTCTTTTCCTAGTAGAGACTTTTATGGGATGTTGAGTATGTGATATTTCAACCACTGCTGATTGTTGGGTATGAGATACTACAACAGATGGCCCTAATGCAAGTGGGAGATTGTTAGTTATATGTATGCCCTACAGGCCATTACTGCACATACGATGTATATTGTAGTTGATACTTGGACATATATATGGAGGACTTTCTTGCTAGACATGATAGTATGCTTTCTGGTTGCTCTTTATCTTAACATGTACTCTGTCTCTATGTTACATGTTGATAAAACCCTTAGGATGAGTACTTGACTACCAGGATTATGATGCAGATCATACTAGTGGGGATAGTGTAGTCGCTAAATACATCCTTCAAATGTTCCTAGTCGTGGGTGCATCGAGACAGGGCATCGATATACCAGAGTAGACTAGCGTATAGATTCTCGACCCATGTAGATGGGTGATGGATGATCCCATATCCATTGGTGTTTGACATCAGAGACAGTATACGGGTGCTCAGTGGAGACTGGGTACACTGGACGGACTTGCCGAGAACTCCCAGATGGTATTATACCTCATGTCAGATGGCAGTTCTCTGGTGACACTGGTACAAGTTAGTCTGTAGACCCGAGATCGTCATAGAGTCTTGTGTGATTCCCACTGTGCTTTGATTTCTACCTTACCACGTTCAAGAGAACGTGCAAAACGGTGGCTTTTGGGTACAGTCCTGAATCACATGGAGGCAATGAGCGATAGGAGGGGTTTCGTCTCTCTCGGTATTGGGAGTTGATATTGCGCTGTGCTCGATTGGCTATAACAGGAAGTCCCTGGCCATGGCTGCTTCAGAGATATACTGGTAAGTGTTATCAGTGGTTTCTCGACCCGTTATGAGCCTCATATCGACATGACTTATCGAGTTACTGGGGTCTGACGTTTACCACCCTTAGACGAGATATGCGACATATCAGACGAAGATACCGGACTGTATGGTGGTGTTACTGATTGGATTCGCAGGAGTGTGAGCAGGCTTGCTTGTTGATCTTCTGATCGCTCAATACCCGGGTGGCCGTTACATTTAGCAGACCACTTACGGCTTGTGGGTGTTTGATATAATCATCTCCTACTGCCGGCGTATTGATGAGTTTTTAGAGTCCTACACAGAGGTTTCCTGGTTCAAGCGAAACGGAGTAGGAGCACATATATGATATGTGCGGGACCGAGATTAATATGATATGAGATACCGTATTGTATTCTGTCACGCCCCGCTTCCCAAAAGAAGGTGAAGGATGACGTGGCAAAGTCCGCAACCTAACTGTATTGAAGGTGGTCTATTCAATACAGTTACGTTAAGCGTATGAATATCTAACATGCAGGATGTGTACCAAAATCAAATAATAAAAGCGAAAGGCATTTATTTCCATTAACCAGACTTTATTACATCCCAAAGGAAAGAGTAAAATAAACTAAGTAGTTTAATTAAATCAAAGGAGAAACAAAAGCCCTAAACATGTGGGCAACAACAAAAATTAAATCTAGCTAATCTTCCATCGTCAAGTGTATAATCTTCATTAGTTGGCTATACACCTTGATCCTCGCCATAATACTCATTCTTATCTGAAGGACATTCCAAAGATAGAGGAAGAAAAGGAAGGTCCGTCAGCGAGTTATACCCGGGTAGGATTGCCTCATAAGGAAGCAAAGGTATAGAAACAGACATGTGTGTATAAATGTAATGAATATGATGTACATGGGTATAAAGGTATGAGGTTGTATGCAAATTAGATATGTTGATAGAGGTATATGTTTGGTAAAGGTTCAAGTCAAGTCAAACGAATATTCAGTCTAAGAGTTAGATCAGGTTAAACAAGGTGTGTATGGATAGAATTGACTAGTGCACATACTCGTATCCTTAAGATATCCTATGACTAGCTGGAAGCAGTATGAGCTGGTGCTCGTGCCTGAGATGGCAATCAATGTGGTAGCGTGAACATCCCCGAAAGGTGTCCCATGACTACGATGGAGATTTGTCTAGCGTGAGTATCACTCAAGTGCACAGGTATTACCACCCTTCAGTTCCATAATAAACAACAAGTCTAAACTGGTAAAATATCCACATCCAAGATACTGAATAACTCATGTCTCATGAAGAAAGGTAGATAAGGTAACAGGTGGGTATAGCACATGATGTGAGTTTAGAGTTGAGTATCAATAGGTATTGTAAACGTTTTAGTTTGTTAAACAAGGGTCCGGACACTCGCGATTATTCCGTTGTGGCCACGGAATAACAACTGGGGAAGTGAAATGTACCGTTTCACTTCCCGGGATCATGATCGAGTAGTAGGGGAATCCGAGTTCCGAATCTCCTTACCTAATCAAACTACCCATCCCCTGCTTCAGTATAAAGGTTTTGACGAATTAGAGTTAGTGCGTATACCTCTAGGCATGGAATTTCCACATTGTATGTCATCCCCATTTTGGATCATTCGCCCTCAATAGGATTAGTATTCGCCCGAATATCGGGTTAGTAGTCGTCCACACATTGGACTGGTCACCCTGCCTGCAGAGATCTTCATATATAAGTATTCCATACCTAGGTCCGCGCATTCTAACCCTAACTGTATCATGTGTCATGTATGTCATAAACTTGTAATCAAGAAGTTGATCTCATTGAATACGGTCTTCCACAACCGCTCGTTTAATCTTGTTATCTTCTTAAGTTCGTAAGGTACTTCGTATCCTCTTATAGAACACTTAGTTAATAAAGGAAAATAGTGTTTAATTATATTTATTGTTTATAAAAAAACCATGATGTTTGGAATATTTATCGTTTTGGAAACCCATAATATTTTACTGGAAAAATATCCTTTTAATAAAAGGTTATGGTATTTATTTGAAAATTATCTTTTAATAAAGTTTTAGATATCCTTTTGGAAAATATCATTTATAAGGGTTATGGTCTTTGTTGAAAATAGCCTTTTAGTAAAGGTCAAGGTATTTAAATGAAATTATTTCTTTTTAGCATGGATTGAGGTATTTTATTGTAAATAATAATTTTATGAAATTATAGTGTTTTAAGTTTGAGACAACGTTTTAGAAAATACGTTCGTGTTGGCAACCGCTGCACATGGACGGCAGCATTTGTGTCCTTTTCAAGGACGATTGCCTATCAACCACGAGGTACTAGCGTAAAACATTATCCTATTAGGGTAACTCATTAAACTTTAGTTAATATTCTAAGAAGAATTAATATAAAAATATTCTTGAGTGAAAGGGGCTAAGTTGGAAAAACCATACGCCGTTATTTAAATTTAGTATTATCCCCTTTCAAAGGGTGAAGGGTTTAACAACATTATAGTAGTTGATGAAAAAAGTGTAAGTAAAAATATATATATATATCGTATCTAAAATAATCATTCCAAATATCTTATCTCATGTGGATATTTTAAACAAATACAACATTTTAATAAAACAAGGGTATTTTGTGGAAGTAACCTATTTCGAGATCCAGTTGGTAGTATGGGTAAGTGTGGGTATGTGAGGGGTGAAGTGATACCCCGTGGGTTATAACATTAAGCATATCGCATTTCATGTAGTACGAGAGTGCAATATTTTGCATAGGAGTGATTAAGGAAACCATTTTAAACATGGGTTAATATGATCATCATTGAGAGATACAAAAGAATAAGCATGCAAGAATATTTTTTTAATATCATTTTAATATGAGATTAAGGATTAAGAGTTGGAACCAAAATCATTATAAGAAAGAAGGCGACAGAGGAGTGGAGAGAGGCGGATCCTACCTTTTGTTTGAGTCGGATGCCGATGGGTTGAAAACGTAGACTTGTACAAACTCCTCACCAGCTCCGCGCTCAAATTTTTCCTTGGTGATTGGGTGGAGCCGTAGCTTCGGCATCGTCGATACAGAGGCGTGGGTATTTTTTTCAGAATTTTTGGAGTTCTGAGGTGTGAGAAATCAATATTTGAAGTGCCTATTTATAGGGTTTTTTTGTCAACCATAAAATCTAAAATATCGGTTAAAATTCATTAGAATCCACGCCGCCCATTAATTATGAATCATCAGTTGATGATTGTTCAGTTGATAAAACTGCATATTTAATATGACATTTTTCCTACTATTTCTTTATAATAAAAGGTGTTTATTATAATATATGATACATGTGAGGGTTTATCTGTAAAAATACTATTTTCATGTGTTTATATATTATAATTAACATTTTGTAGGAAAAAGTAAGCTTATAATATCCATGTAACATTTGGCCCATTTAAATATGCTTACCTTATTAAATATCTTGGACCAATTCTTAATGGTTAAGTTAATATCTTAATAAAACAAACTCTACTAATATTATTTGTTGAGTTGTTGTGCAGAATTTTCAGGGCTGAAATCAAGGAAATCAAAGTTGTTGGAACAAACATGCCTAATTAAGAAAATAAACTAAAGAAATCAAGTCTGGCAGTGACGTAGAAAAGATTTTCAGTTTCCAGATATTAAAAAGATCACCACGTGTCATAAAGATAGAGTTCCAGAAGAGCAAATCCTGTGATCCACCTATAAGGCCGCGGATCCGTGGCCAAACCCACCTATTGGCCGCGAATCCCCCGCGTATTGAAAGATTTGGGAGTTGAGATTTTTTTGTTTGGATCATAACTACTGGTTTCCAAATTATGAGACTAGGGTTCTGGTTCTGGAACTATAAATAAGGACCGAGAGCCTCTTGGAAAAATTATCAAGTCGACGCGTTCACGAAGTCCAAGACGGCTCACGCATCCAGGCTGATCATCAACGGTTCATCTACCTCCTTAGAAGAGATCGAGAAGCAAACTAATATTTGTAATCATTTTTTAAGGGAACAAAGTGTAAATGAGTTTTGTTGATTAATAAAGGTAGTTCTTTTTCTTATTCTATTTCTTTGTAGTTTTAATATGATTTCTCTCTCCATCTCTTCTTCTCCCAACATGCGCGAGTAATTCTCCGCTTGTTAGGGTTCGTAGGATTAGAGTAGGTTAATGGATGATGAAGATCCTTAAACTCTTTTTACGTCCTATAAAGTTTATAAACTTTACCAAAAGAATCATTAACATCCTAATCGGGCGCGCTATCAATTTATTGTTAGTCTCGACCGCGATTAGAGATTAGATTAATGATTGTTTTGGTAAAGGCTAGACATGAACGGAGTTCCATGTCGAGATAGGGGTTAAGAGTGGGAACCCTTTTCCCTCCAGAAACCCTAATCTACATGAATCACTGTCGTCCTAGTTTTAAATCTATTAAAGGATAAAAAGAGTAATCTTTAATTAATCATCCATGACTACTAAATCTTAATGAACCCTACAAGCCTCCTTTTAATATTGAACTTACATTTATAATTAATCTAGATCTATATTTTAAATCCGTGTTTAACATAAATCTAAAACCTACAACCATTCTTTATTCTTCCTCATTTCTTTCTCAACACGTCTAAAATAAGAATAAAATATTCAACGTTTTCCTGAGGATGACCCGTACTCATCTCGGTCTAGCTACACGCGACACCGTTACTGATTGCGGTTAACTACTACACACAAAAATACACATCAATCAAATGACGCTGTTACCGGGGATACGTGCGTAATTTTTTATTCTTACTATTTGTGTTGAATTCTTATTCGATCTATATCATAAATAAAACAAAACTGCAAATTGTATATTTAACGATTATTGTGTGAATTTTGCGGGGATTCTGGAGTCACAGACTTGAGGAAACAGAGAGACAGAGACATTCATCAAGATCCAGAGGAGTACAGGAGGCCACAGAGCAAAATTTCACCACCTGATCCATCTTTATCGCGGCGGATCCGCGGCAAATAAGCCCAATTCGCGGTGGAAGCGCAAGGGGATTGAGGATCTAGGGTTCCAAACTTCTCTGGTAAGATTCTCTCCTCTGAAATCCAATAAAATATCTTTTCTGCAGGATTCTTTGCAAAATATCGCCGCTCAAAAATCTTTTTGCAAAGTTTTGTGATTGGTTTGTTTTGCATATTTTAATACGGACTTTAAAGGGCAAAGACCAAATCCAGATTAGGTGGGGATTTTATCACCCTTCCTAAGCCCCACAAATCACAAACCGAGCATCTGCATCAGCCCTACATTAATTTAAAAAATATCTAGACAAGACTCTAAGGACTGTCGCGCTCAATAAGGACAGAAGAAGGTCGTGGGTAATCTATCGCTTATCCGCATTACTTTTGTGGTGTCTAGGCAAGTGTGTCTAAGGCAAGTGGTTACTTAATTAGGCACACTACTTACGTAGTGGATACCTCCCACTTACCTGGCACTTACCTGGCTACAAGAGTAGTAAAGAGGTGGTAGAGGATTGATCCTGCGACTTGTCCTTTGGATGTCTAGGAGCGGTCTAGAGACTTGGCCTAGGTAACCTTAGTTCTAGGGTTGTTTGTGTATTTTTGTGTGATTTGTCTTAAGTCCCACTTTTTCAAAACAGACCAATTTTAAATCACACACACGCTGCCACTTGCGCTAAACCCGCTTAGTGCATGCTCGATTGGACACGGGATTCTAGTGCCCGTCTTGTCCGCGTTCCTGCTATCGACTCCGAAGTCGGTGCTTCTTTATCTTCTTTTCCCCCACCACACACCACATAAACCGAGATGGACGGTACTCTATCAAATTATAACACCACGCTGCCACCGTCCGTAGGTGAGTAGAATCCACCGCGCATCTCTCTCCAAGAGAGATGCTATCCTATCCGTGGTCCACTTCCCACTTGCTTATCTATTCCACCAGCTAACGGGGATAATTTTGAAATTAAACCCCACTACATCAATCTGTTGCCCAAATTTTACGGGCTTGAGTCTGAAGACGCATATGTTTTCATCACTAAATTCAAAAACGTATGTGCAATGATGGGTACTTCACAACTAACCGTGGATGCTATGCGCTTGCGTCTTCTCCCATTCACTCTGTGCGACTTGGCAGAAAAATGGCTTTATAATACTGCCGCACACTCTATCACTAATTGGGATGAATTCGTAATTGCATTTCTTAAGAAGTTTTACCCAAACCATAAGACCGCCCATATTAGGAGCGAGATCAACCAGTTCACTCAGCTTCCCAATAAACCATTTTGGAAGTGCTTTGAACGTTTCAAGGATCTGCTTGTCCAATGTCCTCATCATGGAATACAATGATGGGATTTGTGCCGAATTATATATGAGGGCATTAATCCAGCGACAAAGCAGATGCTTGAAACAATGTGTCAATGCAATTTCATGTCCAAAGACGATGTCGAAGCTTGGAAACATCTGGAAGATCTCGCTGAAAACACTTTGCAGTGGGAAAGCGTAAGACCACCTTCATCTAGGGGAGGTATTCATCAGCTCGATATTTCCATCGCAGTAAAAGCCGAAATGGCAGCGATGCAGAAGAAACTCGACGCTATTGAGAACAAATTCTCATCAGTCTCCCTAAATCAGGTAACGCTTCCCAAGACCGTGTGTGATTGCTGTTCAGATCCTTCACACTTGACGGAAGAATGTCCTATGAATGCACCGTTTCAAGGTCTTGAGCAATTTAATGCTGCTTTTTAGCAGCGACCTAGAAACGATCCTTATTCTTCCACGTATAATCAAGGATGGAGGAATCATCCCAAGTTTGCTTGGAACCAAAACCAACCCCAAAATCAAAACCAGTTCCAAAGCAATTATCAAAGACCTCCTCCACAGCAACCACAACCACAAAGTCAGCACCCTTTTCAGTCACAAAATTTTCAAAATCCGGCCAACACTTCCGCAACACAACTGGCCGGTACTGATAACTCTTCACTCGCACAAACTTTGGATTTGTTTATGAAACATTCCATTCAAATGTCAGCTGATATGAAGTCTTCTATTGATACCATAAAGAAAGACTCCGCCTCCCACGGTGAGAGTATTAAATCAATAGAAAACCAAATTGCACAATTGAACGCCGCAATGAGTGCGAGAGAGAAAGGGAAACTCCCATCTCAACCCCTACCGAATCCTGGACACTCACGAAATCATAATGTGAATGCCGTTACTACGTTGAGATCGGGAAAAGTGCTGAATAACCGAGTGGGTGAGCAATTTGATGATGTTAATGAATGATACCCCGGCTTCTACTTCTTCCCCTAATTCGTCTAGTCTTCCACTTTCTTCCGAGCCTATTCTACGCATCCCACAAGGTTCGAACCCTCAGCCCACTTCTACAAATCTATCTAAAACGATCCCCACTCCAATTCTGAGATCAATTCCATCCCCACAATCCTCTCCAATGTTGGACCCAACCCTTATTGATAAAGCACCTTATCCAAACAGGTTAAGGGGCAACAGACCAAGTACACAAATGGAGAAGATTGTGGAAATTTTTAAGCAAGTTAACATAAACATTCCTCTCCTAGATGTTATTCAACAAGTTCCGTCTTATGCGAAAATCCTAAAGGACTTGTGCACTAGGAAGAGAAAAGTTCAAGTACCTAAAAAAGTTTTCCTTGCGAGTAATGTGAGCACTGCTTTTACACAACAACTACCCAAGAAACGAAAGGACCCCGGAAGTCCTACAATTTCTATTTCCATTGGGGGTAAAAATATCAATCGTGCTCTACTCGATTTAGGTGCTAGTGTTAACTTGCTTCCGTATTCTGTTTATGAGCAATTAGGGATCAGAGAGTTAAAACCGGCGCATTGCACTCTTCAGATAGCCGATCGATCTATCACCCAACCTAGGGATGAGCTAGAGGATGTGTCAATCAAAGTCGGGGAATTTATATTTCCTGTAGACTTTATCGTTATAGATACACAACCTGTAGCGAACCCACGGAACCAAATTCCGGTGATTCTAGGTCGACCCTTTTTGGCCACTTCCAATGCTGTAATCAACTGTCGTAACGACTCTATGAACCTATCCTTTGGAAAGAAGTCAATTGAGCTTAACATTTACAAGTTGGGAAGTGAACCCTTCGAACCCTATACTCATGTGTGTTCTGTCGAATTAATGGATGTCGACAGCAGTGAATTTGATCAACCTCATGAGACTGACTCTTTTCATATGTTGTTGTTTGACCCAACCATGTATTATACATACACGGACTCTTCCACCGAGTTGTTCGGGTCAACATCTAACGCTGATGAGGAACTTTTTATAGAGTCTGACGATCACCCCATTTTTTCTGATGAGATTATTCTTCGGGGTATCGATGAAAGCTTTGAGAAAATTTTCGCTAATGAACTCACATTTTTACAAGACACGGGTGTTGAGATGAATCAACTCCAAGACGAAGAAATTGAACCTCCACCTCTTCTTCTGGACAATCATGATAATGCGAGTAATCCATCATCACTATCAATGTGTCGTCTTTCCAAAACGAGATGCAAACACATTCTATCCCACCTCTTATCTCATCCCCACTTCTTCACGTCAATAGGTGACATGTTCTTCCACCAACCTTGGTGCTTCATCGATAAATTTTTTGAATGGTTGGTGTTGACTTTCGGTCTTTGGAAAGCTTGGCATTGACCAATAACATTGACCCTCTCGTGTGATTTTAAAAGATTAACATTGTTTAACTCAAGTTTGGGAGGGGGGTTTATATTCTTGGCTCTTGAAAATAAAATTTGTCCTCAAAATTGTGAGCCAATAATAAGTTTGGGGGAGAATTTTCACTTTCAATTTTTGTAGCCCCCGTTAATAACATTTCCTCCCAAGTCTACAGGTTTTTGAGATTTAAAAGAAACAACAGTGAGGACACTGCTGCAAACAGGTTTGGGGGAGGTTTGTGCTTATTTACGTATTACTTTGCATTATACTATATATAAGCACAAAAAAAATTTGATAATAAAATAATAGAAAATGAAAAATTATATATGAAAGATAGAAATAGTTTAAGAAAAATAAGAAAGTTAGATGTTTTTTTAAACGAAACTACTAATAAGTAGTTATGAGTTGTTGCCCTAAGGGTTAGTAAAATGAAAGAAGTCACTAATCTGAAGATAAAAATAAGTCTGAAAAATAGTTCCTATTCTGGAAGCCAAACATTTGAACGTTGATACCTTACTATACCCACTTACACACGTCTTGAAACTCGGGATAGTAGAGAATACCTTGAAATGCTCTTGTCTAAAAGCCAAAGTATGAAGGAAATAATAAATGAAGAAAATATGAAATGGTGAAGAAAAATGAACATTGGTTTTGTAATCACCAAGGCAGCAATAAAAAAATATAGCGAGGGTGCTTCATCACCTAGTGCCTTAGACCAACTGGTTTGAGAGTCACCGCTAAGCCTTAGGTGTTGCAAGACGAGAAAAATACTAATACGCCTAATAAGCAAGCACATGAGTAATCGGTCGATTAGTAGCTCAAGAAGTATTAACGGTCGCATGAAAAATGTGTGAGCAAATCCATCTAAATATTCATTGATTAAAAAGTACCGAGGTGATGGACAAGAGTATGATAGCTTGAATTGAATTCTCCGAGTGTAGGGATGTCTTTTACACACACGTAGGGGTATATGATCGATATTTGGATGAAAGGTAGGAATTAAGAATAAAGACGATGTTTTATTGAGAGATGATGTAATTCCTAACATCTTTGCATGACTATTAAGAAAGGACTAATAGCAACTGAAAAACTAGTATAGTTGGAAACTCTAATTTTCAAAATCTTTCTTTTATAATTCTTATCTTTATATGTAACATTCACGGTTTTCCTTTTATTATTGGATTTTGTGGGTGTAATCCGCTGAAAACCCTCAGGAGACAACACTCCTCCTACTAGGGACATCTAGAGGTTTAACGGCTTATTGCACGTGCTCAGTGCAATCGTGTTGCCTACGAAAGTGTGATTGGCTTTCTCTTTTTTTTTCTCCTTCTTTTGAATAAACTAGTTTGCTCGGGACGATCAAAGATAAGTTTGGGGGTATTTGTTCAGTTAATAAAACTGCACATTTAATATGACATTTTTCATACTATTTCTTTATAATAAAAGGTGTTTATTATAATATATGATACATGTGAGGGTTTATCTGTAAAAATACTATTTTCATGTGTTTATATATTATAATTAACATTTTGTAGGAAAAAGTAAGTATATAATATCCATGTAACATTTGGCCCATTTAAATATGCTTACCTTATTAAATACCTTTGACCAATTATTAATGGTTAAGTTAATATCTCAATAAAACAAACTCTACTAATATTATTTGTTGAGTTGTTGTACAGAATTTTCAGGGCTGAAATCAAGGAAATCAAAGTTGTTGGAACAAACATATCTAATTAAGAAAGTAAACTAAAGAAATCAAGTCTGGCAGAGACGTAGAAAAGATTTTCAGTTTCCAGAGATTAAAAAGATCACCACGTGTCATAAAGATAGAGTTCCAGAAGAGCAAATCTTGTGATCCACCTATAAGGCCACGGATCCGCCGCGTATTGAAAGATTTGGGAGTTGAGATTTTGCTGTTTGAATCATAACTAATGGTTTCCAAATTATGAGACTAGGGTTCTGGCTCTGGAACTATAAATAAGGACCGAGAGCCTCTTGGAAAAATCATCAAGTCGACGCGATCACGAAGTCCAAGACGGCTCACGCATCCAGGCTGATCATCAACGGTTCATCTACCTCCTTAGAAGAGATCGAGAAGCAAACTAATATTTGTAATCATTTTCTAAGGGAACAAAGTGTAAATGAGTTTTGTTGATTAATAAAGGTAGTTCTTTTTCTTATTCTATTTCTTTGTAATTTTAATATGATTTCTCTCTCCATCTCTTCTTCTCCCAACATGCGCGAGTAATTTTCCGCTTGTTAGGGTTCGTAGGATTATGGTAGGTTAATGGATGATGAAAATTCTTAAACTCTTTTTACGTCCTATAAAGTTTATAAATTTTACCAAAAGAATCATTAACATCCTAATCGGGCACGCTACCAATTTATTATTAATCTCGACCGCGATTAGAGATTAAATTAATGATTGTTTTGGTAAAAACTAGACATGAACGGAGTTCCATGTCGAGATAGGGGTTAAGAGTGGGAACCCTTTTCCCCTCCAGAAACCCTAATCTACATGCATCACTGTCGTCCTAGTTTTAAATCTATTAAAGGATAAAAAGAGTAATCTTTAATTAATCATCCATGACTACTAAATCTTAATGAACCCTACAAGCCCCTTTTTAATATTGAACTTACATCCATAATTAATCTAGATCTATATTTTGCATCCATGTTTAACATAGATCTAGAACTTACAAGCATTCTTTATTCTTCCTCCTTTCTTTCTCAACACGCCTAAAATAAGAATAAAATATTCAACGTTTCCCTGAGGACGACCCGTACTCATCTCGGTCTAACTACACGCGACACCGCTACTGATTGCGGTTAACTACTACACACAAAAATACACATCAATCAAATGTAGGTTTATGCTTATTTACGCATTACTTTGCATTATACTATATATAAGCACAAAAAAATTTTGATAATAAAAGAGTAGAAAGTGAAAAATTATATATGAAAGATAGGAATAGTTTAAGAAAAATAAGAAAGTTAGATGTTTTCTTAAACGAAACTAGTAATAAGTAGTTATGAGTTGTTGTCCCAAGGGTTAGTAAGATGAAAGAAGTCACTAATCTGAGAATAAAAATAAGTCTGAAAAATAGTTCCTATTCTGGAAGCCAAACATTTGAACGTTGATACCCTACTATACTCACTTACACACGTCTTGAAACTCGGGATAGTAGAGGATACCTTGAAATGCTTTTGTCTAAAAGCCAAAGTATGAAGGAAATAATAAATGAAGAAAATATGAAATGGTGAAGAAAAATGAACACTGGTTTTGTAATCACCAAGGCAGCAATAAAAAAATATAGCGAGGGTGCTTCATCACCTAGTGCTTTAGACCAACTGGTTTGGGAGTCACTGCTAAGCTTTAGGTGTTGCAAGACGAGAAAAATACTAATACGCCTAATAAGCAAGCACATGAGTAATCGGTCGGTTAGTACCTCAAGAAGTATTAACGGTCGCATGAAAAATGTGTGAGCAAATCCATCTAAATATTCATTGATTAAAAAGTACCGAGGTGATGGACAAGAGTATGATAGATTGAATTGAATTCTCCGAGTGTAGGGATGCCATTTACACACACGTAGGGGTATATGATCGATATTTGGATGAAAGGTAGGAATGAAGAATAAAGACGATGCTTTATTGAGGGATGATGTGATTCCTAACATCTTTTCATGACTATTAAGATAGGACGCATTGCAACTGAAAAACTAGTATAGTTGGAAACTCTAATTTTCAAAGTTTTTCTTTTATAATTCTTATCTTTATATGTAACATTCACGGTCTTCCTTTTATTATTGGATTTTGTGGGTGTAATCTGCTGAAAACCCTCAGGAGACAACACTCCTCCTACTAGGGACACCTAGAGGTTTAACGGCTTGTTGCACGTGCTCAGTGTAATCGTGTTGCCTACGAAAGTGTGGTTGGCTTTCTCCTTTATTTTTCTCTTTCTTTTGAATAAACTAGTTTTCTCGGGACGATCAAAAATAAGTTTGGGGTATTTGTTCAGTTGATAAAACTGCACATTTAATATGATATTTTTCCTACTATTTCTTTATAATAAAAGGTGTTTATTATAATATATGATACATGTGAGGGTTTATCTGTAAAAATACTATTTTCATGTGTTTATATAATATAATTAACATTTTTTAGGAAAAAGTAAGCATATAATATCCATGTAACATTTGGCCCATTTAAATATGCTTACTTTATTAAATACCTTGGACCAATTCTTAATGGTTAAGTTAATATCTTAATAAAACAAACTCTACTAATATTATTTGTTGAGTTGTTGTGCAGAATTTTCAGGGCTGAAATCAAGAAAATCAAAGTTGTTGGAACAAACCTGCCTAATTAAGAAAGTAAACTAAAGAAATCAAGTCTGGCAGTGACGTAAAAAGATTTTCAGTTTCCAGAGATTAAAAAGATCACCACGTGTCATAAAGATAGAGTTCCAGAAGAGCAAATCCTGTGATCCACCTATAAGGTCGCAGATCCACGGCCAAACCCATCTATTGGCCGCGGATCCGCCGCGTATTGAAAGATTTGGGAGTTGAGATTTTGCTGTTTGGATCATAACTATTGGTTTCCAAATTAGGAGACTAGGGTTCTGGCTCTGGAACTATAAATAAGGACCGAGAGACTCTTGGAAAAATTATCAAACTGAAGAGATCACGAAGTCCAAGACAGGCTCACGCATCCAGGCTGATCATCAACGGTTCATCTACCTCCTTAGAAGAGATCGAGAAGCAAACTAGTATTTGTAATCATTTTCTAAGGTAACAAAGTGTAAATGAGTTTTGTTGATTAATAAAGGTAGTTTTTTTTCTTATTCTATTTCTTTG
This sequence comes from Agapanthus africanus, assembly GCA_030015575.1. NCBI lineage: Eukaryota > Viridiplantae > Streptophyta > Magnoliopsida > Asparagales > Amaryllidaceae > Agapanthus > Agapanthus africanus. The sequence continues at coordinate 88,143,485 of JASDDO010000026.1, read as the reverse complement.
TAGTTTTAATATGATTTCTCTCTCCATCTCTTCTTCTCCCAACATGCGCGAGTAATTCTCCGTTTGTTAGGGTTCGTAGGATTAGGGTAAGTTAATGGATGATGAAGATCCTTAAACTCTTTTTACGTTCTATAAAGTTTATAAATTTTATCAAAAGAATCATTAACATCCTAATCGGACGCGCTATCAATTTATTGTTAGTCTCGACCGCGATTAGAGATTAGATTAATGATTGTTTTGGTAAAGGCTAGATATGAACGGAGTTCCACGTCGAGATAGGGGTTAAGAGTGGGAACCCTTTTCCCTCCAGAAACCCTAATCTACATGCATCACTGTCGTTCTAGTTTTAAATCTATTAAAGGATAAAAAGAGTAATTTTTAATTAATCATCCATAACTACTAAATCCTAATGAACCCTATAAGCCCCTTTTTATATAAACTTACATCCGTAATTAATCTAGATCTATATTTTGCTTCCGTGTTTAACGTAGAACTAGAACCTACATCCATTCTTCACCATTCTTTATTCTTCCTCTCTCTTTCTCAACACGTCTAAAGTAAGAATAAAAGGTTCAACGTTTCCCTGAGGACGACCCGTACTCATCTCGGTCTAGCTACGCGCGACACCGTTCTGATTGCGGTTACACTACAAACACTTTTTCAAATCAATCAATGATTAGCCGCGGCCGCCTCTTCGCGTCAGCCATTGGATCAAGATCCAACGGTCTAGGTCGCGCCGCCAAGTGGCCACGTGCTCGCATGGCTGGGGATCACGCGATTTCGATCAAGGGGATTTAAATATATATTTTTTCTTATATAAAAAATAATAAACTGTTTATTGTTTTAAAAATTGAATTTGGTTTTAAAAAAAATTGTTAAAAATAGTTTAAAATACGTGAAAATTATGGAAAATTTTCAGAAAATATATTTTATTATTATCTTTAGTATAAAAATAATTTTAGGCTAAAACTAAATAATATACCCTATATCTATGGTTTTAGTTAGTTATTATAATTATTTAAAAATCTAGTTTATCCTTAAAAATATTTTTAATTACGAATTATGATCCTAATTGATAATAAAATATTTAGAGTCTTTTAAGGCATTATAAAATTTTATTAAAACATTTTAAGCCTAGAAAAACAATAAAAAGATTTTAGAAAATTCCTTTAATCATATTTCAATACTTTGAAAATTATTACTTTAAAATTATTCTTCTATCAACGAAACACGTAAATAATTATTTGATAGTAGAAATTTAAAAAAAATATATTTTATTAGGTATTAGAAAACACGGTCGTTATATTTTCTCGCGATTTGTGACATCGGTCGGTTATACGTGATATAGCCGGGTTATCGGATCAAGTGTTGATTCAATAAATTGTTGCACATGATATTAGTCGGTTGCATGTGATATAGCCGGATTATTAAATCAAGAGTAGATTTGATAATCTAATGTATAATTATATATTTGATATATTAAGTTACATTAACTAATACTTGCTCGCTTATGATTTCTTTTCTCACTTGATGTGCACGTTATATATATGTGATATGTATATTTGTGTATATGTTTGTGTCATGCTAGGTTACAAATGCAACATATTTGTATGAGACTAGAACCATGCTAGGCTTTATGTTATGGTTAATATTTATTATTAAGTAATTAAAAAACATTTGGAATTTGTCATGGTTGATTTCTTGTGCACACTTGATAACTATTGACCAAGTTTACTTGTTTGTCATTGCTTAAGATATTTGTTAACCCAACCTTAACCCTTGACCTTGGTTTATTCTCTACATGAGTTAGGAATGAGAGGATAACTCACCATGGTTGCATTTCTAACCTCATGAATTATTCATTCATCACTTGAGTATTCTTCTTCTTCTTCTTCCTCAAAAGCTTTCTAGCTTCAATGGAGATATGAGAAAAAATACGAGAAAATGAAATCTAAAGTGAGCCCACTTCCTATTTCATCATCTTCTACTACTTGCCATTTAGTATAGGGTGTTTGCTTCACTAATTCCACAATTAGTGAAGAGATAGCTTGGGTTAGTGTCTCCTCGACGTAGATCATTTTCGGCCTCGAAGACTTCGAAGCAAGCATATTCGTTTCTTCATGGGAGCTTCTCTAGAATCCAGAGTTCACGATCGCAGCAAAGGGACTACTACACGGAGCTATTGAAGTGAAGGACCGGTCTACAAAGGTTGTATTCCTTGCTCACTATACTTGCAAAGTGTTTGCATTTATATTTCCGTCGATTTCTAGTATACGATTCTAGGATTAGGGTTAGGTAGAACGGCAAATTTTTGAATTTGGTATGGACGATACCTCCCGAAACTTTGATGCCGTCCTAGGGAACCCTGCAGTGTAGAGCGTGTTGGTGGCGATGAGGGGCGCTGGAGGTGGAGTTGGATGGTCGTAGGAGGAGGGTCGATGCATGGGGGAGGGTGGTCGGCCGTGAGGAAGTTCGAGCTCACCATAAAGAGAGGTAGGATGTGGTCTCTGGTGTTGGGGTGATGAAGAGAAGGGGAGAGGGAGAGAAAGAAGGAGAGAAGAAAGAGAGAGAGTGAGAGAAGGAGATGAAAGAGCGAGAATATAATGGGAAATAAATGAAGAGTTAAATGGAAGATGAGAGAGTGTGCGGGCCTAGTTTAGAAATTTAGAACATGGGGGTTTAATAGTAGTTAATAGGATTTAAGAATTGGATTTATTTAAATGGGTTCACAGGTTTAAAACGTTATAGAAAAATCAATTAATACCTACTAATAACCATTTCTAAAAATTTAATACTAATTAGAATTAGCTACAGAAAATTAATATTGAATAATTAAAATTAATAAAAATTGATGACCATAATTAAAACAAATTAATAACATGAAGGAATATATGGTATGGGTCTTAGAAAACAATAGGAGAAATGGTTAAAATATAAATAAATTAGAATATGTAGGTTTATTTAATTAAACAGTATAACCGGTACTGGGTATTACAAATCTCGTCTTCAAAGACGATTAAGACCGACTCAAGTTGGCTTGTCATGCTGTTGAACTCATTCAGGTGCTCTATCACCGAACCATTTTTTACCATTTTCATGTTGAAAAGCTTCTTCATCAAAAAAAAATTATTTGATGTCGATGGTTTCTTATACAACTTCGCTAACATCGTCATTAGCGTATTAGTTGTTTTCTCCTTTGAAATATTAAAGGCCACCTGCGGAGTCAACGACAATCTGATCGTCGCCAGGGCTTTCCTATCCAAAAGGTTCTACTCCACATCAGTCGTTTTCTCGGGCTTTTCTCCTAGCAACGGAAGATATAGATCCTTTTGGTATAGACAGTCTTCCAACTGCATGCACCACCAACCAAAATTGTGACTATTGAATTTCTTGATTCTTATCTTATCCTCCGCCACCTTTCGTCTGTATCGCAGCAAACTCGACTTCCCCCTAGATCTGAACCAACGCTTTCAAAACTGCAATCTAAGAAAGTGGGGAAGAGGACACAAGTGTCGTTACCCACCGTTGACCTAGATTGTAGAATTGAGGAAACCTAGATTCTTTTAACCTATCTCTGATACCAGTTGTTGGGGGAAGAGTCGATCCACGGAACAGTGCTTGCGACAAAACCCAAATCACGTAAAAATACAATCAAGCAATTAAACGACGAAAGACAATATAAATTAAAGTGCAGGAATAAGAAAGTAATCAATCACAAATAAGATAGATTTGTTGACGAGGTTTACCCACCGTACGGCTAGTCCCCGACAGAGCGGAATTTTCAAACGTCTACTATACTTGAATCAAGTTTGCAAACAGGAGCAACCCTAAGAGATTTCTCTCAAACAAGAGCGGACCTCTGCCTCTTGTGATGATCCTTGTGATTTTTTTTACCTCACTCATAGTATGTGTTTTTATAGCACCTAGAATAATGTCACCATCTAACAATGTGACCACCTAACGTTGTCACCATCTAATAATATCATGCATGTCAAAAGTAACACCTAACAAAGTCACCACCTAACATTGTCACCACCTAATAATGTCATGCATGTTAAAAGCAGCACCTAACAAAGTCATCATCTAATATTGTCACCACCTAACAATGTCATGCATGTCAAAAGCAGCACCTAATATTGTCACCACCTAACAATGTCACCACCTAACAATATCATACATGTCAAAAATAACACCTAACAATGTCTTAATTTGCATCAGTTTTCAACAAAATTAAGATGCCTATGACTATCACAATAATCTGCATTTCCCCTGCAAACTTGATGTTTTTTAAATCAATCTGAACATAAAAGGAGAACTAAAATGCACACTATCATTCTAGATTTCCAACAATAAACTCAACATGATCACCCAAATAAGAACAATAATTCAATTAAATAGATTACATTGACATAAAAAAGTTGATCTTTAGATAAGGTAAATCACCGAGCTGAATAGAATTCAGATTGATCATAGAGCAGGGAATCTTTTAGCTATGAATTTTATCCTGATGCTGCAGAGTTCACTTACCAACTGCTTCCATATTCACCATTACAAATAAATTTGGCGACAACCTTCTACACATAATAACTTACTTTAATAATCCTCCACACTTATAGTTGGCCAGACATAAAACTGAGAAGAATTGTCGCTTCAAAAATATTAATAATAGTTGTCACCATTCTCTAATGGATAAGCATCTAATTCTGCCGCTAGCTTCTTCAATTTTTCTTGTTTTTTTCTCTTTTGTTATTAAAGCATTTTAGGCTGGAATCTTCTTAATCCGATCCTATTATGATATCTTATCCAAAAACGCATCTGAGCGTGTCCACGCAGTGTTGCTCCTCCCTTGGGGATCCAATGTCGATAGTCATGAGCAATATACTATTTTTTTGAATTGGTGAAAGCTTAAAACCTCATAGATCACGATGCTGAAGAATTTTCTGTGGAAACTCATAAAACTATGATTAGAGCATTATTGATGTCGAAGTACAAAAGTGAATGCACTTTGGAAACATGCTGATGATGGACACTGGTGACTGCCGCTGTTACTGAGGCCTCTGACATTATCTAGCAAATATTATGTACAATGTGAACAAGAGATTATTGATTTGCATATATATGCACATGCTGATGATCAAGTTATGATACAAGTGAAAGAATAAGGTATATTTTAACATGACTCTACAGAATGCGGTTGAAAAGCAAAGTGTAATTTCTGTACAGACCGTCCTACCATAGGCCAAATATCTTGTATAGCATTTACCATCCTCGACATTGAGATTGGTTTAGCGCTTCTCCTGTTAAGTCTTTCCTTTTGTAGGCGAGGGGGCTAAAATGGATCGATGAATGCTTTATTCTGCTTTTCAACTTAATTGTATATAGAAGCAGCAGTTCACAAATGTAAATATTTTTTATAATCCGATGAATCGGCATATTTCAAATACTCTTGTGCATCCAACAGCCAAACACAATAATGTTCTTTTATGCTCATGCAGTGTATTACTACAATATTTCTTCACTGTGTTTCTTTATAATGAGTGGGCAGATAAAGTTAAGGACGGGGAAGACTGTTACCATGCTTGTCGTTATAACTAAAATCGATAGATCATAACTGAGAATATGCTTACTGATTTCAGGGGACAAGAAGTAGTGCTAGCGAAGAGGATATTGAAGGTTGGTTTCAGCAATAGTTCATAATAACGAAGGTTACAAGCACAATCTCTGACTCTTGGCAAGTGTCCTGATCTCGGGTAACAGTAGTTCAACTTTCTTGGTCTCCATTAATTTCAGTTGGATTTGCTCACTGCTGCTTGTTTCTTTCTTGTTTTCTCCTCTGTATTCTATATATTGAGTTACAATCTCCCTTTCATACATCAGATTTGTTTAGGCTTTGCCAAAAATAAAATATAGGACGTAGCTTGGTATAATCTGGAATACATGCAATTCTAAACTATAATAACGTACATAGTTCACATCCTTAAAGCTTGCCAAACAAATACAGATATTAATAATTATCTAAAAGACTATTACATGACCTTACACTTACTTAAATCTTAAAGATACATAAAACTTTAATACAAGAACATGCAAATATGGAATAAACTACATTCATACCGACACTTCAACATAACACTTACACACAAGAACATCGAACATGACAACCAAGACAAGAAGATCAACCATTATAAAAAGGAAAATAAATAGGACGCAAGTCATGCAAGGTCCAATTATCATTTTGCCCTTAGACATCCATTGGCAATGGAATGACCGGGGTCGCACACAAGCACAAATCGTATTTCCTTCGAGCTCCCAAACCCCCAATCTCACTCATATCCAACTCTTTCATCCCAATCGGCATACCCCAATCGAAATAATAGAGCAAGTTTGCAAGCGCAATCTCCATGCCCACTAACCCAAAATTAATCCCAGGACAAAGTCTTCTTCCTGCTCCAAATGGTATAAATTCATAGTTAGTCCCCTTAAAATCAACCGAGCTCTCCTCGAACCTCTCGGGCTTGAACACATCAGCCCCATCCCAGAAGTTGGGGTCTCTAGCAATTGCATAAGCATTGAACACCACTTGGGTCTTTAGAGGGACATCATATCCTTGGATCTTGAACTCATCTGTTGTGAGTCTGGGGACCAACAATGGAGCAGGAGGGTGTAGCCTTAGAGCTTCTTTGATCACTAGTCTTAGATAGCTTAGTTCTTTGATGTGGCTTTCAGTTATTTTCGAATCCTGTCCTACAACTCTTCTCACTTCTTCTTGGACTTTTTGCATGACCCTTGGATTCTTGATGAGCTCTGACATGGTCCATGTCATGGCCGAGGCTGAGGTTCCACTACCTCCGGCAAATATATCCTGCAATAAGTGAAGGTAAATGTCACTGCTGATGCACCCGAAAGTATGAAATTAAGCGGGGAATACTTATCTAACCCCGCTCGCATGCACATTTAAGAGATAAATTTTATAGGTTCACACAAAAAAGGTAATATTTATGGAAATAATGGAACTCGGAAGAAGCCACGCCATATGGCTATACTGTTTGTCTCTTGAGTGTGCATGACGTAATCTTCCAGACATTTTTGATAAACAACTATTTTCAGGAGTCAAGACTTGATGCATAATGCTCAAAGATCCTGTTGTGTGGTTATAATGATCTAATAGTACCATATTGACCAAAAAAAAGCTTAAGGTAATGAAACCAAATACGAGAAAGCAAGTACTTACAAAAAGAACTGCTTTCATGCTAGTATGGTTAAGCTCCAAGTCATAGCCACCCTCATCCTTGATCCTACACAAAACATCCAATATATTCTCCACCGTCTCCTCGCCATCCTTAGCCTTTTGCACTATCCTTTCATCTATGACCCCCTGAAGAATCCTATCCACTTTCTTATGACATTTATCGATCTTCGACCGCATCCCTGTGACCAAACCAAGCATCCACGCCATTGAAGGGAAAAGATCTACTGCATTAAACCCGCTCGCTAGCTGTAAACTCTCTTTAAACGCGTCTAGAAAATCTTTACCATCCTTGCTCTTCTTCCCAAACGCAACTCTCGCTATCAGATTGTTTGTATAGACGTGAAAAAGTTCAGTGAAATTTACATGCAATGAGCGTCGGTGACTGTTTTCAACTATTCTCATAAGATCCATCGTCTCAGCTTCTCTAGCCGAGTGATATGATTGCACTCTCTTAGGGCTCATAAGCTCCATTATGAAAAGTTTTCGAACTTTTTTATAGTACTCGTCGAAAGGAGAGAAGAGCATATCTATGGGGCCATAGAGTATGACATTGGCTGCCATGATGTTTTCTGGCCTCGACGCTATGCTTATATCGTGGTTTTTGAAAAACTCTTTGGCGATTTCGCCTGAGGTGACTACAATGGTGGATATTTGGCCAAGTTGGAGGTGCATTATGGGGCCATAAATTTTGGCCAGGTCCCATAGTGCATGGTGAGCTAGTTCGACGTTGAGGAGGTGGTGTAGGCTTCCGATGATCGGGAGCTTTGATGGGCCTGGGGGTAGGTTAGGAGTTAGAGTTAGGGTTTTGGTGATGAGCTTCATGAGGAGGAAGATGAAGGTGAAGAGGAGGAAGCAGGGGATTAGCTCCATGGTTGAGGTGGTAGGAGAACAAGTTTGAGATAAAAGTGATATGTGGCATGGGCATGTGTATATAGGCAGCAACCAAGGGGCCCAACGCCAAGATCCATCTCCATACAATTTATTCACAAATGTCAGAAGGGATTATCCATCTCATTACTATACAATCCTTAAAAAAAACTTTTATGTTATATTTTTTAGTAAATAGGTGGGTTAATTAATCTCCTAGCTTCAACTTGTAACCTTTTCAATACAATTCTCATGTGCTACTACTTTTCATCTCTAAGGTTCAAAATGCCGTAGTTCAATCTTGAAAAAAATATAATCTGTTTAATTTTGGCTATATTACTCAACTTTCAATCATCTCCACGGAAAATTTTACGATATGCCGGCTATATGTTCCCAATCATGAGAGAGAAAAAAATAACAATAAGGATGCATCAAACTGTCCAAAAGATGCCCAAAAATCCTCTCTCTTTCTCTCTCATCTCCGGATTTATTACATAACATTGAATAATTTTTCTATTTTGTCTCTCTCGTTGTTCTCTTTTTTAATCTTTTCCTAATGTTTCTTTTCTTCTATATTTTTTTCTCCGGTCTTTCTTCTCATTTTTTTCTTTTCTGATTTCTTACAAATTATTCGAAAATGCTTTCTTTCATCTCCATAAGTATAATTCACCCACTTTTACATATTAAAATAAAAGACTAGTTGCTTAAAATATAACTTTAGGCAATTTTATTGGCCCCCTTAAAAATTTATGTGATGTGTAAACATTTTATTTTATTCTTGCAGATATTCAAGATGCTCCATACTCACTTCCTATCCAAAAATTAGAGCATCTTTGTTTGACATGAACAATCATGGAAGTAGTGGAAGTAAGATATTTGATAGTTATTTCCGGTATTTCGAGTGTTTGTTTTGAAGGAAGAAATGTTTGAAAATTACTTCCAAATGATGACATTGATCCTATGTTGTATAGCTACTTCCAAAAATTTCTTCTTCTCGTTTTTCGGTAGAAAGTGCATATGAAGCTCAAGGAACAAAACAATAAATATTTTTTTAATACTATTTTATTATTACTTTCCAAAAGAACAAGCATAATGCTTATATGAATCAATTTTTTTCTTTGTTTTGCTCATGCAAAAAGTACAAGTTACTTCATAACTATTTCTTTCTTTAAAAAACAAGCATCTAGACACTAGAAGTAAATTTTTAGAACTTCTTATATGACACTTCTTTTGGAAGTTACTTCAAGGATGCTTCCGGTCATCCAAATGGACCCTTAGAGGAAGAAATTTTTGGAAGTAGATATGCCACATTGGATCCATGTCATAATTTTGAAAGTAACTTTCAAACACTTGTTCTATCAAAACAAATACTTGAAGTATTGGAAGTAACTTTCAAACACTTTACTTCCACTATTTCAATGGTTTTCATGTAAAACAAACATGCCCTCATTTTTAGGTAGGAAGTGAGTATGGGGCTGAAAAAACAAGACAGCAAATAATTTTTTAATGGTACTTCTTTATTACGTCCTAAAAGAATAAACATGATGCTCATATGAATCAACTTTTTTGTTTATTTTCCTCATACAAGAAATACAATAAGTTACTGTACTTCATAACCACTTCTTTCTTCCAAAGATAAACAAAAACACTAGAAGTGATGATGCTCGATATCGGCAACCTCTAAGATCGGGACACGTGGCGGACGACACGTCCTAGAACTTAGAAGAAAGGGCCCACAAAGGCCGACCATGCCACCCCTGTACCCGACTGGCCAGCACGAGCTAGCCCTCCTCAGGGCTCCCCGCAGATTGGCCTCCTCGGCCCCTCAGCTCGCCCCGAGCTGCCTCAAGACCAAGTCTCCTCGGCCTTTTCGCTCGTCCCCGAGCCCCTTTGCCGAGGATGTCTTCCTCGGTCATCCGCCCAGTTTGCCGCTCACCGGCGTAACCGCAGCTCCGCGAATCTCGCCATGCACGGATTCTCCGCCAGCAACATCCCACGTTCCACGTCTTCACGATCCCCCTTCATGGGCGATCTGCTCCCTACGCAGGCGTGACGTCGGGAGCGTAACTGCCGGCGAGATTCTCGCGCCTGCTGCTGCGTGTCTCCACCACTATATAAACCCCCATCACAGAGGGGTCAAGTAAGCCATTTTTTTACGCTTTATGCCTTACTCTGCTCGGATCGCATCACTAACTTGAGCGTCGGAGGGTCCTCGGTGGTACAAAACCACCTCGGGACTTCTTTGCAGGTACTCGGCGACAGCCTCCTCACCCGATCTTCTCCTCTCAAAACCCATTGAGACCCACACGCAACGAAGGACAATCAACCAAGTTCATCTCGAGACCAACGGAAGACAACATCTGACGGAGGTCCGACAAGGAGCTCCATCAGTTGGCGCCGTCTGTAGGAAGCAAGTTCCACAAAATACAAAGTTGACCTTCCTATCTCCTCTTCCATGGTAGACGACCATCATGGGGATCCCAATACCAGCTGCCGCCTCCCGCTCACCGAAGGCGGGGATGGACCTCCCCCCATGACCATCATCAACGCCCTCGCAGGCCGGATATTCGCCTGCAATCCCTCGTGGAGGCCCTCGTCCGCGTCCAAACGACCGTGCCCGGGCCCCAGATCGCTTCTCCTCCGCCTCCAGAAAACTCTGTCCCTGTCTGGACGGCCAACCACCGGCAGGTTGCATCCCCTCGCCACCGGTCCCTCGAACCGGCGCTCCCCGAGGCTCGCTGGGTGCCCCAGGGCTCCACGCCGAGATCCGCCGCCGGGGAGCCTCGCCCCGAGCCTCCTCGCGACCCTTACCCCCCTGAGGAAATGTCGTTCACCTCCCCTATACACGAGCGTGGCCGACCCCACCATGGTCGGCGGGAACGCACAGAAGGGGTCCACCCCGGCGACTCAAGAGCTACCCCATCCCGGGACCTGAGGCACCTTATCGAGAGAAACCGGGGCCGCTCCCAGACGCAGTCCATCCGCACCGGGGCCCGGGAAAACCGAGGCGCCGATTCCTCGAGATACCACGGTCGGCTCGACGCCCTCGAGAAGAAGATCGAGGGCATGTGCCGAGAAGCTCACCTCTCGAGCGACGGGGCTAAGTACGCCTCCGACTCGCTCATGAAGCCATTCACCGAGGAACTGCTCGCCGTGCGCGTCTCCTCGCGTAATAAGCCCCCGAAGGTCTCTCTGTTCGACGGGAAAACCAACCCGAAGGACCACTTGGACGCTTTCACCGCGGGAATTAGCTTCCAAGATCACTCCGATGCCGCCCAGTGCAGGGCTTTCCCGGCCACCCTCATCCGCGCGGGTCGGGTCTGGTTCCGGGGGCTCGAGCCCCTCTCAATTTCAACCTTCGACGAGCTGGCCACCCAGTTCCTCGGTCATTTTATGGGGAACCGTCGACAAAAGCGCACGGTCGACTACCTCTTCACGGTTAAAAGCGGGGACAAGGAAACGTTCAAGGCCTACATTACCCGCTTCTACAACGCCCTCCTCGAGGTGCCCGAGCACCGGGAAGAGATCGTCATAACGGCACTCAGATCTGGTTTGAGGCACAAAGAATGGTTGCGTTCCTTCGCGCTGGCTCAACCTAAGACCATGGCCGAAGTCAAGGCGTGGACTGAGCGCGAGGTCCAGCTGGAATCCGAAGTGAACGCCAACCTTCCCCGGGTGGATCGGCCCGACCAGAAGAAAAGGACTCAGGAGGACGGGCCGGAGCGTCAGCAGCCCTACCACCCGAAGTTCCAAGAGTATACCCCCCTCAACGTCTCCCTCGCGGTGTTGCTGGAGGAGGCCAAGAGTGAGGGGTTCTTCAAGTTCCCCCCAGTCCCGCGTCAGGACGCTACGAGAACCCGGGGCCCCTACTGCGCTTTCCACCGGGTACTGGGCCACGCCACGGAGGACTGCAAACAATTGAGGGACTATGTCGAGGAACTCATCCGGTTTGGGCACCTCGCCACCTACCTAAGGGACAAACGGCAGGCCGACCGCGAGCAAGAGCAGCCTCGCCCTCCCACCGACCTGACCATCGGCCAGATCATACTTGTTTCGGCAGACAGCTAGCCCGGGGCTCAGGGAGCCCCATGCCCTATGCTAACCACGGGGGCCGACAGCCCTTCAGGGAGCTCGGTCCAGGCCGACCAAGTCATCCTTTAACCTGTACCTGTCCTTTTTCTTTCTTTTTTCTGAAAGCAATGTAAATTCTTCCTAGGATCTACTGTTGACCAAATAAAGATCAATGGAACATTGCGAAAAAGAAGGGAAATCTTTGTTCATTCAAAGGGTATTTAGGCTCCTCAGCCATACATGCAAAAAAGGGGGGGTTACAATAGCGGGGGTAAGGGGTGCACCGAGCACTGCTCATGGTCATCGGCGAAGATCTCCGCCAACCGGGGCCGCGTGAGTTCCAGCCTCCATTCCCGGTTCCCCCCACGGGCGTCAACCCCGAGCCTTAGCTCGTAGCATTCTCGGACGAGCGCCTCCGAGCGCGCCAGCCGGCTCGCGGAGATCAAGCCGAAGCGCCTCAAGGTCCGCGGCTTACCCACGGCCTCGTCGAAGAGCTGCTCTGACAGGGGGTTGTAAAGCCCCGGCGATGTGCTCCAGATGGAGTACATCAATAGCTGCAGCAGGGAGGAGCGCCTAGGGAGCAGCCGACCGAAGTGCTCCTCAATGCGAGCAACCACTAACTGCACCATGCCCTCGGTGCGGTCACGGTCATAGAGGTACACATATGCAGAACTGATGATCTCGGCGATAGTGAATGGGAAATCCTCCATCTTTGATGGCCTATCTGCGAAGGGGGAGGAACCAGCGCCCCTAATATATCCCACTGCGCAGCCCAACAGTCGCCCGTTTTCACCCAGCATCGAGCCTTCTACGGTGGAGTCGAAGCGGCGCGCCCTTAGCGCTTCGCCTCCCCCCACATTCAATGCACTGGCTACGATCGCTCCCATTCCCCATGCCTACAGCTGGACGAGAAAGCTGCACCTCGTCAAAGATTCAACCCAGCAGCTACCCTGCTCGGTCGTCCCCAGCGGGCAGTTTCCCTGCCACAACGCTGGGGACCAAAAAGCCCTCCCAGAGGCAGTCGAGCACGAGCTTCCCTCACTCGGCTATCCCCAGCGGGCAGCTTCCCTGCCTCAACGCCGGGGATCGAAAAGACCTCTCAGAGGCAGTCGAGCCCGAGCTTCCCTCGCTCGGCTATCCTCAGCGGGCCGCTTCCCTGCCTCAACGCCGGGAACTAAAAAGCCCTCCCAGAGACAGTCGAGCCCGAACCTCCCTCGCTCGGCTATCCCCAGCAGGCGGCTTCCCTCGCTCGGCTATCCCCGGCGGGCGGCTTCCCTGCCTCAACGCCGGGGATCGAAAAGACCTCTCAGAGGCAGTCGAGCCCGAGGTTCCTTCGCTCGGCTATCCCCAGCGGGCAACTTCTCTGCCACAACGCTGGGGATCAAAAAGCTCTCCTAGAGGCAGTCGAGCCCGAGGTTCCCTCGCTCGGCTATCCCCTGTGGGCAGCTTCACTACCACAACGTTGGGGATCAAAGAAGCCCTCCCAGAGGCATTCGAGGCCCGAGGCTCCCTCACTCGGCTATCCTTCAGGACAAAAGCCCTCGCCAAGAGGCACCGGGCAACAACCCTACCCGGCCAAGGGTCCTTGGTAGGCTTCTTACAGCCCTATAGCTTTTTCTCGCGCCAGGGACCAAAGTCTTCCCAGAGGCAGTCAGGTCTTTGCCCGGCTATCCCCGGCTGGTAGCTTCCTACCACAACCGACAGGGATCAAAGTCCTCGCCAAGAGGCACTGGGCGGTAACCCCGTTCGGTCCGCGTACTGAAGGATCAAAAGCCCTCACAAGAGGCAAACCAAGCAGCTACCCTGCTCGGTCATCTCCGGCTGGTATTTGCCTACCCAAGACGCCATAGATAAAAGCCCTCGCAAAGAGGCGACCGAGCAGCTTCGCTGCCCGGTCATCCTCTCATGGCCCCTCCGGCGTCAAGGATAAAGGCCCTCGCCAAGAGGCACCAAGCAGCTACCCTACTCGGCCATCCTTCGCAGGCCTCTCCCGACCCTTCCAGCGCTAAAAGTCAGAGCCCTCGTCACGAGGCCGCCGAGTTCCTTCCTACTCGGCGCAACCTAGAAAGCAAGCCTAACTTACCAATGAACTCGATGGGGCTAAGCCCGGCCCAGCTCAAAACCCTCTCGGACAGCAGCACGTCGTATCGAGGGATGGGTTCCCATGACGCCACTCTCACCGTGGCGGGGTTGTCGGACAGGTCCCCTGGCAGACTCTTCTCCCTCGACCACTTGGTGGGCACCGGCCAGTCCTCGCCCTCGGGAGGGGAGACGAAGAAAAACTTTTTCTTCCATTCGTGGATGGAGGAGGGCAGGGCCACGACCCCCGCCCTGGAGACGACCCCGGGCCGCTTCTTAAAAGAAAGATAAACCTACCTCGGGTCGCCAGCTCGACCGCCGGGGTGACTCTTAAAAGTAAGGGAGGAATCGAGAAGGGAAAGACTGAAAGGAATCGCCTGCAGCTTCAGGCGGATCAGGAACCCAAGGAGGATCCTCCACGCGTTCGGCACCAGCTGGCCAGGAGCCAAGCCGAAGAAATTCAGAGCAGCGATGACCTCAGGAGAGAGGGGCAAGCGCATTCTGCCCCAAAAGGCTTCCAAATACAGGGCGATCTCCCTGCCCCGGACCTGGTCCGCCCTCTCTCCTTCCTCGGCTAGACGAAGAGTGTAGCGCGGGGGAATGTGGAAGCGAGCCCGAGCATTGGCGAGCTCGTCCTCATGCCTCACCCAACACGAGGTGCTAGGGGATACATCTACCGCCTCCTCTACGGAGGCGGCCCCCGCCTCATGGCCGCGGGGAGAGGGCCCTACCCCTGCTCCCCGAGGAGACTCGGACACATCTAAAGGGACCCTATCATCTACTCCTATGACGTGAACTGATTCTACAGGGGAAGACATCTAACCTGGGAAGGAAACTCTTCAAAGGTTGGGAACAAGAGAAGGGGGACGAGCGCCGAGCAGCTGGGGCTTGAGAGTGAGGAATATGAAAGAGTAAGGGCCTTAGGACGGGCCCCACCCGTATTTATTTCCGCAAGCAGCCTCATCCAATGGCGCCCATCGTCTCCCGCCGATACGGCTCCTCGCGACCAGCGTCTCCAATCGCTCCACATGGCAGCCCAGCGATTGGCTGCATCCTGACAGACGCTGCAGACCTGCGCACGTCACATCAGCCATTAGGCGCTCGACACGTGGACCGTCGCTTCAACTGCAGAGCGCACGAACCGGCGCACCCTCCTTAAATGCAAAGATTTCGCCTCGATTCGCTAGCGGAAAAGACAACCGGCGGCTCAAGGACCTGTTTCCCCCAATCAGAGCAAAGCTCTGTTTGAATTTCAAAAATTGAAGCAATGCTTCAGATTCCCTGCGCTGCGCGCAATGCGCCACGTGTCAAAAGCAGACACGCCAGCGCAGCGCCCAAGGCAGCGCACCCAATCAGAGCAAGGCTCTATTTAAAACAAAAATAAAAGAAGCAACGCTTTAGCTGATTTGCGCTCTGCGCTGCGCGACACGTGGCAGCGCAGTTGCGCTGCGCTCTGCACTGCTCGACACGTGTCAAGCGCAGGTGCGCTTGCGCCAGACAGAAAAATTCTGAAAGATCTTTCTGATCTTATTAAACAGTAAGATTCTCTTCTGTAAAACAGAAGCCCTTGGATCAAAGATCCAACGGTGGGGAAAAATCCCTAAATCACTCAGAGAAAGATCTCTTTAACTAATTTAAACAATCTATTGGCACTTTATAAAGGCCCCTAGATTCCAAGTCTAAAACAGATGGAGAGAAAAAGACAGAGAGAAAAACAGAGAACTCCTCTAAAGAAAATTTTGAGAAGAATTCAGAAAAAAAAAATGTAAAAACCTTTAAATAAAGAAGAATTTTCTTCTATGAAGATCAATGATCTAAGAACAAGATCAAGATCTTCAATAAAAAAAGGAAAAAATAGATCAAGAAGATCCAATCACAAAAAGATAAAAAGAAGTATTACTTCACAGATCATTGGATCTATATAAAGGCATTGCCTTTGTTGAACCCTTGGTTCTGGAATCTTAAAAGATTCTTTTCTTTGATCCAAAATTGGATCAAGATAATTAACAGTGCCTTGCACTTGTAAATCTGCATTGTTGCGCTCTTGGGTTGGCGCAAGCCACCAGAGAGCGCCACATGTCAGCTCCAGAACAACTTGCGCTATGCGTTTTTAAAATAGAGCACTGCTCTCTTAATCTGGCGCAACTCACCAGAGCGCGCCACGTGTTAGCAGCGCAACAGCGTAGCGCACTGCGCTTGTGCTCACCAGAGCGTGACACGTGTCACCTCCATATAGGCTTGCGCTCATTAATTGGCGCAAAGCGCCTGACAGGCCACATGGCCAGTGTCAGATAATTAATACACTGCATTATTGAAGAGAAGGGCCGAGCCCAATTAAAAAAGGCCTAACAGGCCTAATAAAATGCAATGCATTATATTTAAAAAAGGCAGAGCTCAAACAAAGGTCTGTCAGACCAAAACAGATGCTGTGCATCATTTAAAAAGAGGTAGAGCCTAAATAAAGGTCCAACAGAGGCCAAGATTAATGCTATGCATTATTAAACAAAGGGTAAAGCCCAAGCCAAGGCCTAACAGGACAACCACAAATAAAAATGTTGAACATTCTCAACTGGACTTAGCCCAATTTTGGCCGTAAGTCCTCAAATTAAAATTAACAGAGCACGACTGTTCTCTTAAATCAATGTACAACCGGTTCAAGGGTACATCTCTGAACTCCTCTGATATTTTTCGTTGTAATCCTTCAACGTCCTCAGAGAGGTGACGGGCCCCGACAACCACACATCGATACGGACTGCGGGGTCCATAAACTCGTGGACCGAAACGTCCTTAAACTAATATTCGTCCCAAAATGGGAACGTTGGACCGAAATGTCCTTAAACTAATGCTCGTCCGTAAATGGGAATGATGGACCATCATGTCCCTAAACTGGAAATCAACCGCAACGTCATTAAACTAAACAATAGAGCCAATTGCTCTCTTGTCGGATCCAAACGATCCCGTTAAGTTGATCTTAGTCTGGAGATTAGGCTAACGTATCCTTAACAAAAGTTTAAGTTGATCTTAGCCTTAAATAGGGCTAACGTATTCTTAAACCAAAATCCCATACCCAAATCTAAGAAAATACGGATTTGGACTAATCCACGTCCTACGGGCGACGGCATAAATTAGTCTCCGTATACAATCCACGGGCAACCACAAATAAAACAAACACCCACGACGCGAAGCGAAATTCTAGAGAAGGAGAAAGTTGTTACCGCGATGCGGTAGCGTAATTAACTGCAGGGGCTTGCGCCTGCAGGGAAGAGCGTCCCCACAATCAAAAAACCCTCAAGTGAAGGGGAATCTGACGAAGTCTGCTACATCGGCCGCATCTGTCTAAACCTCCGATACACGGTGCCATAAATCAACTTGGCATCTTCGAAGAGGTGGACGGATAAAACCAAATAGCATCTTCCCCGAATCTCAGGCAAGACGAACCTGCGCGGTCGTGTCTCTGTGTTCGGAGGGGAACAGATTCTGGCATGCCTGGTGGGACCTTTTCCTCTTTCCACTCCACACTTAGTGTGTCGTCTTCGCGAACGAATCACGATTTGTTAATGGTTGCCTTTGGATTTCAAGTTACTAAGATTTGGTCTTTTCCCTGGAGCAGAAATCAAGCATCAATGGCATCCAACTGCTCGAGCTGCTCCAAATGCAAATGCAACCGATGCTCGGCCTCACCTGGAGGTGTAGCCTATGGGCCTCAAGCGGCCTCCATCCTTGCTATGACGGTGGAACAAGTGACTCAAGCCACCACCGGTCTGTTTTTCGGGATCATGCTCCCGCCAGCAAGCTTCACCATTCCAGTGCCCGTACCAGAAGCGCAAAAGAAGTCGGTCTTTGATCGGCTCACTACTACCACGGCCCCTCTCAACGGGTCGTCCAATGTCAAGCCCGCAACCTCGGTCTTTACCAGGCTAAACCTGAACTTTGATGGGCCTGCCAAGAAGCCTATGACACCTGACGTGGCCATCGCAAAGAAGACAGCCATCTCTATTCCTGAAGTCGTCAAGACGGCTTCTCCTGCTAGAGAGTCGGTCTTTTCAAGGCTGACTGTTCCGGCTCCCGTTCCTGCTCGAGGGTCTGTCTTTGACAGATTGGACGCCGCCACTCAAAAGGCATCAGTCTTCGAGAGGCTGGCACCAGCGGCGCCTCATCTGGACAAGGGGCAAGATAAAACCATCCCCATCGCCGAAGCAGCCCCAACAGCTCGACATGCTCGACGTCGCCACTGGCGCCGATTAAGGAAGGCCGGGGGAAACTCCCCCTCTGGGTTAACCCCACCAGCTCTGATGGTGGAAGTTAATGCTGCTGTTCCAACTGGGAACAGCTTTGAACCGCTAAAGAGGGTACGCAAGAACTCTCCGACTGCCACGTTGAAAAGATCTCCTCCACCTGCGGAGAGTGTTACAGAAGCGAAGCCGGAGCAGCCTCCTCTACGGCTGTCCTCCAAAATTTACAAGGTCTGGCGACGGGTTCAGGACTCAGTAATCGACCAAGATCACTCTCGCCGACAGAAGAGGGTGAAGGTTCAGGAAGAAAAGAACCGTCCTGTCAAACAACAAAGGACGACAACCACTTGGGTGCCTGCTGCAACGGCTCCCTCCACGTCGACTACTCAAAAGAGAAGAAGGCCGGAGAAAGTCCTCATGCCTGCAGAAAATGTCAAAGACAGTAAGCCTAAATGCCCTAAGTCTGGGGGCATGGTGGTGCATACCGTTTACATGGCGTCCGGGAAGGAAGACAGCCGTACATCTACAGGTCATCGACCGCTCACGCGATCGGTGACTAAAGCTCAGGAGCAGCAGCAGAAGCTCCAAGAAATGATGAATGTGATGGCTGCACTCACTGGGCCAAAAGAAAGCCCTGAAGCATCCTCAGATCAACGCCATGAGCAAGAAATTGACGCTGATTTCCTTCGCCGGATACTGGAAAAGAAGGATAGAGAGGCTGCGGAACAAGCAGCCAATATAAAAAGAATGGCCCTTCTGTTCCAGGATATGGTGGGTATGATGATCCAGCAATATCCTCCTGCTGAAGATCCTACGATCATCCTTGAAGATGACAGAGAAGAAACGTCGAATCCACCGCCGGCTCTGTCAGTAACCAAGGAGGAGACAATTTCCAAAGCTGACCTGGACGAATATATAGCCCAGCAGATACGAGTTCATCAGGAAACGGAGGCAGCCGGTCAAGTTGTCAGAATGGGACGACCATATCCGAGTTGGTATGATCAGATCAAGTACCCGCTGGGCTACGCGATCCCAAAGTTCCATGTCTACAAGGGGACAGGCAATCCCTACCAACATGTTGCCCAGTTCCGGGCTCTTTGCGGTAACACCGGCGGTGATGATAAATTGTTGCTTCTCCAGTTCGTCGGTAGCTTATCGGAGACAGCATTTGAGTGGTACTCCGAACTCCCAAATGACTCCGTCAAGACCTTCGCTGAAATGGAGTTATTGTTTACCCAGCGCTTCGCAAGTGCCAGTGAGCGTACTCCAATAACAGCTTTGATTAATGCGAGAGTAAAGCCGGGCGAGACTTGGGTTCAATATGCAATCCGATGGCGGAACTTGTGGTCAAAGTGCGAACAACGCATTGAAGAAGCGCCGCGGTGGGCATGTTCGTGGGCACCCTAGATCCTCATGCAACTATCTCACAGTTCATGATGTTCTTTAAACCAACCACGTTCCAAGCCTTGATCGATAAGTTAGCCCAGATGGATCAGATGGGTCACAGACCGTCTCCTCCAAAGCCGGACTCTCGAAATGAGAAGGGGAAAGGGAAAGCGGTCGTCGCCGCCAATGCTCAACAATAGCCGAGCAACTTGAAGCCGGTTGTTCGTCAAAACAATATGCATCCACACCTGTCCCTCGAGGAGAGGCTGGGACGTCCTTACTCATTTCCTCAGAATAAAACGAGAAGACTGTTTGAACCGGCATTGCGTAACAGACTCATTAATCTACCGGAGTCAAGACGTCCGTCACAGCCAAACGACGTCAATGATCCCAATTACTGTCCCTATCACCGAGTATTGGGTCATCCGATTGAAGATTGCTACGTCTTCAAAAACTGGATTGAAGATTAATATCAGTAAGGCAAGTTCGTGTTATCCGAAAGATGGAAGGTGAACCCGCCGCAACCTCATACTTCTAAAAAGTTGAATACGCCGGGGGCAACATGCTCCCTTGTTGAAGAAGCTCCATGGGAGGTTGTGTTATCAGCCAAAACCAAAAGGATGCTGAATGATCTCAAGACATGCCTGGCGGTCAGGTGGAAGAACCCGCTAGAACCCCAGATCATTGAAGGGATGTTGAAGCCGCGCCAAACTCCAAGGACCGGTGGTGATGGCCCAAGCATTCATACCCAGCCGTCGAAATCTTCAAAGAAGAAGAAGAAAAGATCCAAAAAGCCCGTGAAGTTTGGTGACAAGCGCACGGACTTACAGAAACAAATTGACGCGCTGGAGGAATACGATCAAAAGGCACGGACTCCCGTCACACTCCAGGAGTTCCTCAGCCACGTCTTTCAGGAAGAAGATGATGGAGAAAGCTCGTCGGATGAATCCGAAGAATACGTGGCGAGTTGTCATGTGATCTCTCATTCATTTACGGACGATGAGAGAACTCCTTGCACTGAAAAGCTGGGGGCAGATCTTGAACCGAAACTTCTGGGGCCATCAAATGAAACCATTGATGCATTCCTCAATAAAGCTCTGTTGAAAAGTAAGGCTGATCCGGAACGCGAGACGCTCCTATTTGAAAAGGCCAAGCGCCGGCGATTAGACGAAATGGTCGAGACGCTCCCATCAAATCAAAGTACATCCATTGCGGACAAAATCAAATTCAAGACGAGGAAGAGGTTTGCCAAAGCCATGTCGATGGGGATGAAACTGCCACCTTCTGAAGGAAACATTGCCGGCAAAGCGGAAATGCACGCTTCCTATTGCTTATATCATCAGAAGGTTTCGCACCCCACCGAAGAGTGCAAAGCTTTCAATAAATGGTGGCAGGGATATGTCGCTCACCGGCAACATTTTAAGCGGGAAACGCGCAAAACTCGTCGGGAGCGGAAAAGTACGACCGAAGAGCTTAGAAGAACTACCGGCGACTGTCGCATGGTTAACGCCGGGGAAGCGCACGTTCTCACATTTGGGAGCGATTCTGACGAGGAAATGGAGTTTAGCCCTCTATTTAAAGAGTCCACCTCGGGAAAAGAAGAAGAGCCGAAGGTGTTGCGCCACGGCAGCGCCCCGGCCGTCTTACTCGAGGCCAAATTGCGGAATCAAAATTTTTTCCTTACTCGGAAACCGGCGCTACCGCGGACAAAGAAAACCCGGATCGTTTACCATTAACCTAATGCTAGCTAACAAGAGATAGGGTGAGAAGTATACCGAGTGATCCGAGTCCTCCGGTCTTCTCGTCATCGTCCCGATCTCCCGCGGAAAGTGTTGCCTCCACATCGTCGCCTCCTCGCCGGAAAGGGCACCACATCGCCTTCTTCTTTTACGGGCTCCCGCCTCAATACCGAGGCAACTCGCGCATGAAGCCGGCAACTCGACATGCTCAAGATGTGCTGTAGAATGTGTAGTAGATTGTCTCACTTGGGTTTTGTTGCCATTTGAAGATGATGGAGGAAACAAGGATTAGAAAAATGGTGCTTGCATTTTTCTAGCATGAAAAAGAGATCAAGAAAGAAACTCTCAAGAATGAAGCTCTCTCTTCTTCTTCCTCTCTTTCTTTTTCTTCTTATGAAAAACTTATCATATTCCTCAAGTGAGAAGAAGAATGGTGGAGGAAACAATATGAACACCAAAACATGAAGGGAGGTGAGTGTAGGAAAAAGGAGAGGGTGACCATATCCTAACACCATCATCACAATCTCACATCAAGCTTAAAATCAATCCTAATCACCTTTTCAAGAAATGATGATAGAAAAGAAAGGAATATAAAAGATGCTTTCATAATAAATACTTTTACAAATAAAACCTCCACCAAAAGTAATTTGCAAAACTGCAAATTACCCCCTCCAGCAGAAAAGTCCGGCCGGGAAAGAACAAAGGAAAACCGGCCGGAACGGAATGCAAACTGGCAACTCCAGAAAACTGGTCCCGTAATAAATTACAGGAAAACCCCGATACTGTGCATACACACCCGCATCTGTATTCCGACCGGATACAATGCAATGAGACAAAATCTACACTGTACTAAACTAGTACCGGCTTAAACCAAAGCCGGCTAGTAAAATCCGTTCGATCCTGATCCGTGCAATACCGCACGTATCAGATCGAACCCTGCCATATAACTATACGGCCACTAGTACATAACTGTCCGATCCTGATCCGTGCAATACCGCACGTATCTGATCAGACCCTGCCATATCTCCATACGGCCTCTACAGCGTTTCGCCCGAAAGCTGAGTAACTGAAAGTGTGGTGGACTCTAAAGACTCGTCAATACTATGGCTGTGGATTTAACCACTAGCACGTCAGAGGTATAAGCCAATACGTGACGGGCCACCAGCTATTGACCAAAAGGGACGTCGATGAGCGAACTCATCCTGACACCCTACTGAGCCTGTCAGTGACAATATCCGTACAGTCCGGTCCGTTCGTCTATGAGTATCGCATGGCGGGTCTAGGGGGTTGGTAAAAGTCAGACCCCCAAAGGCGGTACAAGTCGTGTCGGAGCGTAGCCCAGAACGCCCTGAGATACTACTGGAATACCTACCAGTAAATCTCCTGCCTCGGCCGAGGGCTTTGCGTAATGGCTCTCCTAGACACAGCGCGACCTCACCCCCAATACCGGGAGAGACGAACCCCTGCAGATCCGCTCACTGCCTCCATGTGGCTCGGGACTGTACCCAACTAAAACCTGTTTGCACGACTCCTTTGAGCCGTGGTAGGGTAGTAATCAAAGCACAGTGGGAACTCACACGAGACAAATGACGATCCTCAGGTCGATGAACTAACCTGTACACATGTCACCTGGGAACTGCTATCTGACGTCTGGTATAAGACCAACTAGCAGGTTCCCGGCGAGTCCTGTCCGGTGTACTCATAACCCAATGAGCACCTGTATACATCTTAGGTGAACCAACTGACACCAGTGGCTTGTGAGACCGGCCACCGCCCCTCGTCGGGGTCTCGACTGTATACACTAGTCTACTAATGGAGTATCGATGCCCAGTCTCGAAACTCCCATGACTAGGGACCTTTTAAGGATGTGCTTATAGACCCCAGCTCCCACGTATATGATCGCCATCATACTGCTGGTCGTCAAGCAAGAATCCTAGGGGCTCTATCAACGTGTAATAGTGACATGTCAGGTCACCTAAAGCAGTACACGATGATAAAGGTAAACCAGATAGCATACTATCATCTCGAGTAAGACTGTCCTCCTGGGATAGGTCCTCCCTCAATCATTGCAATCACGTGCCTGTGATCCAATAATTGACTCTGAGGGCACTATCTCCAACAATCTCCCACTTGCACTCAAGGCTAATTATTGTGATGTCGCATACTCACAGCCCGTATGATACCGAACACCCAACTCCTCTACTAGTCAGTCTCACAAAACTCGTTTGCGAAACTATTGCGTTCGAGGAATAGCCTCAGTGAGTGGATCCGCTGTGATGTTTCTTTCTATGTCTCTCTATATCTCAAGTTCGCGGAGAAAGCCATCTCCCGAAATGAGCAATACCTGTCTTAGAACGTCTGGATGTCTGATGGGACCTAGCTCATAAATGAACTCCAAATCCAAACTTCTTAGACTGTATCATTAACTGAACTTAATCAGTATCCTGCGCCATGCCACCCTCAGTATTGCCTTGGACCACCTGTCCAAAATACTGCCCCTCGTCAGAGGGAGAACTATAACTCTGACAACCTCCTTGTCGTCCATGTCACCTTGGAAGCCTGGAGTGATAACCGTCTCCTAAAGGAGGCAGCCGTTATCATATCCCTAGAACATTCACTTATGTTCTAAAACTGCTTCTGACTGTTTTTCCAGGATTGGGTCAATATCAACTTATTGCATCTAGTGCAAGAACAACATCTGGTGTGGTACTTGACATCTCATGATTGACTCAATTGCCTAAGCAAGTGATCTGCCAATCATGAGTATCCCTCTCCCCTTTAGTCTGTAAGACACCTTTAGAGAGGGTGACTCCATTACCTGCGGGTACACTACCATGCCAGGAGTCGTCCATTCTAAATACTTATAGAATGCTGTCAAGGTACCCTGATTGGGAAACGACCCAAATCTAGATCTAAAACCATAGGTCTAGTAACCAGTATGTTTGATATAATATCCAAGTCCCATGTGTAGAAAACACTGTGTGACGACCAAAGTATAACCGATCGTAGTATAGGAATATCACTTCCTACTACCTTCTCAACAGATCCATCCCCTATTCTGATGACGTCAAACCCATGACTGTCACATCAGAAACAGATGATCTATCTCCGCTACATCTGCTTTAGTCTATAAATAGACATAAGCCTGATGTCCACCAATGCTTCCGCTGCTCCCACTGACTATGACAACCCTCTGGCAGAGTCATATAGACGTGCAGTTCTAAAGCTAGTTTAGAACGACGCTATACTCATCCTCCTGCCGGGTCTCGCAGCCTGGAACAACAGCAATGGTAATTGTGGGTAAACAAGAACTTCCCTGTCACCGTCCTTGAGGCTACCGGAGTACCTCTCGGGTGCCTGAAGCTACCCACCTTATCTGCGGAGTGGCCAATGGAATGTCAAATCAGATCGAATCTTTAGGTTCCTTATCAAATCTTCAGTAATCGTTTGTGGTTCTGGAATCACTTCCAGTTCTACCATACTCCCACTACTTTTTCTGAAAAAATCCATTTTTAATAAAAACTGTGGCGAGTCTAGAACAATATTTCTACTGTTCATCCAGATGGTAGAAAATCAACCCTCGTCATAGCCTGGGTCAACCCACAAACAGCCATTACAGAAACGTGCCTTGAGTTATCCGGAGTCTGGTTTTAAGCATAAGCCGGACAACTCCCCGTACCTTAACATCGTTAAGATATGAACTGTTCTATATCCAATATAGAACCAGAGGCACTGATTTAATTGAACCAGATTCAAATCATGCAGCTGTCTCCAGTGCATGTCAACTAAATGGAAGGAGGCCGATCAGCGTTACTCAACTTAGGAATGCTTCCAATTATGAGTAACCTGAAAGAGAAGCAATCTGTCTTCATCATTACTATCAACTGAATATCATACACAAGTATCTACATCTTCAATCTCTTTGAAGAATCCCGATACTTGCTACACCTGGTACTCTACTCTATTCAAATACCTATAACTCCTCAAAACTTAGACCCTGTGTTTCCACGAAACAGCTGTCTAAAATCTAGAGAAGCCATAAGTAAACCGAATATAGTACGAGCACCAACCCCTCTGTCCTAATGGACACTGGACAACATACAATACTCTGTATAAGTCCGCTGAGTCTAACAACTCTTTCACTGTGCATCGTAGGTTGAAAACTGTACTTATGGTTAAGAAGAATTACACCGCTGTTCAATGCTCCTTACCTAACCATCCACTGATATAGGTAAATGTCATCGACATAATATCAAAAGGTATATCTCACTCTATGAAAATAGACGTACAGATATATCGATTTGAAATTGGTGCACAACAGCGGATATTCAAAACCAAATATTTGCCGACCGGCAAACAACCCAGGTGACTTCCTCAAATATCACCGATTACAACGAATCCCGATATAATGAGGATGATCACCCAATTCCCAATAACTTACTCCCACTCATCATCTGTAAAACCATACAGATGTGAGAATCATACCTGGTAAATACATACCCTGGAGTAAGTGTATAATCGGGAAATCAGTTTTCTATTAACAGTACACAGTGAAACTGAAACATTGAAATGTTTCGTCGGGGTATCCTGGTATTCCTAGTAATGCCTCTTCCATTATCCAGATTCACAACTGTAACCGTATATCTCTTTGCCATCTGTCCAAATCCCTTTATATGTCTTTAGTCATTACCGTCCGCACACCCCTTTAGGCCAATTGGTTTTCTTCCTTCCCTACCGTTCGGCACCAGCCTATGGTTTGGAAGAAGACTATCCAATAAGCATAAAGGGTGTACTGTCCTAATCCTAGGAGCACTCGCAATGCGAGAGAAGGTGAAGATAAAAGACACCTGAATGTACTTTATTCCTATTTCTCCTGAACCAGAATCCATCCCCGAACTGGAACAAGTTCCTTTCGAGTTCGTATATAACCATACGATGGAATATCCAATAAACTGTGGATCTTCGTAGTGATACGGAGTGTCCTGGAGAAATACAAAGGTGATTTAGGGTTGGCGAAGAAATACTTGGTTTGGTCGTGAATAGCAGTCGCAACTTACTTTGCCCTCTTACTAATCCCTTACTTTGTCTTGACTTAATACCTTCTGCACACCTTCATTATGCTAATTGGTTTTCTTCATTCCCCACCGTTCGGCACCAGCCTATGGTTTGGAAGAAGACTATCCAATTTGCGTAATAGGTGTACTACTCCTAAACCAAGGAGTACTCGCAACCTGAGAGAAGGTGAAAAGAAAAGACAACTGAATAATCCCATTCGTTTTCTCCAGAACCAGAAACCATCCTCGAAGTCCTTCGAGTTCGTATATAACCATACGATGGTTTTGTCCAATGGAAGTGGACGTTCGTAGTAATACGGGGTGTCCTGGAGAAAAGGGTAAAAGTAGGAGTGGCAATGAGGTCTGCAACTCTGACAATCCAAAAGCCAGTGTTAAGAAGGTTCGGTCAACTTGGTCACTGAGTCATAGTCCAGGGTCGGGTCAATGGTCGCTGCCAGAGAGAGAGAAAAGAAACACTCAACGTGCACTCTAACCTAGATCAGAATGGTTATCACTTTGTCTAATCTGGAAACCTCCCACTGTACCTCAAATTCTCCTCCAAACCTTAAAGAAGAATTAGTCGGGATCACCCGAGGAGTAAACTAACTCATCAGTGGGAATCGGGATCCAACTATCATCGCATGATAACCTGACGGAATCCACTCAAGTCACCACACTCCAGAAGGTATGCGCATGCCTGGCAAGTTTCAGTTCTTTTGAAACTCCCGATGTGATTTTTACCCCAAGCGGTTTATGACCTTGACTAGGTCAACAAACCATAAACCGCCAGTCAAGTTCAACCCGTCATTGTTCTGGATTGCATTAAACCCACCCGTACGTGCCCTTGACTAGGTCAACAAGGCCACACGACTGTCCTAACCAATCCCACTTATGCAACAAACAAGTACCACTTAGCTACCGAACACTACGTCTTGACTAGGTCAACAAACGCAGCACGAATACCAAATAATACCTGTAGGAGATGACGGAGGGCTACGGCTGGTTTTTGGCGAAAAACCTTTAACGTAATGAACTTGATATCGTTGAAGGAACTGCATAGTTTTTATAAAAATATAGTGACGAAAACCTTTACTAAAGAGGTCACTCCCGGTGAAGGGATCTCGGCTCTTTCCCCGTAGAATGAGGTGCAGGATATTCCAACTGAATACCACGATGCAAAGCAAAAGTAATCGGCTATAGTGAAGCTATTGCCCTGACGCAAACTTCTGTCCAAGGGGTCACTCCCGGTGAAGGGATCTCGGCCCTTGCCTCGTCGACTGAGGAGCAGGATATTCCAAATGAATACCACGATGCAAAACAAAAGTGAACGTCCTTGCAATAACAGCTTTTTGAAAAGTGTTCCAACAACATCAGAATAGGTTTGTTTATCTTGCATTGATCCGAATCAATGCAGTCCCATCAATTAATCACACCACAAAGAACGAAAATATACTGACGTACGTATATGCCATCCGCATTCGCCACTGGGTCCCGTCATCACCCGTTAGGTTAGCTAACTAACGGCAGAGCGGGGACTGGACTAGCGCGGATGAAAAACATATACAACATCTACTAATATATATACCAATATATAGTATTTCGCTCAAGGCGTGAATAGAATGCAACATCACAGAAATGTACAGCATCACAGAACAATACAGATATCTGGAAACCCCGGGTTTCACAGAGCCGCTGCTGAAACCCGACGTTCCCCTGGTCGTGTGGATAGCCTGTGCAATGAAATCCTAGACCCCTACGGGCGCGGCAAGTCACCCGCCAAAACCTGAAGCGAGGCAGCCCCCTTCAGTACCGTGAATGGACCACCCAGCACTTCACGGAATCCGGTAACTTGGGCACCCCTCCTGGGTCAACCTGTACCCCCTACGAGTGCGGCGAATAGCCCGCCAATCCTGGACTGAAGCCCCCTCCGTCTCAATGCCCTGAGATGCGGGCCCGTTGCCCTCCAGAACCCGGCTATCCGTGCACCCCACCGCGGGGCAAACCTAGTAAAGAATGTAAAATATACATACACCGGGTACATCGACCGCAACCAGGTCGTGCCCCAAAAGAATAATACAAACAGGCAGTGACGGCAGTCCACATGTCGGACGCTCGCCCCGCAATAACAAATGTACATAATACAACAAAAACTGTACTAGCATTGCATCCAGGCTATCCCCCACAACCGATCCGCAACATCACAGCATAAACAAAGAACATCAACGTGAAAGTCACGTTCGCAAATCCGTCTAACCGGGCTATAGCAGTTAGACTGGATTTACCGATCGAGTGAGATTCACGGTCGCAGATATAATGTAAATACTGTGAAATAATGTGTTTAAAATTTTCCGATTGACCAAAAATTAACAAGTGGGCCCCAATCAAAACTGTAGCACTCACAGAAAACCTGGGCCCAATTTTAATATCCCAGAAACCACATTTATCACTGAGGAACATAATGCAAAATTTTGGGGGGGTGAACTGTTCAAATTGCCGCGGAAGCGCGGCCCCAGCAACGGTTTGGCCGCTCTTCCGCGGTGGTGTGAACAGTTCAGGCTACCAAATTTTTTCAGTATGCTTACATTTCCCTGCACATCACTCTGAGAAAACCTGAAAAATTTTTAGACTCCAAAAAAATTCGGCAGAAACTGATGTCAAGGAAAAATACGGTTTTTGGAATTTCGGTCGATCGGAACTGAAAAACACATTAGAACAAGCTAGGTAAGGTTAATGGCGTGGATTTGATACCATGTTGCGCCACGGCAGCGCCACGGCCGTCTTACTCGAGGCCAAATTGCGGAATCAAAATTTTTTCCTTACTCGGAAACCGGCGCTACCGCGGACAAAGAAAACCCGGATCGTTTACCATTAACCTAATGCTAGCTAACAAGAGATAGGGTGAGAAGTATACCGAGTGATCCGAGTCCTCCGGTCTTCTCGTCATCGTCCCGATCTCCCGCGGAAAGTGTTGCCTCCACATCGTCGCCTCCTCGCCGGAAAGGGCACCACATCGCCTTCTTCTTTTACGGGCTCCCGCCTCAATACCGAGGCAACTCGCGCATGAAGCCGGCAACTCGACATGCTCAAGATGTGCTGTAGAATGTGTAGTAGATTGTCTCACTTGGGTTTTGTTGCCATTTGAAGATGATGGAGGAAACAAGGATTAGAAAAATGGTGCTTGCATTTTTCTAGCATGAAAAAGAGATCAAGAAAGAAACTCTCAAGAATGAAGCTCTCTCTTCTTCTTCCTCTCTTTCTTTTTCTTCTTATGAAAAACTTATCATATTCCTCAAGTGAGAAGAAGAATGGTGGAGGAAACAATATGAACACCAAAACATGAAGGGAGGTGAGTGTAGGAAAAAGGAGAGGGTGACCATATCCTAACACCATCATCACAATCTCACATCAAGCTTAAAATCAATCCTAATCACCTTTTCAAGAAATGATGATAGAAAAGAAAGGAATATAAAAGATGCTTTCATAATAAATACTTTTACAAATAAAACCTCCACCAAAAGTTATTTGCAAAACTGCAAATTACCCCCTCCAGCAGAAAAGTCCGGCCGGGAAAGAACAAAGGAAAACCGGCCGGAACGGAATGCAAACTGGCAACTCCAGAAAACTGGTCCCGTAATAAATTACAGGAAAACCCCGATACTGTGCATACACACCCGCATCTGTATTCCGACCGGATACAATGCAATGAGACAAAATCTACACTGTACTAAACTAGTACCGGCTTAAACCAAAGCCGGCTAGTAAAATCCGTTCGATCCTGATCCGTGCAATACCGCACGTATCAGATCGAACCCTGCCATATAACTATACGGCCACTAGTACATAACTGTCCGATCCTGATCCGTGCAATACCGCACGTATCTGATCGGACCCTGCCATATCTCCATACGGCCTCTACAGCGTTTCGCCCGAAAGCTGAGTAACTGAAAGTGTGGTGGACTCTAAAGACTCGTCAATACTATGGCTGTGGATTTAACCACTAGCACGTCAGAGGTATAAGCCAATACGTGACGGGCCACCAGCTATTGACCAAAAGGGACGTCGATGAGCGAACTCATCCTGACACCCTACTGAGCCTGTCAGTGACAATATCCGTACAGTCCGGTCCGTTCGTCTATGAGTATCGCATGGCGGGCCTAGGGGGTTGGTAAAAGTCAGACCCCCAAAGGCGGTACAAGTCGTGTCGGAGCGTAGCCCAGAACGCCCTGAGATACTACTGGAATACCTACCAGTAAATCTCCTGCCTCGGCCGAGGGCTTTGCGTAATGGCTCTCCTAGACACAGCGCGACCTCACCCCCAATACCGGGAGAGACGAACCCCTGCAGATCCGCTCACTGCCTCCATGTGGCTCGGGACTGTACCCAACTAAAACCTGTTTGCACGACTCCTTTGAGCCGTGGTAGGGTAGTAATCAAAGCACAGTGGGAACTCACACGAGACAAATGACGATCCTCAGGTCGATGAACTAACCTGTACACATGTCACCTGGGAACTGCTATCTGACGTCTGGTATAAGACCAACTAGCAGGTTCCCGGCGAGTCCTGTCCGGTGTACTCATAACCCAATGAGCACCTGTATACATCTTAGGTGAACCAACTGACACCAGTGGCTTGTGAGACCGGCCACCGCCCCTCGTCGGAGTCTCGACTGTATACACTAGTCTACTAATGGAGTATCGATGCCCAGTCTCGAAACTCCCATGACTAGGGACCTTTTAAGGATGTGCTTATAGACCCCAGCTCCCACGTATATGATCGCCATCATACTGCTGGTCGTCAAGCAAGAATCCTAGGGGCTCTATCAACGTGTAATAGTGACATGTCAGGTCACCTAAAGCAGTACACGATGATAAAGGTAAACCAGATAGCATACTATCATCTCGAGTAAGACTGTCCTCCTGGGATAGGTCCTCCCTCAATCATTGCAATCACGTGCCTGTGATCCAATAATTGACTCTGAGGGCACTATCTCCAACAGAAGGCCTGCGAAAATATCCGGCTGCGTAATCGTACGCTACCCGAAAAGAATCTTGGACCCTCAAATAAAAAAGATAAGGGAAAATAGAAGGTCTCTGAAGATATCGTCCTGGATGACCAAGTTGTGGAAGAGCTAACCGCCAAGGACCCGCCAACGTTCTGGTACACTTGAGGAAGCTACCTTCGCAGCTCAGCATTCTTGACGCCCTTCTACTATCAAAAGAAGCAAGAGATTCGTTAATTAAAGCGCTACAGGACCCAAAACAATTCCAAGCTTTTTTCGCTGAAGAAAAGATGAAAGACGAGCTGGAAAAAGTGCACACAGCTGATGTCACTTTCGGTGATGAAGACCTTCTTCTTGGGACGTGTGAGCACAACCGCCCCCTCTATGTCTCAGGATACTGCCACGATATAAAGATAGGCAAAATCCTGGTCGACAATGGGTCTTCCGTCAATCTCCTCAACGTGCGAGTGTTGAAGGAAATCTGCATGAGTGTCCAGTATCTCGCTCGTGATAAGATCACCATCTCTGGTTTTGACTCTCAATCATCACGGACTCTTGGGTCTGTGATACTGACGTTACGCTTTGGGCTACTCGTCACGGACATTAAATTCCACGTTATAGACGCCAAGACATGCTATAATGCTCTGCTCGGCCGGTCTTGGTTACACGAGTACAATATCATCCCTTCTACACAGTATCAGTGTATGAAATATTTTAAGGATGGTCTAGAGTATACCGTAACAGGAGAATCGAACCCATTCTCCGTGAACGAAGTCCGCAAATATGAAGACGCAAAATACTTCTTACCGGATTTCGAAGACATGGAGAGGTGTCACAAGCCGGAGAACAAAGCTATCGCCACAATCCCTGTCTTCGGGAGCGATACCGAGGAGGACGAAGAGATGGTTTATTCGGGCCCACCCCAGTACAACAAGCCAGGACCGTTCGCTCCTCTGTTGATCTTTGGCAGCGATTCGGAAGATGAAGTCTATGATGTATTCTCCGCTCGGCCTTCAATACAAACTTTCACTAATGAGGAGCAAAGTTTACAGGTCGCCATGGTTCCACTTAAACATCATAAAGAACTGGACGCGCTTGATACCTATAGTGTGGAAGAGCTGCAGACGTTCTATGTCCCTCCCAGGCGAGAAGGCGAAAAGGCGATTCTATTCTACCGTTCCGGGGAAACCAAGGTGGAAAAAGAAATCTGGCACGGTGCGGATTCTACGCTTGACAGGATTCAGCCCATCCGTCTGCCTAGATATTATACAGAAGGCTTGAAAAGACTATTGAAGCGCCAAGGGATACCCTTCAAGCAGACCGCTCAAAAATCTAAGTTCTACGACAGGATCTGGAACGTTCCCGGAACTCAGCACAAATTACCCAATGGGAGAATAGAAGCAGTCGGGCTTGGATATGTTCGGTCCAAGAAACGGGAGCTACTCCGCGACTGCTATGCCGTGCATAACTTTGATGAGGAAGGGGATGCTCAATGGGAAGATGCTAATCCTGAGTTAGAAAAAGTCCCCGAAGCAAAAATGCCCAGTCCGTCGTTCGAAGAACAAATGGACAAGCTTATAAGGGAAGCTGGTCAAAAAGTTCGAGACGACCACAACTGCGAAATAGCCATCTACGAGAAAGCCAGGACGCAACGCCTCCTTCAACAGGCTGTGAAAGACGAAAATGCCGCTCCCTGTCAACCTGTTGTAAAAAAGGCGCGACGCAGAGGCAGAAACAAGTCGAAAAGCGGAAAAGGCATTCAGCAACGACAAAGCAGGACCAAGAAGTCACGCGAACGAAAATCAAGTGATCCGGATCTATCCCTTGTGAAGAAGATGAGTCGAGCATACTCTTTTCCTCAAGACAAGACAAAGAAGATACTTGACCTAGCTATAAAGCACCAAATGCTTACGCTTCCGGAGTCCAAGCACCCCGAACAAACAGGCGAAGTCTCACACCCAAACTATTGCTCTTATCACAGGGTAATAGGGCACCCTCTCGAAGATTGCTTCACCTTCAAAAATTGGGTCGAGGATCGGTATTAGCTCGGCAAGTTTGCTCTATCTGACAGCTGGAGGGTGACGCCGCCACAGAAGCATGAACCCAAGGCTACGAGAGTAGAACCAAATACACATAGGTCTTGGAAGCGAGCTCGTACTTGTCATATGATAATAATATCAAAAGAAGAGCCCGAGAATATAGATGACCTTCCCTGGTTATTTGAAAATAGCAATGACGAGGTGATCTCAGAATTCCCACCAGCGCCGAAAGAGCTGGAAGATGGAATACATACCACTACGGATAACCTCAAGAAAATTGAGTTGGGGACGGCGAATGACCCGCGACCGACATTCATTAGTGAGCCGCTGTCTGAAAAAAGGGTGGCTGCGTTGAAAGACGTGCTTATGCAGCATAAAGATTGCTTCGCATGGAACTATTCCGAAATGCCAGGACTAGATCCAGAAATTGCTGTGCATAAATTGGCGATATCCCCGGACGTTAAACCAATCAAACAAGCACCGAGAAGAATGCGGCTTGAGCTTGAGATAAGCATTAACGCCGAAGTCAAGAAGCTGATCGACTCTGGGTTTATCCAAGAAGTTCGGTATCCCGATTGGATCGCCAACATCGTCCCGGTGATGAAGAAAAATGGGACGGTGCGCATATGTGTAGACTTTTGGGATCTCAATAAAGCCTGCCCAAAAGATGATTTCCCAGTGCCAGTCACCGAGCTGATGATAGATAACACGTCCACTCACGAGGTGTTCTCCTTCATGGATGGCTCATCAGAATATAATCAGATAAAGATGCATCCCGAAGACCAGAAGCACACCGCTTTCTAGACCCCTTTGGGTATATTCTGCTACAAAGTGATGCCCTTCGGTCTAAAGAACGCCGGTGCCACCTATCAAAGGGCCATGACAAAGATCTTCGATGACCTTATACATGAAATCGTCGAATGCTATATCGACGACCTCGTGGTTAAAAGCAAATCATACGAGGAGCACTTAGAGCATCTGAAGACCGTATTTCAATGCCTTCGACAATACAACTTGAAGATGAACCCCCTCAAGTGCGCATTCGGAGTTTCCTCGGGAAAATTCCTGGGATTCATCGTCTGACACCGAGGTATCGAGATAGATCCGTCAAAAATCAAAGCGATCATGGAAATACCACCGCCGAGGACTCTCAAGCAATTGCGGTCTCTCCAAGGGAAGCTCGTGTACATCCGGCGATTTATAGTCAACCTGTCAGGCAAGTGCCGCCTTTACAGTCACCTGATGAAGAAGGGAACCCCTTTCGTTTGGGATCACAAATGCCAGAGCACGCTGGACGAAATCAAGCAATACTTGCAGAATCCGCCAGTGTTGGCTGCTCCGGTCAAGAGAAAGCCTTTCATTCTATATACAACCGCCCTCGAAGATTTCTTAGGCGCATTATGGGCACAGGAGAACGACCAAGGGAAAGAACGAGCCCTCTACTACTTAAGTCGAGTTCTACTGGGGGCAGAAAGCAACTACATCCCCATCGAAAAACACTGCCTGGCGTTGATCTTCGCGATAACAAAACTCAGGCACTACGCGTTGGTGCATGAAGTCCGTCTCGTTTCGAAGGTGGACCCCCTTAAATATTTAATGTCGAAGGCCATATTGACAGGGAGACTCGCTAAATGGGCCTTGCTCTTAATAGAGTTTTTGATAACCTATCAGCCTCTTAAGGCAGTGAAAGGCCAGGCCATCGCCGACTTCCTCGCTGAGCACCCGATACCTGCCGATTCTCCTTTGAATTGCGAGCTGCCAGACGAACATGCGTTTGATGCGATCGACGGTAGTGATACCCGATGGGAACTCTATTTCGACGGAGCATCTTCCATGAAGAAGCGCAAACAAAGCATCCCTATAATCAAATCGGGGGTGGGCCTCATCTTCGTAACTCCACAAGGAGGGAAAATACGCTTTTAAAATAGAGCCGAGGACAAACAATGAAGCCGAATACGAAGCTTTAATAGCAGGCCTCGAGATCGCCATCGACATGGGAATTGAAAACCTCCTCATATATGGAGATTCTCAACTGGTCGTTAGTCAAGTAAACGGCGACTACCAGACGTGCATGCCAGAACTGGTGTGTTTCTCCCAATCAGAGCAAAGCTCTGTTTGAATTTCAAAATTCAAATTTTGAAGCAACGCTTCAAATCCCGTGCGCTGCGCGCAACGCGCCACGTGTCAGAAGCTGATACGTCTGCGCAACGCCCAAAGCAGTGCGCCCAATCAGAGCAAAGTTTTATTAAAAAACAAAATTAAAGAAGCAAAGCTTCAGTTGCGCAAGCGCTGCGCTGCGCGACACGTGTCAGCGCAGTTGCTTTTGCGCAAGCGCTGCGCTGTGTGCTGCGTGACACGTGTCACACGCTGGGGCATTTGCGCCAAACAGAATTAAGATTTTAAAGAAATCTTTCTATTCTTGTTAAAACAAGAAGATTTTCCTCTGTAAAACAGAAGCCCTTGGATCAAAGATCCAACGGTGGGGGAAATTCCCCAAATCACTCAGAGAAAGATATCTTTAACAAATTTAACAAATTTATGGGCACTATATAAAGGACCCTAGACCTCAATTCATAGGCATCAACAATTGTGAGAAATCAAGAATTTCAAACAGAGAGAATTCTGAAGAAATTTCAGGAAGAAAAATGGTAAAAACCTTTAAGGTAGAAGAATTTCTTCTAGAAAATAATTGATCTAAGAACAAGATCAATGATCTTCAATAAAAACGAATAAAAATAGTGCTTTACACTTATGAACCATTGGTTCTGGAATCTGAAAGATTCTCAAATTATTAAAATAGTGCCTTGCACTTGCAAAACCGCACTGTTGCGCTCTTGGGTTGGCGCAAGCCACCAGAAAGCGCCACGTGTCAGTATCTCAACCATTTGCGCTATGCGCTTTTAAAATAGAGCGTTGCTCTCTGAAATTGGGGCAACTCATCAGAGCGCGCCACGTGTCAGCAGCGCAGCACACTGGCGCAACGCACTGCGCTAACTATGCTTGCGCTCACCAGAGCGTGACACGTGTCACCTCCACATGCGCTCGCGCTCATTAATTAGCGCAAAAAGCCTAACAGGCCAAATTAAATGCAATGCATTATTTTAAAGAAGGGCAGAGTCCAAACAGATGCTCTGCATCATTTATAAAGGGACAGAGCCCAAATCAGAAAGGCCTAGCAGGCCAAAATAAAATGCAGTGCATTATTAAACAGGGGCAAAGCCCTAGCACAGGCATAATAGGCCAAAGATTAAAAAAACGTTGAATATTCTCAACTGGACTTAGTCCAATCATGGCCGTAAGTCCTCAAATTAAATTGACTGAGCAAGACTGCTCTCCTAAATCAATTTACGTCCGGTTAAAGGGTACATCTCCGAACTCCTCTGACACCTATCGTTGTAATCCTTCAACGACGTCAGAGAGGCGACGGGTCCCGACAACCATACATCAACACGGACTGTGGGGTCCTTAAACTCATGGACTCATGCGTCCTTAAACTAAAACACGGACTGTGGGGTCCTTAAACCCGCGGACTTATGCGTCCTTAAACTAAAACATGGACTGTGGGGTCCTTAAACCCACGGACTTAAGCGTCCTTAAACTACCTATGGACCACCATGTCCCTAAACTGGAATATGGACCCCCATGTCCCTAAACTGGCAATACTCCGCAATGTCCTTAAACTACCTATGGACCACTACGTCCCTAAACTGGAACAATAGAGCCCCCAAACGCTCTTTTGTTGGATCTAAACGATCCCGTTTAAGTTGATTTAGCCTCAAATATGGCTAACGTATCTTTAAACATTCAAACAGACTTTAGTCCCAAATTGGACTATAAGACCCTCAATCAACTTTGGTTCAAGGGTACATCTCCGAACTCCTCTGACACATGTCGTTGTAATCCTTCAACGTCGTCAGAGAGGTGACTGGTCCCGACGGCCATATATTAAATGGACCACCATGTCCCTAAACTGGAAATGGATCTAGACGATTCCGTTAAGTTGATCTTAGTCTGGAAATTAGACTAACGTATCCTTAACAAACGTTTAAGTTGATCTTAGCCTCAAAAATGGCTAACGTATCCTTAAACCAAAACCCAAAACCCAAATCTAAGAAAATACGGATTTGGACTAATCCACGTCCTACGGGCGACGAAATAAATAGTCTCCGTATACAATCCACGGGCAACCACAAACAAAACAAACACACACGACACGAAGTGAAATTCTGGAGAAGGAGAAAGTGGCTACCGCGATGCGGTAGCGTAATTAACTGCAGGGGCTTGCGCCTGCAGGGAAGAGCGTTCCCACAATCAAAAACTCCTCTAGCGAGGGGGAATATGACGAAGTCTGCTACATCGGCCGCATCCGTCTAAACCTCCGATACATGGTGCCATAAATCAACTTGGCATTTTCGGAGAGGTAGACGGATAAAACCATATAGCATCTGTCCCGAATCTCAACCAAGACGTCCTCACGTCGTCGCCGTCTTCCGGAGGGGAACAGATTCTGGCACGCCCGGTGGGACCTTTTTCTCTTTCCACTCCACACTTCGTGTGTCGTGTTTTTCCCGCGATCAAATAATCGCGGTGTGTATGTTTTTGGTTGCCCTTAGCAGAGTGGATATTGAAGCCGGCATATCATCTCTATAAAGAATGGCATTTGCTCCCACCCTAGCAACTCAGGCTCTGTCATATCCGGCGGAGTCAAGTATGGGTCACTTGCAGCCTTAAATCTCTGCAATCCGGCTCTTCAAGAAATCAACGGGCTTCTTTTTGGGTCGATGCTCCCACCTCCCACCCTCGGTGCCTCAACGCCGATGGAGGAAGCCCAGAGGATGTCTGTCGTCCACAGGCAGGCTCCCCAAGCGGCAGCCTTGCCGACGGAATCGGTTCTCAAATAACTGGCACATGCCAAAGACTAAGGTCGACGCAGGGGGCAGAATATTCAAGCTCTTCAAGAAATCAATAGCTTCAAACTGCACTAACTGCAACAACAACTCTCGCTCTGTCCCATCTGGAGGAGTAACCTACGGGCCCCAAGTGGCCTCCCTTTTCACTATGCCAGTGGAGCAGGTAACTCAAGCTACCACTGGGCTATTCTTCGGAACCATGCTCCCGCCAACGAGCTTCAGCGCTCCTGTACCATCATAAGAAGCTCCCAAGAAGTCATTTTTCAGCGCTCCTGTGCTTATTTACGCCCTACTTTGCATTATACTATATATAAGCACAAAAAAAATTATGATAATAAAAGAGTAGAAAGTGAAAAATTATATTTAAAAGATAGGAATAGTTTGAGAAAAACAAGAAAGTTAGATGTTTTCTTAAATGAAACTAGTAATAAGTAGTTATGAGCTGTTGTCCTAAGGGTTAGTAAGATAAAGGAAATTACTAATTTGAGGATAAAAATAAGACTGAAAAATAGTTCCTATTCTGGAAGCCAAACATTTGAACGTTGATACCCTACTATACGCACTTACACACATCTTGAAACTCAGGATAGTAGAGAATACCTTGAAATGCTCTTGTCTAGAAGCCAAAGTATGAAGAAAATAAAAGTGGAGAATAAAAGATAAAATGGGGAAAAGAAAATGAACACTGGTTTTTTTATCACCGAGGCAGCAATAAAAAAATATAGCGAGGGTGCTTTATCACCTAGTGCCTTAGACTAACTGGTTTGGGAGCCACTGCTAAGCCTTAGGTGTTGCAAGACAAGGAAAAACACCTAATTAGCAAGCATATGAGTAGTCGATCGGTTAGTACCTCAAGAAGTATTAACGGTCGCATGAAGAATGTGTGAGCAAATTCCATCTAAATATCTATTAAAAAGTACTGAGGTAGATGGACAAGAGTATGATTGCTTGAATTGAATTCTCTGAGTGTAGGGATGTCCAGTTCACACACGTAGGGGTATATGATCAATATTTGGAAGAAAGGTAGGGATGAAAACTAAAGGCGATGTTTTATTGAGGGATGATGTGATTTCTAACATCTTTTCATGACTATTAAGATAGGGCTCATAGCAACTGAAAAGCTGGTAGAGTTGAAAACTCTTATTTTCAAGTTCTTTCTTTTATAGTTCTTATCTTTATATAACTTTCACCATCTCTCTTTTATTATACGATTTTGTGGGTGTAATCCGCTGAAAACCCTCAGGAGACAACACCCCTCCTACTAGGGATATACCACTGGCGCCGAGTAAGGAAGACCGGGGGCAACTCTCCTTCTGGACTGACTCCGCCGACTCCAACGGCGGAAATTGATGCTGCTGTTCCAACTGGAAACAGTTTTGAACCACTTAGGAAGGTCCACAATAACTCTCCGACCGCTGTGCTGAAAAGATCTCCTCCACCTATGGAGAGCGCTATAAAGGTGAAGCCGGAAAAGCCCCCTCAACGGCTGTCCTCTAAAATCTACAAGGTCTGGCGTCAAGTCCAAGACTCGGTAATTGATCAAGATTATCCTCGCCGACAGAAAAAGGTGAAAGTTCAGCGGGAAGAGGACTGTCCTATCAATCCACAAAAGGCGATAGCTACTTGGGTGCCCACGGTAAGTGACCCACGGCCGACGTTCGTCAGTAAGCTGCTATCTGAAGAAAGGGTGGCTGCGTTAAAAGACCTGCTTATGCAGCACAAAGATTGCTTCGCATGGAACTATTCCGAAATGCCGGGACTGGATCCAGAAATTGTTGTGCATAGATTGGCGATATCCTCGGACGTCAAGCCGGTCAAACAAGCACCGAGAAGAATGCGGCTCGAGCTTGAGATGAGTATCAACGCCGAGGTCAAGAAGCTGATCGACTCTGGCTTCATCCAGGAAGTTCAACAATACCCTGAATGGATGGCCAATATCGTCCCGGTGATGAAGAAAAATGGGACAGTGCGCATATGCGTAGACTTCCGGGATCTCAATAAAGCTTGCCCGAAAGACGATTTCCCAGTGCCAGTCACCGAACTGATGATAGACAATACGTCCACTCATGAGGTTTTCTCCTTCATGGACGGCTCATCAGGGTATAATCAAATAAAGATGCATCCCGAAGACCAGAAGCACACCGCCTTCAGGACTCCTTTGGGTATATTCTGCTATAAGGTGATGCCCTTCGGTTTAAAGAACGCCGGTGCTACTTATCAGAGAGCCATGACGTAGATCTTTGATGACCTTATACACGAAATCGTCGAATGCTATATCAACGATCTCGTGGTTAAAAGCAAATCATACGAAGAACATCTCAAGCATTTGAAGACCATGTTTCAACGCCTTCGACAATACAACTTGAAGATGAACCCGCTCAAGTGTGCATTCGGAGTTTCCTCGGGCAAATTCCTGGGATTCATCGTCCGGCACCAAGGTATTAAGATAGATCTATCAAAGATCAAGGCGATCATGGAAATGCCTCCGCCGAGAACTCTCAAACAGCTGCGGTCTCTCCAAGAAAAGCTCGCGTATATACGGCGATTTATAGCTAACCTTTCAGGCAAGTGTCGTCCTTACAGTCATTTGATGAAGAAGGGAACCCCGTTCGTCTGGGATCGAAAATGCCAAAGCGCGCTAGACGAGATCAAGCAATACCTGCAGAACCCGCCGGTATTGGCTGCTCCGGTCAAAGGAAAACCTCTCATTCTCTATACAACCGCCCTCGAAGGTTCCTTAGGCGCACTATGGGCACAAGAGAACGATCAAGGGAAAGAAAGAGCACACTACTACTTAAGTCGAGTTCTACTGGGGGCAGAAAGCAACTACTCCCCTATTGAAAAACACTGCCTGCCGTTGATCTTCGCGATAACAAAGCTCAGGCACTATGCGTTGGCGCATGAGGTCCGTCTCATTTCGAAGGTGGACCCTCTTAAATATTTAATGTTAAAAGCCATATTGACAGGACGACTCGCTAAATGGGCCCTACTATTGATAGAGTTCTCGATAACATATCAACCTCTCAAGGCAGTGAAAGGCCAGGCCATCGCCGACTTTCTCGCTGAACATCCGATACCTGCCGATTCTCCTCTGAATTGCGATCTTCCAGACGAACATGCGTTTGATGCGATCGACGGTGGTGATACCCGATGTGAGCTTTATTTCGATGGAGCATCTTCCGTGAAGAAGCGCAAACAAAGTACCCCTATAATCAAATCGGGGGTAGGACTCATCTTTATAACTCCACAAGGGGGGATAATGCGCTTTGCCTTCTCCCTAACAGAGCCAAGGATAAACAATGAAGTCGAATATGAAGCCCTGATAGCAGGCCTCGAGATCTCCATCGACATGGGAATTGACAACCTCCTCATATATGGAGATTCCCAACTGGTCGTTAGTCAAGTAAACGGCGACTACCAAACGTGCAAACCTGAGTTGGTGAAGTACGGTGAAAAGGTGCAAAAACTGTTGACCCAAATTTCCTCCTATACTTTGGAAAGCATACCACGCGCGGAAAACAGCAAAGCAGATGCGTTGGCCAAGCCTGCTAAAGAACTGGCTGACGAGAACCTCGATGACGTTAGAATCATGGTACAAAGCCGTCGGGTGCTTGCCCCAACAGAAATATCTCCGGAATCGCCCGAAGGAAAGGGAGCGACTGAGCAGACGACCCTGCAAATAAAAGATCGGGAAAATACCGAGGATTGGAGAGAAGTCTTTATAGACTACTTCAAATACCGTCGAACGCCCGAAGATGCATCCTCAAGACATCAGCTTATGAAACGAGCTCTGTCTTACGCCTTCGTCAATGATACTCTATACAAG
Organism: Agapanthus africanus; assembly: GCA_030015575.1. Taxonomy (NCBI): domain Eukaryota; kingdom Viridiplantae; phylum Streptophyta; class Magnoliopsida; order Asparagales; family Amaryllidaceae; genus Agapanthus; species Agapanthus africanus. Next base: position 88,101,033 of record JASDDO010000026.1, on the reverse strand, counting down.
AGGTCGTTTGGTTCTTTGTGGCTAAGATGCCTGGGACCGGACGAAGCAGAAAAAGTTGTTCAGGAAGTTCATGACGGACTCTGCGGTTCTCACCAAGCGGGCCCGAAGATGAAGCTGAAGATCAAACGGATGGGCTACTACTGGCCCACGATGATACAGGACTGCCTCGAATATGCGAAGCAATGCCACTCATGCCAAATCCATGGGGACTTCATCCACCAACATCCAAATCCACTCCATCCAACAGTGGCTAGCTGGCCGTTCGAAATGTGGGGAACTGATATAGTCGGCCCTATTGAACCAGCATCATCTAGGGGACATCGCTTCATCCTGGCGACGACTGACTACTTCTCCAAATGGGCAGAAGCAGTACCGTTAAGAGAAGTAAAGATGGAGAATATCCTCCATTTCTTCAAGACGCATGTCATATATCGGTTTGGAACTCCTCGACGGATCATCTCCGATAACGGGCCAGCCTATAGAAGCCACAAGATCAGCCGCTTCGCACAACAACATAATATAGACTGGAGATATTCCTCGGTTTATAATCCGCGAGCTAATGGTCTAGCCGAGGCCTTCAACAAGACCTTGACAAAGATCATGAAGAAAACGGTGTCCCGAAATAAGAAAGACTGGCATGAGAGACTGCAAGAGGCTCTCTGGGCGTATCGAACCACGTTCAAGACAGCTACTAACACAACGCCATATGCGTTGGTATTCGGTACAGAAGCAGTACTCCCCCTCGAGATAGAGTTACCCTCTCTACGAGTGGCGGTCCACTACGAGCTAACAGATGAAGAAAACGCTCACCTTCGGCTTGAGGAACTTGATGCCCTTGATGAAACCCGGCTCATAGCGCAACAAAATCAGGAGGTTTATAAAGAAAAGATGACGCGTTCATATGAAAGATTGACCCGGCCAAGGACATTCCGCCAAGGCGAACTTGTACTAGTGGTCAAAAGGCCGATGATCCCTAATCGTGCCAAGCGGGGAAAATTTGAGCCAAACTATGAAGGCCCGTACATCATAGACAAGGTCTACCAGGGTGGAGCCTATCTACTCATGGATATGCACGGTGAAAGGTCTTTCAGGCCAATAAACGGCCGCTTCCTAAAGAAATACTACGCTTAATAAGCCACAGCCTAGGTCAATAATAGATGACGACGACTATGTCCGCTCGCTATCTTCCTAAGCTCAAACGCTATAAGCAGTAGCCAGCCTTCTTCATGACGGACCGAAACGTCCTTAAACTAATAATGGACCAAAACGTCCTTAAACTACTACCGCAGCATCCTTAGGCTGACGAGATAAAAAAAATAAAAATAAATAAAAAAATATATAACAAATAAAAACGATATGTCCATAAGCAAAAAGGGCACGGATGAAAACCCAAAAGGGCTCCGTGAGTAAAAACAGCAGGGCTATCGGCGAGTGTTTGTGAAAACCCGAAAGGGCGCGACCTTGTAAAAAAAAAGAAGAAGAAAATAAAAAGAATAAAAAAAAAGGTATGTCCATAAGCAAAATGGGCATGGATGAAAACCCGAAAGGGCTCCGTGAGTAAAAAATAGCAGGACTACCGGCGAGTGTTTGTGAAAACCCCAAAGTGCGCAACCTCGTTAAAAAAACACTTACAGGGTCCTCTCGACCTTGTAAGGAGAAACCACCCGCGTGAGATCCTTACGACTCACAAGGGAACAACACACTTAGGGATCCCCACAATTCCTAAGGAGAAAATACACTTGCGAGATCCTCACGACTCGTAAGGAGAACTCTCTTATGGGACCCTCACGGCTCATAAGATTTGAAAGTCTTAAGTTACAGAGGCCTAAACCTGTGCTTAAGCAACCCCCACAACTTCCGATATTTCCCTACAAGTGGCTCAATACTGGCCCTTGTATACAATCCACGGGCGCGAATAAACATTTCCCTAACCAAGTCCCGTCCGTGACTGGGGATATGTATGCATGACCCTTGTAGGTCCTCTCGACTTACAAAGAGAAAACCCTCTTGTAGGATCCTTACGACTTACAGAGAAACAAACACTTAGGAATCCTCACGATTCCCAAGGAGAAAATACACCTACAAGATCCTCACGACTCGTAGGGAGAAATACCTTTGTGAGACCCTTACGGTTCATGAAGTCAAAAGCCTTAGTCGACAGGACCCTAACCCTAGTCGCTAAGCCACCTTTGTTTGACATCGACAGAGGCAGATGATGATTCGCTCCTGGCAATATCCCAGTTGTAGCGGCGCTGATGCCGAAATCGGTGTCTAATTCCAGGTTTACGGCGAAAAGCCAGTAGGCCGCACATGCATATGAAATAGCCGAAATGATGGGGCAACTTGCAATAAAAAGAAGCAAGTAAAAATGTATGCATGCAAAATAGCCGAAATGATGGGACAACTTGCAATAAAAAGCAGCGAGTAAAAATAAAATAAACAGCCGAAATGATTGGGCACCGCGAAAAATAGCCGAAATGATTGGGCAATCGCGACCTTCGCGATATAAAAGCTGAAATGATAGAGCATCGCGGAAATAAAACAAAAAAAATGATGATAAAACTTTAGCCCTACAGTTGAGATCACATCGATCCCTGTATACAATCCAAGGGCGCAAACAAAGAAGGAACCATACTTTCCCAACAGGCTCCGCCAGAAAACGAAGCTAAATCTCGACGGTTCATTTCAACTTCGAAGAAACCAGTGTCTTCGGCAAAATCCTTCGACTCGAGGAAACAAGTGTCCTTGATGAAGAAAATCCTGATTCGTATCGACTTGCAAAGAAACCAGTGTCTCCGCGGGAAATTCTTGATTTGTTTCAACACCAGGGAAACAAATAATCCTTGGCAAATACCTCAACTCAGGGAAACCAGCATTCTTGATAAGAGCATCCTAATTCGCGTCGACTCGCAGAGAAACCAGTGTCTCCGCGGGAAATTCTCAATTCGTTTCAACACCAGGGAAACAAATAATCCTTGGCAAATACCTCAACTCAGGGAAACCAGCATCCTTGATGAGAGCCTCCTGATTCGCATCGACTCGCATAGAAACCAGTGTCTCCGCGGGAAATTCTCGATTCGTTTCAACACCAGGGAAACAACTAATCATTGGCAAATACCTCAACTCAGGGAAACCAGCATCCTTGATAAGAGCCTCCTGATTCGCGTCGACTCGCAGAGAAACCAGTGTCTCCGCGGGAAATTCTCGATTCGTTTCAACACTAGGGAAACAAATAATCCTTGGCAAATACCTCAACTCAGGGAAACCAGCATCCTTGATGAGAGCCTCCTGATTCGCGTCGACTCGCAGAGAAACCAGTGTCTCCGCGGGAAATTCTCGATTCGTTTCAACACCAAGGAAACAAATAATCTTTGGCAAATACCTCAACTCAGGGAAACTAGCGTCCTTGATGAGAGCATCCTGATTCACGTCGACTCGCAGAGAAACCAGTGTCTCCGTGGGAAATTTTTGATTCGTTTCAACACCAGGAAAACAAATAATCCTTGGCAAATACCTCAACTCAGGGAAACTAGCATCCTTGATGAGAGCCTCCTGATTCGAGTTGACTCGCAGAGAAACCAGTGTCTCCGAGAGAAATTCTCGATTCGTTTCAACACCAGGGAAACAAATAATCCTTGGCAAATACCTCAACTCAAGGAAAACAGCATCCTTGATAAGAGCCTCCTGATTCGCATCGACTCGCAGAGAATCCAGTGTCTCCGCGGGAAATTCTCGATTCGTTTCAACACCAGGGAAACAAATAATCCTTGGCAAATACCTCAACTCAGGGAAACCAGCATCCTTGATGAGAGCCTTCTGATTCGTGTCGACTCGCAGAGAAACCAGTGTCTCCGCGGGAAATTCTCGATTCGTTTCAACACCAAGGAAACAAATAATCCTTGGAAAATACCTCAACTCAGGGAAACCAGCGTCCTTGATGAGAGCATCCTGATTCGCGTCGACTCGCAGAGAAACCAGTGTCTCCGCGGGAAATTCTCGATTCGTTTCAACACCGGGGAAACAAATAATCCGTGGCAAATTCCTCAACTCAGGGAAACCAGCATCCTTGATGAGAGTCTCTTGATTCGCGTCGACTCGCAGAGAAACCAGTGTCTCCGTGGGAAATTCTCGATTCGTTTCAACACCAAGGAAACAAATAATCCTTGGCAAATACCTCAATTCAGTGAAACTAGCGTCTTTGATGAGAGCCCCCTAATTCGCATCGGCTCGTAGAGAAACCAGTGTCTCCGCGGGAAATTCCCGATTCGTCTCAACTTGCAAGATGAAGCCTCAGGCAGCAGGGATTTAAAAAAAACTTGCTTCCTGAACAATGGGACTCTGCAAGTCGGTCTAAAACGGTCTCTTGCATACTATTCATGGGTCTCACTCTCCAAAGTCGAGTTTCGATAAGGAGGGAAACAACCGCTTACGGGTCCTCTAGACTCGTAAGAGGGAAAAATTCTCTTGTAGGATCCTTACGACTTATAAGAGAAAACACACTTAGGAATCCTCACGATTCCTAAGGAGAAAATCCACCTATGAGATCCTCTCGATCCGTAGGGAGAAAAGTCTCTATGAGACCCTCACGGCTCATAGAGTTGAAAAGTCTTGGGCGGCAGATCTGAACCTGCAGTCTAAGCCATCACTATCTCGTGAAGAAATCAAGATGCTTACTCTATTATCTGCCAATTATGTTTATCAAGACAGCATGCTGATAATAAGAGAAGGCAGAAAGCAAAAGAGCATACAAGACATTGCAAAGGAAAATGTGTATCTTTATTTATTGACTTTAATCAAATACAAGATGAATCATACAAAAGAATAAAGAATGGATACATATTATTTGAAAAAGAAAAAAGTTTTTACAAGTTTATTGGTACAAAGGCAGCTATTGGGAAGGAAGCGTCTTGCATAGCCCTGTTAATTGTTCGCGCACTTCCTTCCACGCCTTTTCCTGATCTGCCACCACCGCCAGTTTTGCCTCCACCTGAGCCCTTTGCTGCAAAAGTGATGTAAGCTGCTCTCCGACGGCCTGCTCAGTGGCTTCGCGACCTTGGACATTACGCTCGGCAACGTCAAGCTTCTGCTTCAAATTCAGCCCATGTGAGATACACTCCAGAAGGCCCTCGAAGACAGCCTTTACCTCAGCAGCGTTCGCCTCGACTTCAGCACGTAGGCGAGCAGTTTCGCTTGAAGACTCCTGCCACTCCTTCAGCCTCAAAGGTGCTTCTTGTCCCAAATGGTGGACATGAGAAGTGCTTTGCTCGAGCCACACTGCCCGTTGAGTACTCACGGCCAAAACCTCGGGGGCAGGACGCGTCGACTCCAGCTGATGAAGGTGAGCCTCAATCTCCCGGCAGTGATTAACCCAAGATGCGACGATGCCCTCGTCATGGAAATTAGAAAATATCACCCGCATCGGGTTAACCGTCGTAGCGAAATCTACAGTAGACGTAGGAGTCTCGACGTCGAGTTCCTCGATGTAGTCGCTTAACATACGCAGACTATTCGCGGTACCTTTCGAGGACGGACGTCTCTGGGAAGGGCCTGCCGGTATTGTAATAAGAGACTCAAAAGGCGCCGAGACCGGAACGACAGCTGAAAAGACAAAATGTGATTAGATGACGATTCAAGAGATATGGAAAAAGTCATTGATGAGATAGTCTACTATACCAGTTGAAGCAGGTGGCAAGGCCGGAAGGGCCGGTGGCGCGACCGATCTTTCTTCTCCCCCTTCGATTTGTAGCACTGCAGCCAGGACGAGAAAAAGTTAGAAATAATTCCATCACCGAAAAAGAAAGATATCAGTCGGGAACTATACTCACCAGCGCCACCAGAGGGAGAAGCGAGTTCAGATGGGAAGGAGAAGTGTGGGAGCAACACTTGATATAGATGATCAAAGAGCACTCCTGAAAAGACACAACAGTACGACTTTAGTACACAAATTATACGTCTGAAAGATAAGATTAATAAGTTGCAAACGCATACCTTCCAACATCTTCGATGGTATAAGAGAGGGTTGAGAGGTGACCACCGCCAAAGTAGTCGTTGAAGGCGCTCCCTCGAGCAGTGGGGCATCGGCGTTGGCTGCACCTGCGTTACGAACAAAGGTGAACTTGTCAGAAAGGATTGTAAGGTAAAGAAAGACAGCAACCTGAGATTTACCTGATGAGCTGCCAGCTGAAACGGAGGCGACTCCCTCCTCCATCGACATGAGGCTACGCCCGTGGCCTCATCACCCGACTCAATGGGCGCAGTCGTCGTGCTCATGCGGCCAGAAGACGGCGGAAGATCGTAGGCGGGGAGGGCAATGATCGGAGCATTGCCGGACTCTTGAGAGAGAGCGGCTGACTCTTCCCCAAGAGTCGTGCCCATCTCACCCGCTACTTCTTTGGGCTCCGCGGTCTCCATCGGCTCATCCGCCGTCACCACGAGGTCGCCGGCCTCAAGCGCCTTGTCCGCCACTACCCTGGGCTCAGTTATAACGATCATTTCATCTGCCGCCACTTCAGACTCGGCATCAATGACCTTCTCGGCTGCAGATCCTTCGGCCCCCAACTTAGGCTCCGCAACCCCAGCGACGTTGCCCACCGTCGGCTCAAGTTCGGCTGGTGCGTCCTCCTCTGTTTCCTTGGGTTCGACAGTCTCTGCCCCCCCTCGGTCGGACTTGGCCCTGCAAGATGAGATGCATAAGAACCGGCGAGTTTACAATTTTTACAACCAAAATTCTGAAAGAAGTATTACCTGACGTGGACTTCTCGTTAGCCTCCCTATTGGCGTGAATCGCCTGTCTATGAGCTGTAAACAGGACGACCGGGGACTCTTCTGACGGGGTATCGGCACGAGGAACGGTGCTTGGGCCCGCTCCAATGGTCAAGGCAGCTCTACGTGCCTTTGCTTCGCGCCTCGATCGCTTCCTTTCCTCCCGGGCTATCGTGATGGACCTCTTTGACGCTTCCTTCATTAAGGCGTCGTTGTCTTCGTTCAGAGATTCCTCCAGAGCCTTTAAGGCATCTCTCATCGGCTCTTCAAGATGGACCTCCCTCGGTAACCCTGAGGAAGCAGGAACATCGGCAGCTGGTAGAACATCTGCGTCGCTTGGCGGGAACGGCATTGAGGTCCCTGCGATAAAAAGGGAGATGTTAGATCGACCATAACACAAGGAAAATGAAAACTTGATGAATTGAAACTTACTAAGGCCTATAGACGCTCTAAGGTGTTCCTCCTCTTGGAAGGTCTTGAGGGAAGCGGCAATGGCTTCTTCAGTGGTGATGCCTGTTGGAAGAAAAGAAGGAAAAATATTAGTCAAAGGCAATAATAAAGATATGATGCAATAGAAAATGCGACTAGTGATTACCTGATTCCGCAAGCTTAGCCAGCCATGCGTCACGCTTCGCCAACCGCTCCGAAGCTTCGAGGGTAGCCTCCAAGTCCGTGTCATCCGGCGGCATGACTAATCCCTCATTAGTCCCATTTCACTCAGGCCCTCGGCATAGGGAGCGTGGGGTTCCTGACCAAATGCGACGTCTGCAGCGAAGAGCGACTTCTTTTTCTTCTGCTCGCCAACCCTAGGTGCACGCGGGATCGACTTACGTTTAGCAGCCACCTTGGGACGGCGGGTCCTGATGTCCGCACCCACGCCAGACTCCGGTGAGACTACAACCACTGTCTCCACTGGAGCACAGGGCGCTGGAGGTGCAACCGCAATATCGGGGAGCGGCAATACGTACGGAGGACTTTGCGCACGCGATGGTCCGTCTCTGTCATCTTTCAGTGGAGGCACTACCGGGGTCCTTGGCATTAAAGGAGCGTTGCGGTCGCTACCTGGAGGCGCACCCTTACAGTCGACCAGCAATCGCCTTTCCTCCTTTATAACGGCTCCCGTCGCATGATTATACCATTACGTATATACCCTGAGGAGTCGTGGTGCGCAAGCCGGCTCACTGATAAAAAAGTGAGAACCCGTATTCAAACGCATGAAGTGATGCAGCGCACTCCGCATCCCTTCTTCAGTAGCAACGGGTTCCAGCAGGAAAGCCTCCAACGGCACCCCTTGATTGTAGCTCAGCTGTTGGGCGAAATGATGCGGGTTATATCTCATGAAAATCGCTGCATTGTTCTGTCGGAACACCAAGAAGCCCGGTCTGATAGAATATAAGTGGAGGGTCTCCGGGCTGTTAAAACTGAGGCTCCATTTTTAAAAGTGTCCTGCAGTGGCCGCACTGCAGTGGTAGACGCCTTTCCAATAGTCAACACCTTGTCGACAAAAGACACACCTGTTGGGGTAAAAATTTACATCCCGGTTGACCAAGTCAAAATCAAAGTCAACCCCAAGCCAAGTGGGTCCAAGCCCAGATCCAGTGGGCCCATGCCCGGGTCGAGCCAGAACATGAAGCGTCCGGCCTCCCTCCATGCCAAAATATAGACCATGTAATAAATAATTTTTATGTAATTTTTTATACATGAATGTATACAAAATGGGCAGAAAGCCAAATTTTTGTAAGCCCATAGCTTATGTGCAAAAATGAAATGGCACATGAGCCATGGGATAGGCAAAACGCCATTTTGTGAAGCCCAAGGGGCTATATGTAAATATGTAAGCCTATATAAGGCAAAATGATGATGAATAAAATGAACTTTTTTCATTCTCTCCACAAAAATTTTTAGATCTGAGATCTTTTGTGCCTCCTGCTCCTTCTCCAAGGTTCTAAACCTTCTCATTTCTTTTGAATTAAATCAAGAGTTTTACTCTTTCTTTTCAAAAACTAAGAAGTCTTCCACCACAAAACCCACAAAGGGGAACTTGGATCTACCATTAGATCTCAGAAAGGAGAGATTTTTAGATCTCACATCTCTTGATCATCAAGATCCAGCCAACAGAGGAGGAAGAGGAAGAACCCCTTTCATCAACCAAAACATTTTAGGAGTTTAACTCCATATATTTACATATATATATATATATATATATAATAAATATTTCCTTTCTGAAGCATAGCTTCTGGTTCTGGGACTAAAAGTCCCTTTGTCTCGCCAGCGCCCAGCGCTCGAGCGCAAAACGCCCACGTGCCGACACGTGGCGTGCTTACGCTCAGGCGCACTGCGCTCGAGCACAAAGCGCCCACGTGCGGACATGTGGCGCGTTTGCGCTCAGGCGCACTGCGCTCGAGCGCAAAGCGCCCATATGCCGACACGTGGCGCGCTTGCGCTCAGGCGCACTGTGCTCGAGCGCAAAGCGCCCACATGCCGACACGTGGCGCGCTTGCGCTCAAGGGCACTGCGCTCGAGCGCAAAGCGCCCACGTGCCGACACGTGGCGCGCTTGCGCTCAAGCGCACTGCGCTCAAGCACAAAACGACACGTGGCGCGCTTACGCCTGAGCGCACGGCACCTAAGCGCACAGCGCTCAAGGCGCTGGCCCCACGCATCCTTTGGATGCCTTTTCCCCCTCTTTCTTTTATATATATATATATATATACATATATACATATATATATACACATATGTATACATATTTACACACACATACTCCGCGATACTGTCCCTGTTAGAAAAAAATTTCTAAAGGGGCGGTGCCCCGCACCCCGCAAGGGGGCTGCTAGCCCCCTTGACCCCCAGCCCGCTATCCGGGTAGCGGGACCCCCGTAAAAACTCTGCGTGGCTCCCGATATATCCAAACCCCCCTTTCAAAACACAACACATGTACACTGCATATTGAGTTCGCATGACCATTTTAACCCGTTAATCGGAGGTTCCCTCGCCCCAAAGGCGAGGGATAATTAACGGCAGCTTAGTCCGCGGCTGCCAGAGATTTGGATCCCCACAATCAATAAACCCCGGACTACCCTAGGCAGGGGGAATCTGTAGTATACGCCTGATAAGCGCACGTGTATTCCCATCTCAATGGGGTGACGAAAAACACCCTACAACACCGTCTCCAACCGTGTGGGGGCGAAAGAGCAAACCCCTAGCATTCCTCGGCGATGGAGTCACAATTGATGCGCCAATCAGCTGTATGATGTGAGGGAAGCTGCACCTGTCGTAGAACGATGACCTTTTATGCATGCCGAAAACACCCAATGTATGTAGCTCGAGCCACGATATGAAATAGTGCATTGGGAAGATCACGTGAAGCACCCCAGGCTCATTAGCATCCGCCGCTCGACTGAGACCGTGGTACAAATGTACCAAGCCGGCTATCCCAACGGCTACCTTTACCCCGATGGTCATCCGGTGAGCCGGGAAAAAGACAGAGGGTCGTATATGGTGAGAATGCATTGGGAGCGCAAACCAACTCAGCCATAGCCCAAGAAATCCTAAGAAAAAAGCCTCCTCGTCCATCCCGGAGGCCACAATTTCCGCAAAAGACACGGTCGGGGAGTTAGGAAGGAAAAAACCCTTTTGTTCTATTTCCTTCGCCGGTAGGTTATCCAAACATAGACCGAAAGGGTCACCCAGGGTAGCAAACTTGGCAGCTTCTGACGAGAGGACGCTTGGGCGAAGGAACCGAGCGTTGAAATCCTCAAAGCTAACTCCGCGACTCCCATGTTCGATGAAAAGGGCCTCATAGATGTTCAACACTTTAATCAGGCTTGGGAATTGGTGTTAAACAACATTCTCCGGCGTGAGCCCCCTTACCACCGGCTTAGCACCAAAGACATACTCGTCTGTCGGAAGCAATTCCTCATAATACTCCCCAATAACCGGTAAACCGGAAACTTCTGTGAACTTTTCCAGAGAAATTGACACTTCCCGATCCATTGTGTAACAACCCTAATTTCTTATACACTTTTTCCTATACAAAATTTTTCAAATATTTTTAAAAAAAAAATCCACAAAGGGGTATTTTAGCCTGAGCACAAGATTTAGGTAATAATTACAAGCTACAAGAATAAAATAACTCCATGTTTAGTGTACAAGAATTTACTTTAAAATTAAATGTATACTTGGAGTATTTATTCTTGCTGCTATCAGTTTAAGTAATTAAAAACCACAATAATTACAAGAAGGAGCTTGTAGCTCATTGGTAATACCTTGCACTGCTGAACCAAGCCACCGGAGTTCAAATCCCATGCCCCACATTATTTTTGTATTTATTTTGTTTTAATTTTTTTTTGGAAGTCAATGGTAAAAAAGCCATAACTCCCAAAATATGTACTGGACAACAAAAAGTAAAAATACCAAGTTGTTCCTCAGGAAAACCCCCGGCCATTGGACCCTTGACTCGGCCCGACTCGGCGTCGCAGGCCGGCGACTCGGCCGACTCGGTCCGGCGCCGCCGGCCGGACTTGGCCGGACGGCCGATTCACCAACTGAGAAAAGTTGGCTCTTGACTTGGTCAACCCTCTTGCACACTTATTATACCCGGATCGGTTTTGATTTGGCCAATAAACCCCTTTTACTCCTAGGTTTAATGATTTTTAATGAATTTTTAATGTTTTTTATATTTTCTTTTAATATTTTTTATCCTAACCCTAACCCTAGCCTAGCCCTATATAAAGACCCCTACCCTCTATCATTTCACCTCACCACTCTAAGTCTACTCTCCCAAATTCTCGAGAACTCGGTACGAAGAGCGAGAAGCAAAGCGCTGCCGAAATCGACGACGGATTCCGGCGACCGGATCAGAACCTTCGCGACGTTTTCGACGAATCGACAACCACCACATCTCTTAGCTTCCTTAGCTTGTCCAAACAGTAAATCCCACCTCTTCTATCTCTCTTTTCTATAAATGTAAAAAATACGACTTTTTAGAACCCGACGGAAATCGGACAAACCGATTTCCGATTCGGTTTTTCTATAAATTTCCACTTGTCACCTAATACATACTATCTACCCATATTCATGTTGACTATTAATCACCCATAAACCAATTTAATCAAACTTTTTCACATGAAATGATAAGTTCTTTGCAAAACCGTACTCTTCTTATAAAAATACCACGAAGTTCATTTTTCTTAGTTTAATTATTTCCCTCACTCCTAAATAGGTTTATCTTGATCACTAAACTTGTAGAACCCATTTTGAATGAAATTTCACACATAAAATGATAACGTTTTTGAATACCGTATTCTTGCGCTATAATACCTTTAAGTTTAACATAGCATGTTTTACCTTTAAACTTCACCAAAACTTAATATAAATCACGGGGTAATGACCTACCCCTACACACACTCAATATAACCCTAATTGATAAATATCAAAAATACAGAATACGAAATTACAGGACTTTTTACTAAAATACCCTAATCTTTATAATCTTTATTGAAACCTTTAAGTTGTAAACATTTCTAAGTAAAATCTTTTAATAAAATGAAAGCACGATTGGTCATGGACATCGATCGTTTATCTAAGCTGACTTTGTGGTGTCTAGGCTAGGCAAGTGAGCTTGGGTAACTTTAAAAGGCCCGTCTCACGATTCGTGAGCGGATCCCTCCCTCCTCACTTGTACTTATCTGGCCACAATTGGCGGTGAAGAGGCGATTTGAGGCTTCTACTGACTTATCGTTTAGACCTTAGAAGTAGGCTAGTTGGCTTAGGAAACCCTAACAACTAAAATACGGAAAACTATACTTTTTGCAATTAAATACCCCATATTTATAAAACCGTTTTCCCAAATGAAAAGTATTTGTTAAACCTAAGCAAAGCACCGCCACAACCCACTTTTGGAGAACCTGTTAGGGATAGTACGGTTAATCGTGCACTCGCAGGCTAGTAGTGCGAGATTCAGACCTCCGCAAGGAGCATTCGGTCTCGAAAGGTTTAAAATACGATAATTAAGGAAAATGAGATTTTTGAAAATAAAATATTCATTTAAAAATTATTCATGTGTTAATATATATATAATTATCATTTAAACACCTATTTTATTATAATATGAAATTTTCACATTTTCCTAAAAAATTACAAGATTAAAAGTTACACTAAAATACCATGAATTTCAGATAAAACAATTAATACTTTTATTAGGATATATTCACTAGAATAACACAAATTAAATTCACATTTATTATAATAATAAAGACGATTATTAAATACTTGAGATGTATTTTGAAAACTATACAAAAGTACTTTTTACATAAAACCCCCTCAAGTTTCACAAATTACAATAAGGCCCCTAACTAATATTGAACTTCAAATTTATCTTTCTTTTAGTCTGACTCGGGTTAGAGTCTGACTAACTTCTGACTTGAATATGATTCAAGTCAATCTATATTCTTTTATATTCCAATACAATTTGAATACATGAATCCAGGAATCCAGTTAACAATATATTCATTTTGACTGAATCAAACCATGGATATTCATCCATTATCCTGATATTCCATTTACCTGATTACACAGTTGCAACATGTTTACTGATATCATGGTTTTGGTCAGTCACTCAACTTACATATTCCAATACCACATTACTGTTAAAACACTACGGGGTTTAAAGGGGTAGATTGGTACGGAAGGTATTAAAGGTGGCACGAGGTGGTCAGATTAAGACACCTAACCTGAATCTGTAAGTCTACGCTAGCGCCCCGGCCGTCTACAGACGCCAAATGCGGAATAAAAACTTTTAAACTGGCGCTATCGTATACTTTAACCCGGATCTGCCATTATTGCTAAACTAACAAACAGTAAAGAGTGTAGAAAGGTTGTACTGAACGATCCGAGTCCTTCGTTCTTCAACCATCATCCCACGCTCCGTTGCGGCTGCTCCGATCTCGTCGATCTCCGATATCCTCGTCGAGGTGGCACCACATCACCGATTCTTTAAACGGGCTCCCGCCTCTGACTCGAGGCAACTCGATCGTCAAGTTTGCTAAAAGAGACGACCAAGAATTGATGTAGAGAATGAGTAGATGACTTTGTCTCACTTCGTCCAAATCCGTGGACGATCGGTTAATGAAGTTGCCGTGGAAATCGGGTGATGGAATGAAATGAACTGTAAAATTCCATACACCCCGAATACTATCATAATCTTTTCTCTCTAAAATGGAATCAACAAGTGAGAGTGAGAGAGAGGAGAGAGAGGGCCGGCCATATATAGCAAGAGGGAGGTGACCGTAGGAGAAGAGGGGTGACCACAAGAGAAAGCTTCTCACTCAAAATATCTTAACCAAAACAAGAATGATTAATACAAAGCATGACTCACAAATAACACCTCATCAAGTAATAAATGCAACCAATTAGAACACAACACCAATTAGCCTAGTCACCTCATCTAGAAACTTCTAGAACACTGACTCACCTCATCTGAAGAAAAGATAAATCCGTCTTTAACCGAATGTTAAAAGACGGCTGATAGAAAACTGGAAACTGGCAACTTCCAAAAGTGATCCTGAAACAACTTTCAGGATAACCCCGAAACTGTATAAATATACCCGCATTTGTATTACGACCGAATACAAATGCAACTGAGACAAAGATATTATACCTACTCAATATAATACTCGGATCCGGCTTAAACCAAAGCCGACCAGTATCAACTGTCCGAAAATCGACACGTGCGTAAACGCACGTGCATTTTCCGAACCCTGCCATAAAACCATACGGCCTCTACAACGTTTCGCCCGAAACTTGGGAAACTGTCTGTGGGGGACTCTAATGACTCTTCAGTACCCTGGCAGTGGATTTAACCACAAACCATCAGCTGCACTAGCAATGCGTGACGGTTGCCCACGGACTGAACTTAAGGGAGGCTGATGAGCGCACTCAAGGGTGGCCGATGAGCTAACACATCCAAAAACCCTACTGAGTCTAACAGTGACGATGTATATATACAGTCCGGTCCGTTCGTCAATGAGTATCGCATATCCGCCTAGGGGGCTAGTAACGTCAGACCCCCAGAAGCAGTATAAGTCGTGTCGGAGTGAAGCCCAATAACACCCTGAGATACTACTGGAGTACCTACCAGTAAATCTCCTGCCACGGCCGTGGGCTATGTGTAATGGCTCTCCTAGACACAGCACGATCTCGCCCCCAATACCGGGAGAGACGAATCCCCTGCCGATCCGCTCACGTGCCTCCATATGGCTCGGGACTGTACCCAAAAGCTACCTGTTTGCACGACTCCTTTGAGCCGTGGTAGGGTAGAAATCAAAGCACAGTGGGAACTCACACGAGATAAATGACGACCTCAGGTCGATGAACTAACCTGTACACATGTCACCTGGGAACTGCTATCTGACGATAGGTATAGTACTAACTAGCAGATTCCCGGCGAGTCCTGTCCGGTGTATTCATAACCCAATGAGCACCTGTATACATCTTAGGTGATCCATCTGACACCAGTGGCTTGTGAGACCGGCCACCGCCCCTCGTCGGGGTCTCGACTGTATACACTAGTCTACTCCGGAGTATCGATGCCCTGTCTCGAAACTCCCACGACTAGGGACCACAATTAAGGATATGCATATAAACTACCCAACTCTCACGTATATGATCGCCATCATACTGTTGGTAGTAAAGCAAGATCCTAAGGGCTCTATCAAAGTGTAACATGCAATCAGTCACCTGAACATGTACACGACTGATAAAGACAAACCAGATAGTATACTATCATCTCGAGTAAGACTGTCCTACCGGGATAGGTCCTCCGCAATCATTGCAATCACGTACCTGCGATCCAATAATTGACTATGAGGGCACTATCTCCAACAATCTCCCACTTGCGCTCAAGGCTAATTATTGCGATGTCGACTACTCACAGCCCGTGTGAAACCGAACATCCAACTCCTCTATTAATCAGTTTCACAAAGCCCGTTTGTAAAACTATTGTGTTCGAGAAATAGCCTCAGTAAGTGGATCCGCCTAGATGTATCTTTCTATATCTCTCTTAATCTCAAGTTCGCGGAGAAAGCCATCTCCCGAATTGAGTAGTACCTGTCTTAGAATATGTCTGGATATCAGATGGGACCTTAGTTCATAAATGAACTCCATATCCAAACTTCTTAGACTTTATGGATCACTGAACCTAATCAGTATCCGGCACCATGCCACCCACAGTATCCTCTGGAACCACCTGTCCATAATACTGTCCCTCGTCAGAGGGAAAACTAAAACTCTGACAATCACTCTGTCATCCATGTCACCTTTGAAGCCTGGAATTATAACCGTCTCCCAAAAGAGGCTGCCGTTATCAAATCCGTAGAACATGTACTAATGTTCTAAAACTGCTTCCTTATGCTTCTCCAGGATTGGATTAATACAAACCCATTGCATCTAGTGCAAAAACAACATTTGGTGCGGTACTTGACATCTCATGATTGACTCAATTGCCTAAGCAAGTGATCTGCCAATCATGTACATCTCTCTCCCCTTTAGTCTATACGACACTTTTAGAGAGGGTGACTCCATCACCTGCAGGTACACTACCATGCTAGGAGTCAACTATTCTAAAAACCATTAGAATATCTGTCAAAGTACCCACATTGGGAAACTACCGAAATCCAGATCTAAAACCATAGATCTAGAAACCAGAATGTCTAATATTATATCCATATCCTGTCTGGAGAAACAACTGTGTGACGAACAGAGTACAACCGATCGTAGTATAGGAATTTTACTTCCCACTATGTGTATGTCATCCAGATACCATGACATCACACCCTACTACCTTCTTAACAGATCCATCCCTTATTCTGATTGAAGTCAAACCCATGACTGTCACATCAAAATTAGATGATCTATCTCCGCTATAACTGCTCAAGTCTATAAATAGATATAAGCATCTTGCCCACTATACTTCTGCTGCTCCCACTGACTACGACAACCCTCCTACCGGGTCTCATATCCTGGAACAACAGTAGTGTCAAGTCTGGGTAGATAAGAACCTCCCTGTCACCGTCCTTGAGCCTACCAAAGTACCTCTCTGGTGTCTGAGGTTACCTACCAAATCTGCGGAGTGGCTATTGGAATGTCAAACCTGATTGAATATATAGGTCCTATTAAATTTTCCGTAATCGTTCGCGGTTCTGGAATCACTTCCAGTTCTACCATACTCCCACTACTGTTTTCTGAAAAAATCCATTTTTACTAAAACTGTGGCGAGTCAAGTAAAATATCACTATTGATCTTGCAAATGGTAGAATATCAACCCTCGTCATAGCCAGGGTCAACCCACAAACAGCCATTACAGAAACGTGCCCTGAGTTATCCAGAGTCTGGTTTTAAGCAAAAGCCGGACAACTCCCCGTACCTTAATTTCTTTTAAGGTACGAACCATTCTATATCCAATACAGAAACTTTGGCACTTATTTAATTGGAACCATATTCAAATCATGCAGCTGTCTCCAGCGCATATTAACTTAATGGAAAGAGGCTAATCATCATTACTCAACTTAGGAATCCATCCAATTATGAGTAACCTGAAAGAGAAACACGTTTCTCAAAACCATCACTATCATCTGAATACCAATCACAAGAATCTACATCTTCGATCTCTTTGAAGAATCCCGATACTTGTGATATCTGGTTCTCCACTTTATTCTTATACCCAAACTTCTCAAAACTTAGACCTTGTATTTCTATGAAACACTTGTCTAAATACTAGAGAAGTTATAAGTAAACAGAACATAGTACGAGGACCTACCCCTTTGTCCTGATGGACACTGGACAATATACAATACTCTGTATAAGTCCGCTGAGTTGAACAACTCATAACCTGTGCGTCGTAGGTTGAAAACTGTACCCTGGCGATTTCCTCAAATATCACCAATTACAACGAATTCCGATATAATGAGGATGATCACCTAATTCCCAATATCTTACTCCCACTCATCATCTGTAAAGCCATACAGATATGAGAATGAAACCTGGTAAATACATACCCTTGGAGTAAGTGTCTAATCGGGAAAACAGTTTTCCTTAACAATGCACTGAAACATGAAAATGTTTCTTAGGGGTATCCTGGTATTCATAGCAATGCCTCTTCCATAAACCAATTCATGACTTCAACCGTATATTTTATTGCCATCTCTCCAAATCCCTTAATTTGTCTTTATTCGTTACCTTCTGTACACCATCGTTAGGCTAAATGGTTTTCTTCCTTCCCTACCGTTCGGCACCAGCCTATGGTTTGGAAGAAGACTATCCAGTAAGCATAATAGGTGTACCCTCCTAAACCAAGGAGTACTCGCATCTCGAGAGAAGGTGATGATAAAAGACAACTGAATAATACCTTATTCCTTTAAAAGTGAAATAGGAGTGGCGATGAAGTACGCGGTTTTGGTCGTGAATGATATCAGTCGCAATTTACTTTGCCCTCTTTCTAATCCCTTTATTTTGTCTTTACATATTACCTTCTGCACACCCTACTTAGGCTAATTGGTTTTCTTCATTCCCTACCTTTCGGCACCTGCCTATGGTTTGGAATAAGACTATCCAATAAGCGTAATAGGTGTACTCTCCTAAACCAAGGAGCCCTCGCAACCTGAGAGAAGGTGATAATAAAAGACAACTGAATAAACCAATTCTATTTCTCCTGAACCTGGATCCATCCTCGAAGAAGTCCCTTCGAGTTCGTATATAACCATACGATGGATCTATCCAATGGAAGTGGATATCCGTAGTAAAACGGGTGTTCTGAGAAATGCAAAGGGTAAAAGAAGGAGTGGCAATGACTTATGCAACATAGACAATCCAAAAGCCAGTATTTTAAGAAGGTTCGGTCAACCTGGTCACTGAGTCATAGTCTAGGGTCGGTCAAAGGTCGCTGCCAAAGAGAGAGAGAGAAAAGAAACACTCTGCGTGCACTCTAACCTAGATCAGAATGGTTATCACTTTATCTAATCCGGAAACCTCCCACTGTCCTGTCAAATTCTCCTCCAAACCTAAAGAAGAATCAATCGGGATCACCCGAAGAGTAAACCAACTCATCAGTGGGAATCGGGATCCAACTCTCATCGCATGATAACGTGATGTAATGCATCCACGTTACTCATACTCCAGAAGGTATGCGCACACTTGGCAAGTTTCAGTTTCTTTAGAAACTCCCGATCTGATTTTTGCCCCATGCTCTTATGACCTTGACGTATGCCAACAAATCATAAGTCACATGTCAAGTTCTGCCCGTCATTATCTTGTTAATTTGAACTCACCCGTACATACCCTTGACGTATGCCAACAAGGTAATACGACTGTCCCAAACCAACTCATCTATCTATGCAACAAATGAATACCCAGCAGCTACCAAACACTATGCCTTGACGTATGCCAACAAACATAGCTTGAATACTACTGACTATCCATAAGAAACGACGGAGGGCTACGACTGGTTTTTGGCGAAAAACCTTTAGCGTAGTGAACTTGATATCGCTGAAGGAACCTGATAGCTTTTTAAAATATAGTGGCGAAAACCTTTTGCTAAAGAGGTCACTCCCGGTGAAGGGATCTCGGCTCTTTCCTCGTGGAATGAGGTGCAGGATATTCCACTGAATACCGCTATGCAAAGCAACTTGTAATCGACTATAGTGAAGTTATTACGCTGACGCAAACTTTTGCCCAAGGGGTCAGTCCCGGTGAAGGGATATCGGCCCTTGCCCCGTCGAATGAGGTGCAGGATATTCCACTGAATACCGCTATGCAAAATAAAAGGAAACGTCTTTGCAATAACACCTTTTAAAATTGTTCCAACAACTAAAACAGGTTTGTTTTACTTTGCATTGATCAGAATCAATGCAGTCCCATAAATCAATCACACCAGAAAAGAACGAAAATAAAATGTACGTATATGCCATCCGCATTCGTCACTGGGTCCCGTCATCACCCGTTAGGTTACTTAACTAACGACAGAGCGGGGACTGGACTAGCGCGGGTGTAAAACATATACAACATCTAATAGTATATAAACCAATATACATAATCGCTCTAGACGTGATAATATACAACATTACAGAAAAGTAATAAGCATCACAGAACAATACAGATATCTGGGATCCCCGAGTTTCACAGAGCCGCTGCTGAAACTCGACGTTCCCCTGTCGTGTGGATAGCCTGTGCAATGAAACCTAGACCCCTACGGGTGCGGCAAGTTACCCGCCAAAACCTGAAGCGAGGTAGTCCCCACAGTATAGTAAATGGAACACCCGGCACTTCACAGAATCCGGTAATCTTGGGCACCCCTCCTTGGGTCAACCTGTACCCCCTACGAGTGCGGCGAATAGTCTGCCAATTCTGAAGTGGGGCCCCTCTGCCTCTCAAAGCCATGAGATGCGGACCCATTGCTATCCCGAACCCGGCTATCCGTTCACTCCGTCGCGGGGTAAAACCAAGTACAGTAATGAAAAATAGTACAACAGGTACATCGACCGCAACCTGGTCGTGCCCCAAAAAGAATATTATACAACAGGCAGTGACGGCAGTCCACATATTGGACGCTCGCCCCGCAATATCATATGTACAAATAAACTCAAACTGTACTACCATGGCACACTGCTATCCACCACGACAAATCCGCAACAACACAGCACAACACAGAACATCAACGCGAATGTCATGTTCGCAAACCCGTCTAAAAGAACTATAGCAATCAAACGCGGTTTACCGATCAAATGACATTCCCGGTCGGAGATATAATGTAAGCACTATAAACTAACGTGTTTAAATTTCGATCGACCAAATATCAAAAAGTGGGCCCCACGGCTTACTGGTGAACAGTAACAAAATCTGGGCCAAAACGATATTTACCAAAAACCCCAAAATCCAACACAGAACCCACTGACCAAATTTGGGAGCACGTGCTCCCCACATGGCCGCGGTTGCGCGGCCAAACCATGGGTTTGGCCGCGTTTCCGCGGCAGCTTGGAGGGATCACGACCCCAAATTTTGTCGTGGCTCTTAAAAATGCCTGCTCTGATTTTTAAGACATCCAGAAATAATTTTTGACACCGTTTAAAAACAACAGAAACTGTCAAGCTTGGATTTTACAATTTTTGATTTCCGGTCGGATCGATGTTTTAAACGCGTTAGCACAAGTTAGTATAGCAAAATGGTTAGGCTCTGATACCACTGTAAGTCTACGCTAGCGCCCCGGCCGTCTACAGACGCCAAATGCGGAATAAAAACTTTTAAACTGGCGCTATCGTATACTTTAACCCGGATCTGCCATTATTGCTAAACTAACAAACAGTAAAGAGTGTAGAAAGGTTGTACCGAACGATCCGAGTCCTTCGTTCTTCAACCATCATCCCACGCTCCGTTGCGGCTGCTCCGATCTCGTCGATCTCCGATATCCTCGTCGAGGTGGCACCACATCACCGATTCTTTAAACGGGCTCCCGCCTCTGACTCGAGGCAACTCGATCGTCAAGTTTGCTAAAAGAGACGACCAAGAATTGATGTAGAGAATGAGTAGATGACTTTGTCTCACTTCGTCCAAATCCGTGGACGATCGGTTAATGAAGTTGCCGTGGAAATCGGGTGATGGAATGAAATGAACTGTAAAATTCCATACACCCCGAATACTATCATAATCTTTTCTCTCTAAAATGGAATCAACAAGTGAGAGTGAGAGAGAGGAGAGAGAGGGCCGGCCATATATAGCAAGAGGGAGGTGACCGTAGGAGAAGAGGGGTGACCACAAGAGAAAGCTTCTCACTCAAAATATCTTAACCAAAACAAGAATGATTAATACAAAGCATGACTCACAAATAACACCTCATCAAGTAATAAATGCAACCAATTAGAACACAACACCAATTAGCCTAGTCACCTCATCTAGAAACTTCTAGAACACTGACTCACCTCATCTGAAGAAAAGATAAATCCGTCTTTAACCGAATGTTAAAAGACGGCTGATAGAAAACTGGAAACTGGCAACTTCCAAAAGTGATCCTGAAACAACTTTCAGGATAACCCCGAAACTGTATAAATATACCCGCATTTGTATTACGACCGAATACAAATGCAACTGAGACAAAGATATTATACCTACTCAATATAATACTCGGATCCGGCTTAAACCAAAGCCGACCAGTATCAACTGTCCGAAAATCGACACGTGCGTAAACGCACGTGCATTTTCCGAACCCTGCCATAAAACCATACGGCCTCTACAACGTTTCGCCCGAAACTTGGGAAACTGTCTGTGGGGGACTCTAATGACTCTTCAGTACCCTGGCAGTGGATTTAACCACAAACCATCAGCTGCACTAGCAATGCGTGACGGTTGCCCACGGACTGAACTTAAGGGAGGCTGATGAGCGCACTCAAGGGTGGCCGATGAGCTAACACATCCAAAAACCCTACTGAGTCTAACAGTGACGATGTATATATACAGTCCGGTCCGTTCGTCAATGAGTATCGCATATCCGCCTAGGGGGCTAGTAACGTCAGACCCCCAGAAGCAGTATAAGTCGTGTCGGAGTGAAGCCCAATAACACCCTGAGATACTACTGGAGTACCTACCAGTAAATCTCCTGCCACGGCCGTGGGCTATGTGTAATGGCTCTCCTAGACACAGCACGATCTCGCCCCCAATACCGGGAGAGACGAATCCCCTGCCGATCCGCTCACGTGCCTCCATATGGCTCGGGACTGTACCCAAAAGCTACCTGTTTGCACGACTCCTTTGAGCCGTGGTAGGGTAGAAATCAAAGCACAGTGGGAACTCACACGAGATAAATGACGACCTCAGGTCGATGAACTAACCTGTACACATGTCACCTGGGAACTGCTATCTGACGATAGGTATAGTACTAACTAGCAGATTCCCGGCGAGTCCTGTCCGGTGTATTCATAACCCAATGAGCACCTGTATACATCTTAGGTGATCCATCTGACACCAGTGGCTTGTGAGACCGGCCACCGCCCCTCGTCGGGGTCTCGACTGTATACACTAGTCTACTCCGGAGTATCGATGCCCTGTCTCGAAACTCCCACGACTAGGGACCACAATTAAGGATATGCATATAAACTACCCAACTCTCACGTATATGATCGCCATCATACTGTTGGTAGTAAAGCAAGATCCTAAGGGCTCTATCAAAGTGTAACATGCAATCAGTCACCTGAACATGTACACGACTGATAAAGACAAACCAGATAGTATACTATCATCTCGAGTAAGACTGTCCTACCGGGATAGGTCCTCCGCAATCATTGCAATCACGTACCTGCGATCCAATAATTGACTATGAGGGCACTATCTCCAACAATCTCCCACTTGCGCTCAAGGCTAATTATTGCGATGTCGACTACTCACAGCCCGTGTGAAACCGAACATCCAACTCCTCTATTAATCAGTTTCACAAAGCCCGTTTGTAAAACTATTGTGTTCGAGAAATAGCCTCAGTAAGTGGATCCGCCTAGATGTATCTTTCTATATCTCTCTTAATCTCAAGTTCGCGGAGAAAGCCATCTCCCGAATTGAGTAGTACCTGTCTTAGAATATGTCTGGATATCAGATGGGACCTTAGTTCATAAATGAACTCCATATCCAAACTTCTTAGACTTTATGGATCACTGAACCTAATCAGTATCCGGCACCATGCCACCCACAGTATCCTCTGGAACCACCTGTCCATAATACTGTCCCTCGTCAGAGGGAAAACTAAAACTCTGACAATCACTCTGTCATCCATGTCACCTTTGAAGCCTGGAATTATAACCGTCTCCCAAAAGAGGCTGCCGTTATCAAATCCGTAGAACATGTACTAATGTTCTAAAACTGCTTCCTTATGCTTCTCCAGGATTGGATTAATACAAACCCATTGCATCTAGTGCAAAAACAACATTTGGTGCGGTACTTGACATCTCATGATTGACTCAATTGCCTAAGCAAGTGATCTGCCAATCATGTACATCTCTCTCCCCTTTAGTCTATACGACACTTTTAGAGAGGGTGACTCCATCACCTGCAGGTACACTACCATGCTAGGAGTCAACTATTCTAAAAACCATTAGAATATCTGTCAAAGTACCCACATTGGGAAACTACCGAAATCCAGATCTAAAACCATAGATCTAGAAACCAGAATGTCTAATATTATATCCATATCCTGTCTGGAGAAACAACTGTGTGACGAACAGAGTACAACCGATCGTAGTATAGGAATTTTACTTCCCACTATGTGTATGTCATCCAGATACCATGACATCACACCCTACTACCTTCTTAACAGATCCATCCCTTATTCTGATTGAAGTCAAACCCATGACTGTCACATCAAAATTAGATGATCTATCTCCGCTATAACTGCTCAAGTCTATAAATAGATATAAGCATCTTGCCCACTATACTTCTGCTGCTCCCACTGACTACGACAACCCTCCTACCGGGTCTCATATCCTGGAACAACAGTAGTGTCAAGTCTGGGTAGATAAGAACCTCCCTGTCACCGTCCTTGAGCCTACCAAAGTACCTCTCTGGTGTCTGAGGTTACCTACCAAATCTGCGGAGTGGCTATTGGAATGTCAAACCTGATTGAATATATAGGTCCTATTAAATTTTCCGTAATCGTTCGCGGTTCTGGAATCACTTCCAGTTCTACCATACTCCCACTACTGTTTTCTGAAAAAATCCATTTTTACTAAAACTGTGGCGAGTCAAGTAAAATATCACTATTGATCTTGCAAATGGTAGAATATCAACCCTCGTCATAGCCAGGGTCAACCCACAAACAGCCATTACAGAAACGTGCCCTGAGTTATCCAGAGTCTGGTTTTAAGCAAAAGCCGGACAACTCCCCGTACCTTAATTTCTTTTAAGGTACGAACCATTCTATATCCAATACAGAAACTTTGGCACTTATTTAATTGGAACCATATTCAAATCATGCAGCTGTCTCCAGCGCATATTAACTTAATGGAAAGAGGCTAATCAGCATTACTCAACTTAGGAATCCATCCAATTATGAGTAACCTGAAAGAGAAACACGTTTCTCAAAACCATCACTATCATCTGAATACCAATCACAAGAATCTACATCTTCGATCTCTTTGAAGAATCCCGATACTTGTGATATCTGGTTCTCCACTTTATTCTTATACCCAAACTTCTCAAAACTTAGACCTTGTATTTCTATGAAACACTTGTCTAAATACTAGAGAAGTTATAAGTAAACAGAACATAGTACGAGGACCTACCCCTTTGTCCTGATGGACACTGGACAATATACAATACTCTGTATAAGTCCGCTGAGTTGAACAACTCATAACCTGTGCGTCGTAGGTTGAAAACTGTACCCTGGCGATTTCCTCAAATATCACCAATTACAACGAATTCCGATATAATGAGGATGATCACCTAATTCCCAATATCTTACTCCCACTCATCATCTGTAAAGCCATACAGATATGAGAATGAAACCTGGTAAATACATACCCTTGGAGTAAGTGTCTAATCGGGAAAACAGTTTTCCTTAACAATGCACTGAAACATGAAAATGTTTCTTAGGGGTATCCTGGTATTCATAGCAATGCCTCTTCCATAAACCAATTCATGACTTCAACCGTATATTTTATTGCCATCTCTCCAAATCCCTTAATTTGTCTTTATTCGTTACCTTCTGTACACCATCGTTAGGCTAAATGGTTTTCTTCCTTCCCTACCGTTCGGCACCAGCCTATGGTTTGGAAGAAGACTATCCAGTAAGCATAATAGGTGTACCCTCCTAAACCAAGGAGTACTCGCATCTCGAGAGAAGGTGATGATAAAAGACAACTGAATAATACCTTATTCCTTTAAAAGTGAAATAGGAGTGGCGATGAAGTACGCGGTTTTGGTCGTGAATGATATCAGTCGCAATTTACTTTGCCCTCTTTCTAATCCCTTTATTTTGTCTTTACATATTACCTTCTGCACACCCTACTTAGGCTAATTGGTTTTCTTCATTCCCTACCTTTCGGCACCTGCCTATGGTTTGGAATAAGACTATCCAATAAGCGTAATAGGTGTACTCTCCTAAACCAAGGAGCCCTCGCAACCTGAGAGAAGGTGATAATAAAAGACAACTGAATAAACCAATTCTATTTCTCCTGAACCTGGATCCATCCTCGAAGAAGTCCCTTCGAGTTCGTATATAACCATACGATGGATCTATCCAATGGAAGTGGATATCCGTAGTAAAACGGGTGTTCTGAGAAATGCAAAGGGTAAAAGAAGGAGTGGCAATGACTTATGCAACATAGACAATCCAAAAGCCAGTATTTTAAGAAGGTTCGGTCAACCTGGTCACTGAGTCATAGTCTAGGGTCGGTCAAAGGTCGCTGCCAAAGAGAGAGAGAGAAAAGAAACACTCTGCGTGCACTCTAACCTAGATCAGAATGGTTATCACTTTATCTAATCCGGAAACCTCCCACTGTCCTGTCAAATTCTCCTCCAAACCTAAAGAAGAATCAATCGGGATCACCCGAAGAGTAAACCAACTCATCAGTGGGAATCGGGATCCAACTCTCATCGCATGATAACGTGATGTAATGCATCCACGTTACTCATACTCCAGAAGGTATGCGCACACTTGGCAAGTTTCAGTTTCTTTAGAAACTCCCGATCTGATTTTTGCCCCATGCTCTTATGACCTTGACGTATGCCAACAAATCATAAGTCACATGTCAAGTTCTGCCCGTCATTATCTTGTTAATTTGAACTCACCCGTACATACCCTTGACGTATGCCAACAAGGTAATACGACTGTCCCAAACCAACTCATCTATCTATGCAACAAATGAATACCCAGCAGCTACCAAACACTATGCCTTGACGTATGCCAACAAACATAGCTTGAATACTACTGACTATCCATAAGAAACGACGGAGGGCTACGACTGGTTTTTGGCGAAAAACCTTTAGCGTAGTGAACTTGATATCGCTGAAGGAACCTGATAGCTTTTTAAAATATAGTGGCGAAAACCTTTTGCTAAAGAGGTCACTCCCGGTGAAGGGATCTCGGCTCTTTCCTCGTGGAATGAGGTGCAGGATATTCCACTGAATACCGCTATGCAAAGCAACTTGTAATCGACTATAGTGAAGTTATTACGCTGACGCAAACTTCTGCCCAAGGGGTCAGTCCCGGTGAAGGGATATCGGCCCTTGCCCCGTCGAATGAGGTGCAGGATATTCCACTGAATACCGCTATGCAAAATAAAAGGAAACGTCTTTGCAATAACACCTTTTAAAATTGTTCCAACAACTAAAACAGGTTTGTTTTACTTTGCATTGATCAGAATCAATGCAGTCCCATAAATCAATCACACCAGAAAAGAACGAAAATAAAATGTACGTATATGCCATCCGCATTCGTCACTGGGTCCCGTCATCACCCGTTAGGTTACTTAACTAACGACAGAGCGGGGACTGGACTAGCGCGGGTGTAAAACATATACAACATCTAATAGTATATAAACCAATATACATAATCGCTCTAGACGTGATAATATACAACATTACAGAAAAGTAATAAGCATCACAGAACAATACAGATATCTGGGATCCCCGAGTTTCACAGAGCCGCTGCTGAAACTCGACGTTCCCCTGTCGTGTGGATAGCCTGTGCAATGAAACCTAGACCCGTACGGGTGCGGCAAGTTACCCGCCAAAACCTGAAGCGAGGTAGTCCCCACAGTATAGTAAATGGAACACCCGGCACTTCACAGAATCCGGTAATCTTGGGCACCCCTCCTTGGGTCAACCTGTACCCCCTACGAGTGCGGCGAATAGTCTGCCAATTCTGAAGTGGGGCCCCTCTGCCTCTCAAAGCCATGAGATGCGGACCCATTGCTATCCCGAACCCGGCTATCCGTTCACTCCGTCGCTGGGTAAAACCAAGTACAGTAATGAAAAATAGTACAACAGGTACATCGACCGCAACCTGGTCGTGCCCCAAAAAGAATATTATACAACAGGCAGTGACGGCAGTCCACATGTTGGACGCTCGCCCCGCAATATCATATGTACAAATAAACTCAAACTGTACTACCATGGCACACTGCTATCCACCACGACAAATCCGCAACAACACAGCACAACACAGAACATCAACGCGAATGTCATGTTCGCAAACCCGTCTAAAAGAACTATAGCAATCAAACGCGGTTTACCGATCAAATGACATTCCCGGTCGGAGATATAATGTAAGCACTATAAACTAACGTGTTTAAATTTCGATCGACCAAATATCAAAAAGTGGGCCCCACGGCTTACTGGTGAACAGTAACAAAATCTGGGCCAAAACGATATTTACCAAAAACCCCAAAATCCAACACAGAACCCACTGACCAAATTTGGGAGCACGTGCTCCCCACATGGCCGCGGTTGCGCGGCCAAACCATGGGTTTGGCCGCGTTTCCGCGGCAGCTTGGAGGGATCACGACCCCAAATTTTGTCGTGGCTCTTAAAAATGCCTGCTCTGATTTTTAAGACATCCAGAAATAATTTTTGACACCGTTTAAAAACAACAGAAACTGTCAAGCTTGGATTTTACAATTTTTGATTTCCGGTCGGATCGATGTTTTAAACGCGTTAGCACAAGTTAGTATAGCAAAATGGTTAGGCTCTGATACCACTGTAAGTCTACGCTAGCGCCCCGGCCGTCTACAGACGCCAAATGCGGAATAAAAACTTTTAAACTGGCGCTATCGTATACTTTAACCCGGATCTGCCATTATTGCTAAACTAACAAACAGTAAAGAGTGTAGAAAGGTTGTACCGAACGATCCGAGTCCTTCGTTCTTCAACCATCATCCCACGCTCCGTTGCGGCTGCTCCGATCTCGTCGATCTCCGATATCCTCGTCGAGGTGGCACCACATCACCGATTCTTTAAACGGGCTCCCGCCTCTGACTCGAGGCAACTCGATCGTCAAGTTTGCTAAAAGAGACGACCAAGAATTGATGTAGAGAATGAGTAGATGACTTTGTCTCACTTCGTCCAAATCCGTGGACGATCGGTTAATGAAGTTGCCGTGGAAATCGGGTGATGGAATGAAATGAACTGTAAAATTCCATACACCCCGAATACTATCATAATCTTTTCTCTCTAAAATGGAATCAACAAGTGAGAGTGAGAGAGAGGAGAGAGAGGGCCGGCCATATATAGCAAGAGGGAGGTGACCGTAGGAGAAGAGGGGTGACCACAAGAGAAAGCTTCTCACTCAAAATATCTTAACCAAAACAAGAATGATTAATACAAAGCATGACTCACAAATAACACCTCATCAAGTAATAAATGCAACCAATTAGAACACAACACCAATTAGCCTAGTCACCTCATCTAGAAACTTCTAGAACACTGACTCACCTCATCTGAAGAAAAGATAAATCCGTCTTTAACCGAATGTTAAAAGACGGCTGATAGAAAACTGGAAACTGGCAACTTCCAAAAGTGATCCTGAAACAACTTTCAGGATAACCCCGAAACTGTATAAATATACCCGCATTTGTATTACGACCGAATACAAATGCAACTGAGACAAAGATATTATACCTACTCAATATAATACTCGGATCCGGCTTAAACCAAAGCCGACCAGTATCAACTGTCCGAAAATCGACACGTGCGTAAACGCACGTGCATTTTCCGAACCCTGCCATAAAACCATACGGCCTCTACAACGTTTCGCCCGAAACTTGGGAAACTGTCTGTGGGGGACTCTAATGACTCTTCAGTACCCTGGCAGTAGGTTTAACCACAAACCGTCAGCTGCACTAGCAATGCGTGACGGTTGCCCACGGACTGAACTTAAGGGAGGCTGATGAGCGCACTCAAGGGTGGCCGATGAGCTAACACATCCAGAAACCCTACTGAGTCTAACAGTGACAATGTATATATACAGTCCGGTCCGTTCGTCAATGAGTATCGCATATCCGCCTAGGGGGCTAGTAACGTCAGACCCCCAGAAGCAGTATAAGTCGTGTCGGAGTGAAGCCCAATAACACCCTGAGATACTACTGGAGTACCTACCAGTAAATCTCCTGCCACGGCCGTGGGCTATGTGTAATGGCTCTTCTAGACACAGCACGATCTCGCCCCCAATACCGGGAGAGACGAATCCCCTGCCGATCCGCTCACGTGCCTCCATATGGCTCGGGACTGTACCCAAAAGCTACCTGTTTGCACGACTCCTTTGAGCCGTGGTAGGGTAGAAATCAAAGCACAGTGGGAACTCACACGAGACAAATGACGACCTCAGGTC
Source organism: Agapanthus africanus (assembly GCA_030015575.1). NCBI lineage: Eukaryota > Viridiplantae > Streptophyta > Magnoliopsida > Asparagales > Amaryllidaceae > Agapanthus > Agapanthus africanus. The sequence goes on along the minus strand of JASDDO010000026.1, from coordinate 88,070,919 downwards.
GATGAACTAACCTGTACACATGTCACCTGGGAACTGCTATCTGACGATAGGTATAGTACTAACTAGCAGATTCCCGGCGAGTCCTGTCCGGTGTACTCATAACCCAATGAGCACCTGTATACATCTTAGGTGATCCATCTGACACCAGTGGCTTGTGAGACCGGCCACCGCCCCTCGTCGGGGTCTCGACTGTATACACTAGTCTACTCCGGAGTATCGATGCCCTGTCTCGAAACTCCCACGACTAGGGACTACAATTAAGGATATGCATATAAACTATCCAACTCTCACGTATATGATCGCCATCATACTGTTGGTAGTAAAGCAAGATCCTAAGGGCTCTATCAAAGTGTAACATGCAATCAGTCACCTGAACATGTACACGACTGATAAAGACAAACCAGATAGTATACTATCATCTCGAGTAAGACTGTCCTACCGGGATAGGTCCTCCGCAATCATTGCAATCACGTACCTGCGATCCAATAATTGACTATGAGGGCACTATCTCCAACAGAATCCTATTGCTGTTGTACCGTGGCATAACGGTTCCTTGTACTTTCCTTTTGCCCTGATCTCTAGCATATAGAGATCCCCCTCGTATACACTGGCATCCTTCTGTACCAAGCTATAAACAACAGCGTTAAACAATGTTCCATAATATTCAACAATATAATACTTTAGAAAATACTGTTACTCTGTCATTCTCATTCTTCTTATTCTTTGGGACTTACCGAGCGACCTGTTCGCTGACGACATTCTATTTCTTTCTTCTTTGAATGTCGTCAGATGCGTTGGACCAAGCTGAGATCGAGCCCACCGGTGAAGATTTGGAGCAGTTCCAAGAAGACCCAGAGCTCTAGATAATTGTACCTTGTTCTTTCCAGTATTTTTCATTTCTGTTATGCCACTGTTTAGGCATTGCTTTTTCATTCCAGTTGTATTTTCATTTTGATGCATTGTACAAAGAATGTTATTAATAAAAGTTGCTGTTATTTTAATTTCATTTGTCTCTTGTGATTATTTTATATTGCTTAGCTACGCTTAGCGTATGTACTTCTGAGTACATACGTAGCGGACCTCGTCGCGTCCACTTCGCCGTACACTGGGAAGCGGGGCGTGACAGGTTTTGTTGGTGGCCCATGCAGGTCAGAGCTGTATGAATCCCTGTCATGCAGTTCTGGTCTGCGTGAACAACCTAAGCAATATAACACAAGAAACAGCAACTTTAACATTCTTTACAATTCATGTTCCTTGAATCTTGCAAATCTCTATTCCTTGAAATCTTATCATTTTATGAATTTGAATCTGTCCTAACCCAAATTTTTCTTCAGGGTTATGGATTCCCCGAACAACATCAGTACCAATGTCAACAACACACCTACACCTCCAACACTACCTCTCACATCTGCCGTTCCTGCTCCACCCAACGAGCAGACGGTTCTGCTTAAAGAAATCCAAAGCCTCCTGGTTGGACTGCAGCAGCAGACTGCCATATTATTGAACCGACCAGAAGCAGGAGCAACCGTCAGGAAACGCACTGCCACCCAGATGGCAAGAGGAACCTACACTACACAACCTGCAAAACCCAAGAGACAGAAGGAAACAATTAACCAGTCAAGTTCAGGATTTTGCTACTACTGCCATAAGAATGGACACTTGTGGAAGAACTGTAGGCGCGCAAAAGGCCTGTTCCTAGTTTGCGGCGCATCATATCATAGAATTGGAGACTGTCCCTATAGACGCAACTCAGCCAACACACCCACTATCTACCCGAAGCAGCCAGCTATCCAGACCCCTGCACCTATTCTTGCACTTCCAGCACCACCTCCACATGGACCATCCCTACCTAGTCAGGCATCGATGTATCGGCTTACTCAGAAAAATATGTCGAGACGTCAAGCCTCCGCCTTAACAGCCTTAGAACCTGAGACTAAGAACCAAGGTAACCCAGGTAACTCCCTCATTTTGATCAAAACATTTTGCAATATTTCTTCCTTCTAAATATTTTCATACACTACCAATAGTTCTGCCACCAAACTTCTTTGCATTGTTACACTTTCCTTTTACAAATTTCGAGGACGAAATTTTTATAAGGAGGGTAGAATGTAACAACCCTAATTTCTTATACACTTTTTCCTATACAAAATTTTTCAAATATTTTTTTTAAAAAAAAATCCACAAAGGGGTATTTTAGCCTGAGCAGAAGATTTAGGTAATAATTACAAGCTACAAGAATAAAATAACTCCATGTTTAGTGTACAAGAATTTACTTTAAAATTTAATGTATACTTGGAGTATTTATTCTTTCTGCTATCAGTTTAAGTAATTAAAAACCACAATAATTACAAGAAGGAGCTTGTAGCTCATTGGTAATACCTTGCACTGCTGAACCAAGCCACCGAAGTTCAAATCCCATGCCCCACATTATTTTTGTATTTATTTTGTTTTAATTTTTTTTTCGAAGTCGACGGTAAAAAGGCCATAACTCCCAAAATATGTACTGGACAACAAAAAGTAAAAATACCAAGTTGTTCCTCAGGAAAATCCCCGGCCATTGGACCCTTGACTCGGCCCGACTCGGCGCCGCCGGCCGGCGCCGCCGGCCGGCGACTCGGCAGACTCGGTCCGGCGCCGCCGGCCGGACTTGGCCGGACGGCCGAGTCACCAACTGAGAAAAGTTGGCTCTTGACTTGGTCAACCCTCTTGCACACTTATTATACCTGGATCGGTTTTTATTTGGCCAATAAATCCCTTTTACTCCTAGGTTTAATGATTTTTAATGAATTTTTAATGTTTTTTATATTTTCTTTTAATATTTTTATCCTAACCCTAACCCTAGCCTAGCCCTATATAAAGACCCCTACCCTCTACCATTTCACCTCACCACTCTAAGTCTACTCTCCCAAATTCTCGAGAACTCGGTACGAAGAGCGAGAAGCGAAGCGCTGTCGAAATCGACGACGGATTCCGGCTACCGGATCAGAACCTTCGCGACGTTTTCGACGAATCGACAACCACCACATCTCTTAGCTTCCTTAGCTTGTCCAAACAGTAAGTCCCACCTCTTCTATCTCTCTTTTCTATAAATGTAAAAAATACGACTTTTTAGAACCCGACGGAAATCGGACAAACCGATTTCCGATTCGGTTTTTCTATAAATTTCCACTTGTCACCTAATACATACTATCTACCCATATTCATGTTGACTATTAATCACCCATAAACCAATTTAATCAAACTTTTTCACATGAAATGATAAGTTCTTTGCAAAACCGTACTCTTTTCATAAAAATACCACGAAGTTCATTTTTCTTAGTTTAATTATTTCCCTCACTCCTAAATAGGTTTATCTTGATCACTAAACTTGTAGAACCCATTTTTAATGAAATTTCACACATAAAATGATAACGTTTTCGAATACCGTATTCTTACGCTATAATACCTTTAAGTTTAACATAGCATGTTTTACCTTTAAACTTCACCAAAACTTAATATAAATCACGGGGTAATGACCTACCCCTACACACACTCAATATAACCCTAATTGATAAATATCAAAAATACAGAATACGAAATTACAGGACTTTTCACTAAAATACCCTAATCTTTATAACCTTTATTGAAACCTTTAAGCTGTAAACATTTCTAAGTAAAATCTTTTAATAAAATGAAAGCACGATTGGTCATGGACATCGATCGTTTATCTAAGCTGACTTTGTGGTGTCTAGGCTAGACAAGTGAGCTTGGGTAACTTTAAAAGGCCCGTCTCACGATTCGTGAGCGGATCCCTCCCTCCTCACTTGTACTTATCTGGCCACAATTGGCGGTGAAGAGGCGATTTGAGGCTTCTACTGACTTATCGTTTAGACCTTAGAAGTAAGCTAGTTGGCTTAGGAAACCCTAACAACTAAAATACGGAAAACTATACTTTTTGCAATTAAATACCCCATATTTATAAAACCGTTTTCCCAAATGGAAAGTATTTGTTAAACCTAAGCAAAGCGCCGCTACAACCCACTTTGGAGAACCTGTTAGGGATAGTACGGTTCATCATGCACCCGCAGGCTAGTAGTGCGAGATTCAGACCTCCGCAAGGAGCATTCGGTCTCGAAAGGTTTAAAATACGATAATTAAGGAAAATGAGATTTTTGAAAATAAAATATTCATTTAAAAATTATTCATGTGTTAATATATATATAATTATCATTTAAACACCTATTTTATTATAATATGAAATTTTCACATTTTCCTAAAAAATTACAAGATTAAAAGTTACACTAAAATACCATGAATTTCAGATAAAACAATTAATACTTTTATTAGGATATATTCACTAGAATAACACAAATAAAATTCACATTTATTATAATAATAAAGACGATTATTAAATACTTGAGATGTATTTTGAAAACTATACAGAAGTACTTTTTACATAAAACCCCCTCAAGTTTCACAAATTACAATAAGGCCCCTAACTAATATTGAAGTTCAAATTTATCTTTCTTTTAGTCTGACTCGGGTTAGAGTCTGACTAACTTCTGACTTGAATATGATTCAAGTCAATCTATATTCTTTTATATTCCAATACAATTTGAATACATGAATCCAGGAATCCAGTTAACAATATATTCATTTTGACTGAATCAAACCATGGATATTCATCCATTATCCTGATATTCCATTTACCTGATTACACAGTTGCAACATGTTTACTGATATCATGGTTTTGGTCAGTCACTCAACTTACATATTCCAATACCACATTACTGTTAAAACACTACGGGGTTTAAAGGGATAGATTGGTACGGAAGGTGTTAAAGGTGGCACGAGATGGTCAGATTAAGACACCTAACCTGAATCCTATTGCTGTTGTACCGTGGCATAACGGTTCCTTGTACTTTTCTTTTGCCCTGATCTCTAGCATATAGAGATCCCCCTCGTATACACTAGCATCCTTCTGTACCAAGCTACAAACAACAGCGTTAAACAATGTTCCATAATATTCAACAATATAATACTTTAGAAAATACTGTTACTCTGTCATTCTCATTCTTCTTATTCTTTGGGACTTACCGAGCGACCTGTTCGCTGACGACATTCTATTTCTTTCTTCTTCGAATGTCATCAGGTGCGTTGGACCAAGCTGAGATCGAGCCCACCGGTGAAGATTTGGAGCAGTTCCGAGAAGACCCAGAGCTCTAGATAATTGTACCTTGTTCTTTCCAGTATTTTTCATTTCTGTTATGCCACAGTTTAGGCATTGCTTTTTCATTCCAGTTGTATTTTCATTTCATGCATTGTACAAAGAATGTTATTAATAAAAATTGCTGTTATTTTAATATCATTTGTCTCTTGTGATTATTTTATATTGCTTAGCTACGCTTAGCGTATGTACTTCTGAGTACATACGTAGCGGACATCGTCGCGTCCACTTCGCCGTACACTGGGAAGCGGGGCATGACACATTGCAAGGAAAGTGTAGGTAGGAATGTTCCACTGCTCCAAGAAAGCCTTGAACCACCAGGTAGGGAGCGTGGGATACTGGGGGTAAGCGTGACACTTGTCAAATTCTGGTCTCAAAGGAATAAAATTCCTTAAAAAGAGCTTAGCTCTGTAATAGTCCATCAAAAAGAAAATTTTAAAAAGAAATTTAAAATTAAAAATTTTGGGATCTTGAAAATCCAAGAAAACTCCTAAGAGTTCATCATCAGAAGATCCAAAGATCTATATTCTGTCAATGAGCAAAGCTCTGTTCATGGGTTAAGAAACCCTAAAACAAATTCTTGAGAGCAAAGCTCTGTTTATGAAACCCCAATGGGGATTTCTTTAGATCAAAAGATCTTTGAGAGAAAAGCTCTGTTTATGAAACCCCAAAGGGAATTTCTTTATATCAAAAGATCTGTGAAAGCAAACCACTTTTGGTTAAGATTGATTTGAATTAATTTAATTTAAATTAATTTTACCTAAAATTTTCTAACTTTGGAAACGAGCAAAGCTCTGAAGTTCTTAAGCAAGAGCAAAGCTCTGGAAAATCAAAATCTTGAAAAATGGTGAAGATTTTCTAAGGGCCAGAGGTCCTATTTATAAGGCGCTTGCGCCCCTTCAGCTCACCCATTGATCCAACGGCCAGGATCTTGCCACCGCTGCATTCATGTGCGCGCCACGTGAGTGCAACGGTGGGGGGCATTTGTTTCCCCCAATCAGAGCAAAACTCTGTTTGAATTTCAAAATTCAAATTTTGAAGCAACGCTTCAAATCCCGTGTGCTGCGTGCAACGCGCCACGTGTTAGAAGCTGATACGTCAGCGCAGCGCCTAAAGCAGTGCACCCAATCAAAGCAAGGTTCTATTAAAAAACAAAAACAAAGAAGCAAAACTTCAGTTGCGCAAGCGCTGCGCTGCGCGACACGTGTCAGCGCAGTTGTTTTTATGCAAGCGCTGCGCTGCGCGACGCGTGTCAGCGCAGTTGCGTTGCGCTGCGCGACACGTGTCAGCGCAGTTGCGCAAGCGCAGTGGCGCTGCGCTGTGCGCTGCGCGACACGTGTCACACGCTGGGGCATTTGCGCCAAACAGAATTAAGATTTTAAAGAAATCTTTCTGTTCTTTTTAAAACAAGAAGATTTTCCTCTGTAAAACAGAAGCCCTTGGATCAAAAGATCCAACGGTGGGGAAAATTCACCAAATCATTCAGAGAAAGATCTCTTTAACAAATTTATGGGCACTATATAAAGGACCCTAGACCTCAATTCAAAGGCATCAAAAATTGTGAGAAATCAAGAATTTCAAACAGAGAGAACTCTGAAGAAATTTCAGGAAGAAAAAAGGTAAAAACCTTTAAGATAGAAGAATTTCTTCTAGAAAATCATTGATCTAAGAACAAGATCAATGATCTTCAATAAAAACGAATAAAAATAGTGCTTTGCACTTATGAACCATTGATTCTGGAATCTGAAAGATTCTCAAATTATTAAATTAGTGCCTTGCACTTGCAAAACTGCACTGTTGCGCTCTTGGGTTGGCGCAAGCCACCAGAAAGCGCCACGTGTCAGTATCTCAACCATTTGTGCTATGCGCTTTTAAAATAGAGCATTGCTCTCTGAAATTGGCGCAACTCATCAGAGCGCGCCACGTGTCAGTAGCGCAGCAGCGCAGCGCACTGTGCTAACTACGCTTGCGCTCACCAGAGCGTGACACGTGTCACCTCCACATGCGCTTGCGCTCATTAATTAGCGCAAAAGGCCTAACAGGCCAAATTAAATGCAATGCATTATTTTAAAGAAGGGCAGAGTCCAAACAGATGCTCTGCATCATTTATAAAGGGACAGAGCCCAAATCAGAAAGGCCTAGCAGGCCAAAATAAAATGCAGTGCATTATTAAACAGGGGCAAAGCCCTAGCACAGGCATAATAGGCCAAAGATTAAAAAAACGTTGAATATTCTCAACTGGACTTAGCCCAATCATGGCCGTAAGTCCTCAAATTAAATTGACTGAGCAAGACTGCTCTCCTAAATCAATTTACGTCCGGTTAAAGGGTACATCTCCGAACTCCTCTGACACCTATCGTTGTAATTCTTCAATGACGTCAGAGAGACGACGGGTCCCAACAACCATACATCAACACGGACTGTGGGGTCCTTAAACTCATGGACTCATGCGTCCTTAAACTAAAACACGGACTGTGGGGTCCTTAAACCCGCGGACTTATGCGTCCTTAAACTAAAACATGGACTGTGGGGTCCTTAAACCCACGGACTTAAGCGTCCTTAAACTACCTATGGACCACCATGTCCCTAAACTGGAATATGGACCCCCATGTCCCTAAACTGGCAATAGTCCGCAATGTCCTTAAACTACCTATGGACCACTACGTCCCTAAACTGGAACAATAGAGCCCCCAAACGCTCTTTTGTTGGATCTAAACGATCCCGTTTAAGTTGATTTAGCCTCAAATATGGCTAACGTATCTTTAAACATTCAAACAGACTTTAGTCCCAAATTGGACTATAAGACCCTCAATCAACTTTGGTTCAAGGGTACATTTCCGAACTCCTCTGACACATGTCGTTGTAATCCTTCAACGTCGTCAGAGAGGTGACGGGTCCCGACGGCCATATATTAAATGGACCACCATGTCCCTAAACTGGAAATGGATCTAGACGATTCCGTTAAGTTGATCTTAGTCTGGAAATTAGACTAACGTATCCTTAACAAACGTTTAAGTTGATCTTAGCCTCAAAAATAGCTAGCGTATCCTTAAACCAAAACACAAAACCCAAATCTAAGAAAATACGGATTTGGACTAATCCACGTCCTACGGGCGACGAAATAAATAGTCTCCGTATACAATCCACGGGCAACCACAAACAAAACAAACACACACGACACGAAGTGAAATTCTGGAGAAGGAGAAAATGGCTACCGCGATGCGGTAGCGTAATTAACTGCAGGGGCTTGCGCCTGCAGGGAAGAGCGTCTCCACAATCAAAAAACCCTCTAGCGAGGGGGAATCTGACGAAGTCTGCTACATCGGCCGCATCCGTCTAAACCTCCGATACACGGTGCCATAAATCAACTTGGTATCTTCGGAGAGGTAGACGGATAAAACCATATAGCATCTGCCCTGAATCTCAGGCAAGACGCCCTCACGTCGTCGCCGTCTTCCGGAGGGGAACATGGTGAAGTACGGCGAAAAGGTGCAACAAATGTTGACCCAAATTCCTTCCTACATTTTGGAAAACATACCGCGTGCAGAGAATAGCAAAACGGACGCGTTAGCCAAGCTCACTAAGGAACTGGCTGATGAGAACCTCGATGACGTCAGAATCGTGGTACAAAGCCGTCGGGTGCTCGCCCCAGCGGAAATATCTCCGGAATCACCCGAAGAGAAGGGAGTGACTGAGCAAATGGCCATGCAAATAAAAGACCAGGAAAAGGCTGAGGATTGGAGAGAAGTATTTATAGACTACTTCAAATCCCGTCGAACGCCTGAAGATGCGTCCTCAAGACATCAGCTTATGAAACGAGCTCTGTCTTTCGCCTTCGTCAATGATACTCTGTACAAGAGGTCGTTTGATTCTCTTTGGTTGAGATGTCTGGGACCCGAGGAGGCGAAAAGAGTCGTTCAGGAAGTTCACGACGGACTCTGCGGTTCTTACCAAGCAGGCCCGAAGATGAAGTTGAAGATTAAACGGATGGGCTATTATTGGCTAACGATGATTCAGGACTGTCTTGAGTGTGCGAAGCAATGCCACCATCAGCACCCAAATCCTCTACATCCAACAGTGGCTAGCTAGCCATTCGAAATGTGGGGGACCGACATAATCGGCCCCATCGAACCAGCATCGTCTAGGGGACATCGATTCATTTTGGCGACGACTGACTACTTCTACAAATGGGCAAAAGCAGTACCGCTGAGGAAAGTGAAGACGGAGAATATCCTCCATTTCTTCAAGACGCACGTTATTTATCGGTTTAGAACTCCGCGACGGATCATCTCCGATAACGGGCCAGCCTACAGAAGTCACAAGATCAGCCGCTTCGCGCAACAACACAACATAGACTGGAGATATTCCTCAGTTTATAATCCCCGAGCTAACGGTCTAGCTGAGGCTTTCAACAAGACCTTGACGAAGATCGTGAAGAAGACGGTGTCCCGAAATAAGAAGGACTGGCACGAGAGACTGCAAGAAGCTCTATGGGCGTATCGAACTACGTTCAAGATGGCCACGAACACAACGCCGTACGCGTTGGTATTCGGCACAGAAGCAGTACTCCCCCTCGAAATAGAATTACCCTCTCTACGAGTGGCAATCCACTACGAGCTGACGGACGAAGAAAATGCTCACCTTCGGCTTGAGAAGCTTGATGCCCTTGATGAAACTAGGCTCATAGCGCAACAAAATCTGGAGGCTTATAAAGCAAAGATGACGCGCTCATATGAAAGATTGACCGGGCCGAGGACATTCCGTCAAGGCGAACTCGTGCTAGTGGTTAAAAGACCTATGATCCCCAATCGCGCCAAGCACGGAAAATTCGAGCCGAACTATGAAGGCCCGTACATCATAGACAAGGTCTACCTGGGTGGAGCCTATCTACTCATGGATATGCACGGTGAAAGACCTTTCAGGCCCATAAACGGTCGCTTCCTGAAGAAATACTACGCTTAATGAGTCACAGCCTTGGTCAATGATAGAAGAAGACGACTATGTCCGCTCGCTATCTCCCTAAGCTCAAAACTCTATAAGTAGTAGCTGGCCTTCTTCAATGACGGACCGAAACGTCCTTAAACTAATGACGGACCACTACGTCTTGAAACTAGCTGACGACTGAAACGTATTTAAACTACCGCAACATCCTCAGGCTGACGAGATAAAAAAAAGGGAATAAAAATAATAATAAAAAATATATATATAATAAAAAAGACGGTACGTCCATAAGAGAAATGGGCACGGATGAAAACCCGAAAGGGCTCCGTGAGTAAAAACAGCAGGGCTACCGGCGAGTGTTTGTGAAAACCCGAAAGGGCGCGACCTCGTTAGAAAAAAGAATTAAAAGAATTAAAAAAAAGAATAAAAAAAAGACGGTATGTCCATAAGCAAAGTGGGCACGGATGAAAACCCAAAAGGGCTCCGTGAGTAAAAACAGCAGGGCTACCAGCGAGTGTTTGTGAAAACCCGAAAGGGCGCAACCTCGTTAAAGGACACTTACAGGTCCTCTCGACCTTGTAAGGAGAAACCACCCGCATGAGATCCTTACGACACACAAGGGAGCAACACACTTAGGGATTCCCACGATTCCTAAGGAGAAAATACACTTGCAGGATCCTCACGGCTCGTAAGGAGAACTCTCTTATGGGACCCTCACGGCTCATAAGATTTGAAAGTCTTAAGTTACAGAAACCTTAACCTGTTCTTAAGCAACTCCCACAACTTTCGATATTGCCCTACAAGTAGCTCATACTGACCCTTGTATACAATCCACGGACGCGAATAAACATTTCCTTAACCAAGTCCCACCCGTGACTAGGGATATGTCCATATGGTGAACAACCCTTGTAAGTCCTCTCGACTTATAAGGAGAAAACCCTTTTGTAAGATCCTTACGACTTACAGGGGAACATACACTTAAGAATCCTCATGATCCCTAAGGAGAAAGCACACCTACGAGATCCTCAAGACTTGTAGGGAGAAATACCTTTGTGGGACCCTTACGGGTTATGAAGTCAAAAGCCTTAGTCGACAGCATCCTAACCCTGTTTGCTAAGCGACCTTTGTTCAACATCGACAGAGGCAAATGATGATTCGCTCCTGACAATATCCCAGTTGTAGCGATGCTGATGCCTAAATCGGTATCAAATTCCAAGTCCTTTCATGGCAAATGATGATTCACCCATAGCAATATCCCAGTCGTAGCGATGCTGATGCTAAGATTGGCGTCAGATTCTAAGTTCCACACTCGCGATAAAAAAAATCAGCGAGCCATACGTGCATACAAAATAGTCGAAATGATGGGGCAACTTGTAATAAAAAGCAGCAAGAAAAAATGTATGCATGCAAAATAGCCGAAATGATTGGGCAACTCGCAATAAAAAGCAGCGAGTGAAAATAAAATAAATAACCGAAATGATTGGGCAACTTGAAATAAAAAGCAGCAAGTAAAGATGTATGCATGCAAAATAGCCGAAATGATAGAGCAAATCGCAATAAAAAGCAGCGAGTGAAAATAAGATAAATAGCCGAAAAGATTGGGCACCGCGAAAAATAGCCGAAATGATTGGGCAATCGCGACCTTCGCGATATAAAAGCTGAAATGATAGAGCATCACGGAGATAAAATAATAATATAAAAAAAATGAGTGAAACTTTTGCCCTACAGGCGATATCGCAGCAATCCCTATATACAATCCAGGGGCGCAAACACAGAGGGAAACAAATCTTCCCCCCCCATGCTCCATCAGAAGACGGAGCCAAGTCTTGATGGCAACTCATATAAAGCCCGAAAGACAATCGGAGATCATCTCATTCCAGCGTGGAGTGATCACCACTTCGACGTTCGTCTCTACACAGCAGATGAAATGTCACTACAACGTCCCTCCTCCAACAGGATTCGGACACACCACAGCAAGCGAAGCGAAGGCCAAATTCCTTGCTTCAGGGTCTTGACGGTAACTCATATAAAACCTGAGAGACCACCAGAGATCATTTCAACTCCGAGGAAACCAGTGTCCTCGGCAAAATACTTCGACTCAGGGAAACCAGTGTCCTTGACGAGAACATCTTGATTTGCGTCGACCCGCAGAGAAACCAGTGTCTTTGCAGGAACACCTCGAATCATTTCAACTCCGAGGAAACCAGTGTCCTCGGCAAAATACCTCGATTCAGGGAAATTATCATTCTTGATGAGAGCTTCCTGATTCGCGTCGGCCCGCAGAGAAACCGGTGTCTTTGAAGGAACACCTCGAATCATTTCAACTCCGAGGAAACCAGTGTCCTCGGCAAAATACTTCGACTCAGGGAAACTAGCGTCCTTGATGAGAGCTTCTTGATTCGCGTCGACCCGCAGAGAAACCAGTGTCTTTGCAGGAACACTTCGATTCGTTTCAACCCCAGGGAAATCAGTGTCCTTGGCAACCTCCTCGATTCAGGGAAATTATCGTCCTTGATGAGAGCTTCCTGATTCGCGTCGACCCACAGAGAAACTAATGTCTTTGCAGGAACACCTCGAATCATTTCAACTCCGAGGAAACCGGTGTCCTCGGCAAAATACCTCGATTCAGGGAAATTATCGTCCTTGATGAGAGCTTCCTGATTCGCGTCGGCCCGTAGAGAAACCAGTGTTTTTGCAGGAACACCTCGAATCATTTCAACTCCGAGGAAACCAGTCTCCTCGGCAAAATACTTCGACTCAGGAAAACTAGTGTCCTTGATGAGAGCTTCTTGATTCGCGTCGACCCGCAGAGAAACCAGTGTCTTTGTAGGAACACCTCGATTCGTTTCAACCCTAGGGAAATCAGTGTCCTTGGCAACCTCCTCGATTCAGGGAAATTATCGTCCTTGATGAGAGTTTCCTGATTCGCGTCGGCCCGCAGAGAAACCAGTGTCTTTGCAGGAATACTCCGATTCGTTTCAACCTCGAGAAAACCAGTGTCCTCGGCAAAATACTTCGACTCAGGAAAACTAGCGTCCTTGATGAGAGCTTCTTGATTCGCGTCGACCCCCAGAGAAACCAGTGTCTTTGCAGGAACACCTCGATTCGTTTCAACCCCATGGAAATCAGTGTCCTTGGCAACCTCCTCGATTCAGGGAAATTATCGTCCTTGATGAGAGCTTCCTGATTCGCGTCGGCCCGCAGAGAAACCAGTGTCTTTGCAGGAATACTCCGATTCGTTTCAACCTCGAGGAAACCAGTGTCCTCGGCAAAATACTTCGACTCAGCGAAACTAGCGTCCTTGATGAGAGCTTCTTGATTCGCGTCGGCCCGCAGAGAAACCAGTGTCTTTGCAGGAATACTCCGATTCATTTCAACCTCGAGGAAACCAGAGTCCTCGGCAAAATACTTCGACTCAGGGAAACTAGCGTCCTTGATGAGAGCTTCTTGATTCGCGTCGACCCGCAGAGAAACCAGTGTCTTTGCAGGAACACCTCGATTCATTTCAACCCCAGGGAAATCAGTATCCTTGGCAAAATACCTCGATTCAGGAAAATCAGCGTCCTTGACGAGAGCATCTCAATTCGCGTCGACCCGCAGAGAAATCAGCGTCTTTGCAGGAATACCTCGATTCGTCTCAACCCCAGGGAAATCAGTGTCCTTGGCCAAATCTCGATTCAGGGAAATCAGCGTCCTAGACGAGAGCATCTCGATTCGCGTCGACCCGTAAGGAAATCAGTGTCTTTGCAGGAATACCTCGATTCGTCTCAACCCCAGGGAAATCAGTGTTCTTGGCAAAAACCTTGATTCAGGGAAATCAGCGTCCTTGACGAGAGCATCTCGATTCGCGTCGACCCGCAGAGAAATCAGCGTTTTTGCAGGAATACCTTGATTCGTCTTAACCCCAGGGAAACCAGTGTCCTCGGCAAAATACCTCGATTCAGGGAAATCAGCATCCTTGTTGAGAGCTTCTTGATTCGCATCGGCCCGCAGAGAAACCAGTGTCTTTGCAGGAATACTCTGATTCGTTTCAACCTCGAGAAAACCAGTGTCCTCGGCGAAATACTTCGACTCAGGGAAATTAGTGTCCTTGACGAGAGCTGCTCGATTCGTCTCGACTCATGAAGAAATTAGTGTCTTCGCGAGGACTTCCCGATTCGTCTCGAATTGCAAGATAAAGCCTTAGGCAGCAGGGATTAAAAAACTTGTTTCCTAAGCACTGGGACCCTGCAAGTCGGTCTAAAACGGTCTCTTGCATACTATCCACGGGTCTCACTCTCCAAAGTCGAATCTCAACAAGGAGGGAAATAACCGCTTATGAGTCCTCTCGACTCGTAAGAGGGAAAATTCTCTTATAAGATCCTTACGGCTTGTAAGAGAAAACACACTTAGGAATCCTCACGATTCCTAAGGAGAAAATACACCTACGAGATCCTCTCGATCCGTAGGGAGAAAAGTCTTTGTGAGACCCTCACGGCTCATAAAGTTGAAAAGTCTTAGACAACAGATCTGAACCTGCGTCGTAAGCCATCGCTACCTCTTGAAGAAGCCAAGACAAGATGCTCGGTCTATCACCTGTCAACCATGTTTACTAAGACAGCATACTGATAATAAAAGAAGGAAGAAAGAGCAGAGATGACACAAGACATTGCAAAAAAAATGTATATCTTTATTCATCAATTCAATCAAGTACAAGGTGAATCGTATAAAAGAATAAAGAATGGATACATCTTATTCGAAAAAAAATTTAAGTATTTGATCGATACAAGGGCAGCTACTGGGAAGGAAGCGTCTTAAATAGCCCTATCAATTGTTCGCGCACTTCCTCCATGCCTTCTCCTGATCGGCTGCCACCGCCAATTCTGCTTCCACTTGAGCCCGTTGCTGCAAGAAGGATGCAAGCTGCTCCTCAACTGCCTGCTGAGCTGCTTCGCGGCCTTGGGCATCACGCTCGGCGGCATCGAGCTTCTGCTTCAGTGTTAGCCTATTAGAGATACTTTCCAGAAGGCCCTCGAAGATAGCCTTCACCTGGGCAGCGTTCGCCTCAAACTCAGCACGCAGACGAGCCGTCTCGCTTGAGCTCTCTTGGCATTCCCTCAGCCTTAAAGCCGCTTCTTGTTCCAAGTGGCGGAAGTAAGAAGCGCTTTGCTCGATCCATGCTGCTAGTTGAGTGCTTGTAGCTAAGGTCTCGGGGGAAGGGCGTATAAACTCCAATTGATGCAGGCGGACCTCGATTTCCCTGCAGTGATTAACCCAAAACTCGACGACGCCTTCATTATGAAAATTTACAAGCGCCGCCAACATCAGGTTAACCTCCGCAGCGAAATCTGTAGCACATGGGGGAGCGTCTGCGTCAAGCCCTTCGACGTATCCGCTTAGCATGCCCAAGCTCATTGCGGCACCCTTTGAAGATGGACGTCTCAAGAAGGGGCCTGCCGGCATTACGATGCGAGACTTGAAGGGCGCCGGAACCATAACGACAGCTGAAAAAACAAAATACAATCATATGACGGTTCAAGAAATATCAGAAAGTCATCGATGGGATAGTGTACTATACCGGCTGCAACAGGCGTCAAAGCCGGGAGGGCCGGTGGCGCGACCGATCTTTCATCTCCTCCTTCGATTTGTAGCACTGCAATCAGGACGAGGAAGAGTCAGAAATAATTCCATTATTGAAAAAAGAAAGGCATCAATTGGAAACTATACTCACCAGCGCCACTGGAGGAGGCGAGTTCAGACGGGAAGGAGAAGTGCGGGTGCAACACCTGGTAGAGGTGATCAAAAAGCACTCCTGCAAAGACGCAGTGGTACAACATTAGCACATAGATCATGCGGCCGAAAGATGAAATTGATGGGTCACGAATCCATACCTTCCAGCATCTGCGATGGTACGAGAGAAGGCTGAGAGGTGGCCACCGCCAAGGCAGTAGCTGACGGCGCCCCCTCGAGCAATGGAGCGTCAGCACTGGTCGCACCTGCGTTAAAAACAAAGATACACCTGTCAGGAAGGATTGCAAGATAAAGAAAAAAGGACAGTAATTCGAAATTTACCTGATGAACCGCCAGCCGAAACGGAGGCGTCTCCCTCCTCTATCGACATGAGTCCACCTCCCGTGGCCTCATCACCCGACTCTATGGGGGCTGTCGTCGTGCTGGCGCGGCCAGGAGACGGCGGAGGACCGTAGACGGGAAGAGCGATGATTGGAGCATTGCCAGACTCTTGAGAAAGAGCGGCTGGCTTGTCCTCGGGAGTCATGCCCGTCTCACCCGCTACTCCTTCGGGCTCGGCGGTCGCTGCTGTCTCGTTCGCCGTCGCCATGGGGTCGCCGGTCTCAGGCGCTCCATCCGCTGCTGCCCCAGACTCAGTTATAACAACCGTTTCCTTTGCCGCTACCTCGGGCTTGGCATCGACGGCCTTCTCTAGCACAGTTTCCTCAGCCCCTAGCTCGGGTCCAGCAACCCCGGCGACATCGCTCACCGTCGGCTCGGGTTCAGCCGGTGCCTCTTCCTCTGTCCCCTTAGGCTCGACGGTTTCTGCCTCCCCCTCGGTTGGACTTGGCCCTGCAGGATAAGATATGTAAGAACCGATAGGTTTACAATTCTTAGGACAAAATCTTGAAAGACACATTACCTGAGGTAGACCGACTGTTGGCCTCCCGAACCGCACGCACCGCCTATCTATGAGCGGTAGACAGGCCGACCGGGGGCTCTTCGGAAGGAGAAGCAGCGGGAATAATGGTGCTTGGGCCCGCTCCTATGGCCAAAGCAGCTCTGCGTGCCTTCGCCTCGCGCCTCAACTGCTTTCTCTCCTCCCGAGCCGTCAAGACGGACCTCTTCGAGGCTTCCTTCATTGAGGCGTCATCGTCCACATACAGAGATGCCTCCAAAGCCTTCAAGGCATCCTTCACCGACTTTTCGAGTTGAGACTCTCGCGGCAGCCCTGATGAAACCGGAGCTTCAGTAGCTGGCCCGGGGAGAGTCCCTGCATCGGCTGGCGCAGCCCCTGCAAAGAGACAAAGGAAGAAGGTTAGGTTGACCATAAGAAAAGAGAATAAATTCTTAATGAGGCAAGATGTACCGACGCCCAATAAAGCGCGCTTCCTCTCCTCCTCCTGGAAGGTTTTTAGAGAGGCAGCGATGGCTTCTTCAGTAGTGCCACCTGTTAAAAAAAGGGAAAAGCATTAGTCAAATATAATGATAAAAAATGCGGTGAAATGACGAAGAGTGCAGCTAATGATTACCTGATTGAGTGAGTTTAGCCAACATCGCTTCAAGTCTGGCTGTTCACTCAGAAGTCACAATGGCGGCCGCCATATCGGTGTCTGCTGGATCTACTGAGAAGCCCTCATTGCTGCCGTACTCGCTTATGCCTTCAGTGAGAGGGGCCTGAGGCTCTAAGCCGAGGATAGCATTGAGAGAGAGGAGCGACTTCTTCTTTCTCTTCTGCGCGTGAGCCCCGGTCGGCGCCAAGATCATTTTACGTTTCGCAGGCACCTTAGGGCGGCGGGTCCCAATGTCCGCGCCGACGCCGGACTTCGGCGAAACCACATTTATCGTCTCCACTGGAGCACGGGGGGCTGGTGGCGCATCCACAGTATCGCGAAGCGGTAATCCGCGTGGAGGGCTTAACACGCGCGTTGGTGCAACTCCAGCATCTTTCAGTAAAGGAATGACCGAGGTCCTCGGCTTCAGCGGAGCCTTGCGGTCGCCGCGCCCTTGCGGTCAACCAACATGCGCTTCTCCTCACGGATAACTGGACCCATTGCGTGCGCGTACCAAGCCACATACGCGTGGAGGACCCGGGGGACGCAGCTCGGCTCGCTGATGAAAAAGTGGGAGCCCGTATTCAGCCGCGTGAAATGGTGCATTGCACTCCGTATCCCCTCCCTGCTGGCCACGGGCTCTTCCAAGAACGCCTCCAGCGGGACACCCTGGTTATAGCTGGATTTTTGGGCGAACCGGTAGGGGTTATACCTCATAAAGAGCGCCATCTCGTTCTGCTTGAACACTAGGTAGCCCGGCCGAATGGAGTAGAGTTGAAGAATCTCCCGGGCTTTCAGTACAGAGGCCCCGTCCTTGAAGTCGTCACGCAGCACCACCACCGACTTGGAGGTTTCTGAGCTGATAGTTATAACTTTATCCACAAAAGAAACCCTCGCTCCAACCAGGTGTGGATGAAGGAGCAACCCCCTAGCCTCACGCGGAGGTGCATTCACGATCGAGGCGCCGATCAGCCGCATGACTCTTGGGAGCCTGCACCTCTCAAAAAACGAAGGGCTCTTATGGACGCCGAATACCCCGTGCACGTGCATTTCCATCCACGAGGTGAAGTAGTGCATCGGGAAATTGGCAGGCTGCGCCCCGGGTTCATTAGCGTCCACCGCCACACTAAGTCCATTGTATAGGTGAGCCAACCCGGCGATTCCTATTAATAACTGCAGGCCAGCCACCATCCGATGCGCTGGGTAGAAAACGGACGGCCGCATGTAGCATGGGGGCATGGGGAGCGCGAAGCTGCACAGCCACAATCCCAGGAACCCTAAAAAGAAGGTCTCCTCATCAATGCCCGGGGCGGCGATTTCTGAAAAGGGCATGATGACGGCGTCGGAGAGATAAAAATCCTTCTGATCGTCTTCCGATATTGGTTGACGGTCTAAGCCGAAGCCGAAAGGGTCATCGAGCTTGGCGAACTTTTCACTCCGCTCCGATAGAATCTCCGGTCGAAGGAAGCGGGTGATAAAATCTGCGAAACTGACTCCCCGGACTCCTGATTCCAGATAAATCCCTTCATATATGTTCAGCACCTTCACCAAGCCCGGAAACTGGTGCTGAATAGCATTCTCCGGCATCAAATCAAACACCAACGGCTTGGTGGCAAAGACGTATTCGTCAGGAGGAAGCAGCTCCACGTAATGCTCCCCCCTCACCGGCAAACCCGAGATTTCGACGAACTCTTCGAGGGAAATGGAGACTTCCCTGTCCGTCATAAAGAAGGTGTGGGTGGGGATGTTCCATTGTTCGATGAAGGCCTTAACCCACCACGTCGGGGGAGCGGAGTACTCAAAAAGCGAGACGTAGATTGCCGAGTACAGACCAATCTTCATCAGATGAGTCCTCTTCGCCGATAGGATGTACCTGGCCCACTGCAAATATCCGGCCGGTTATCGCGGGGTCAATCCAATGTTGTATGCCTGTCCCCAAGGGCGTGCCTCACCCTGACATATACGCCGCCCCAAGATGACTACGGCCGGCGGCGGCTGCACGGGAATGGCAGCGATCGAAGGCTGGAGAAGATCCTCCGAATTCTAGTTCTTGACCTCCACGGCATACTTCACCGGGGGTTCGTCCGCATAGGGGATCGACGAGATAGGCTCAGACGGCGTCGCGGAACCGAAGCTTCGGCGACCTTTGATGATATCATTATACCACCTGCCCCATAGGTGAAGGTTCTTGTGCTCGGGGTCATGATTCTTAATGAGGGCGAGCACCTCCTGATCCACTGGCGCTTCAGGGAATCCTTCCTCTGAGTGAACAAAAGGGAATGATAAATCAGCAGACATGTTTCCTGCAAAGGGTCAGAAAGCAGCCATCGGTATCTTAATTTAATTTTTAAAAAAAAGGGGGGGCCTGACACTTGGAACTTCAAGTTTTATACCACACTGCAATACAGTGGGTAGGGGACCAAAGGGGGACCCATAAAATCTAGATGACAATTCATCAGTTAATAAGACAGCCCCATCATTGGATGGGACTGTCAATTAATGAGGAGATCCCCAAAAGAATATTCTCATTAATGAGAAATCTCTAGAGACAGGGAGAAAATCTTCTCTTTCAGAGCAAAGCTCTGTCACAGAGTGACACTTGTCAAACTCTGGTCTCAAGGAAATAAAATTCCTTAAAAGAGCCTAGCTCTGTAATGGTGATGAGGAAATCCCTTTAAAAGAATTTAACTCCTAAAAATTAAAAAAAAATTGGGATCTTAAAGATCCATGAAAACTCTTAAGAGTTCATCATCTTTGGATCAAAAGATCTTTATTTTTGCCAAAGAGCAATGCTTTGTTCATGATTTAAGAAACCCTAAAGCAGGTTCTTGAGTGCAAGGCTCTGT
Source organism: Agapanthus africanus (assembly GCA_030015575.1). NCBI lineage: Eukaryota > Viridiplantae > Streptophyta > Magnoliopsida > Asparagales > Amaryllidaceae > Agapanthus > Agapanthus africanus. The sequence continues at coordinate 88,050,664 of JASDDO010000026.1, read as the reverse complement.
CGGTGAAACCCTAAAGGGGTCTTCTTTAGATCAAAGATCTATAAGAGCAAGGCTCTGGCAATTAAAATTAATTTAATTTAATTTAATTTGAATTAAAAATTTTACCTAAAATGTTTTAAGAGTTTGAACTCTGAAGTTCTTGAAAAATGAGAGCAAGGCTCTCAAGTTCTTAAAAGCAAGAACAGGGCTCTGAGAAATAAAAGTTCTTGAAGATGGCAATCGTCTATTGAGGGCCAAGGGTCCTATTTATAGGCGCTTGCGCCCCTTCAACTCCTCAGTTGATCCAACGGCCAGGATCTTGTCACCGCTGCACTCACGTGTGCGCCACGTGAGCGCAACGATGACGGGGAATTTGTTTCCCCCAATCAGAGCAAAGCTCTGTTTGAATTTCAAAAATTCAAAAATTGAAGCAACACTTCAGATTCCCTGCGTTGCGCGCAATGCGCCACGTGTCAAAAGCAGACACGCCAGCGCAGCGCCCAAGGCAGCGCACCCAATCAGAGCAAGGCTCTATTTAAAACAAAAATAAAAGAAGTAACGCTCCAGCTGATTTGCGCTCTGCACTGCGCGACACGTGGCAGCGCATTTGCGCTGCGCTCTGCGCTCTCGATACGTGTCAAGCGCAGGTGTGCTTGCGCCAAACAGAAAAATTCTGAAAGATCTTTCTGATCTTATTAAAACAGTAAGATTCTCTTCTGTAAAACAGAAGCCCTTAGATCAAAAATACAACGGTGGGGAAAAATCCCTAAATCACTCAGAGAAAGATCTCTTTAACTAATTTAACAAATCTATTGGCACTATATAAACGCCCCTAGATTCCAAGTCTAAAACAAATAGAGATAGACAGAGAGAAAAACAGAGAACTCCTCTAAAGAAAATTTTGAGAAGAACTCAGAGAAAAAAAAGGTAAAAACCTTTAAATAAAGAAGAATTTTCTTCTATAAAGATCAATGATCTAAGAACAAGATCAATATCTTCAATAAAAAAAAGGAAAAAAAAAGATCAAGAAGATCCAATCACAAAAAGATAAAAAGAAGTATTACTTCACAGATCATTGGATCTATATAAAGGCATTGCCTTTGTTGAACCCTGGTTCTGAAATCTTAAAAGATTCTTTTCTTTGATCCAAAATTGGATCAAGATAATTAACAGTGCCTTGCACTTGTAAATCTGCACTGTTGCGCTCTTGGGTTGGCGCAAGCCACCAGAGAGCGCCACGTGTCAGCTCCAGAACAACTTGCGCTATGCGTTTTTAAAATAGAGCACTGCTCTCTTAAACTGACGCAACTCACCAGAGCGCGCCACGTGTCAGCAGCGCAACAGCGCAGCGCACTGCGCTTGCGCTCACCAGAGCGTGACACGTGTCACCTCCATATACGCTTGCGCTCATTAATTGGCGCAAAGCGCCTGACAGGCCACATGGTCAGTGTCAGATAATTAATGCACTGCATTATTGAAGAGAAGGGCCGAGCCCAATTAAAATGCAATGCATTATATTTAAAAAAGGCAGAGCTCAAATAAAGGTCTGTCAGACCAAAACAGATGCTGTGCATCATTTAAAAAGAGGCAGAGCTCAAATAAAGGTCCAACAGAGACCAAGATTAATGCTATGCATTATTAAATAAAGGGTAAAGCCCAAGCCAAGGCCCTGACCACAAATAAAAATGTTGAACATTCTTAACTGGACTTAGCCCAATTTTGGCCGAAAGTCCTCAAATTAAAATTAACAGAGCACGACTGCTCTCTTAAATCAATGTACAACCAGTTCAAGGGTACATCTCTAAACTCCTCTGATATTTGTCGTTGTAATCCTTCAACGTCCTCAGAGAGGTGACGGGCCCCGACAACCACACATCGATACGGACTGCGGGGTCCTTAAACTCGTGGTCCGAAACGTCCTTAAACTAATATCCGTCCCAAAATGGGAACGTTGGACCAAAATGTCCTTAAACTAATGCTCGTCCCCAAATGGGAATGATGGACCATCATGTCCCTAAACTGGAAATCGACCGCAACGTCATTAAACTAAACAATAGAGCCAATTGCTCTCTTGTCGGATCCAAACGATCCCGTTAAGTTGATCTTAGTCTGGAGATTAGGCTAACGTATCCTTAACAAAAGTTTAAGTTGATCTTAGCCTTAAATAGAGCTAATGTATCCTTAAACCAAAATCCCAACCCAAATCTAAGAAAATACGGATTTGGACTAATCCACGTCCTACGGGCGACGACATAAATTAGTCTCCATATACAATCCACGGGCAACCACAAATAAAACAAACACCCACGACACGAAGTGAAATTCTGGAGAAGGAGAAAGTTGTTACCGCGATGCGGTAGCGTAATTAACTGCAGGGGCTTGCGCCTGCAGGGAAGAGCGTCCCCACAATCAAAACCCCCTCAAGCGAGGGGGAATCTGACGAAGTCTGCTACATCGGCCGCATCCGTCTAAATCTCTGATACACGGTGCCATAAATCAACTTGGCATCTTCGGAGAGGTGGACGGATAAAACCAAATAGCATTTGCCCCAAATCTCAGGCAAGACGAACCTGCGCGGTCGCATCTCTGTATTCGGAGGGGAACAGAACCCAACCCTGAGGAGGAGCTCACCTCAGGAGGCCCAGCAGTCCACTCCTGACCCAACCGCTAGCTGGTCGGGGCAAGAGTAGGGGGTTAATGATGATGCTCGATATCGGCAACCTCTAAGATCGGAACACGTGGCGGACGGCATGTCCCAGAACTCATAAGAAAGGGCCCACAAAGGCCGACCATGCCATCCCTGTACCCGACTGGCCAGCCCGAGCTAGCCCTCCTCAGGGCTCCCCGCAGATTGGCCTCCTCGGCCCCTCAGCTCGCCCCGAGCTGCCTCAAGACCAAGTCTCCTCGGCCTTTTTGCTCGTCCCCGAGCCCCTTTGCCGAGGACGTCTTCCTCGGTCATCCGCCCAGTTTGCCGCTCACCGGCGTAACCGCAGCTCCGCGAATCTCGCCAGCACAGATTCTCCGCCAGCAACATCCTACGTTCCACGCCTTCACGATCCCCCTTCATGGACGATCCGCTCCCTACGCAGGCATGACGTCGGGAGCGTAACTGCCTGCGAGATTCTCGCGTCTGCTACTGCGTGCCTCCGCCACTGTATAAACCCCCATCACAGAGGGGTCAAGTAAGCCATTTTTTTTACGCTTTACGCCGTTACTCTGCTCGGATCCCATCACTAACTTGAGCGTCGGAGGGTCCTCGGTGGTACCAAACCACCTCGGGACTTCTTTGCAGGTACTCGGCGACAGCCTCCTCACCCGATCTTCTCCTCTCAAAACCCATTGAGACCCACACGCAACGAAAGACAATCAACCAAGTTCACCTCGAGACCAACGGAAGACAACATCTGACGGAGGCCCGAAAAGGAGCTCCATCAAGAAGTAACTTTTAGCACTTCTTATATGCCCTTTTTGTTGAAAGTTATTTTAAGAATAACTCTGGTTCTTCCAGTTATCCAAAATGACCCTAAGTGAGTCAAATTTTCATGCGATTTTTTAGTAAAATTAAATTATTGTCTTCGTTCTTTCCTTTCTTTTTTTTTAATTGGTGCACCTGCATGATTCGACTCCAGATTCGTGCTTGTTCAGCATGCAACTTAATTAAGTGGACTAACAGCCTTAGTCAATATTCCATCGATTTTTTAAGTAGTCTGGTGGCCACCTACTTTCACACACATGTGAATGGGGCATGCTTACACGTTAACATGATCAAGTTGAGATTTTTGGCGCCTCTTTTTTCTGTTTTCTTATAACATGCGATTAGGCTATTGAAATTTCACTGAATTACAGGAGGCTGAACAAAAATTTGCTAGGCCAAGAAAGTGCTAAATACAAATTTATATGGAAGCCAGGGGGTGGAGCTGAATTTGCTGGGGATTTTATCTGGGCGAATTCTAAGTTTTTGGGGGCCAAATACGTATTACCATAGAAAACAGGGGGTTGGGGATAAATTTCCGTTAACATGAATCAAATTTTCGTGTGATTTTTCCCTAAAATTAAATTATTGTCTTATTTTCTTTCTTTTTTTCCTTCTTTTTTCCCCTTTTTTATTGGTGCACATGCATGATCAGACTCCAGGTTGGTGCGTGTTCAGCTGCATGCAACTTAATTAAGTGGACTAACTACCTTTTAGCCAATATTCCATCCATTTTTTATGTAGTCTGGTGGCCACCTATTCACACATGTGAATGGGGGCATGCTTACTGGTTAACACGAATCATGTTGAGATTTTTGGGCCCCACCTTTTCTGTTTTCTTGTAACATTAGATGTATGTTGAGGTGTACATATATTGATTTTAGGGTAAACTAGCAAGGTGTCCCATGCACATGCCTGAGGCGATGGGAAATTTCTTTGAATTATAGGGGGCTGAGGAAAAAATTGCTGAGAATTGAGATAGCCAATAAAGGGTCAAATGCAGAGTTATATAGAAGAGAGGGGCGGAGCTGAATTTGTTGGGGATTTTTACTCGGGCGAATTCTAAGCTTTTGGAGGCCAAATACGAATTACCATAGAAATCAGGGGGTTGCGAATAATTTTCCGCGCTAGAAGCCAAAAATGGCAAGAATCTTGCCCCGGGCATTCTATATAATATATAGTTGTCAAAACCCCCAAGAAGGTTTTCCCGCTGACAAAAAAACCCCGGCCTCGAAACGGTTGTTAAAAACTCTTGAAATTTTCATGCAATATTTGTATAGTTGTCTGCTATATCTAAATAGGACATATATATCGCAGGCAACTGCATAGATATCACAGAAAATTACATAGATATCGCATAATAACTAGATATAGCAGGCGACTATAAATAACACGCATACGGATTTTTTTGATAACTGAAAAAATTCTCAGAGGTTTTTTGACAAGTGCTTGTGTGTGTGTGGGTGGGTGGGGGGGGGGGTTGTCAGCTGGAAAAAAACTACTTGAGGTTTTTTGGTTGTCAATTTACCCTTGATTTTATATCAATTCCATGATGGTTGGTGATTTGTTTTGCGGTAAAATATATTTGTCTTTTCGCACGTGCTATATTTGTAATGCATAGTAATAATGTAGGGATAAATTGGATTCTATGAGATTTAAATATTGTAATCGCAAAATTAAGTCTAAGTTGTGCCTCAAAGCATCATAGAAGTAGGGATGTAAAAAGTGGGATTTACTCTCTTTGGCCCATTTCACTTTGCCAAAACCATAGAAAAAGGATAAATAAATGAGAAAGAAGTTCAAAAAAGTGTCATATTATTCTATTATTTCTTTTACTTTCTTTGAACTAATTTCTTACTTTCTATCATGGGCAAACATGCGCGAGAAAGTAAAGACAAAAATATGAAAGTGATACCACCTTCCAATTTTTCCCTTTTTCAATAAATTCGAAAAAAGATAGTAGAAAGTAAAATCTACATTCTTGCTAGTTCATACCGGTACCATTCACTTTTTCTCCAAAACCATGAAATTTGAGAATAAAGTGATAGAAAGTGTCAAAAATAGTTTGTTACTTTTCTTCATTCATACTTTTAACTCTTTTTGAATTTTTATTTTATTTTATTTTCTTTCCGTTTAAACCAAACAAGCTAAGTTCACTTTACCGTATAAGCACCAACCCAGCTTCCTTTCCATTTTTTTTAGCAAAACATACAAGAATTAACATTTTCTTTTCATATTACTTTCGTACTTTCTTTTCATTTGTCAACTGCCAAGCATGCCCGATGCAAAATGGCTCTTAAGTAAACTTTGCATCTGTAGAAAGCAGGGGCCGGCACAAATGGAGAAGAGAGGGCACGTCCTTCCCTTCAATTTCTTCCATTCAATTTTTTTAGGAAAGACGGGCATGGGTTATTAGTTTTGGTCCTTTTGAAATCTTTGGATATACCGTATATATTTTTGAAAATTGTATTAACGTGTGTTTTACTCCCTTGTGAATAATTGTGGGTTCAATTCCCAACATCATCATTTACTTTGAAATTTTATTCAAATAGATATGGAGTACATTAAGGAATGAAGTTAATGAATTAGTTTAAATAAAATATGTTCCCATAGATCAATATTTGGATCAACAAAGGCCTAGACTGTACGATGTCTCGATATGAGACCTTAAAATATGTTATTATAATATTAATTTTAAGTACGTAAATATTAATTTTAATTGTTGGATAAAGATTTTTTATTGAACTCTTCTTATTTGTAGAGTTATTCCACTAACCAAAATTATTGGTGCACATGGGCATGGATGTTGGTGTAAGCAAATTAAACCATATTTGGCTCAATTTTCTTTCATGTGAGCAGAGGGTCTAGATTCTAACCTAATTTCTTTGGAATTTAACAGTCATTATGTACTTGGTGGTGCTCTTATCATTTTTCTCATTGAAAAAGGGAGGAAAAAATGAAATATGCAGTAAACATTATTATCATTTCCAATCTAAATTTGAATTTAATTCTATTTGTTTAAAGTACTATATGCATTTTCAAGTTTTTAGCATTTTCCAATTCGTTCAGGTTAATTTAATCTTCTTTGCATGGAGATTTTCACCTAAAACAGTTGGCAAATTCCAAGTTCCCTTCATTTTTTAAATTTGAAATGAAATGAAGACGAACCTCCGAGTTTCATTAAAGGAATGTTTTAACCGAATCTCCACATCTTTTTCAAATTTGAAATAAAACAGTTGCGCATGCATGAAACACATGTGCACATGAATCTGCATGACTATTAAATATATGCTAGCAAGTGATTCGTTGGAGACCAATTAGGCCAATTAGGCTTTAGATCAGTTGACATCAATTTCCTCCATAATGTTAGAAGTTGCAAGTTCGGTCCCGAAGGGGGTTGATTTAAAAAAAAGGTGATTCTTTGGAGACAAATAAGATTTTTGCTGCACATGTTTGTTGCAGACGATCTAGATATTAGAAGTACATACATGATCATGGAAGGAAATTAAGTACATTTTTAGCAGTACTAACCTGTGCTCTAACTTTCGTATTTTGTCACGTCCAGTAGTATTTGGAGAGCTCATTAAATTTTACTTCATACTCATCGACAGTAGTCTGCTATACCAAATTAGCGAATTCAGTCTTCGGCTCCATTATGACGAATGCTGAGAGATATTTATCTTCGAAAGTCTCTCGGAATTTCTCCCATGTTAAGGTCTCCCCATAAGGATTTATCGTTCTCACGACTGATTTCCACCAATGGTGCGCCTCCCCTATCAACAAGAAGGTCGCATAGGTGACCTTTTGCTTGTCGGTGCATTAAGATGCTTCAAATTGTTCCTCAATCTTCTTGATCTAGTTATGTGCGGATATGGGGTTTGAGCCGCCTTCAAAAGACGGTGGCCTCCACTTTTTGAATTCTGGGAAGATGCAGCCTTCAACATCTCTGATCGGAACTCGTTGCTGACCAACCACCGCATGAGTTGTTTTGAGCAACTTATGTAGAACATTATCACCTCCTTGGTTAACGTCTGGTGCTATCCCCACAGGTAAGGTATCCGGCGGTTCCACGGTTGGCCCTGGAGTGACAGCACGAGCGACATGGGTAGCTTCAACATTAGCAACAACAGTCGGGGGTGGAGCTGTTGCTCCAGTAAAGGGCAACAGTCTCTGCATGGGGTGAAACATGTGGGCGTTCCATAGCTCTCTTCCTAGCTTCATCTCAAGCACTCTTATGCACCATTGATACCATATATTGTATATAACTATTTATGGATTATAGACCTTGCAGTTTTTAAGAGTAGAAATTGTGGCCGTGTCATGCGAAAGAATTGCCGAAATTTGTATATATGGATTTGAGGCATGACATTTATGGTTGATGAACAGAGAAGGCGTCTTCCTAATAACCTCTTCAAAGAGTGTATGTGTCATAGGGTGTAAACTACACTATAATCTACGCAATTTACCCTGTATATAAACTTGAACAGAGATTGAATTTGTTGGGGGAAGAGTCGATCCATGGAACAGTGCTCGCGACAAAACCCAAATCACACAAAAATACAATCACGCAATTAAACAACGAAAGACAATATAAATTAAAGTGCAGGAATAAGAAAGTAATCAATCACAAACAAGATAGATTTGTTAACGAGATTTACCCACCGTATGACTAGTCTCCGGCAGGACGAAATCTGCAAATATCTACTATACTTGAATCAAGTTTGCAAACAAGAGCAACCATAGGAGATTTCTTTTAAATCTCTCTATACAAATCTCTCTCTTTCTAAATTTCTCTTGGCTTCTGCCTCTTATGATGATTCTTATGATTTTTTTTTTGCTTCACTCATAGGATGTGCTTTTATAGCATCTAGAACAATGTCACCATGTAACAATGTGACCACCTAATATTGTCACCACCTAACAATATCATGCATGTCAAAAGTAGTACCTAACAATGTCATGCATGTCAAAAGTAGCACTTAACAAAGTCACCGCCTGACATTGTCACCACCTAACAATGTCATGCATGTCAAAAGTAGCACCTAACAAAGTCACCATCTAATATTGTCACCACCTAATAATGTCATGCATGTCAAAAGTAGCACCTAACAATGTCATGCATGTCAAAAGTGGCACCTAACAATGTCTTAATTTGCATCACTTTTCAACAAACTCCACCTTGATACAAATTCATCACAATCTTGACATTCTCCCACTTAGAGTATTTTTTCGGCTTGATTTTCAACACTAGTAAACTTCACACGATTCTGCTGCTGCTCTCTCCTCATCAAATTTTCATGGAGAGATTCATCATTCTGCAACAGAGATTCAGCGTATCTCTGTCTACAATTTTGGTGAACATACCTGCCGGATTCTTTTCTCCCGCGATCTTCTGTAGTGTTAACTCATCATCTTCTAACACAATGCGTATGAAGTGGTACCGCACCTTGATATACTTCGTCCGAGAATGATATGCCGCATTCTTCGCCAAATGTATTGCACTTTGGCTGTCGCTCCACAAGGTATTGAAGTCTTGCTTCTTACTCAACTCTTCGAGTAACCCTTATAACCATATCATCTCTTTGCTGGCTTCCGTAGTCGCCATGTACTCATCTTCCGTAGTTGACAATGCCACCACTTTTTGCAGTTAAGATACCCAACTCACCGTTGTTCCCCCAATCGTAAATACGTATCCCGTTGTGCTCTTTACACTATCTCGATCACCCGAGTAGTCCGCATCAACGTAATCTTGCACTTTTAGAGAGTCATCCCGGAACATAAGCAGTGACTAGACGTACCCCTAAAATATCTCAAAATCCACTTTACCGCATTCCAATGTTCCTTCTCCAGGTTTTGCATGTACTGGCTCACAACTCCTACTGCATGTGCAATATCTGGTCTCGTACTCACCATCGCATACACTAAACTCCCTACCGCGGATGCATAAGGCACTCTTGACATCTCGTCTTTCTGCTCTTGAGTTGTCGGGCAAAACTCCTTCATGAGTTTGAAATGTTTTGCTAAAGGCGTACTCACCGGTTTTGACTTGTCCATGTTGAACTGCTTCAAAACCTTCTCGATATAGTCCTTTTGCGATAACCACAGCTTCCGCTGCTTCCTATCTCGAACGATCTTCATGCCCAAAATTTTTTTAGCCGCTCCCATATCTTTCATGGAAAACTTTTCAGCCATCATCTTCTTCATACTTTGAATTTTCTCGAAGTTCGGACCCGCTATCAACATGTCATCTACATAGAGTGATAGAATGATATAGTCTCCATCCTCAAAAGTCTGAACATAAACACAGTGATCTGACACACCGCGCACAAATCCCGTTTCTAATATGAACTGATCGAATTTGAGAAACCACTGCCTTGGAGCTTTCTTAAGGCCATACAAACTCTTTCGCAATCTACACACCATAGTTTCTTTCCCCTTCACCTCGTATTCCAGGACTGCATCATATAGATCTCCTCCACCAAATCTCCATGAAGGAACGTGGTCTTCACATCAAGCTGCTCCAAGTGCAGATCCTCCACCGCTACAATACTAAGGATCACTCGAATTGATGTCATTTTCACCGCGGGGGAAAATATCTATTGATAGTCAATTCCTTACTTTTGCGCATATCCCTTGACTACCAAGCGAGACTTGTATCGCTTCATACCATCGGCCTCATTTTTTATTCTGTACACCCATCTATTCAGCAACGCTTCCGACCTTTGGGTAGCTTCACTAGATCCCACATACGGTTCTTCTTCAAAAAATCCATCTCCTCATCAATAGCTCGCTCCCACTGCTTACTAGCACCGTCTTGCGTCGCCTCTTCAAGGGATTCAGGCTCCCCCGAATCCGTGTACAATATGAAGTCGGTCACAAGTCTTTCGGGTAGTCTCCTTTCTCTCGTAGATCTTCTCAAAACTGGTACATCTGGTTGCTGAACATGGTCACCATCATGTTCTTGAGCCTGATCCTGCACTGCAGCTTCCTCCATGTTTTGATCCCCACTTGTAGACACCTGATTGTTCTCTTGAGTTCCGTCTAACTCTACAAACTCAGATACAATACCATCTCTGGCTTACTTTTCTTCTCTATATAAGTGCTGCTCATCAAAGACAACGTTCCGGTTTCGTATTACTTTCTTACTTGTGTAATCCCACAGCCGATATCCGAACTCGTCTCCATCATACCTGATGAAAGCACACTTCTTAGATTTGGAGTCAAGCTTACTCCTTTCTGCCTTATCAATCAAAGAATATGCAATACAACCAAATACTTTAAGATGTGAATAGTTGACCGGTTTACCCGACCAAATTTCTTCTGGAATGCCTCCATCAAGCGCACTCGCCGGGCTTTTGTTGATCAGATACATAGCAACATCGACCGCTGCCCATAAGAATTTTGGCACATTCATATCCAAGGTCATGCTTCGCACTCGCTCTAAGATTGTTCTGTTCATCTGTTCAGTGATGCCATTCTGTTGTGGCGTCCCCGATACCGTCTTCAACCAACGAATACCTTTTTGCGAGCAAAACTCCTCGAACTCTTAGGTGCAGTATTCTCCGCTATTATTGGACTTTAGGCGTTTAACCTTCATCCCCGTTTGGTTCTCCACCTGCACAATCCAGTGTTCAAAGATGCCATACACAGCGGACTTTTTCTTCATCGCGTATACCCATGTCTTCCGACTTGTATCATTGATGAACGTTACGAAGTACCGATTTCCTCCATAAGACATCACCGAGGCCGGACCCTATACGTCCGTATGCACCATCTCCAGTTTCTTGGTCTTTTTCGATATGCCTCCAATTTGAAAACTGAGCGCGCTTTGCTTCCCACAAACGCAGCTCACGCAAAACCCCTGTTTACCCCAATCAGAACAAAACTCTGTTTAAATTCCAAGGCGGGAGATGAAGCAACGCTTCATCTTCCCCCAATCAGAGCAAAGCTCTACTTTGGAAATCTAAGTTTTAATAAATGAAGCAACGCTTCAGATCCCCTGCGCTTTCCGCAGGATGCCACGTGTCAGAAGTCGATGCGTCAGCACAATGCCCAAGGCGGTGCGTCCAATCAGAGCAAGGCTCTTTTAAAACAAAAAAGTAAAGGAAGCAATGCTTCAGTTGCGCAAGCGCTGCGCTGCGCGACACGTGTCTGCGCAGTTGCGCAAGCACGGCTGCGCAAGCGCTGCGCGACACGTGTCACGCGCTGGGGCGTTTGCGCAAAACAGAATTGAGATTTTAAAGAAATCTTTTCTGTTCTTGTTAAAACAAGAAGATTTTCTTCTGTAAAATAGAGGCCTTTGGATCAAAGATCCAACGGTGGGGAAAATTCCCCAAATCACTCAGAGAAAGATCTCTTTAACAAATTTAACTAATTTATGGGCACTATATAAAGGCCCCTAGACCTCAATTCAAAGGGCATCAAGATTTTGTGAAAAATTAAACAGAGAAGACTCTGAAGCATTGGAGAGAAATCCTCAAGAACAAAGAAAAAGGTAAAAACCTTTAGAAAAAGAGAAAATTCTCTTATGAACAGATCACTGATCTGAGAACAAGATCAAGGCTCTCTAATAAAAAAAAAAAAAAAAAATAAACAGTGCCTTGCACTTCTTTTTATGAACCATTGGTTCTGAATCTAAAAGATTCTCAAGATAACAGTGCCTTGCACCTTATATGAACCACTGGTTCTTTAAAAAAACAAGAAAAAACTTGTTTTCTTTGATCTGAAATTGATCCAAAAGAATAAGAATAGTGCCCAGCACTTGCCAAAACTGCGCTATTGCGTAAGCCGCCAGGAAGCACTACGTGTCAGCAGTGCAGCAGCGCAGCGCACTAACGCAGTGCACTGCGCTGTTGCGCTTGCGCTCACCAGAACGTGACACGTGTCACCTCCACGAGCGCTTGCGCTCATTAATTGCGCAAAGCACCTAACAAGCCATGTGGGGCACTGTCAGGGTATCTAATGCAATACATTATTAAAGAGCAGAGCCAAATCAAAGGTCTAATGGACCAAATAAAAGTGCTGCACATTATTTTAAAAAAAAGGCAGAGCCCAATTAAAAAGTCTAAACAGACCAAGAATAATGCTATGCATTATTTAAAGGGGCAAAGCCCAATTGAGAGGTCCAATGGACCAAAACAAATGCTCTGCATTATAATAAAAAGGGCAGAGCCCAGCTAAAATAGGCATAAATGCTATGCATCATTCTAAAAAGGGGAAGCCCAAACAAAGGTCTAACAGGCCAAAGGCAAACAAAATGTGGACATTTTCAACTGGACTTAGCCCAATTTTGGCCGTAAGTCCTTAAATTAAATTGACTGAGCACGACTGCTCCCTAAATCAATTTACGACCGGTTTGAGGGTACATCTCCGAACTCCTCTGATACCCATCGTTGTAATCCTTCAACGACGTCAGAGAGGTGACGGGTCCCGACGACCACACATCAATATGGACTGTGGGGTCCTTAAACTCGTGGACCGAAACGTCCTTAAACTAATATTGGACCGAAACGTCCTTAAACTAATAGCGGACCACCACGTCCCTAAACTGGAACGTAGACCACCACGTCCCTAAAATGGAATGCGGACCACCACATTCCTAAACTGGAACATAGACCGCCACGTCCCTAAACTGGCAATGGACCGCAACGTCCTTAAAATACCTATGGACCACTACGTCCCTAAACTAGAACAATAGAGCCCCCAAATGCTCTTTTACCGGATCTAAACGATCCCGTTTAAGTTGATCTTAGCCCCAAACACGGCTAACGTATCCTTAAACATTCAAATGGACTATAAAACTCCAAATCAACTTTGGTTCAAGGGTATATCTCTGAACTCCTCTGACACCTGTCGTTGTAATCCTTCAACGACGTCGGAGAGGTGACGAGTCCCGATGGCCATATATTAAATGGATCACCACGTTAAGTTGATCTTAGTCTCAAACAGGACTAACGTATCCTTAACGAACGTTTAAGTTGATCTTAGCCTCAACACGGCTAATGTATCCTTAAACTAAAAACACCAAACCCAAATCTAAGTAAATACGGATTTGGACCAATCCACGTCCTACGGGCGACGGCATTACTCAGTCTCCGTATACAATCCACGGGCAACCACAAACAAAACAAACATACATGACACGAAGTGAAATTCTGGAGCAGGAGAAAGTTGTTACCGCGATGCGGTAGCGTAATTAACTGCAGGGGCTTGCGCCTGCAGGGAAAAGTGTCCCCACAATCAAAAACCCCTCAAGCGAGGGGGAATCTGACGAAGTCTGCTATATCGGCCGCATCCATCTAAACCTCCGATACACGGTGCCATAAATCAACTTGGCATCTTCGAAGAGGTGGACGGATAAAACCAAATAGTATCTGCCCCGAATCTCAGGCCAGACGTCCTAACGTCGCCGGCCACCATTCGGAGGGGAACAGATTCTGGCACGCCCGGTGGGACCTTTTCCACTTTCCACTCCACACTTCGTGTGTTGTGTTCGCGAACGAATCGCGGTTTACTGTGGTTGCCTATGGATTCGAGGTACTAAGATTTGGTGTCTTGCTCCGTGCAGAAAACAGAAGATCAATGGCTTCAAACTGCACTGCCTGCAACTGCAACTCTCGCTCGGTCCTTGCTGGAGGAGTGACTTATGGGCCCCAAGCGGCCTCCCTTTTCAAGATGCCAGTGGAGCAGGTAACTCAGGCCACTACTGGATTATTCTTCGGGACCATGCTCCCACCGTTGAGCTTCAATGCCACAATGACGTTTCAAGAAGCCCCAAAGAAGTCGGTCTTTGATCAGCTTACCACTGTTGCGACCCCTCTCAACGGGTCGCCCAGTTTCAATACCTCAGTTTTCAACAGACTGGGCCAGAACGTCTGCAAACCTACGATACCCGAAGCTGCCATCCCAAAGCGGATAGCTATCCTGGCTCAAGCGGACGAAATCATTGGAAGGGTTCCTCCTTCCGAGAAGTCAGTTTTTACAAAGCTGGCTATTCCGGTTGCTGCTCCAGGCGAGCTCCTCAAAGCTGCTTCCCCTACCCAGGGCAGGGGGCATGAAGAAGCTTATCCAACAACGGAGGTGACTCCATCCGCAAGACACGCCCGACGTCGTCACTGGCGTCGAGTAAGAAAGGCTGGGGGCAATTCCCCCTCTGGATTTACGCTACCAGCTCAGATGATGGGGATCGATGCTGCTGTTCCAACCGGGAACAACTTTGAATTGCTGAATACGGTGCGCAGAAATTCTCCTACTGCGATGTTGAAACGAACTCCTTCACCTGTGGAGAATACTCCAGAGAAGAAGCTAGAGCAGCCACCTCAACGGCTGTCCTCTAAAATTTACAAAGTCTGGCGACAGGTCTAAGAGTCGATGATTGATGAAAACTATCTCCGCCGACAGAAAACGATGAAGGTTCGGCAGGGGAAGGATTACTCTGTCAAACCACAAAAAGCAAAACCTACTTGGGTGCCCACTACAACGGCCCCTTCAACTCCAATCACTCAAAAAAGGAGGCCGCAAAAAAACCCTGTGTCTTTGGCAAATCGCAAAGACACCGAACACAAACGCCCCAAGTCTGGGGGCATGGTGGTGCACACTGTTTATATGGCTTCCGGAAAGGAGGAAAGCCGTGCTTCGACGAGTCACCGACCACTCACCCGATCTATGACGAAAGCCCAGGAGCAGCAACAGAAACTTCAGGAAATGATGACTGTGATGGCTGCACTTACCGAACCGAAAGAAAGTTTGGATGTATCATCAGAACAGCGTCACGAACAAGAGACTGATGCTGACTTCTTGCGTAGAATCCTCAAAAAGAAGGACACAGAAGCCGCAGAACAAGCGGCTAACATAAAACAAATGGCACTCCTCTTCCAAGACATGGTAGGGATGATGTTACAGCCGGAACCTCCAGCTGAAGACCCTTCAGTCATTGTCGGAAATGACGGAGGGGAAACATCTGATCCTCCTCCGGCTCTTTCAGCAGCCAAGGAAGAAACCATTTCCAAGGCCGCGCTTGATGACTATATAGCTCAGCAAATACGAGCTCATCAGGCGAGTGAAACAGCTGGGCAAACTGTTAGAACTGGACGACCTTATCCGGGCTGGTATGACCAAATCAGTTGCCCGCCGGGATATACGATCCCTAAATTCCACGTATATAAAGGGACAGGGAATCCGCATCAACATGTCTCTCAATTCAGGGCCTTATGCGGCAACACTGGAGGCGATGACAAATTGTTGCTTCGCCAATTCGTTGGCAGCTTAGTGGAAACAGCTTTTGAATGGTATTCGGAGCTACCTAATGACTCTGTCAAAACATTTGCGGAGATGGAGCTACTGTTCACGCAAAGATTCACGAATGCTAGTGAACACACCCCGATAACAGCACTGATAAATGCCAGGATAAAGCCAGGCGAAACGTGGGTCCAATACGCAACACGATGGCGGAACCTATGGTCGAAATGCGAACAACGCATAGAAGAGGCACCTGCGGTAGGCATGTTCGTGGGCACTCTTGATCCGCAAGCGACCATCTCACAATTCATGATGTTCTTCAGGCCGACCACCTTCTAAGCATTGATCGACAAATTAGCCCAGATGGACCAGATGGGCCATGGACCGTCTCCTCCAAAACCAGACTCTCGAAATGAGAAAGGAAAAGGGAAGGCGATGTTCCCCTCCGAATGGCGGCCAAGACGGACTGTCTTGCCTGAGATTCGAGGCAGATGCTAATTGGTGCTATCCGTCCACCTCTCCGAAGATGCCAAGTTGATTTATGGCACCATGTATCGGAGGTTTAAACGGATGCGGC
This sequence comes from Agapanthus africanus, assembly GCA_030015575.1. NCBI lineage: Eukaryota > Viridiplantae > Streptophyta > Magnoliopsida > Asparagales > Amaryllidaceae > Agapanthus > Agapanthus africanus. Next base: position 88,034,399 of record JASDDO010000026.1, on the reverse strand, counting down.
CGATGTAGCAGACTTCGTCAGACTCCCCCTCGTTTGAGGGGTTTTTGATTATAGGGACGCTCTTCCCTGCAGGCGCAAGCCCCTGCAGTTAATTACGCTACCGCATCGCGATAACAACTTTCTCCTTCTCCAGCCGGTCACTTCGTGTCATGGGTGTTTGTTTTGTGTTTGGTTGCCCGTGGATTGTATACGGAGACTAAGTTATGTTGTCGCCCGTAGGATGTGGATTAGTCCAAATCCGTATTTTCTTAGATTTGGGTTTGGGGTTTTGGTTTGAGAATACGTTCGCCATATTTGAGACTAAGATCAACTCAAACGGGATCGTTTAGATCCGACAAAAGAGCGTTTGGGCTCTATTGTTCCAGTTTAGGGACATGGTGGTCCAATGCCAGTTTAGAGACGTGGTGGTCTAATACCAGTTTAAGGACGTAGTGGTCCATCATTCCCGTTTTGGGGACAAATGTTAGTTTAAGGACGTATTATTCCATGAGTTTAAGGACCCCACAGTCCGTATTAATGTGTGGTTGTTGGGACCCGTCACCTCTCTGAAGACGTTGAAGGATTACAACGACAAATATCAGAGGAGTTCAGAGATGTACTCTTGAACCAAAGTTGGTTGAAAGAGCAGATGTGCTCAGTTCAAGATGATTTGAGGACTTATGGCCAGTTTGGGATAAGTCCAATTATGTTTGAAATAGTGGCCCTTTAAGCCATTAGACATTTGTCTGGGTTCAGCCCCTCATCATGCAGCAGTGCTAAACAGAGGTTTGGGGGCTCTGACAACATTTTGGCTTTTATTAGGCACTGACCATTCATCATGGCTCTGGAGTTTACTTTGAATGTCATGTGAAATGATCAAGTTTGGAAAACAAGGGTATATTTGAAGTTCAGTCAAAGGGGAATCCTGCCTCTGGAAAACTTAGCCATTTTGGGCTAGGTTGGTTTCGAAATAGTGTTAAACACTAGAAGGTATTTGACGATCACGTGTTCCCACGTGATGCGCTTTAAAAATAGTGTTAAACACTAAAAATGGGGTGGTTACGTGGGGTCACGTGAGGCGCCTGAGATTGGGCCGAAACTCCTTTATTTTAACCTTAAGGCTGCAAATAAGTGTTAAACACTTAGCTTTCAGGCCATCACGTGTGAGCACGTGAGGCATTTGAAGATGGGGCCAGATTTCCTTTTACTTTGTTCTGCAAATAAGTGTTAAACACTTCTTCATCTTTTGAGCATCACGTGTTGACACGTGATGGAGATTTATGCACTGATCATTAAAGCACTCGCTAAGGGGTCACGTGGGGACACGTGAGAGCGCCCAAAGCTCATATTTCCTTTGCTTTTTCTTTCTGTGTTTTGTAGGTCACGTGGAGCACGTGAGGCATTGCCTCAAAGGTTCTTTTTTTCAGGGATCTTTTCAAAGGTCACGTGGGGACACGTGACCTTGGTCTTTTGCATGCATGGAGATCTTTTAAGTCTCCTTATTTTAAGAATTAAATTCTCTGTAGGGTTAAACCCTAATTTTGTTTTGGAGGAATTAAATTCCTATTGTGAAAGAATTAAATTCTTATTTAGGGTAAAACCCTAATTTCTTTTTTAAAAGAAATTAAATTCCCAGATATGTAAAAGAATTAAATTCTTGATTAGGGTTAAACCCCAGTTTCATTTTAGGAGGAATTAAATTCCTGTGAGTTTGGGAGAATTAAATTCTCAAAACTCAATTCCCCTTCTAAGTTTAGGATCTGCATGGCAGGATCTCGACCCGATGAGAATTAAATTCTCATCCTATGGGGAGATGTGCTCTGTACAGATCTTCAACTAGAAGGAGAACTATGTTCTTTATTTGCATAAGAGTTAAACTCTTAAATTTTAAGAATTAAATTCTCTTTTTGAAGTTTTCCCTTTTCTCACATAGGGTTTTCTTTGTTGAGAATTAAATTCTCCTTTCTTTTCTTCCCTCTTGAAAATTAAATTCTCCTCTCTCTGTTTTTCTCTCCAAAAAGGGTCCCCCTCTCTTCTTTTCTTGGCTCCTATTTATAGGAGAAGGAAAAGAATCAATTTGTTCAGCAAATCTCTTATTGAAAGATTTGATTTGTTTTCGTATTTAATATAAGCCTTTAGATCATTCAGTGAATTTTATTCACCGTTGGATTTTAAATCCAAAAGATATTCTGTTTGTTATTTCGGTGAGATTTGGGGAGATCTTTCGTTATTTGAGATTTTTCCATAAATTGGTGATATTTAATCATCCTTGGATCTTTAATCCAACAGTCCCCATAATCCTTTTCCATTTGGAAAGATTTAGAAGCTTTTAGAATTTTAATTCTATCTGGAAAATTTTAGAGAAATTTAGAATTTTGATTCTATTAAACCGTAAGGCTTTCAAAGCCCGTCACGTGTTGGCACGTGACCCTTGGTCACGTGTGAGCACGTGAACCCCAATTGGTTCTTTTCTCGGCGTTTATTTATGCTTCAGTTTTAACCATCACGTGTCAACACGTGACCATTGGTCACGTGTGAGCACGTGATACCTCATTGAGGTATCTTCTGATTTTTAATCAGGGAACAGATTTTAGAATTTAATTCTATTCATTATTTTAAAGGTCTTAAGAGCCCATCACTTGTGAGCACGTGATGCCCCATTGGGGTCTTTTCTGAGTTTTTATTATATCTTTTAACTCCTCCAGCGGGTTCTTAAAGGTACATCACGTGTGGACACGTGATGCCTCATAACTTTTGATCCCGGATGAATTATGAGGACCATAATATATCAAATCGAATGGTTTTTCGAGATGCTTCTAATACCATCAGAATTTAGCTGTTCCTCCTTCAGGAGTTTATCAAAATATAGGCCGGAAGATACTGGTTCGCATTTCCTTAAGCGTATCGCTGCCATTTGATACCTTGGGCTCTTTTGCGCAGAAATTTTTGGCGGGAACAAATGCCCCCCAGTACTTTGCCCACGTAAGTATGTATGTGGGTGAAATAGTGCAAAGTTATGCATAGCCATGGAATTGAGGGCTTAGGAGACAAGTTTAGGGTCCTTGTAGCCTAAGACTTTTCAACTTTATGAGCCGTGAGGGTCTCACAAAGATTTTTCTCCCTACGGATCGAGTGGATATCATAGTATTTTCTCCTTAGGGGTCATGAGGACTCCTAAGTGTTTTTTCTCATAAGTCGTAAGGATCTTATAAGAGAATTTTCCCTCTTACGAGTCGAGAGGACCCGTAAGAGGTTGTTTCCCTCCTTGTCGAGATTCAACTTTGGAGAGTATGACCCGTGGATAGTATGCAAGAGACCGTTTTGGATCGACTTGCAGGGTCCCAATGCTTAGGAAACAGGTTTTTTAATCCCCGCTGCCTAAAGCTTTATCTTACGAGTCGAGCCGCATCGAGAAGTTCTCGCAAAGACATCAATTTCCTCACAAGTCGAGACGAATCGAGCATTTCTCGCAAGAATATCCTAACGTCACAGTTAACCTCTGCTCTTTACGACAGAAGTCCATTAGGGTCTGTGGTACATAGGGTTTTGGCCGTCGTACCGTCGCATCAGCTGATATATTCCTCGATAGGCAATCGTGCTGTTCGAGTAGCCCTGCGACTGCCGTGTCTCTGATCCCTTCGGGGGCTGGACAAGACGTCTTCAAGCAATCTTCCTAGGCAGTTTGACCGTCGGAAGAGCAAGCGTTAGGAATTTGCCATGCCGCTTTTTACTTGAGGTTAGGCTCGTTTTGGGGAGCCCCGATGAGTCATAACCACTCCGCGCTGGTGTGGGATGATCTCCGATAGTCTTTCAGGCTTTATATGACTTGCCGTTAAGACCCTGAAGCTAGGAATTTGTCCTTTGCTTCGTTTGCTGACATTGCGTCCTCTGTATCGAGACGAATGTCGTGTTTGTCTCTAGGTTGCTGGTGAACCGTCGAGGTTTGGAACTAGGGATTTTGCCGTGGCTCCTTTTGGTGATGTTGCGTCTGCTGTATCGAGACGAACGTCGATGTGGTGACCACTCCATGTGGGATGATCTCCGGTGGTCTTTCAGGCTTTATATGACTTGCCGTTAAGACCTTGAAGCTAGGAATTTGGCCTTCACTTCGTCTGCTGGCATTGCGTCTGCTGTATCGAGGCGAATGTCGCGGTTGTCTCTAGGTTGTATGTGAACCGTCGAGATTTGGAACTAGGGATTTTGCCATGGCTCCTTTTGGTGATGTTGCGTCTGCTGTGTCGAGACGAACGTCGAGGTGGTGACCACTCCGTACTGGTGCGAGATAATCTCTGATTGTCTTTCAGGCTTTATATGACTTGCCGTTAAGACGCATGAAGCTAGGAATTTGGCCTTCGCTTCGTTTGCTTTGGCGCGTCCGAATCCTGCTGGGGGACGAACGCTGGGGTGACATTTCATCTGCTGTATCGAAACGATCGTCGAGGTGGTGACCACTCCGCGCTGGTGCGAGATGATCTCCGAATGTCTTTCAGGCTTTATATGACTTGCCGTCAAGACCCTGAAGCTAGGAATTTGGCCTTTGCTTCATTTTCTTTGGCGCGTCTGAATCCTGCTGGGGGAAGAACGCTGGGGTGACATTTCATTTGCTGTATCGAGACGATCGTCGAGGTGGTGACCACTCCGCGCTGGTGCGAGATGATCTCCGAATGTCTTTCAGGCTTTATATGACTTGCCGTCAAGACCCTGAAGCTAGGAGTTTGGCCTTTCTTCATTTGCTTTCATTGCATCTGCTGTATCAAGACGAATGTCATGGTAGAGCTGGGATTTTGCCATCACCCTGCTTTGTTTCGACCATGGGGTCTTTCGCTGACGTTGCATCTGCATCGTGCTGTATTGCGAGGGAATGCCGTTGTTGACATCGTGTCCTCTGTAACGAGACGAATGCTGAGGTGGAGCTAGGATTTTGCCATCACTCCGCTTTGTTTCGACCATGAGGTCTTTTATTGAAGTTGCTTCTGCATCCTGTTGGACTTGCGAAGGAACGCCATTGTTGACATCTCGTCTGCTGTATTGAGACGAATGCTGAGGTGGAGTTGGGATTTTGCCGTCGCTCCGCTTTGTTTCGACCGTGAGGTCTTTTGTTGACGTTGCATCTGCATCATGCTGGACTGCGAAGGAACGCCATTGTTGACATCTCGTCTGCTGTATCAAGACGAATGCTGAGGTGGAGTTGGGATTTTGCCGTCGCTCCGCTTTGTTTCGACCGTGAGGTCTTTTGTTGACGTTGCATCTGCATCGTGCTGGACTGCGAAGGAACGTCATTGTTGACATCTCGTCTGCTGTATCGAGATGAATGCTGAGGTGGAGCTAGGATTTTGCCATGGCTCCGTTTGATGGTGTAACATCTGTGTCATGCTGGAATAAGGAAGCCCACCGTTGTTGGTCTCCAGGCTGTAGATGTGGCCATTGAGATTTGGAACTAGGGACTTTGCCATGGCTCCGTTTCGTTGCGACTCTGAGGTCGGTTGTTGACGTCATGTCTGCATCTGGTTGGAGTGAGGAGAAACGCCATTGGTGATCTCTAAGTTGTCGATATTGACGTCGAGACCCTGAAGCTAGGGATCTTTCTTTGCTTCATTTGTTGACATTGTGTCTGCAATATTACGACAAATGTCGAGGTTGTCTCTAGGTTGTCTATGAATCGTCGAGATTTAGCTTCGCTTTCTGATGGAGCCTGTTGGGAAGGTATGGTTCCCTCTTTGTTTGTGCCCCTGGATTGTATACAGGGATCGATGTGATCTCACCTGTAGGGCAAAAATTTTATTTTTTCATTCATTTTTTTTTATTTCCGCGATGCTCTATCATTTCAGCTTTTACATCGTGAAGGTCGTGATTGCCCAATCATTTCGGCTATTTTTCGCGGTGCCCAATCATTTCGGCTATTTGTTTTATTTTTACTCGCTGTTTTTTTTTATTGCCAGTTGCCCAATCATTTCGGCTATTTTTGTATGCATACATTTTTACTTGTTGGTTTTGTTTGCAAGTTGCCCCATCATTTCGGCTATTTCATATGCTTTTTTTTGGCTCGCTGATTTTTTCTCGCGAGTAGGGGATTTGGGATCTGATACCAATCTTAGCATCAGCATCGCTGCGACTGGAATATTGCCAGGAGCAAATTATCATTTGCCGTAAAAGGACTTGGAATTTGATACCGTTTTAGGCCTTAGCATCGCTACCACTGGGACATTGCCAGGAGCGAATCATCATTTGCCACTGTCGATGTCAAACAAAGGTGGCTTAGCGAACAGGGTTAGGATCCCGTCGACTAAGACTTTTGACTTCATGAACCGTAAGGGTCTCACAAAGGTATTTCTCCCTACAAGTCGTGAGGATCTCGTAGGTGTGTTTTCTCCTTAGGAATCGTGAGGATTCCTAAGTGCATGTTCCTCTGTAAGTCGTAAGGATCCTACAAGAAGGTTTTCTCCTTATAAGTCGAGAGGACTTATAAGGGTTGTTCACCGTATGGACATATCCCCAGTCACGGGTGGGACTTGGTTAGAGAAATGTTTATTCGCGCCCGTGGATTGTATACAAGGGTCGGCAATGAGCCGCTTGTAGGGCCATATCGAAGGTTGTGGGGGTTGCTTAAGAACAGGTTAAGGTTTCTGTAATTTAAGACTTTCAAATCTTATGAGCCGTGAGGGTCCCATAAGAGAATTCTCCTTACGAGTCGTGAGGATCTCGCAAGCGTAATTCTCCTTAGGAATCGTGAGGATCCTTAAGTGTGTTGCTCCCTTATGAGTCGTAAGGATCTCACACGGGTGGTTTCTCCTTACAAGGTCGAGAGGACCCTGTAAGTGTTTTAACGAGGTTGCGTCCTTTCGGGTTTTCACAAACACTCGCCGGTAGCCCTGCTGTTTTTACTCACGGAGCCCTTTCGAGTTTTCATCCGTGCCCATTTTGCTTATGGACATACCGTTTTCCTTTTTTTTATTCTTTTTATTCTTTTTTTTAATGAGGTTGCGCCCTTTCGGGTTTTCACAAACACTCGCCGGTAGCCCTGCTGTTTTTACTCACGGAGCCCTTTCGGGTTTTCATCCGTGCCCATTTTGCTTATGGACATACCGTTTTTTTTACCACGCCAGCCTGAGAATGCCGCGGGTTGATAGTAGTTTAACGACGTTTTGGTCATTTGCAAGTTTTAGGACATTGCGGTCTGTCGTTAGTTTAGGGACGTTTCGGTCCGACGCCAGTTTTAGGACATAGTGGTCCATCGTTAGTTTAACAATGTTTCGGTCTATCGTTGCCATATTTGAGGCGAGTTTCTAGTTTATGGACTTTTCGGTCCATGGGTCTTTCTCTATGAAAGAGCACGATGCCCCCGGCATGTCCATCTTTTTCGGAGCATGTGGTTGTGGCGGACTCACCTTCCAGTTGTCAGACAACGCGAATTTGCCCTGTTGGTATTCATCCTCAATCCAGCCTTTGAAGACATAGCAATTTTCGAGTGGGTGACCCATTACTCTGTGGTAGGGACAATAGTTAGGATTGTCAACGTCACCTGGCTGCAACGGACGTTTTGGATCCGGCAGAGTGATGAGCCCGCTGCGCACCGCTAGCTCGAACAGTCTCTTTGTTTTATCTCTGGGAAACGAGTAAGGACGTTTCAACTTTTCATTGAGGTATCGCGGCTTGTTGTTTTGACGACCAAACGGTTTCGGGTCACTCGGCTGTTGTTGAGCATTGGCGACGGAGGTCGCTTTTCCATTCCCCTTATCCCTTTTGTTCGATCCGTTGTTTGTGGGTCCGAGATTCTTTTCGGGTAGCGTGTGATTGCGCAGCTGAACGTTCTCGCAGCTCTTCTTTTCTTCCTCTTTTCCTGAGGTGGATTCTTTGAAGAGAGGGCTGAGAGTCATTTCTTCTTCAGAATTGCTCCCGAAGGTAAGAGCTTGCGATCTTCTGCCGTCAACCATGTAACCGTTGCCGGCAATTCTTTTACGCTCATCTGTCGCATTTTTCCGCTGTCTACGAGCTTCACGCTTTGTCCTGTTGAAGTGTTGCCTATGAGAGACATACCCTTGCCACCAACATTTAAAAGAGTTGCAGTTTTCAGTAGGATGTGCGATCTTCTGATGATATAAGCAGAAGTTAGGATGTACGTCTGCTTCATCAAGATGTATACCACCAGAAGAATTTTCTCTAAAAGAGGGCAGCCTCATCCCCATTAATATGGCTTTGGCGAATCGTTTCCTTATCTTGATCCTGCTTTCATTTGCGGCGGATGTACTTTGATCTGGTGGGAGTGTTTCGTCCCTTTTGTCTAGTTGCCGGCGTTTGGCCTTTTCAAATATGGTCATCTCACGCTCCCGATCAGCTTTGCTTTTAAGACGGACTTCGTTTAGGAATGCATCAATCATTTCGTCTGATGATCCTTGAAGTTCTGGCTCAGGATTTGCCCCCAGCTTCTCCGTGTAAGGAGTTTCTTCATCATTTATCAACGAGTGAGAGATCACATGGCAGCTTGCCACATAATCTTCAGATTCATCCGACGAGTCTTCTCCATTGTCATCATCTCCGTCCTTAATGACGTGGCTGAGAAATTCTTGGCGTGTGATTGGAGTCCGCACTTTTTGATTGTATTCTTCCAACACGTCAATCTGCTTTTGCATGTCTGTGCACTTGTCACTAGGCTTCATGGGCTTTTTGGTCTTCTTCTTCGACGACTTTGACGGCTGAGTGTGAGCGCTTTGGCCATCATCACCAATCTTTGGAATTGGGCGCAGTTTCAGCATCCCCTCGATGATTTGAGATTCGAGCGGGTTCTTCCATCTGACTGCCGGGCGCGTATGAAGATCACTCAGCATCCTTTTGGTTTTGGATGAAAGCACGACTTCCCATGGGGCTTCTTCAACAAAAGAACAAGTTGCCCCCGGTGTGTCTGTCTTCTTAGGAGTGTGCGGTTGTGGTGGGTTTACTTTCCACTTCTCAGACAGCGCAAACTTGCCTTGTAGGTACTGATCCTCGATCCATCCCTTAAAAATGAAGCAATCCTCGATCGGGTGGCTTACCGTTTGATGGTAAGGGCAATAATTGGGATTGTTGACATCGCCTGGCTGCAACGGACGTTTTGGATCCGGCAGATTGATGAGTCTGTTGCGCACTGCCAGTTCGAACAGTTTCCACGTTTTATCCTGGGGAAACGAGTAAGGACATCCCCTCGATGGATGGGCGTGGACGCACGTTGTTTTGGCTAACAACCGGCTTTACGTTGCTCGGTTGTTGTTGAGCGTTGGCGACGAAGGTTGCTTTCCCTTTGCCCTTTTCATTCCAAGGCTCCGTCTTTAAAGAGGAAGGCCTATGGCCCATTTGGTCCATTTGGGCCAGCTTGTCAATTAAGGCCTGGAAGGTGGTCGGCTTGAAGAACATCATAAACTGTGAGATGGTCGCTTGCGGATCAAGGGTACCCACAAACATGCCTACTGCAGGAGCCTCTTCTATGCGTTGTTCGCATTTCGACCATAGGTTCCGCCATCGTGTTGCGTATTGGACCCACGTTTCGTCTGGCCTTATCCTGGCATTAATCAGTGCTGTTATCGGGGTGCGTCCACTAGCACTCGCGAATCTCTGTGTAAACAGCAGCCCCATCTCCGTAAATGTCTTGATAGAGTCATTTGGGAGTTCAGAATACCACTCAAATGCCATTTCCGATAGGTTACCAACAAACTGGCGGAGCACCAATTTATCATCACCTCCAGTATTGCCGCACATGGCTCTAAATTGAGCGACGTGCTGATGCGGATTTCCCGTCCCCTTATATACGTGGAACTTAGGGATCGTATATCCCGGCGGGTAACTAATTTGGTCATACCAGCCCGGGTAGGGTCGTCCGGTTCTAGCAATTTGCCCAGCCGCTTCATTTACCTGGTGAGCTCGTATTTGCTGAGCTATATGGTTATCCAGTGCGGCCTTGGAAATGGTTTCTTCTTTGGCTGCTGAAAGAGCCGGAGGAGGATTCGATGTCTCTCCTTTGTCATCTTCAAGGACAATCGGAGGATCTTCAGCAGGAGGATCTTGCTGGATCATCATCCCTACCATATCTTGGAAGAGAAGCGCCATTTGTTTTATGTTAGCCGCTTGCTCTGCGGCTTCTTTGTCCTTCTTTTCGAAGACTCTGCGTAGGTAGTCAGCGTCAGTTTCTTGTTCATGACGCTGCTCTGATGATGCCTCCGAGCTTTCTTTTGGCCCGGTAAGTGCGGCCATTGCAGTCATCATCTCCTGAAGCTTTTGTTGCTGCTCCTGGGCTTTCATTACGGATTGGGTGAGTGGTCGGTGACCCGTCGAAGCACGGCTTTCCTCCTTTCCAGAAGCCATATAAACAGTGTGCACCACTATGCCCCCAGACTTGGGGTGTTTGTGCTCAGTGTCTTTGCGATTTGCCAAAGACACAGGGATCTTCTCCGACCTCTTTCTTTTTTGAGCGGGCGAAGCTGAGGGGGCCGTTGCAACGGGCACCCAGGTAGACGACACTTTTTGTGGCTTGACAGGATTATCCTCTTCTCGCCGCGCTTTCATCTTTTTCTGTTGGCGGGGATAGTCTTGATCATTCACGGAATCTTGGACTTGACGCCGGACCTTGTAAATTTTAGAGGAAAGCCGCTGAGGGGGCTGCTCTGGTTTCATTTCTGTGACCGTCTCCACCGGTGGTGGAGATCTTTTCAGCACGGCGGTAGGAGAGTTCCTGCGCACCTTATTAAGTAGTTCAAAGCCGTTCTCGGTTGGAACAGCAGCATTGATTTCCACCATCGGAGCTGGCGGAGTTATTCCAGAAGGGGAATTGCCTCCAGCTTTCCTTACTCGGTGCCAGTGGCGACGTCGAGCATGTCGTGCGGATGAGATCACCTCCGTTGTTGGATAAGCTTCTTCATGCCCCCTGCTTTGAGGAGAGACTGTTATTGGTGCCAGCCTGTCGAAGACTAACACCCGTTGAGAAGCAATGTCTAATTTGTCAAAGACAGACCTCTGGGCAGGGGAAGCAGCTTTGAGGACCTCGCCTGGAGCAGCAACCAGAATGGCCAGCCTTGTAAAAACTGACTTCTTGGAAGGAAGAGCCTTTCCAATGATTTCGTCCGCTTGAGCCGGGATGGATATCCGCTTTGGGATGGTAGCTTCGGGTATCACGGGCTTGTAGACGTTCTGGCCCAGTCTATTGAAAACTGAGGTACTGAAGTTGGGCGACCCGTTGAGAGGGGTCGCGGCAGTGGTAAGTCGATCAAAGACCGGCTTCTTTGGAGCTTCTTGCGATGTTATTGAGGCATTGAAGCTCATCAGTGGGAGCATGGTCCCGAAGAATAGTCCAGCGGTGGCTTGAGTTACCTGCTCCACTGGCATCTTGAAAAGGGAGGCCGCTTGGGGCCCATAAGTCACTCCTCCAGAAAGGACGGAGAGAGAGTTGCAGTTGCAGGTAATGCAGTTTGAAGCCATTGATCTTCTGTTTTCTGCACGGAGCAAGACACTAAATCTTAGTACCTCGAATCCACAGGCAACCACAGCAAATCGCGATTCGTTCGCGAACACGACACACGAAGTGTGGAGTGGAAAGAGGAAAAGGTCCCACCGGGCATTCCAGAATCTGTTCCCCTCCGAATGGCGGCCAAGACGGACTGTCTTGCCTGAGATTCGGGGCAGATGCTAATTGGTGCTATCCGTCCACCTCTCCGAAGATGCCAAGTTGATTTATGGCACCATGTATCGGAGGTTTAAACGGATGCGGCCGATGTAGCAGACTTCGTCAGATTCCCCCTCGTTTGAGAGGTTTTTGATTGTGGGGACGCTCTTCCCTGCAGGCGCAAGCCCCTGCAGTTAATTACGCTACCGCATCGCGGTAACAACTTTCTCCTTCTCCAGCTGGTCACTTCGTGTCATGGGTGTTTGTTTTGTGTTTGGTTGCCCGTGGATTGTATACGGAGACTAAGTTATGTTGTCGCCCGTAGGACGTGGATTAGTCCAAATCCGTATTTTCTTAGATTTGGGTTTGGGATTTTGGTTTGAGGATGCGTTCGCCATATTTGAGACTAAGATCAACTCAAACGGGATCGTTTAGATCCGACAAAAGAGCATTTGGGCTCTATTGTTCCAGTTTAGGGACATGGTGGTCCAATGCCAGTTTAGGGACGTGGTGGTCTAATACCAGTTTAAGGACGTAGTGGTCCATCATTCCCGTTTTGGGGACAAATGTTAGTTTAAGGACGCATTAGTCCATGAGTTTAAGGACCCCACAGTCCGTATTAATATGTGGTTGTCGGGACCCGTCACCTCTCTGAAGACGTTGAAGGATTACAACGACAAATATCAGAGGAGTTCAGAGATGTACCCTTGAATCAAAGTTGGTTGAAAGAGCAGATGTGCTCAGTTCAAGATGATTTGAGGACTTATGGCCAATTTGGGTTAAGTCCAATTATGTTTGAAATATTGGCCCTTTGGGCCATTAGACATTTGTCTGGGTTCAGCCCCTCATCATGCAGCAATGCTAAACAGAAGTTTGGGGGCTCTGACAACATTTTGGCTTTTATTAGGCACTGACCATTCATCAAGACTCTGGAGTTTACTCTGAATGTCATGTGAAATGATCAAGTTTGGAAAACAAGGGTATATTTGAAGTTCAGTCAAAGGGGAATCCTGCCTCTGGAAAACTTAGCCATTTTGGGCTAGGTTGGTTTCGAAATAGTGTTAACACTAGAAGGTATTTGACGATTACGTGTTCCCACGTGATGCGCTTTAAAAATAATGTTAAACACTAAAAATGGGGTGGTTACGTGGGGTCATGTGAGGCACCTGAGATTGGGCCGAAACTTCTTTATTTTACCCTTAAGGCTGCAAATAAGTGTTAAACACTTAGCTTTCAGGCCATCACGTGTGAGCACGTGAGGCATCTGAAGATGGGGCCAGATTTCCTTTTACTTTGTTCTGCAAATAAGTGTTAAACACTTCTTCATCTTTTGAGCAACACGTGTTGACACGTGATGGAGATTTATGCACTGATCATTAAAGCACTCGCTAAGGGGTCACGTGGGGACACGTGAGAGCGCCCAAAGCTCATATTTCCTTTGCTTTTTCTTTCTGTGTTTTGTAGGTCACGTGGAGCACGTGAGGCATTGCCTCAAAGGTTCTTTTTTCAGGGATCTTTTCAAAGGTCACATGAGGACACATGACCTTGGTCTTTTGCATGCATGGAGATCTTTTAAGTCTCTTTATTTTAAGAATTAAATTCTCTGTAGGGTTAAACCCTAATTTTGTTTTGGAGGAATTAAATTTCTATTGTGAAAGAATTAAATTCTTATTTAGGGTAAAACCCTAATTTCTTTTTTAAAAGAAATTAAATTCCCAGATATGTAAAAGAATTAAATTCTTGATTAGGGTTAAACCCCAGTTTCATTTTAGGAGGAATTAAATTCCTGTGAGTTTGGGAGAATTAAATTCTCAAAACTCAATTCCCCTTCTAAGTTTAGGATTTGCATGGCAGGATCTCGATCCGATGAGAATTAAATTCTCATCCTATGGGGAGATGTGCTCTGTACAGATCTTCAACTAGAAGGAAAACTAAGTTCTTTATTTGCATAAGAGTTAAACTCTTAAATTTTGAGAATTAAATTCTCTTTTTGAAGTTTTCCCTTTTCTCACCTAGGGTTTTCTTTGTTGAGAATTAAATTCTCCTTTCTTTTCTTCCCTCTTGAGAATTAAATTCTCCTCTCTCTGTTTTTCTCTCCAAAAAGGGTCCCCCTCTCTTCTTTTCTTGGCTCCTATTTATAGGAGAAGGAAAAGAATCAATTTGTTCAGCAAATCTCTCATTGAAAGATTTGATTTGTTTTCGTATTTAATATAAGCCTTTAGATCATTCAGTGAATTTTATTCACCGTTGGATTTTAGATCCAAAAGATATTCTGTTTGTTATTTCGGTGAGATTTGGGGAGATCTTTCCTTATTTGAGATTTTTCCATAAATTGGTGATATTTAATCATCCTTGGATCTTTAATCCAACAGTCCCCATAATCCTTTTCCATTTGGAAAGATTTAGAAGCTTTTAGAATTTTAATTCTATCTGGAAAGATTTAGAGAAATTTAGAATTTTAATTCTATTAAACCGTAAGGCTTTCAAAGCCCGTCACGTGCTGGCACGTGACCCTTGGTCACGTGTGAGCACGTGAATCCAATTGGTTCTTTTCTCAACATTTATTTATACTTCAGTTTTAACCATCACGTGTCAACACGTGACCATTGGTCACGTGTGAGCACGTGATACCTCATTGAGGTATCTTCTGATTTTTAATCAGGGAACAGATTTTAGAATTTAATTCTATTCATTATTTTAGAGGTCTTAAGAGCCCATCACGTGTCTGCACGTGACCCATGGTCACGTGTGAGCACGTGATGCCCCATTGGGGTCTTTTCTGAGTTTTTATTATATCTTTTAATTCCTCCAGCGGATTCTTAAAGGTACATCACGTGTGGACACGTGATGCCTCATAATTTTTGATCCCGGATGAATTATGAGGCTCATAATATATCAAATCGAAGGGTTTTTCAAGATTCTTCTAATACCATCAGAATTTAGTTGTTCCTCCTTCAAGAGTTTATAAAAATACAGGCCGAAAGATACTGGTTCGCATTTCCTTAAGTGTATCGCTGCCATTTGATACCTTGGGCTCTTTTGCACAGAAATTTTTGGCGGGAACAGGCGACTTTCGTTGCCAACGCTCAACAACAGCCGAGCAACTCAAAGCCGGTCGTTCGCCAAAATAACGCGCATCCACACCCGTCCCTCGAGGAGAGACTAGGACGTCCTTACTCGTTTCTTCATAATAAAACGAGAAGACTGTTTGAACTGGCAGTTCGCAACAGACTCATCAATCTGCCGAATCCAAAACGTCCGTTGCGACCAGGCGATCTCAATAGTCCCGATTACTGCCCTTATCACTAAACGGTAAGTCACCCGATCGAGGATTGTTTTGTTTTTAAGGGATGGATCGAGGATCACTACTTACAAGGCAAGTTTGCGCTGTCTGAAAACTGGAAGGTAAACCCACCACAGCCGCATACTCCAAAGAAGACGAACACTCCTGGGGCAACTTGTCATGTGATCTCTCACTCATTGGCAGATAATAAAGAGGCTCCTTGCGCCGAGAAACCGAGGGCGGACCCTGAACCAGAAATTCTGCGGCCGTCAGACGAGTTGATCGATACCTTCCTGAATGAGATTCGTTTGAAAGTTAAAGCCGATCAAGAGCGTGAGATGGCCATACTGGAAAGAGCCAAACGCCGACTACTAGACTAAAGAGTCGAAGCACTCCCGTCAAATCAAAAGCCATCCGCTGCGGATAAAGACAAATTCAAGACGAGGAAAAAGTTCGCTAAAGCCCTGTCAGCAGGAATGGTGCTACCACCCTCTGAAAAAATACTCTCGGTGAAGTAGAGATGCATCCTAACTTCTGCTTATATCATCAGAAGATCACATATCCTACCGAAGACTGCGACTCCTTTAAGTGTTGGTGGCAAGGGTATGTCGCTCAAAAACAACACTTCAACAGGACAAAGTGTGGAGCTCGTAGACATCAGAAAAATGTGATAAATGAGCGCAAAAGAGCCGACGACGATTGTCATGTAGCCGACTCCAAGGGATCGCAAATTATCACCTTTGGGAGCGACTCTGACGAGGAAGCTGCCCTCAACCCTCTCCTCAAGGAATCCATTTCAAAGATGAAAGAATTAAGAAGTTGCGATAACGTTCAGCCGTATAATCGCACGCTGCTCGGAAAAAATCTCGCCCCCGCCAATAAGGGATCGAACAAAAAGGATAAAGGGAAGGGAAAAACAGCCCTCGTAGCCAATGCTCAACAGCAATCGAGTGGCCCTAGACCGGTTGTTTTCCGAAACAACAAGCAGCAACCCCTCCAAGAAAAGTTGAAACGTCCTTACTCGTTTCCGCAAGATAAAACAAGGGGACTGTTCGAGTTGGCGTTGCGCAACCGACTCATAAATCTGCCGGAGCCAAAACGTCCGCCGCGACCAAATGACGTCAATGAGCCTAAATACTGTCCCTATCACCGAGTAATGGGTCACCTGATCGAGGATTGCTACGTCTTCAAAAACTGGGTTGAAGATCAATACCAACAAGGCAAGTTCGTCGTCTCCAAAAACTGGAAGGTAAGCCCGCCACAACCGCACGCATCAGGAAAGATGGAGACGCCGGGGGAATCGTGCTCATTAATAGGGAAGGCCACAGGGACCGAAAAGTCAGCAAACTAGAGCTTCGCCTCAAAGACGGCGATGACGGACCGAAACGTCCTTAAACTAATGACGGACCACAATGTCCTAAAACTTGCAAACGACCGAAACGTCTTTAAACTAATACCGCAGCATCCATAGGCTGACGAGATAAAAAATATATATATATAAAATATATATATATAAAAACGGTATGTCCATAAGCAAAAAGGGCACGGATGAAAACCCGAAAGGGCTCCGTGAGTAAAAACAGCAGGGCTACCGGCGAGTGTTCGTGAAAACCCGAAAGGGCGCGACCTCGTTAAAAAAAAAGAGAGAAGAAATAAATAAATAAAATAAAATAAAATATAAAATATAAAATATATATAAAATAAAAACGGTATGTCCATAAGCAAAATGGGCACAGATGAAAACCCGAAAGGGCTCCGTGAGTAAAAACAGCAGGACTACCGGCGAATGTTTGTGAAAACCCGAAAGGGCGCAACCTCGTTAAAGGACACTTACAGGGTCCCCTCGACCTTGTAAGGAGAAACCACCCGCGTGAGATCCCTACGACTCACAAGGGAGCAACACACTTAGGGATCCCCACGATTCCTAAGGAGAAAATACACTTGCGAGACCCTCACGACTCGTAAGGAGAACTCTCTTATGGGACCCTCACGGCCCATAAGATTTGAAAGTCTTAAGTTACAGAGACCTAAACCTGTGTTTAAACAACCCCCACAACTTCAAATATTTCCCTACAAGTGGTTCAATACTGACTCTTGTATACAATCCACGGGCGCGAATAAACATTTCCCTAACCAAGTTTCATCCGTGATTGGGGATATGTGCGCATGGTGAACAACCCTTATAAGTCCTTTTGACTTACAAGGAGAAAACCCTCTTGTGGGATCCTTACGATTTACAGAGGAACATACACTTAGGAATCCTCACGATTCCTAAGGAGAAAATACACCTATACGATCCTCACGACTTGTAGGGAGAAACACCTGTGTGAGACCCTTACGGCTCATAAAGTTAAAGGCCTTAGTTGACAGGACCTTAACCCTGTTCGCTAAGCCACCTTTGTTCGACATCAACAGTGGCAAATGATGATTCGCTCCTGGCAATATCCCAGTTGTAGCGATGCTGATTCCTAAACCGGTATCAAATTCAAAGTCCTTTCATGGCAAATGATGATTCGCTCCTGGAAATATTCCAGTTATAGCGATGCAGATGCTAAGATTGGCATTAGATTCCAAGTTCCACACTCGCAATAAAAAGCAACGAGTAAAAATAAAATAAATAGCCGAAATGATTGGGCAACTCGCAATAAAAAGCAACGAGTAAAAATAAAATAAATAGCCGAAATGATTGGGCAACTCGCAATAAAAAGCAGCGAGTAAAAATAAACTAAATAGCCGAAATGATTGGGCACCGCGAAAAATAGCCGAAATGATTGGGCAATCGCGACCTTCGCGATATAAAAGCTGAAATGATAGAGCATCTCGGAAATAAAATAATAATATAAAAAAAATATGATGATGAATGAAACTTCTGCCCTACAGATTAGATCATATCGATTCTTGTATACAATCCAGGGGCACAAATAAAGAGGGAACCATACCTTCCCAACAGGCTCCATAAAAAAGCGAAGCCAAATCTCGACGGTTCACCAGCAACCTAGAGATAACTACGACGTTCGTCTCGATACAGCAGACGAGATATCACCCCAACGTTCGTCTCGATACAGCAGACGAGATATCACCCCAACAGATGGAGCCACGGTTCACACAGCATACGCAACATTATCAAACAAATGGAGCCACGGCAAAATCCCTAGTTCCAAATCTCGACGGTTCACCAGCAACCTAGAGACAACTACGACGTTCGTCTCGATACAGCAGACGAGATGTCATCCCAACGTTCGTCTCGACACAGCAGACGCAACATCATCAAACAAATGGAGCCACGGCAAAATCCCTAGTTCCAAACCTCGATGGTTCACCAGCAACCTAGAGACAACCACGACATTCGTCTCGATACAGCAGACGAGATGTCACTCTAGCGTTCTTCCTCCAGCAGGATTCAGACGCGACAATCAAACAAACGGAGCCACGGAAAAATTCCAGCTCCACCCCGACGTTCGTTTTGATACAGCAGACGAGTTGTCACTCCAGCGTTCTCCCTCCAGCAGGATTCAGACGCGACAATCAAACAAACGGTGCCACGGCAAAATTCCAGCTCCACCCCGACGTTCGTTTCGATACAGCAGACGAGTTGTCACCCCGGTGTTCTCCCTCCAGCAAGATTCAGACGCGACAATCAAACAAACGGAGTCACGGCAAAATTCCAGCTCCACCCCGACGTTCGTTTCGACACAGCAGACGAGTTGTCACCCCAGCGTTCTCCCTCCAGCAAGGATCAGACACGACAATCAAACAAACGGAGCCACGGCAAAATCCCTAGTTCCAAACCTCAACGGTTCATCAGCGACATAAAGACAACCGCGACATTCGTCTCGATACAGCAGACGCAATGCCAGCAAACGAAGCAAAGGCCAAATTCCTAGCTTCAGGGTCTTGACGGCAACTCACATAAAGCCCGAAAGACTATCGGAGATCATCCCACACCAGCGCGGAGTGGTTATGACTCATCGGGGCTCGCCAAAATGAGCGTAACCTCAAGTAAAAAGCGACATGGTAAATTCCTAACGCTTGCTCTTCCGACGGTCAAACTGCCTAGGAAGATTGCTTGAAGACGTCTTGTCCAGCCCCCGAAGGGATCAGAGACACGGCGGTTGCAGGGCTACTCGAACAGCACGATTGCCTATCGAGGAACATATCAGCTTATGCGACGGTACGACGGCCAAAACCCTAAGTACCACAGACCCTAACGGACTTCTGTCGAAAAGAGCAGAGGTTAACTGTGACGTTAGGATATTCTTGCGAGAAACGCTCGATTCGTCTCGACTTGTGAAGAAATTGATGTCTTTGCGAGAAATTTTCAATGCGGCTCGACTTGTGAGATAAAGCCTTAGGCAATAGGCATAAAAGAAGCATGTTTCCTAAGCACTGGGACCCTGCAAGTTGGCCCAAAACGGTCTCTTGCACACTATCCACGGGTCTCACTCTCCAAACTCCAAACTCGACAAGGAGGGAAGCAGCCGCTTACGGGTCCTCTCGACTCGTAAGAGGGAAAAATTCTCTTATAAGATCCTTACGACTTATAAGAGAAAACACACTTAGAATCCTCACGATTCCTAAGGAGAAAATCCACCTACGAGATCCTCTCGATCCGTAGGGAGAAAAGTCTCTATGAGACCCTCACGGCTCATAGAGTTGAAAAGTCTTAGGCGGCAGATCTGAACCTGCGGCCTAAGCCATTGCTATCTCTTGGAGAAATCTAGATGCTTACTCTATTATCTATCAACCCTGTTTATTCAGACAGCATACGCACAATAAAAGAAAGAAGGAAGTGACAGGAAGACCATCCGATTTACATTTGATCAAGCGTTCGAGACACACTCACTCGTGCATGTGCAAAAGATTCAGAACAAGAAATAAGACAAACTGAAATGGAAATTTTCTATTCATATCATAAAAAGGGGTCCTTACAATCATGGAGAAATAGATAATAACACTATTAAAATGTTTACAAAGGTATAACCTCGAACCCAGGACATGGGTTGAGGAACTCGAAAGTAACCCTATCTATGAATTTCCAAGCCTCGCGGACCATCCTGGTGTGCTTTCTTTCGCGAGCACAAGCGTCAGGGTCCCCCCTGATGTCTTCCACCCTCCGATAAGCAGCGAGTATGGCAGACTGTTGAAAGACCTCGTGCAAGAGATCGACAAGACTGTCTCGCCGTCTCTTCGAGATAAAGTTCATCAGGTACACGGAGTGCACCTTATCCTCGGCGATATCCAATGCCCTAAGCGGCACACCAGAACAGAATAGGGGAAGCGCTTCCCAGATGGCTCCCACGATAAGCTTAAGGAGGGAGGAACGTCGGGGAAGCAGTGGACCGTTGTATGCGTCGAAGCGGCTCATAATTTCAGCGCACTCCGCGTTTGTGAATTCTCAATTTTGAGAACGGCCAAGTCGGCGGATGTCCACATAAGAGATGATCTCGTCGAGATTGTACATGTGGGCGTCCATTGTTCTGTGAAAGAAAATCAACAAAATTATCAGAAAGACTGATTAAGCAAAACGATATAATGTAATGAGGAATAAAATGTCATCTTTAAACTCCAAGATCAATGAAACACTCTTAAGAGTTCTTCTATATGATTTGGATAGAGCAAAACTCCATTAATGAATTAAGAAAATTCAAGGAAAATCCTTCAGAGAGCAGAGCTCTATTAATGGAACCCAAATAGGGTCCCCTTTAGTTCTCTTTAGATCCCTTTAGACCTATAGAGCAAAGATCTGCTAAGTGAAACCCTAAATGGGTTTACTTTAGATCAGGGATCTACTGAGAGCAAGGCTCTGTCAATGAAAATTAATTTAACTTAATTCAAATTAAAATTTTCACCTAAAAGTTTTAAGAGTTTAACTCTTGAAGTTCTTGAAAATAAAGAGCAGGGCTCTGAGTTCTGAAAGTAAAATTCTTAAAAGGATGATGATCATCTGTTGAGGACCAAAGGTCCTATTTATAGGCATCAAATGCCCTTTCAACTTCCAAGAGTTGCCGCGACGGTTGGAATTCTGCCACCGCTGCGCTCACGTTTGGGGGCCACGTAAGCGCAACGGTGAGGGGGCATTTGTTTACCCCAATCAGAGCAAAACTCTGTTCAAATTCCAAGGCGGGAGATGAAGCAACGCTTCATCTTCCCCTAATCAGAGCAAAGCTCTACTTTGGAAATCTAAGTTTTAATAAATGAAGTAACGCTTTAGATCCCCTGCGCTGTCCGCAGGATGCCACGTGTCAGAAGTTAATGCGTCAGCACAGCGTCCAAGGCGGTGCGTCCAATCAGAGCAAGGCTCTTTTAAAACAAAAAAGTAAAGGAAGCAACGCTTCAGTTGCGCAAGAACTGCGCTGCGCGACACGTGTCTGCGCAGCTGCGCCAGCGCTGCGCTGCGCGACACGTGTCTGCTCAGCTGCGCAAGCGCAGCGCTGCGAGACACGTGTCTGCGCAGTTGCGCAAGCACAGCTGCGCAAGCACAGCCGCGCAAGCATTGCGCTGCACGACACGTGTCTGCGCAGTTGCGCAAGCACAGCTGCGCAAGCGCTGCGCTGCGCGACACGTGTCACGCGCTGGGGCGTTTGCGCAAAATAGAATTGAGATTTTAAAGAAATCTTTTCTGTTCTTATTAAAACAAGAAGATTTTCTTCTGTAAAACAGAGGCCTTTGGATCAAAGATCCAACGGTGGGGAAAATTCCCCAAATCACTCAAAGAAAGATCTCTTTAACAAATTTAACTAATTTATGGGCACTATATAAAGGCCCCTAGACCTTAATTCAAAGGGCATCAAGATTTTGTGAAAAATTAAACAGAGAAGACTCTGAAGAATTGGAGAGAAATCCTCAAGAACAAAGAAAAAGGTAAAAACCTTTAAAAAAAGAGAAAATTCTCTTATGAACAGATCACTGATCTTAGAACAAGATCAAGGATCTCTAATAAAAAAAATAAAAACATAAATAATAAACAGTGCCTTGCACTTCTTTTTATGAACCATTGGTTCTGAATCTAAAAGATTCTCAAGATAACAGTGCCTTGCACCTTATATGAACCACTGGTTCTTTAAAAAAACAAGAAAAAACTTGTTTTCTTTGATCTGAAATTGATCCAAAAGAATAAGAACAGTGCCCAGCACTTGCCAAAACTGCGCTATTGCGCAAGCCGCCAGGAAGCGCTACGTGTCAGCAGTGCAGCAGCGCAGCGCACTAACGCAGCGCACTGCGTTGTTGCGCTTGCACTCACTAGAACGCGACACGTGTCACCTCCACGAGCGCTTGCACTCATTAATTGCGGAAAGCACCTGACAAGCCATGTGGGGCACTGTCAGGGTATCTAATGCAATGCATTATTAAAGGGCAGAGCCAAATCAAAGGTCTAATGGACCAAATAAAAGTGCTGCACATTATTTTAAAAAAAAGGCAGAGCCCAATTAAAAAGTCTAAACAGACCAAGAATAATGCTATGCATTATTTAAAGGGGCAGAGCCCAATTGAGAGGTCCAATGGACCAAAACAATGCTCTGCATTATAATAAAAAGGGCAGAGCCCAGCTAAAATAGGCATAAATACTATGCATCATTCTAAAAAGGGGAAAGCCCAAACAAAGGTCTAACAGGCCAAATGCAAACAAAATGTGGACATTTTCAACTGGACTTAGCCCAATTTTGGCCGTAAGTCCTTAAATTAAATTGACTGAGCACGGCTGCTCCCTAAATCAATTTACGACCGGTTTGAGGGTACATCTCCGAACTCCTCTGACACCCATCGTTGTAATCCTTCAACAACGTCAGAGAGGTGACGGGTCCCGACGACCACACATCAATATGGACTGCAGGGTCCTTAAACTCGTGGACCGAAACGTCCTTAAACTAATATTGGACTGAAACGTTCTTAAACTAATAGCGGACCACCACGTCCCTAAACTGGAACGTAGACCACCACGTCCCTAAACTGGAATGCGGACCACCACGTCTCTAAACTGGAACATAGACCACCACGTCCCTAAACTGGCAATGGACCGCAACGTCCTTAAAATACCTATGGACCACTACGTCCCTATACTGGAACAATAGAGCCCCCAAATGCTCTTTTGCCGGATCTAAACGATCCTGTTTAAGTTTATCTTAGCCCCAAACACGGCTAACGTATCCTTAAACATTCAAATGAACTATAAAACTCCAAATCAACTTTGGTTCAAGGGTACATCTCTGAACTCCTCTGACACCTATCGTTGTAATCCTTCAACGACGTCGGAAAGGTGACGAGTCCCGATGGCCATATATTAAATGGATCACCACGTTAAGTTGATCTTAGTCTCAAACAGGACTAACGTATCCTTAACGAACGTTTAAGTTGATCTTAGCCTCAACACGGCTAATGTATCCTTAAACTAAAAACACCAAACCCAAATCTAAGTAAATACGGATTTGGACCAATCCATGTCCTACGGGCGACGGCATTACTCAGTCTCCGTATACAATCCACGGGCAACCACAAACAAAACAAACACACACGACACGAAGTGAAATTCTGGAGCAGGAGAAAGTTGTTACCGCGATACGGTAGCGTAATTAACTGCAGGGGCTTGCGCCTGCAGGGAAAAGCGTCCCCACAATCAAAAACCCCTCAAGCGAGGGGGAATCTGACGAAGTCTGCTACATCGGCCGCATCCGTCTAAACCTCCGATACACGGTGCCATAAATCAACTTGGCATCTTCGGAGAGGGGGACGGATAAAACCAAATAGCATCTGTCCCGAATCTCAGGCCAGACGTCCTAACGTCGCCGGCCACCATTCGGAAGGGAACAACCCCAACTCCACCTTTTCAGCCCCGAAAGAACCCCCTTAGCTTGAAGAATTTTCATGTTCTTCTTGCTGAGGTGCCACAATCTTTTATGCCACAACGAAGTCTCCGAATCTTTCTCCGAACTTGCCGTCAATGCAGCCGAGCCTCCGCTGCTCCCATTGAATGAGTACAACAAACCGCTCAGTTTGTCCCTTGCGACCACCAACGACCCTTTGGAAATCTTCCATTGAGAGTTCCCAAAACGTTGTAATAAACCCTTCGATGTCTAGCTGATTTATGGAAATCAAGCTTTTCTTCAAATCCGGAATATGATGAGTATTCTTCAATTTGATTTGACCACCTCCTGACGGTTGCAAAATGATTGTCCCCTTTCCAACGATCTTACACGATTGATGATTTCCCACCGTCACATGTCCAAGGTCCCCCTGAACATACTCGCTAAAGTGATGTCTACCCGAAGTGCAATGAAAAGAAGCTCCTGAATTTAGGAACCAAGTGTAACGTTTTGAAAATCGTTTCGGTGAAATTTCAAAAAAATCGGTAAAATAAGTGGGTTTTCTGTAAAAGTCAAAATACAAATATCTTATTATAAAAATTAAATATACATATTCTAGCTATGTAATTGCTATTATTTGGTATTTATTGAGCCGCTGGTGAAATTTCAAATTTTCTGAAAAAAATATTATTTTATTATTATTTAAGCCGTCACTAATACATTTAATTAGGGAAAATTTCAAATTGGAATGAGTTGAAACAAATTTTGTGTATTATAACACATTAAACAAAATTTTATCATGTGGTTTTTGAAACGAAATCGTTTGCCAAAACGGTTTAGAAAATATCGAAGAAAAAAGGCTTTTTTTGTGTAAATGGATGTTTGGGGTATAGTATTTATCATTTTCCATCACCCCACACCCATACCCACACTCTCACACCCCCATTTTCCCTCCCCCTTGGCTGAATTCAGCAGCCCCCCTCTCTTGTCCCCACTTGTTTTGCAAAAGAAAAGAAAAGAAAAGAAAAGAGGAAATGTAGAAATGAGAGTGGACTTTGACTAGGTTGACTAGATATCATTTTCCCCACCTCCCTCTCTCTCCTCTTTCCCCATACTTGCAGCTGAGATCCCTCCTTCTTGCTGTCCAGAATTTTTCCCTAAAACCCCACCTCATTTCCCCTCAAAAAAATGTCCAAATTCCATCAAAAATCAAGCTAAAATCCAAATCCGACTCCTACCCATTTTCCCTCATCTTCTTTAGCATGGTTCTTAGTGAAAAGTTTTCATTTTGGAGGCCAAGATTTTGGTGCTAGATTCATGTTTGATCTCTTGATCATGAGGTATAATTCTAACATTTCTCTTAAATTGTTGTTAATTGCCTTAGGTTAGCTTAATTATATGTTTAAATAGGTTTTTAATTAGTTCTAATGCATGATTTGAAATTCAAGAGAGGGGCTTGAATTCAAATTGGGGTTTTGGGTTGTGAGATTATGGTTGTGTGATGTATTTGACATATTAGGTTATGCTAAATCAAATTAAGTTGCTAGTTTGCATATTTATTGATTTAAATTGTGATAATTATATAAATTGTAAACTAGGTTTTTAAAATAATTATATTTTGGTGAGATAAAATTCTAATTAAGGTTCCATGTCATTATAAATATTATATTGAGTGGTTTAATGCTTTTAGTTCATGGAAATCCAAGCTAAATTGTTGTTTGTGCATTTTTGCTATAAAATTGTTAAAATTTGGGTATATTGTAAACTAGAATTTTGGGGTTAATGAAATTTATTGGGATTAAATTATGGAAATTGTTTTTATGACTTATTTAAGATATTTAATAAGTATATTGGCCGCTACATTCATTTAAACATCATGTTTTGTACAAAAACGGCGAATGGTGCTTGCTAGATTTTCGGAAAAACGACTTTTTAAGTGAAATTGGGGTTTTTGGGAATTGTAAGCTATTTTATATTATAATTAGTGCTTGTAATTGTGAAAATGAGTGTGATTGGATTTTTCTCGATGGTTTGACGTTTGTACATCGACATCGAGGGTTGGTTTGACTATTCTTGCATGCGTAGGCGATAGGTTTGGACCTATGCGTGATACGCGTGCCGATTTGATTTTCGTATGCCGTTTCGATTTCGAATTTAGTTTTAATGCGATATGGTGCGTTATGATATGTAGGTACCCCCATGTGGACTTCGAGACGACAAGCAAGCGCGTGGCGACGTCGGCACCGGCTAGCGAGGACCAGGTGAGTAGATTTATATCTACGGGGAGAAGTCGGGTGGATGGCGTATAGCACCCCCGCAGTCCGTGGTGGTGTATACGGATGCGTATACACACCAACAATTATTGTATGTTATTTGGGCTTAATATCGATGTTAGGATGGATATTGGTGTGTTGGATTATTTTAGCGTTGCGAACCCTAGGGCAGTGTTGCACTACACATACACACACACATACACATATACATACTTGCATACATTCCTATTGATATGTGCTCATGGGATTCTTTATAGTTATGTGTTCACATACGGAATGAGGATGATACTTGGGGTTGAGCTGAGTCGATGAGATTTGATTGAGGCCGTGAGATCGGTGATATAGCAGGATTCGTATTTGAGATACGACATGACGTTGTAGCGGGTCCTTGACGTAGTGTTTCACACACGTCCATGCATACGTAGGCGGTATCAGTATGGTACTAGACGTAGATCGGTACCCCAATCATGATAATTTATAAAGAGGATACCAGGTGAATAGTATGATGAATGTGATATTGACCCGTACCCAGATTGGGATGCCGTACGACGGATTTACGTACGAGCTATATTGATGATTGATCCGCACTCGTGACTTGGGATGCCTGATTATAGATATGGTATCGGATATGATATTATTGAGGCGGGATCACCGACTATACATATACAGGTATGTATATGTATCGACTCAGATGATAGGCGGTTTCCTTACCTGTAGTTCAGCTTGTTAGTTCAGCCGTATAGTTTAGTGTAGTTGTTAGATTTGATTAGATTCTTACCTATTTCAAAAACTAACAAATCGTGGGTATTTTAAAAGACAGCCCAAGGGATCCTACGGATATTTCAAAAGACTTATCTTTTCATAAAAACACCGTAGCCCCTATTTTCAAAACCCCATGATTCGTGTTATTTCAAAAGGCACCATTTGTAGGACTTATATTAGATTAATACAGATTAGTTATAGTTGCGTCTAGTTTCATCTCCCGCTCTTCTTTTGTGGTCCGCTTCGCATCGCATGCTTATTTTATGTTTCGTACTCCATTATTGATATCATGCTGTTAGGACACCAGCACCATTACCGATGATGCGTATGTACCACGTACACTTATTTGCCGGCTCACACATATCTTCATCGGTAATTGCCATGTCACGTACACCTTAGAAAATATTATTGCTTGACATAGCCTGTTAGCTAATAGTTAGACATGATATTAGTGTACTTGCCTTATATTTTAGTTTAGACATTGTAGTTATTACCTGCTACT
The DNA here is from genome assembly GCA_030015575.1 of Agapanthus africanus. Classification (NCBI taxonomy): domain Eukaryota; kingdom Viridiplantae; phylum Streptophyta; class Magnoliopsida; order Asparagales; family Amaryllidaceae; genus Agapanthus; species Agapanthus africanus. The sequence continues at coordinate 88,007,179 of JASDDO010000026.1, read as the reverse complement.
TCATGCATACTGTTATTCATTGTTATGCCGCATTCATGGATTTTCATGCATATATTCACCATTTTATGTGTTGTTGAGGTTTTGGATTCGGATTTCCATAAGATTTTCTGGATTTGGAGGAAAACCGCAAAAACATAAATAAACCTTTTTCCTCTTTTAAAATAAAAAGTGCGGTTTTCCCATGATGTATGAGTCGTCCACCATGAGTTTGCTGATAGATTTCGAGACCTGATTCGAGGAGACGGATGAACCGTTTCGGGTACATGGTGGACCCGGTAAGGTACCCCGGGGCAAGAAGCGCGTGATGATGACGATGTGAGCCTGGCAGGGGAGCACTACCTACCGGTGATATTACCCGACGCGTCGGATATCCAGAGGATACCGTCGTGGTCTTGAGATGGATGGTAGGGGCCGGTCTGGACTGACGGCGCCCTAGATATTGAGACTTGAGGTACATAGATTGTGACACAGAAATATCGAGGTATTTGGACACTTGTTTTGTGTCGATGCTGGGCACTGTTTTATGCTGATTTCATATATGGTACCTCATTTCTTTTAAAATACAGAAATCTCACTGATTTATGAAACCAGTTTTATTCAGTACATGCATTTTGTTTTATGCATTCATACATCATCCATATGATATATTGCTACCTGAGGCACTGACACGGGCACATGAGATTACACTCGGGTTAGATATTTACCCTAGCCTTGTTATAGGCTACGTGTTATATACATTTTTGAGGATATATTATGATCATTGACCTAGGATTGCGTTATTTATGCGATTTCTGTGCGTAGATATTTTTCTATTCACGAGTTGGCAACTCACCCCCGTTGTGCCCCAGTTTCTTGCAGGTTTGCCGTACAGGTTTCATTACGGCTTTGCGGGCATAGTTTCGTTCGGGTAACTTGCTAGTAGGTGGGTTTTTCTTGTATCGTACCCATCATATTATCTTGTATATCATTATTCTGTTGTATCTAGAAGTTCCATCAACCAAACATGCATTTTTGAGATAGAGACCAGTGTTGGTTATTCTTTCGACCTTAGAGTCGCTCGTTATGTTTCTGGTGGTTTTGAGTTTCCTTTTGAGTTTTGATCCTCGCCGTTGGCGTTGTATATTATATTGCTTGTGTGGTTGTGACCGTCGATTGACGAAGAGCTAGCTCCCGCTTGGGGATGCCTTTTTCTTGATTTCGTATACTATTCATGTTGTATCCCGTTTGGGGGCCAGTATTTACAAAGGAGACTCTGCCGAAATTTTCAGTAAATTTTTGATGTTTTTTAAAAAACCGCATAATTCGGCTTATGCTATTTAAACTACTTGCTTTAAGTTGGTTTTTCCTGCACTCTACTACTTTTCTTGGTTTGGATTTCTGGGTTTTCGGTTTACTTGGATTACGTACGCCTCGAGACGTTCGTAATTTAAGTGCCGGTCATGTTCCGTACTTTCGGGTCGTGACACCAAGTATCCGCTTTTGTATTCTCGCTCGCCGATAGACAAAGACTTTGTTCCCCTTGTTCTTGTGTAGACACCACATTCGCTTCCTTTTCATCCGTCTTCTCATCTGAGCCTTTTTTCGGAAGCCTGCATTCACTTTTTCTGTGGCCCTTCTTTCCGCAATTCCAACAGGTGTCTTGGATTTTTCCTTAAGATTTATCTCGGCTTTTAGACTTTCCCTTTTTCCACTTTCCCCTTTCCATTGTTCTGCCGCGATTCTCTACCGAAAGTGCAGAAATTTCATAACTCCCACTCACGGACTTTTTCCTCATCTCATCGTTTAATATGTAGCTTACCGTATCATTAAATATGAGAATCCCCGAGATAGAGTTGCTAACCGCCATTACTAGGTTCTCCCAACTCTCTGGCAACGAACATAAGAACAGTAGAGCTCGAATCTCGTCTTCAAAGACGATTGAAACCGACTCAAGTTGGCTTGTCACGCTGTTGAACTCATTCAGGTGCTCTATCATCGAACCGTTTTCTACTATCTTCATGTTGAAATGCTTCTTCATCAAAAAAAATTTATTTGATGTCGATGGTTTTTCATACAACTTCGCTAACGTCATCATTAGCGTCTTAGTTGTTTTCTTCTTTAAGATATTAAAGGCCACCTGCGGAGTCAATAGCAATCTAATAGTCGTCAGGGCTTTCCTATCCAAAAGGTTCCACTCCTCATAGGTCATCTTCTCGGGCTTTTCTCCTAGCAACGGAAAATATAGATCCTTTTGGTATAGACAGTCTTCCAACTGCATGCGCCACCAACCAAAATTGTGACCATTGAATTTCTCGATTCTTATCTTATCCTCCGCCATCTTTCGTCTGTATCGGAGCAAACTCGACTTCCCCCTAGATCTGAACCAATGCCTTCAAAACTATAATCTAAGAAAGTGGGGAAGAGAACACAGGTGTCGTTACCCACCGTTGACCTAAATTGTAGAATCGAAGAAACCTAGGTTCTCTTAACCTGTCTCTAATACCAGTTGTTGGGGGAAGAGTCGATCCACAGAACAGTGCTCGCGACAAAATCCAAATCACGTAAAAATACAATCACGCAATTAAACGACGAAAGACAATATAAATTAAAGTGCAGGAATAAGAAAGTAATCAATCACAAACAAGATAGATTTGTTAACGAGGTTCACCCACCGTATGGCTAGTCCCGGCAGAGCGGAATCTGCAAACGTCTACTATACTTGAATCAAGTTTGCAAACAAGAGCAACCCTAGGAGATTTCTCTCAAATCTCTCTATACAAATCTCTCTCTTTCTAAATTTCCCTTGGCCTTTACCTCTTGTGATGATCCTTGTGATTTTTTTTTGCCTTACTCATAGGATGTGCTTTTATAGCACCTAGAACAATGTCACCGCCTAACAATGTCACCGCCTAACAATATGACCATCTAATATTGTCACCACCTAATAATGTCATGCATGTCAAAAGTAGTACCTAACAATTCATACATGTCAAAAGTAGCACCTAACAAAGTCACCACCTAACATTGTTACCACCTAATATTGTCACCACCTAACAATGTCATGCATGTCAAAAGTAGCACCTAACATTGTCACCACCTGACGGATGTCGGATCACGTCAAGATGTTACCTTCAGTTGATCTACTTTTGGCGACGATGGACGGCTGGGATTAGATTGGAGGTTGCCTCCTGAAGCGTGTGGATCTCAATGGGTTGTGGTTTTGAGGTTGAGCCGAGCTACCTGCAAGGAAGTCCCGGGATGGTTATACCACCGAGGACCCTCCGACAATCAAGTTAGTGGTGCAATTCGAGCAGAGTAACGGCTTAGTGAGGAAAGAATTGCTTACTTCAGTCGTCTGAAAGAGGAGTTTATGCAGTGGTGGCAACAGGCAGGTAGGTGCGGGAATCACGCCGGCCGTTACGCCCCCGACGTCACGCCCGCGTGGTAGGCGGGATCTCCCATTAATGGCGAGACAGGCTCGTAAATGGGGGATCGTGATGGCGTGGAACGCGGGACGTGGCCGGCGGATATCTCGCGCATGGCGAGATTCATGGAGGTGAGGCGGATGCGCCTGCGGTCGGCACCGTCGGTCGGTCGATGGGACCGAGGAAGATGAGCTCAGCGGGAGGCTCGGGGACGAGCTGGAGGCCGAGGTATCTTTGTTCTTCTATATCCCGGAGGCAAGCTAAGACGGCCGAGGAGGCCGATTGTGCAGGGAGCTCGGAGGTGAGCCAGCAATTGTTTGTAGCACGGGCATAGGAGTGGTCTGGTCGGCTACTGCAGGTCCTTTCTTGCGAGCTTCAGGATATGTCATCTGCCACGTGTCATGATCTGGGAGATCACAAATATCGAGCATCATCATTAGCCCCCCACTATCGTCCCGACCTGCTCACGGGTCGGATCGAGAGTGGTCTGCCGGGTCACCCGAGGTGAGCTCCTTGTCGTAGATATCGTGAGCATGCATTCCCGGGCATTCAACCGTATCTTCTTGACGACGTCAGCGGATCAAGGGCCAGATCTCGCATTAAAAAGGATGCACCGGATCGTGCGTACGTTCACCGAAGCGACAACCCACGTGTCGGGCGCTGGTTGGCTGACGTGACGAGCCGCAGATTTCTGGCGTCTGATGGGATACGACCAATGCGCGCGCGACAGGTGGAGCGATCGTTGCCGTTAAATGCAATGATTCATTTCGGCGGGAGAAGACTGTCACCATTGTATGTGTATGCCGGTAGCTATAAAATAGAGGTGGGGCCTTACCATGGCCCATACCACTTCATATTTTTCTCGTCTTAGGTCTCGTTAGCTCGGCGCTCTCTTTTTAGGTCGGATCTCTGCGTTTTCCCTTTCGAGGACTCATCCTCTCAATCAAGTTAGATGTATTCTTCTGAAGAGTTTATAGAAATAGATCGGGTAGGGTCTAGGGAGCCCCCCGTGGATTCTTCTTCTTCTTCTTCTTCTGCTTCTTCCTCCACTGAGTCGGAGTCTTCCCGGGAAGTTAGGGTCAGATCCTCTTCTCGGGGTTGTGAGATGGGGGCGGCTCCCAGAGCGGATGTCGCGGGAGCCCCTGGTGTGTCATCCACGGTGGGGTACGAGGATGAGCTTGCCACCGCTCAAGCTCATTTCCACATTCTTCCCGGCTATACGCTATGTTTGGCCGAGGAAGGGGAGAGGGTAGATCAGGTACGGGGTAAGGAGATTGCCCTGTACCTGGAAGCCTTTTGGGCCGGAATGCACTTGCCCTTCTCTCCCGACGTTGTTAGAGCACTGAATTATTTTGGGTTAGCCCCAGGCCAGTTAGTGCCGAACTCCTGGAGGATTCTCCTTGGGTTCCTGGTCCGTTTGAAGTCGCGCTCGATCCCTTTCAGGCTGAGCACCCTCGCCTCTTCTCTCTGTTACAAGAGTCACCCCGGCACTCGCGCGGGCGAGCCGAGGTGGGTATTCATCTCCTTTAGGAAGCAGCGGGGAAGTTCTCCCGGATCGGGGGTCGTCGTCATGCCTTCTTCCATCCACGATTGGAAGAAAAAGTTTTTCTTTGTTGGGCCGCCCGAGGGTGACTGGTCCGTACCCACCCAGTGGTCTAGGGATAGGAGTCGGCGAGAGAGTCAGTCGAGCAATCCCGACGCGCTGAAAGTGGCGGAGTGGGAGCCTATTCCTCGGGCTGACGTGCTGCTTTCTGAGCAGGCCCTTAGTTGGGCCGGGCTCAGCCCCACCCAATTCGCGGGTAAGTTAGGAGTTTACAGGCGATCGGTTAGACTTGCGTTTATTTTATTTTTACTTGCGTTGCTGACTCCATTGTACCTTGTCTTGTACAGAACCCATGGACGTGGGCAAATTCCGAGCAGCCATGCTCGAGCAGAAAAAGGGATCGAGGGCTGGAGGTGCCAGCTCCTATCATCCGACGTCGACCCCTGTTCCCACGGCAGCCGCTCCACCCAGATGTTCGAGTGTGGCCCGTGCCTCGGAGTCCAGCCAGGCGCCAAGCCGGAAGTGGGTTCGGGAACAGGAGGCTCGGGCAGCGGAGGTAGAGACTGGCTCCCCGGCGCCGTCTCTCAAGAGGTTTCACCGGACGGTCCCGCGCACCCCGTCCTCCCCGATCCTGGTGGATGAGGGTGATCTCCGCTTTGAGGTGCCCTCGGGGCTCTCTGTTGCCTACAGCCTGCTGGCCGAGATGGAGAGGTCGGCCAGGGGCAAAGTCCCTCAGGGTACTCTCAGGGCGCAAATGGCGGCCATCGCCCAAGAGGCTGTGCAGGTTAGTACTCGACCCTCACTTGGTTTTCCTCTCAGCGTCTCGTTAATCGTGAGATTTGGTGCTCCCCTTTTCTTTCTGACCCCTCTCTAATTTCTTCAGGTCCTCCAACACGTCGCCCTTGTCGTCCAAATGGAGGACAAGGAGATCGCCCCGGTGATGCAAGCCGCGGGCGAGTTTTCCTCACTGGAGGAGAGCTCTAAGTTGGAGCTGGAGGCGACGATGGCGAGGGTCGCCGTCCTTGAGGACGAGGTGGCGTCCGGGAAGCAGGAGGTGGCGGCCGGGAAGCAGGAGGTCGCCAGGCACCGTAAGGCCACCCGGGCCGTCGAGGCTAAGCTTCAGTACTTTAAGGTGCTTGTCGGCACCGTGAAGAAGTCGGCGAGCTCCCTCCGGAAGGAGCTGGAGGTGGCGGTATAGGGGACAAAGCGAGCCGAGCTCAGAGCATCGAAGGTGGTGGAGAACTACAAGAAGTCGAACCACTTCTACACCGACCTAGCCGCAGCCTCTACCCTCATTTGGCATGATGCCCTCAACGCCGTTAAGGTTCGGATGCCGGAGTTCCCTGATGAGGAGCTCCGGAACGAGTGTCCTCGCGGGCGTGACGTGCAGGCCGATGTCCCGGAAGCGCCGCCGGGGAGGAGGCCCCGGCAAGGACGGCACCGAGGCTCCTGCGATGGGCGCCGACCCTCCGGACGCAGCCCCGGTCGTGGTGGTGTTATGCTCCTTGGGGTTGCCCCTGGCCTTGAGGCCTGAAACCCCTCGTCTTCTTTATATGTATTTTTTGTTGCCTTGGGAATCATGTAAGCCTCCGGGCACTTTTGTTAGGCTGGGGAGCCTATAGTACCTCTGTAGAGACTTTTGATTTTTGTGAATAAAAAATCTTTTTGCAGTTTCTTTGCATGCACATTATCCTTTGTTTGTGTAAAACATTCGTATTTGCACGGTCTCAGCTTTCATGTTAGGTTGGTTCTTCGTCTGGCGATCACACGTCGAGTTGAATTCGACCATTTGCCAAGTTTGCTAAGACCGGTGAAGGGTCGGTATCTCCATGGCCTCGAAGTCGAGGTGGGGATCGCTTATTTGAACAGTTTGGAGGAACCTGTGTCCAAGAAGGTTGGTGCTTTCCAAGGAATTGGCCAAGTGTTTTTGCTGCTCGAGGCCCTTGGTGAGTGCTTTGATCCTTAGCACGGGAGGGGCCGTACGAGGCCTGCTAAGGATGGACCGAGCAGTGAAGATGCTCAGTTGCCTCTTGGCGAGGGCTTAGATCCCTGGCGTCGTGGGGAAGTGAATTACCAGCCGGGGATAGCCGAGCAGGGTAGCTGCTGGGCCACCTCTTAGTGAGGGCTTAGATCCCTGGTGTTGTGGGGTAGGGAACTACCAACCAGGGATAACCGAGCAAGGGTGGGCCCGGTTACCTCTTAGTGAGGGCTTTGATCCTTAGCGTGGGAGGGGCCGTAAGAGGCCTACTAGGGATGGACCGAGCAGTGAAGCTGCTCAGTTTGCCTCTTGGCGAGGGCTTAGATCCCTGGCGTCGTGGGGTAGTGAATTACCAGTCGAGGATAGCCGAGCAGGGTAGCTGCTGGGCCGCCTCTTAGTGAGGGCTTGGATCTCTGGCGTTGTGGGGTAGAGAACTACCAGCCGGGGATAACCGCGCAAGGGCGGGCCCGGTTGCCTCTTGGTGAGGGCTTTGATCCATAGCGCCGGAGGGGCCGTAAGTGGCCTACTAAGGACGGGCCGAGCAGGGTTGCTGCCCGGTGACTCTTGGCGAGGACTTTGATCCTTAAGGATGGACCGAGCAGGGTTGCTGCCCGGTGCCTCTTGGTGAGGGCTTTGATCCCTGGCGTTGTGGGGGTAGGGAACTACCGGCCAGGGATAACCGAGCAAGGGCGGGCCCGGTTGCCTCTTGGTGAGGGCTGTGATCCTTAACGCGGGAGGGGCCGTAAGTGGCCTACAAAGGACGGGCCGAGCAGGGTTACTGTCCGGTGCCTCTTGGTGAGGGCTTTGATCCTTAAGGACGGGCCGAGCAGGGTTGCTGCCCGGTGCCTCTTGACGAGGGCTTTGATCCCTGGCGTTGTGGGGTAGGGAACTACCAGCCAGGGAAAACCGAGCAAGGGCGGGCCCGGTTGCCTCTTGGTGAGGGCTTTGATCCTTAGCGCGGGAGAGGCCGTAAGTGGCCTACTAAGAACGTGCCGAGCAGGGTTACTACCCGGTGCCTCTTGGCGAGGGCTTTGATCCTTAAGGACGGGCCGAGCAGGGTTGCTGCCCGGTGCCTCTTGGCGAGGGATTTTGTAACGACCGTATTTTCTAATACCTAATAAAATATATTTTATTTAAATTTCTACTATCAAATAATTATTTACGTGATAGAAAAATATTTTTAGTAATGTTACTAATTTTTAGAGCATTGAAATATGATTTAGGGAATTTTCTAAAATCTATTTATTGTTTTCCTAGGCTTAAAATGTTTTAATGAAATTTTATAATCCCTTAAAATAATTTACATATTTTTATTAACAATTAAAATAATTAATTCGTAATTAAAAATATTTTAAAGGATAAACTAGACTTTAATAACTAACTAAAACTATAGGAATGGTTATATTACTTAGTTTTAGCCCAAAATTATTTTTATACTAAAGATAACAATAAAATATATTTTCTGAAATTTTCCCATAATTTGTCGTATTTTTAACTATTTTTAACAATTTTTTTAAAAGAAAATTCAATTTTTAAATAATAAACAGTTTATTATTCTTTATTAAAAAAATAATAAAAAATAAAAATTAAATTCCCCTTGATCCTGGACCGTTGGATCATAAGATCCAACGGCCCAGAACCCACCGACGGCGCCCACGTGGTGGGGACCACGTGAAAACGCGTAATCCCCCCACGCGTGCACGTGGCGCATGGCGGCGCTGGGGCGGCGGCTCGTGAGCCGTTGGATGCAGATCCAACGGCCACGAAGCTTTGGCGGTGGCGGATAATCATGAGGTGATGATTCTGAATGATTGGGCGGTGCGGATTTTGGGGAATTTTAACGGATCCTTTTTATTTTATGGTTTGTAATAAAACCCTATAAATAGGCACTTCAAACATTGATTTCTCACACCTCAGAACTCGAAAAATTCTGGAAAAAAAATACCCACACCTTCGTATCGACGACGCCGACGCTACGGCTCCACCCAATCACCAAGGAAAAATCTAAGCCTGGAGCTATTGAGGATTTTGTACAAGCCTACGTTTTCAATCCATCAGCATCCGACTCAAACAAAAGGTAGGATCCGCCTCTCTCTCCTCATCTGTCACCTTCTTCTTTTTTTCAATAACCTTAGTTCCAACTTCTAATCAACAACCCCCTATTAAAATGATGTTATAATATTCTTGCATGCATATTCTTTTGTACCCTTAATGATGATAATCTTAACCTATGATTAAAATGGTTTCCGTAATCACTCCTATATGCCAAAAAAATGCTGCACTCTCATACAATATGGAATGTGACAGGCCTAATGTTATAACCCACGAGTATTAACTCACCCCTTACATACACACACTCACCCATGCTACTTTTGTGATCTCGAAATAGGTTTCTTCCACAAAAATACCCTCGTTTTGTTAAAAAGTTATATTTTTTTATATTCACACGAGATAAGATATTTGGAATAATTATTTTTAGATATGTTATAGATCTATATTTTTACGTACACCCTTTTTCTTCGACTACTATAATGTTGCTAAATTCCTTCACCTTTTGAAAGGGATAAAACTAAATCTAAATAACGACATATGGTTTTTCCAACTTAGCCCCTTTCACTCGAAAGGATATTTTTATATAAATTCTTCTTAGAATATTAACTAAGGTTTAATGTGTTACCCAAACTTAAAATGCTATAATTTCGTAAAATTATTAATTACAATAAAATACCTTAACCCATCCTAAAAAGAGATAATTTCATTAAATACCTCGACCTTTATTAAAAGGCTATTTTCAACAAAGAACATAATCCGTATAACGATATTTTTGAAAAAGAATATCTAAAACCTTATTAAAAGATAATTTTCAAATAAATACCATAACCTTAAATTAAAAGGATATTTTCTCAGTAAAATATTTTGGGTTTCCAAAATGATAAATATTCCAAATATCATGGTTTTCTTAGAAACAATAAATATAATTAAACACTATTATGCTTTATTAACTAAGTGTCCTATAAGATGACACGAAGTACATTACAAACTTTAAAAGATAACAAGACAAAACGAGCAGTTGTGAAAGGCCAAATTAAATGAGATCAACTTCTTGATTACAAGTCTATGACATATACAACACATGATACGGTTAGGGTTAGAATGCGCGGACCTAGGTATGGAATACTTATATATGAAGATCCCTGCAGGCAGGGTGACCAGTCCAATGTGTGGACAACTACTAACCCGATATTCGAGCGAATACTAACCCTATTTGAGGGCGAATAATCCAATATGTGGATAACATACAGTGTGGAAATTCCATGCCTAGAGGTATACGCACTAACTCTAATTCGTCAAAACCTTTATACTGAACCACGAGGATGGCTAGTTTGATTAGGCAAGGAAATATCGGAACTCGGATTCCCCTACTACTCGATCATGATCCCGGGAAGTGAAACGGTACATTTCACCTCCCCAGTTGTTGTTCCGTGACTACAACGGAATAATCGCGAGTATCCGGACCATTGTTTAACAAACTAAAAACGTTTACAATACCTATTGATACTCAACACTAAATCCACATCATGTGATATACCTACCTGTTATCTTATCTACCTTTCTTTGTGGGACACGAGCTATTCAGTATCTTGGATGCGGATATTTCACCAGTTTAGACTTGTTGTTTATTATGGAACTGAAGGGTGGAAATACCTGTGCACTTGAGTGATATTCACGCTAGACAACACTCCATAGTAGTCATGGGACACCTTTCGGGGATGTTCACGCTACCGCATTGATTGCCACCCCAGACACGAGCACCAGCTCATACTGCTTCCAGCTAGTCATGGGATACCTCAAGGATACGAGTATGTTCACCAGTCAATTCCATCAATACACACCTGGTTTAACCTGATCTAACTCTTAGACTGAATATTCGTTTGACTTGACTTGAACCTTTACCAAATATATACCTCACACAACCTACTCATATTCACTTATAGCTCTGTCAACATATCTAATTTGCATACAACCTCATACCTATATACGCATGTACATCATATTCATTATATTTATATACACATGTTCGTTCCTATACCTTTACTTCCTTATGAGGCAATCATACCCGAATATAACTCGCTGACGGACCTTCCTTTTTCTTCCTCTATCTTTGGAGTGTCCGTCAGATGAGAATGAGTATTATGATGAAGATCAAGGTGTGAAGCTAACTTATGAAGATTATGCAGACTGGACGATGGAAGATTAGCTAGATTTAATTTTTGTTGTTGCCCACATGTTTAGGGCTTTTGTTTCTTCTCGATGTAATTAAACTACTTAGTTTATTTTACTCTTTCTTTTGGGATGTAATAAAGTTTGGTTAATGGAAATAAATGCCTTTCGCTTTTATTACTTGGATTTTGGTACACACCATGCATGTTAGATATTCATACGATTAACGTAACTGTATTGAATAGACCACCTTCAATACAGTTAGGCTGCGGACTTTGCCACGTCATCCTTCACCATCTTTTGGGAAGCGGGGCGTGACAACTTTGATCCCTGGTATTGTGAGGTAGGGAACTACCAGTCAGGGATAACCGAGCAAGGGCGGGCCCTGTTGCCTCTTGATGAGGGCTTTGATCCTTAGCGCGGGAGGGGCCGTACGAGGCCTTCTAAGGATGGACCGAGCAATGAAGCTGTTCAGTTGCCTCTTGGCGAGGGCTTTGATCCCTGGCGTCGTAGGGTAGTGAATTACCCGCCGGGGATAGCCGAGCAGGGTAGCCGCTGGGCTGCCTCTTGGCGGGGGCTTTGATCCCTGGCATTATGAGGTAGGGAGCTACCGGCCAGGGATAACCGAACAAGGGCGGACCCGGTTGATTCGTGAGGTCCTATCCGACCTTCCCGATGTGAGCATCGGGAAGAGGGACAGCTGCGGGTGGCACGTGTCATGAGCGCGTGGGGGAGGCGAAGCGCCGGAGCCGCGTCCTTTCGACTTAGCCGGGAAATGCTCAATGTCTGCCGCGTGGCGGTACGGTTGAGACGAGTGTCTGTTGAGCTCCGGGGGCGTTGTATGCTATAAACGGAGGGAGCGTTGATCATCCCTTCCTTCGCATCCAAAACGCGAGAATGGGGGACTTCCCCTTTACCATCCCCGACATCATGAGCTTCGAGGACATGTACCTCTACGATCAGCGCTGCACCGAGGACACGGTGCAGTTAGTGATAGGCCGCATCGTGAATCACTGCAGCCGACTGCTACCCCGGCGCTCCCCCTGCTCCAGCTGTTGATGTACTCCATTTGAAGGGCGTCGCCGGGGCTCTACAACCCTTTGTCTGAACAGCTGAGAGACGAGGCGGTTGGTAAGCTAAGGTCTCTGCCGCTGGAGACCTGTGTCTTGCCGCGGCCCCGGTTCCTTTCGATGAGGTTCCTTAGGTCGTCTGGAGAGGTAGTCTTCGAGCCGCCGTGACGAGTCCCGTCCGCACGACCCTGTCGAGGGAGGGGGTGTCGGTCATGCCTGGGAGCAGGCGAGCTGACCGACATCTTCTCAAGAGGGACAGGAGCGCGCAGGGGCTCGGGGCGAGGCGCTCTAGCGACGGACCTCGGCATTGAACTTTGGGACGCCCAGCGGGTCGCAGAATATATTGGCTCGGGAGATCTGCGGCCGTGGGAGGTAGCGTGGCGATGGTCGGCAGTGCCGACGCGAGCAGAGTCTTCTCTCCCCCTGTAGGGGTCCCGGTCCCGAGATGGGGGAGCGGTGACCTGGGAAGCTTGCCCCGCCGTTTGGACGCGGACAGTCTATGGAATTCTAACTCGAACTCGATTTATGATTCATTATTTCAATCTCATTGGCTGCTGTTCTTTATTTATATACAGTGAGTGCCTATTTTTGTTTTATACCCCATCCCTTTCATGGATGAATTATGCCTATTTTCACATCTAGGATTTACATATACAACATATATCACTGTCAAGGGGGAATTTTTCTTAGTATTTAGATTTTAAGATTCAAAAAAAGAAAGGGGCTCAATTCAATTATAAACTTGAAAAACGAGGATTGGGTTGCGCCATATATATCAAAGAGTATACAATAATGATGTATTTAATTTTCCATTTTAGTTGGAAAATGCAGTCGGATGTTTGGGGTACTATAAGTGATCAAGGGGTGGTAACTCATATCACAGGAGGAAACTTTGCACAGAGTTCCATTACTATTAATGGGTGGCTCCGGGATTTCTTATGGGCACAGGCATCGCAGGTAATTCAGTCTTATGGTTCTTCATTATCTGCATATGGTCTTTTTTTCTTAGGTGCTCATTTTGTCTGGACTTTTAGTTTAATGTTTCTACGACGGACGCGGGTCGATCTATCCGGACGGCTAGGGCGTTGTAGACGCTCGGCGGAGGAGGGGTTTCGTCCGCGTCTCCGTTGAGGCGGAGGAGGCGGCTTGTGCTTGGATCGTCGCGGTGATCGCTGGGCATTGTTGGAGATCGGAAGATGAACTTTTGTTTTAGTGGAATCAAGGTGTTCCCACAGACGGCGCCAGCTGACAGATGTCAGATCACGTCAAGATGTTACCTTCCGTTGATCTACTGTTGGCGACGATGGACGGCTGGGATTGGGTTGGAAGTTGCGTCCTGAAGCGTGTGGATCTCAATGGGTTGTGGTTTTGAGGTTGAGCCGGGCTACCTGCAAGGAAGTCGCAGGGTGGTTATACTACCGAGGACCCTCCGACGATCAAGTTAGTGGTGCAAGTCGAGCAGAGTAACGACTTAGTGAGGAAAGAATTGCTTACTTCAGTCGTCTGAAAGAGGAGTTTATGTAGCGGTGGCAACAGGCAGGCAGGTGCGAGAATCACGCCGGCCGTTACGCCCCCGACGTCACGCCCGCATAATAGGCGGGATCTCCCATTAATGGCGAGACAAGCTCGTTAATGGGGGATCGTGATGGCGTGGAACGCGATACGTGGCCGGCGGATATCTCACGCATGAGAGATTCGTGGAGGTGAGGCGGATGCGCCTGCGGTCGGCACCGTTGGTCGGTCGATAGGACCGAGGAAAATGAGCTCGGCGGAAGGCTAGGGGATGAGCGGGAGACCGAGGTATCTTGGTTCTGCTATAGCCCGGAGGCGAGCTGAGAGGGCCGAGGAGGCCGATTGTGCGGAGGGCTCGAAGGTGAGCCAGCAGCTGTTTGTAGCACGGGCATAGGAGTGGTCTGGTCGGCCACTGCAGGTCCTTTCTTGTAAGCTTCAGGATATGTCATCTGCCACGTGTCATGATATGGGAGATCACCGATATCGAGCATCATCACCACCTAATATTGCCATGCATGTCAAAAGTAGCACCTAACAAAGTCACTATCTAACAATGTCATGCATGTCAAAAGTAGCACCTAACAATGTTTTAATCTGCATCAGTTTTCAACAGAATTAAGACACCTATGACTATCACAATAATCTGCATTTCCCCTGCAAACTTGATGTTTTTTAAATCAATCTGAACATAAAAGGAGAGCTAAAATGCACACTATCATTCTAGATTTCCAACAACAAACTCAACATGATCACCCAAATAAGAACAATAATTCAATTAAATAGATTACATTGACATATAAAAAAGTCGATCTTTAAATAAGGTAAATCACTGAGCTGAATAGAATTCAGATTGATCATAGAGCAGAGAATCTTTTAGCTATGAATTTTATCCTGATGCTGCAGAGTTCACTTACCAACTGCTTCCATATTCACCATTACAAATAAATTTAGCGACAACCTTCTACACATAATAACTTACTTTAATAATCCTCCGCACTTATAGTTGGCCAGACATAAAACTGAGAAGAATTGTCACGTCAAAAATATCAATAATAGTTGTCACCATTCTCTAATGGATAAGCATCTGATTCTGCCGCTAGCTTCTTCAAATTTTCTTGTTTTTTTCTCTTTTGTTATTAAAGCTTTTTAGGCTGGAATCTTCTTAATCCGATCCTATTATGATATCTTACCCCAAAACGCATCTGAGTGTGTCCAGACAGTGTTGCTCCTCCCTTGGGGATCCAATGTCGATAGTCATTAGCTATATACTATATTTTTGAATTGGTGAAAGCTTAAAACAGCATAGATCACGATGCTGAAGAATTTTCTGTGGAAACTCATAAAACTATGATTAGAGCATTATTGATGTCAAAGTACAAAAGTGAATGCACTTTGGAAACATGCTGATGATGGACACTGGTGACTGCCGCTGTTACTGAGACCTCTGACGTTATCCGAAAAATACGAATACAATAAGATAATAATAATCCAAAAATATAATACTAGAATCCGGTTTAAACCAAATCCCAGTAGTATTATCCGTCCGAACAACATCCATGTAGCCGGTACACGTATATGATTGGAACCCTGCCGTAAAACTATACGGCATCTACATCGTTTCGCCTGAACCAGAGAAACCCTCTTTGTGGGACTCTAAAGACTCGACAGTACGCTGGCAGTGGGTTTAACCACAAGTCCGTCAGCGGCACTAGCTGTACGTAATGGCTATCTAGGTATCTGTCGAAAAGAAGGCCGACGAGCGAACTCATCCGAATCCCTACTGAGCATGTCCGTGACAATCTCCATGCACTCCGGTATGTTCATCTGAGAGTATCGCATGCAAGGTTTAGGGGGTGGAAAACGTCAGACCCCTAATAATCAGATAAGTCATGTCGGTGTGGCTCAAGACCATCCGAGAATCTACCGGTCCAACTACCAGTAATTCTCAATCCGTCCTGGTCAAGGACTTATGGAGTTGATCAACCGATCACAGCGCGACATCGACTCCCTATACCGGAAGAGACGAATCTCCAACAGTCGCTCACTGCCTCCATGTAATTCGGGACTGTACCCAACTAAAACCTGTTTGCACAACTCAGTAAAGCCATGGTAGGGTAGTAATCAAAGTACAGTAGGAACTCACACAAGACAAATGACGACCTCAGATTCTGCACTCATATCACCAGAGAACTGCTATCTGACGCTAGGTATAATACCATCTAACCAGTTCTCGGCGAGTCCGTCCGGTGTACTCACACCCAGTAAGCATCTGTATACAATCTTAGACGCACCTCACCAATGGCTGCGTGACCAATCCATCGCCCCTCGTCAGGGTCTAGATATGTATACACTAGTCTACTCTGGAGCATCGATGACCGGTCTCAATACTCCTACGACTATGGACACTTTAAGGATGTGCTTATCGACTACCCAACTCCCACAAGTATGATTGTCATCACAACGCTTGTAGCCAAGCAAAGATCCTACATGCTTTATCAACATGTATACAAGATATGAAATATAAAGCAAAAAACGTCACATGTTAAGATAAAGACAAACTAGATAGCATACTATCATATTGAGCAATATTGTCATGTACATACATATCCCTAACATCTTATACAATGAAGGCTTCTAGGGCATACATATCCGACAACCCTTATTGACGCCAGGGTGGCAACACTTAAGACTGTGATGAATCAAGGGAAGACATTGGTGTTCAAGTAAGCTTCCGAGAGGGATCGATGGTACTTAGGTAGACATATCTGATCTGATCTGGGGTACGAGATATCGCGAGCCTAATATATATTTGGTTTATATTGTTTTATTTTAAGAAGATCCATGTGTCGATCCTAACGGATCTGGCAGTAAGGCTACCCGCTTGCAGGTTCTCAACGGTCCACACTGCACCATCATATATGTATGGGTAAGAATGAGGAAGGGAAGGAGGAGATTCTCAGAGAGACAATTGATTCAGGGAATCAATGGTTCATGGAACCAGCTCAGGATGCTATGGACGGCATCCACTCGAATGTGCGAGTGGAAATATGTTAGCTATTGGGCCCCATCCGGCCTAATAGCCACCCATATGAGTGGATGCCATATATATTTATATATAAGAAACTAGGGTTTTATATAGATGAGCGACATACGATATTTACAAAGAGTTTTTTAGAGAGAAAATCAAGAGAGTCGTCGTCTCCTTCATCTTATGCTACTACGGTTGGCTAACGGGATGATCGCGTGGGAGATTCTCGGTTCTTAAAAGTGTGGTTTCTCTCCGGCCGTTGCGTGGAGGCGTAAGAGACCAGATCTACAACGTGACGTGGGCGGGGATAACGATCCCACCAATCGGATCAGGTATATCGGTAAATTTTTTAAGTAGATACATGTTATTTCAGTTGTTTTGATCATTTGTATTGTATCTACGCACTTAAAGTGATAACTTATAAGATTTCTAAGACCACAGAAGTGGGAACAATTTTGGATTCCTACAAAGGTTTATTTGTTGTCTAAAATGTCAGAGAAAAAATGTGGCATTTAGACTCATATTGAAATCTATTTGATCCAACAATGACGATGCTCAATATTGGTGATCTCCAGGATCATGACACGTGGTAGATGACGTGTCCAAGAACTCAGAAGAAAGGGCCCACTGGGACCGACCTGGCCACCCGTGTACCCGACCTGCAAGCCCTAGCCGGCTTTCCTCATAAACCCCTTGAAATTGGCCTCCTCGGCCACTGAGCTCGTCCCGAGCCGCCGCAAGACCAAGACTCCTCGGTCCTTTCACTCGTCCCGAGCTCCCCAGCCAAGGCCGTCTTCCTCGGTTCTCCGACCGACCGACTCCACCACTCGCAGGCGTAACCGCCACTCCGCGAATCTCACCATGCGCAGATTCTCTGCCAGCAACATCCCACGTTCCACGCCATCATGATCCCCATTAATGGACGATCCACTCTTTACGCAGGCGTGACGTCGGGAGCGTAACTGCCGGCGAGATCTTCGCGCCTGCTGCTGCATCCTGTCGCCGCTATAAAAAAACCCCATCACAGAGGGGTCAAGTAAGCCATTTTTATTCCACATAGCCATTACTCTGCTCAGATCTAGTACTAACTTGATCGTCGGAGGGTCCTCGGTGGTACCAAACCATCCCGGGACTTCTTTGCAGGTACTCGGCGCCAAACTCCTCAAATCACCAATCTTCTCAAACCCATTGAGACCCACACGCAACAGAAGATCACCTCCAAAATCCACCGGGAGATCGACGGAAGACAACAACTGACGGAGACCCGAAAAGGACCTCCATCAGTTGGCGTCGTCTGTGGGAAACAGAAACTCCACAAAAAACAAAGTTGGCCTTCCGATCTCCATCCACATGGCAAGCGATCACCCTGAAGATCCAGATACCAGCCGCCGCCTCCCCCTCACCGGAGGCGCGGATGAACCTCCTCCGGCGACCGTCATCAACGCCCTCGCCGGCCGAATAGACCGACACCCCCTCCTTTGACGGGGTTGCACAGAAGGGGCTCGCCACGGCGGCTCAAAGGCCACCTCACCCAAGGATCTAAGCCCTCATTAAAAGGCAGCCCGGCAGCTATCCTGCTCGGTTATCCCTGGTAGGTAGCTTCCCTACAGCAACGCCAGGGATCAGAAAGTCCTCCCAGAGGCAGTCGAGCCCGACGATCCCTCGCTCGGCTATCCCTGGCGGGTAGCTTCCCTACCGCAACGCCAAGGATCAGAAAGTCCTCCCAGAGGCATTCGAGCCCGAGGATCCCTCGCTCGGCTATCCCTAGCGGGTAACTTCCCTACCGCAACTCCAGGGATCAGAAAGTCCTCTCAGAGGCAGTCGAGCCCGAGGATCCCTCGCTCGGTTATCCCTGGCGGGTAGCTTCCCTACCGCAACGCCAGGGATCAGAAAGTCCTCCCAGAGGCAGTCGAGCCCGAGGATCCCTCGCTCGGCTATCCCTGGCGGGTAGCTTCCCTACCGCAATGCCAGGGATCAGAAAGTTCTCCCAGAGGCAGTCGAGCCCGAGGATCTCTCGCTCGGCTATCCCTGGCGGGTAGCTTCCCTAGCGCAACGCCAGGGATCAGAAAGTCCTCCCAGAGGCAATCGAGCCCGAGGATCCCTCGCTCGGCAATCCCTGGCGGGCAGCTTCCCTACCGCAACGCCAGGGATCAGAAAGCCCTCCCAGAGGCAGTCGAGCCCGAGGATCCCTCGCTCGGCTATCCTTCAGGACAAAAGCCCTCGCCAAGAGGCACCAGGCAGTAACCCTGCCCGGCCAAGGGTCCTTGGTAGGCTTCTTACAGCCCCTCCCGCGCTAAGGACCAAAGTCCTCCCAGAGGCAGTCGATTCCTTGCTCGGCTATCCCCGGCTGGTAGCTTCCTACCACAACCGACAGGGATCAAAGTCCTCGCCAAGAGGAACTGGGCAGTAACCCTGCTCGGTCCTCGTCGTGAAGGATCAAAAGCCCTCGCAAGATGCAACCGAGCCCGACCCTTGCTCGGTCATCTCCGGCTGGTAGTTCTCTACCCACGATGCCAGGGATCAAAGCCCTCACAAGAGGCATCCGAGCGGCTACCCCGCTCGATCATCCCAGGCTGGTAGTTGCCTACCCATGACGCCAGAGATCAAAGCCCTCACCAAGAAGCAACCGCGCAGCTTCACTGCCCGGTCATCCTTCGCAAGCCTCTCACGGCCCCTCCAGCGTTAAGGATCAAAGCCCTCGCCAAGAGGCAACCGCGCAGCTTCACTGCCCGGTCATCCTTCGCAGGCCTCTCACGGCCCCTCCAGCGTCAAGGATCAAAGCCCTCGCCAAGAGGCACCGAGCAGCTACCCTGCTCGGCCATCCTTCGCAGGCCTCAAACGGCCCCTCCAGCGTCAAGGATCAAAGCCCTCGCCAAGAGGCACCGAGCAGCTACCCTGCTCGGGCATCCTCCTGCCCATCAGACACTGATGGTCTGAAGCCCTCATCGCGAGGCAGCTGAGTTCCTTTCTGCTCTGCGCATCCCCTGCGGGCATCCTTCTGCCCATCAGATGCTGAGGATCTCGAGCCCTGATCATGAGGCCGCCGAGTTCCTTCCTGCTCGGCACATCTCCAGCGGGCATCCTCCTGCCCATCAGACGCTGATGGTCTGAAGCTCATATCGTGAGGCCTCCGAGTTCCTTCCTGCTCGGTGCATACCCAGCAGGCATCCTCCTGCCCATCAGACGCTGAAAATGTCAAGCCCTTATTGTGAGGCCGCCGAGTTCCTTCCTGCTCGGTGCATCCCGAGCGGGCATCCTCCTACCCACCAGACGCTGATGGTCTGAAGCCCTGATCGCGAGGCCGCCGAGTTCCTTTCTGCTCGGCGCATCCTCAGCGGGCATCCTCCTGCCCATCAGACGCTGAGGATCTCAAGCCCTCATCGTGAGGCCGCCGAGTTCCTTCCTGCTCGGCGCATCCCCAGCGGGCATCCTCCTGCCAATCAGACGCTGAGGATCTCAAGCCCTCATCGTGAGGCCGCCGAGTTCCTTCCTGCTCGGTGCATCCCCAACGGGCATCCTTCTTCCCTCCAGACACTGATGGTCTGAAGCCCTCATCGCGAGGCCGCCGAGTTCCTTCCTGCTCGGCACATCCCCAGCGGGCGTCCTCCTGCCCATCAGACACTGAGGATCTGAAGCCCTCTTCGCGAGGCCACCGGGCCCTTTCCTACTCGGCGCATCCCGGCGGGTAGCTTCCTACCCAACAAAGACAAGGATCAAAGTCCTCCTTAGAGGCAGTCGAGCGGCTTCCCTGCTCGGTCATCCCAGGCCGGCGGTCGCCTACCCGCGACGCCAGAGATCAAAGCCCTCGCCGAGAGGCAACCACGCAGCTTCACTGACCGGTTATCCTTAGTAGGCTTCTTACAGCCCCTCCAATGCTAAGGATCAAAGTCCTCCCCAGAGGCAGCCGAGCGGCTTCCCTGCTCGGCTATCCCTGGCCGATAGCTTCCCTACTCACAACGCCAGGGATCAAGGCCCTCGCCAAGATCAACCGAGTAGGTTCCTTGCTCGGTCATCCCCAGCAGGCATCCTCCTGCCCAACAGACGCTGCGGGTTTGTAGCCCTCGTAACGAGACCACTGAGCCCATCACATCCAGCGGATCTGAAGCCCCAACAAGAGACATCATGTCTATCCAAGTCTGAGTAATCCCCCCTCGACTTCGGAGCCATAGATATGCCTCCTTCTCAGCAGCGCTTGGCACACTTGGCAAGCGATCGAAATCAACTCGACGACCGATTGCTCCTCTTGTCGTTCCCGCACTGGGCCGCATCCCATCAGACTCCACAGGCCTGCATACGTCACGTCGGCCAACCAACGCTTGACACGTGGACCGTCGCTTCAATGGCAGGATGCACGAACCGGCGCACCTTCCTTAAATGCAGAGATCTCGCCCTGATTCGCTGGCAGAAAAGACAGCTAACAGCTCGGGGATGCGTCCCGACAAAACCTTAGGAGGGAGCTCACCCCGGGCGGCCCGGCAGTCCACTCCTGACCCGACCCGCTAGCTGGTCGGGACAAGAGTAGGGGCTAATGATGATGCTCAATATTGGTGATCTCCAGGATCACGACACGTGGCAGATGACGTGTCCAAGAACTCAGAAGAAAGGGCCCACTGGACCGACCCGGCCACCCGTGTACTCGACCGCAGGCCCTAGCCGGCTCTCCTCAGAGCCCCCTTGAAATTGGCCTCCTCGGCCACTCAGCTCGTCCCGAGCCGCCGCAAGACCAAGACTCCTCGGCCCTTTCGCTCGTCCCGAGCTCCCCAGCCAAGGCCGTCTTCCTCGGTTCTCCGACCGACCGACTCCACCACTCGCAGGCGTAAACGCCGCTCTGCGAATCTCGCCATGCGCAGATTCTCCGCCGGCAACATCCCACGTTTCACGCCATCATGATCCTCATTAATGGGCGATCCGCTCTTTACGCAGGCGTGACATCGGGAGCGTAACTGCCGGCGTGATCTTCGCGCCTGCTGCTGCATGCTGCCGCCGCTATAAAAAACCCCATCACAAAGGGGTCAAGTAAGCCATTTTTTATTCCACTTAGCTGTTACTCTGCTCGGATCTAGTACTAACTTTATCGTCAGAGGGTCCTCGGTGGTACCAAACCACCCTGGGACTTCTTTGCAGGTACTCGGTGTCAAACTCCTCAAATCACCAATCTCCTCAAACCCATTGAGACCCACACGCAACAGGAGATCACCTCCAAAATCCATCGGGAGATCGACGGAAGACAACATCTGACGGAGACCCGAAAAGGACCTCCATCAAACAATATGGTAACATCCAGATAAATCTCATTCTAATCACATCTTAGAAATTTATTCAAATATTCGTATTCAGCTTTCAACAAATTCTCAATGAGAATAATGGAGAAAAGATGCCATAGGAGGGAATTCCCTCCTATGGCGTCGGAAAAATACCCCCTCCACCAATTTTTCGGACGATCGGCCCCCATCATCTTCATCGTCATCGTCTAAGATGTGCGTACACCAAATTTCATGTGATTCCACAACTTTTTCACCGTTGATTTAGTGGGTTCAAAATTAATGGTTTACCGACAATAGAACTTTTTACATTGCTAAATCAACGGTGAAAAAGTTGTGGAATCACATGAAATTTGGTGTACGCACATCTTAGAGGATGACGATGAAGATGATGGGGGCCGATCGTCGGAAAAATTGGTGGAGGGGGTATTTTTTCGACGCCATAGGAGGGAATTCCCTCCTATGGCCTCTTTCATCCATTATTCTCATTCTCAATCCTTAATTATCATTTCTCAATTTTATTTTATTTTTACAGAAATAATGCATCTCTCTGCAATTATAACTAGAGAATGCACATTTGAAAATAGAGCTATGAACCTATTAAGCGAGAGAAAGAGAGAGAGTCCTTTCTGAAGCATTTGGAGACAAATTTTCCCATTTAATTTCATTTATATGATTAAAAAATTAACTTTAGTTTGAACCTATGTAACTAGGCGTTTAAATCAGAGAGTAAGAGATTATACGATTTGATCACAAGAATGTGTGTGCGTGTGAAGATATTTCTAAGCAAATATCAAATCCAAAAGCGCCCCAAAAATTATAAAAAGTGATCCCTCAAATAACTAGTCATAAACAATCAGGTAGAAATAAATCAAGTAAATTTACCCGATCACAAGATATAAGTGTGCAGACCTTAAAGAATCAAATACCCAATATTTTTCTCTATAATCAAAACCGTTCATACTGCATACTGATCTTCGTGGCATAAAGCATCATCACACCAATTTTCTTGTGACCTGAATGCTCTATGCCCATTGTGTTGTAAATTTATCGGTGTACATGATTCACAAAAGAAATCGGCCACCACGGTAATATCACAGCGAAAACGTAAATCGGATGTTTTACAGTCGAGCGGAAAAATTGTCGACGACGAAACAAATAATAGAAATACGAAAAGAGCACACACCAAACACCAATTACACAAGATATACCCAGGTTCAGCCCCAATTGGACCTGAAAGAATTATTCAAGAATACACGGACTCCGATCAAACTTCAAAATAAATCCTCACAAATCTCTCTCTCTCTCTCTGCGCGCGCGAGCCGGCGCAAAAGCAACTGCTAATTTTGGCCTTGTATTGATTTTTTCTTGGCTCGCTTGTCCTCTTGAGTGTGGTCTTAAATTATACAAGATTAGACAAGTTTTGGACTGTCAAACCTTTCAGATGCTCCTCCAAGCTTCCTTGAGGCATGTACTCATAGACAAGTGCCATGTGATTCCTCTCACTGCAATATCCAACCACAGGCACCAAGTTCCTATGGTGCACCCTAGTCAAAACTTGTGCCTGCAACACAATAAACATGGTAACTAGTATGAATACAGAATTTCCAGCATCAAGTCGGATAAATAAAATAGCATGCCGCAATCTTGGCATCAACTTCAGGGTGCAGGAGAAATATCAAGTGCGTTGCAAACTAAACCGCCAAGGTTCTAATATCCTGAGAACTCGTCATGAAAACCTTTGGGGAAAATATCACAGAAAATGTTTAGCTAGATTATATGGGTTTACCTCATTTATAAGCTCCTTAGACCCTTGTGATGATGATTGAGAACGAAACTTGACAGCAATTTGAGTAGCATTTTTCAAGCAGCCATGGTAAACAGTCCCAAACCCTCTGCCAATTTGACGCTGAAAGTTCTTAGTGCCTTTTTTTAGCTCTGCGAACGCGAACTGTATATTTTCAGCACCATCACGTCAAATTTGATAAGAATATCTAAAAATTGGTAAGTGGAAGAAGAAGAAAAAACCCTCCACCACCATGGTGCATCAATGGTGACTAGGTTGGTTGTTTGAGGTCGGTATTTGGGAGTTAGTCTAGACGGATCGGTAATTGATAGTAGATTATGTTAGATGAGATAATTAGGGAACATGGCGAGATAATTAGGGAACATGATTGGTCCAATTTGGGGTCTGGTTGCGCTTACATATTTATACATCAAAAAAAATGAAAAATAAGGATTATGATACAAGCAAGCGGCGGCTTAAATCAACAGATATATAGAATGTTACTACTAAAACAGAAAACAATTTGTGACTAAATTAAGTAATTTAAAGCACGAACTTCAAACTCTAAAGCCAAAAATGTTATTCTCAAAAAATGTATCTATATATATATATATATATATATATATATATATATATATATATATATATTGAGAAAAAGGTGAATAATTATCCATACAAAATCATTAAAAAGTTTTTAATGGATACACCAATACGCCGTCAAGACCAAAATAACCATACAAGTCTTCCAAGCATAACAGCTTAGGAATACAAATCAACAACCAAGAAAAGCGCTTGTGCCTCACATACGAGGAACACTAGAACCCAAAAGTACAACAGCCTTCTAACCCCTGTCATGTGGGTTCAGTCTTGCCGTTGTCATCTTCATCCCCGAACTAACCAGTTCATCATCCTCCTCATTCTCCACAATCTCGGGTACCATTTTTCTGATCTTTAGCTTCGATTTATCTGCAAATAATTTTGACCAGTTGAGAATCATGGATAAATGATTCATTGCGTGCTTTTTTAAAGCATGCAAAGAATCAATTACCCTTTATTATTGTATTTTTTAAATTCCTGGATTTGGTAATCTGGTTCAAGAACACTCCACAAATGCATTTGGAAGATGAGGATTCGCATTTGGAAGATGCGGATTCGAATTCGATAGTGGTGATGTAAAATAGAAACCCCCACC
Organism: Agapanthus africanus; assembly: GCA_030015575.1. Lineage (NCBI taxonomy): Eukaryota > Viridiplantae > Streptophyta > Magnoliopsida > Asparagales > Amaryllidaceae > Agapanthus > Agapanthus africanus. The sequence continues at coordinate 87,982,184 of JASDDO010000026.1, read as the reverse complement.
CCACCCCACCCCACCCCACACACACACACCCAAAAAAACCACGTGAAAATAATACTAATACTACTACTACTACTACTACTACTACTAATAATAATAATAATAATAATAAGCTCATGTAGAAGCAAGGCTCTTCATGCTGGTATACTTTGGCCGAGGAGAAAAGGATATAGAAGTACTATGAGAAATCATTGGAAGGTGGTATTTAGGGTAGCATTGTGGCGTCAATGTGTGAGCATAGTTCCAAAAGGTGCGGAAAATCAAAGGACTTAAAAAAAAGAATGGGACCAAAACCAGCTCAGTTGTTTGGGTAAAAAGTAATTACCCAGATCATTATAAGGCCTCACTATACTACCCCCAAGACCACAAACAATGGTTCAAATGGATATTACGCCAACGACAGATTAAGTCAACCAATGATGGATGGTGTTAGGCTCCCATAGATAATAATCATCTCAAATATGAGGCCTCATTACTCATGCAGAAAATGGGGAAGCTGATTATTGAGGTTTCATGTCTGAATACAGTCCATGTTGTGCAGTTAAAATTCGTTTAAGTTCATATAATCATATGTGAGGATAGTCCACGTCCAAAAGTTGAGAGCAGTTTAAGCCAATATATTCGCATGTGTGAATATCCCCACTTCAGAAAATTGAGAACAGTTGAACTCAATACAAAAAAGGAGCGACTCTTATCCAAATTCATTCAAGTAGAACAAAAGGCAAAATGACATGATTCATAATAGGGAACACTACTCCTCTTTGAGGAACCGAATAAGCCAAGGACCCAAAAACGAAATCACAACCACAGAATTCACCACATTCGTTAATGAAGAAAATAATGACCAAGGCATGGGAGTCTAGTTATACAGGTAACAAGATGTGCAAACTGCTTAAATTATCAAAATAATGGATGTATTAGCATTCCCTGGCTAAAGAAACAGTTCAAGGGAAATAACATATAGGCAAGAGGTCATTAACATAGAATTAAGGTGCTTTCGATAGAAAATAGCATTCAAGTTCTACCCTTCAATCAGTTCGCTCGACACAATGGCTCTCTTTGCGACTGGGTCTCCATTTAATTGAGTAGAGTAACTATTACTAACATTAGCTAAAAAAAAATAAACTGCACTGACTTAATTGAATCAATTGCATAAACCTGAATGTAAGATTCCCACTTTCCAATCTTGAGAGGAGTACAGGAGTAATGGATCCACTGAGCTGGTTTCCTGACAAATTTCTTCAAGGTGTTTCAGAGCAGGTATATCTTCTTCCTAGCTAATGGAATTAATTACGATAATAGAACAAACTTGCAAGAGTTGGAGGGATGGCAATTCTGCTAGAAAATCAGGTATTGTCCCGGTCAAAAATTTCCAGATAAATCCCTGAAACGTATATCGCCAGCTGTAATGATATATTCATGCATATCAAAGTACACAAAAAAAATAGTATGATATTGTAATACGAAAGTAATTTCTTATAAGCATATGTTTTGCTTCCTTCGGTGTCATGTGATAGGCATGTAGTTTCCAAAGAATTAAGGATTCATCAAGGGCTCAACCTTAAATTATCACGAAATCGTTATAAGTTGGTCTATTTAGTCAATAATGTGTTGAGATTCAGTCAACAAGCACATTAATTATTTGCATGGAAGAAGCACATCCTCCCTGCTCAATTATACTTAGGATCGTATGTGTGGTTAGATGTGTAGAAAACCAAACCCGCCAAGAGGCAAATAAAACAGAATTTGAGGAGCTGACAGCTCAAGGAAAATTGAAGTAGGGATATCTTTCCTAGATGAAACCGACCAGTGTCCACCCTAATGTATCATCAAGGCAGTAACCAGTGTATGATGTGGATGGAACATTTTGGAAGTCGATGATAAATAATTATTAAAAAAGGTCATTGTTTACTAATTGCTAATAGTAAACATGTAGTAATATATTAAAAACCAAGAACTAAGAGATTAATATTAAATAATTGCAAACATGCTAAATTGTTATTTGCTAATAAATATAGAAATGGAAAGAGTGGGAGATGGTTTCAGGGAAGGAAAAAAAACAAAATAGAGTGACAGAATGAGGGAGCCGAGCACAGAAGTAGGAATGAATTGATGGAAGAAATTTATCTTACAGGGGAGAGCCGCTGATCTCTTAAGTGCGAGAGCTGTGAACTCTACCACAGTTTCGATCAACATTGTTTGCAAAACAAGTCATGTGAATCATTGAGCAACAAAAAATCATGAAACAGACTTGGTTTAGTATAACAAATTTGTTATTTTGGGCGATATATTCACTCTTTGCAAATTAGGTAAAGCTTATATCCATTAAAGCATAATTAGTGAAGTTTTCTTCAGAATTGAATTAGGATTAAACAAACCATACTTAAATACTAAGTTTAAGGGTCAAAACCATTCCCATGGAATGATTAGCCATCAAGTCCAAACTAGAGTAAATTGTCACTTCTATCATATAGCAGCTACACAATTCTTCAGCACTAGCCAGGGAGTACAAGAACAATTAGTTTCTCAACACTCGCAAGACTTTCATATACTTGAGGTTGGCAAGAGCAGGCGAAATTTCACCTGTCAACCTACTGGATGAAAGGTTACTGCAAAATGGTTGACCCTATCAGAAACAATGGGAGAAATGTTCTTCTGACAGTAACAAAATCAGTATGGGAAACATTCCATGCAGTTTTCTGTTTGGAGAACTCACAGAACTATGATTGCTGGAGCGACTGAATTATTAATATAGCTACAACTTAAGCCATCCCAAGCAAAACTTTTTGGTGCGCATGGATCCCCCATCCAATTTCTCTGCAGCTTGTAGTACGCCTTGATTTCCATAATAGCTTCCACTGGAGATATCAAACGTTGTAAAGAAGCATATATCTCAATGCACTGATTATGCAGGACAAGGTAAATAAGCTAACAGCAATTCAATGGATAAGATACCAAAATAAATTGGGAAATAAAAAAATTAGAAATTCAAAGTTTGAATGCCTAGCCAAGTCCACCTTTCTCATTGGAAAAACTAAAAAGTAAGAAACAATGTTCACAATCTGGGTACCGGTACCGGTACTGGACGGTCACGATTGGGATCGGAATAGAACGTCTCGGCCATATCATATCAGAACATTCAATTTTATATCGTTTTCCCAAAAGAATATTTTCATTAGAAAAATTCGAAAATAAATAGTGTGCGGCTAAAAATAATTTGACAACTTCTTTGCTCATTGATGATATCTAATATAGTTGTTTCAAGACTTGATAAAAGTAATTATGAACCTTTTGATATATTTTTCAATAATTAATAATGTCAATAGCAATAACCTATTAAGAAACCTATTAACCCATTCATAAACCCACAAATCTATTTATAAACTTAATACTAGATCCCCACTAAACAAATGGTAAGCCCAATATTACTCGATATCATTATAGAAACTCGAAACGTCACTTTGGGATCAGAGTCGACCATCTTGGATCGAGTCGGCAAAAAATTCGAACATGGTCTGAAACCAATGGCACTTAATGCCTCATGGGGTTGGAATTCAGTCCCACATTAGAAAGAGGAAGTTAAGTCCTTTTCCTTATATATAAAGATGTGCATAACATATAAGTAGCAATATAGAATGGGCCATGGACCAACACACATGCCTACGCGTGACATGGCCACAATGGGTGGCCTTGGCCTCCTTTTTGAGGCAGCCCTTTGGGCGGTTTGGCAATCTTTGCTCTTTGTTTATTCAGGCCAATTTTTGGTTAAGCCCAATGTAAAATCAATCCCAATATTTTTTACTGCAGATGTAGTTAATAAAAAAAATTAAATTTGAAAATCTGTTTTTGAACAGTTGTGATTTTTTGGATCTTTGTCTTTTCAAAGGTTTCAATTGTTTTTTGGTGACCCTTGAGGTTCTATGAATAGACCCAAAGTCCTACAGAACTACTGCCACTTCTTTTCTATTATTTTCTTGTTGTTTCGAATAGAATTTCAAAGTTCCTTCAATTTTTGCTCATCGCAGGAACTTTGGAATCTGTTGTATCCTGAAGGACCCTCATCACCCCTTTAGCAAACTCATTTTGAGCGGGGGCAAGTAAATCCTTGAAGAAATCCGATTACGCCTCAAAGTTAAATTCATTTACTTTGTTTGTAGCCACTGTATTCCGATTCCCTCTAATAAATTTCCAGCACTTGACATATCCCAAAGAACGATATTATAGATTCAGCCATGAGACCTATTTGCCCACCATTTTTGGGATACATAAATGCACAATAAAGAAATCACCCTTGTTAGTGCACATGATATCTTTACTGAAGATGTATAATAGATCACTAGAACAAAAAATTAGAGGAAGCTATCCCTTGTTTGGCAATTCATAGCCTTCTTAAATGAATCAAAAGGGCATGAGCCTTTTACCTCAATATTAAACTATATTATCTAGATGGTTACAGAAAGAATGCTAATCTCATTGTCCATGCCCCTTCGACAAGAACTAGATGGGTCGTACTCATCGTTCTAGCTAAAAATTAGATTGGAAAAATATATAAATAATGCAGGGGGTGGGATTACTAATCACTTGACTCGATTTGTCTACCTCTTTTACTTTTCTTTGTATCTTTTTCTTTTATCTTTTATATCCTTGGAAATAAGGGGGCTAACGGCGTTGGGGAGTTCAGGGATCATTTCAAAATTAGGCCTGAGATTTGAAATTTCAGGTTAGTGTAATGTAACAAAAACAAGAATTGACAATGTTCAATGTTTGAATATAAAATTCTTCAACCAAGCTTTAAATAGAAAAAAGAGAAGAATGTTTCCGTTTCAAAAAGCACGCGAGCTTAAGCATGAAAACACTGATAATACAGTTCAAGCAGATAACAAATAAAAGCTTAATATAATTGACTTACACATTCAAGAGATCAATAGAGATATCATGGATTAACACTAATAACATAAATTGTAAGACAAAGTATTCTCAATTAAATTCCACAATTTAAACAAGTTGACTTGATATGATAAAATATAGCTCAGAAGTGCAAACAAACTACACGACTGATTCAAAAATATTAAATTTTTCACTGAATTAAAAGTTCAAATAATCCATTTTTATAAAGACCCTAAACATTCACCAATTCATAAACAACCGACTCCAAATTTCCACCAAAAAAATAAAAAAAAAAGATGTCAATTTTGTTACCTCAAATGATGCATTCCGATTGGATCAAACACCAGAACACATTTCTAGCAGGGAAAAAGATCATGCTCTTCAACACTAAACCCTAGAGAACCAAAAATCCCATTAAAGCTCAGGTTTTGGGGCCGATGGAAACAAGATGGACATTTGCAAGACCGACGAGTTTGTTCGAGCGTCGATTGAAGGAAGAGAAAACGCGCAATGGCCAACGGCGAGCGGCGGAGGGGAGACTGCATCCATGGCGCTATCATTCTTCGAGTGGCGGCGGATTTTGAATGAGAGGGAAAAAAATTACATTTCTTTACATTTATTTATTCTATTTTTTTTCAGTGTAAATTGTCACAGAAAAAACCTTTTTTACCTCCATCAAAAACCCTCCGATCTTGAATCCATAGTCAAAACCTCCTTGAAAATTTTTCCCCACATAGCAGGCTGCTATGTCTAATCAATTCATAGAAACTATTTAGATACCGCATGAAACGGTATAGATATCACAGCCAACTACTTAGATATCGCTGGTTGTTGCTTAGATATCGGAGGAAACTAGATATATCAAACAAGTACTAGATATCATAGGTAAGGAGGTTTTTCGACAACAAAAAACTTGTCTAACTTTTCGAGGGGGTTTTGACGACGGATAAAAGTGCTAAGGGGATTTGACAATTTACCCAAAAAATAATGAAGGCTCATTTTCATTTGTATGATTTATCTTGTAACACTTGATTTTTATATAAAAAAAATGATGTTGTTATAAAAAAAAGGTAATACTATAAGTGTGTAGAAAAAATTGTACAAATTACATTTGTATGAGTTATCTTGTAACACTTGAAAAATAAATGAAGGCTGATTTTCATTAGAAATATGGCCACTTACTACCAAAATGTTACTGCGTTTTAAATTTTATTTCTAATTTTTAGTAACAAAAGCAAATATGAAATCAATACTAAAACAATTTTGATATATCGCATATTACTATATTATATATAATAAAGAGGAAAAAATAGATGGAAATTAATAAATAACTTACAATGGACTTGAAGTATGCGTGCCAGACACAAGAAGAATCTGGTGGCATCCCTTGAATAACCGGTTTCACATCAAAATAAGGAGTCTGCTGTGGCTTCAACTCAAATGAATTTATATTCCAAAATATATTTTACCAAAAGATTCCATATGGTATCAACTCAGATAAATTTATTCCAGGAGAGATTCATTATATTATCTTTGGCTAGATTGCAGTAAAGCGTTTCCTTTTGCCCATATAGCAGATACCATTTTAAATTTTTGTAAAGCGGTAATTTACCTTCAAACTTTAATAGACGTTAATTATCTCGGCAATAAATTCCTTTTCAAAAATCACCCATGTTTCTTTGCTGCGTTTTCTGGCAGTTCCGCCCCATTCCATTACACAACGGAAAAACAAAATATCAAATCTTAATATAAGTATCTCGGAGGAAAAAAGGACAGAAAGAGGAGAAGGAAAATAACATCTATAAGTCGGTACAGGAGATTCATAAACCTCTCACCCCGTGAGTCGGTATAGGGACAAGACTCTGAGGGGTGGGACCCAGAGGGCTATTTACAAAGTTGTTAGGGGCTTACTGGTAAAACTCTCACCCATGTGAGTAGGGATGGAAATGGGGCGAGGCCTGGGATTGCATAAAAAAATGGCTTACTTGACTCCTCTGTGATGGGGGTTTATATAGTGGTGATGGCACGCAGCAGCAGGCGTGAGAATCTCGCCGGCAGTTACGCTCCCGACGTCGCTCCCGCATAGAGAGCGGATCGCCCATTAATGGGGATCGCGGAGGCGTGGAACTTGGAATGTTGCTTGCGGAGAATCCGCGCATGGCGAGATTCGCGGAGCGGCGGTTACTGTCACGCCCCGTTTCCCAGAGTGCGCTAGATTAGGCACGTGACATAGCCAGCCATGCTACTTGTGGGTAGGAAGCATCTATCCACAGTCACATTACGGCTATAGAGATATCAAGAACAAGATAAAATTTTCTAAAACATGTCAATAATTCAGAATAACAGGAGTCAATAATAAATAAATGCGGAAGTAAATGATCTAATACAAATAACTGAAAAGTATGTCCCATAATGCGGGCTCACATCAGGAAATAAATGCAGGAAATAAAAACTAACTAATACTAATACCTCACAGCTCAGCCTGTTGGCTAAAGTACTCCTGCTCGGACTGCGACAATGGTACAGAATCTGGGCCATGCAAAACCCAGACGTCAGCGCGTCATGTCAACCAGTAATATAATATGAACAGTGTAACAGACAATGCAGAAATAAACATGAATAAAGCAATAGTATGAAACAAGCAGTGCAGGGTAGTGTGCAGTGGGTAACTAAACTGTTCTATCAGGTTTTCTATTCTAAAGTCTTTGAAATCAATTGAGTAATCCTCCATGTAACTCAAAGGATATGTCCCGTTACCCCCCGGGACCACGGATCAGGAATATGGGAACCAATAGTGGTTCTGTCCCGTTACCCCCCGGGACCACGGATCAGGAAAATGTAAGAGTCACGAATGGCTCTGTCCCGTTACCCCCCGGGACCACAGATCAAGTAATACCCTTTTAAGTTACACTTTAGTTACACTTTTGATTTCCCCTTACCCCCAAGTTATATGTGTCAGGTCAGGTATTCAGTAATCAAGAACTAATACCAACACAGGATCAGGTAACAACAGGTTTTGTCTGGATAGACAACAGGAATGGTCCATGAGGACAACATGTCAGGTTTGTTGGCATTAGGCACGAGATCGGGTAAAAGGTCAGGTCATGGTACATCAGGTCAAGTCAACAGTAAACGGTACCATGTCAGGTGTATCAATATATATCATGTGTAACAAAGTCAAGTCAAGATGTAACAATGTCGTGGGTGTGCTCACAACAGATATATAATCGAACAGGGGATTAACAGCAGGAAATAAGCAATAAATTAAACAACAATAAGCAGTTCATTCAATCACAATAGTGCATTAATATAGTGCAGCCGTTTTATTATATTAACAGGTTTTGAGCACCCTTAGCGGTGCAACAGTTTAAATGATGGTGCAATACAGTTATATCAAGCCTTTGAATACAATATCCGAACGTAATAGGACTACATGGGAAAGTGCTACAATCTATTAAACGGTACAATTTGTTTAACATGTAAACTTGGTTCTTAGGTTAAAAGTGGCAAATTGTAATTTCTATGTTAACTGTAAAATGATATATGTCATATTGCAACCAAATGAGAAACTAACTATTCCGAGTTAAGTTTTGCAGGTTTAATGAGTCAAACATATATAATTGTATAGTATAGCATGTAGCAAGTGATACTTGCCTCGACGGGTCGCGAACCGGAAAGAGCGGAACGTAACGTCGGCGGGGAAACTCGCGACGGACGCACGGTTCACGGATTGAACCCAAACAACGAACAATGGGGCCACGCGGATCGGGGTACCTCGCTGGAACGTCGGGACACGTCACCGGCATCGCCGGATTCCGGCGAAAAAAGCGAACAGCGAAATATCAAGTTGTGCAAACAAGAATACAAAGGAACCAGAGAAAAGGAAGGAAGAAAAGGAGGAGAAGGCTTACAGGGGTTGCAGAGGGCGTGCCAACGACAGGGTCGACGGCGGTGGGGCGCCGGCGAGGAGGTTGCAAGCGACGGCTAGGGCTGCGGGTATGGAAAAGGAAAGAAAGTAGAGAGGGAGAGGAAGTGGTCAGGTCTGGGGTGCGCGGCGATGAGGAGGCACTGAAAGTGGTGCGGGTGACGACGACGAAGGTCGCCGACGATGTCTCCGGCCAAACAGAGAAGGCACGGGGGTTGCTGCGGTGGCGACGTGCACACGGGGAGAAGGAGGGGATGTCGAGGTTGGCACGAGGAGGCGGAGACGAGGGCAACGGTGGTGCTGGCGCCGGCGTCGAAGCTCCGGTGGCGACGGCGGAGGCGGCTGGGGCTGGGTCGAAGGGTTCTCGCGATGGGTTCTGGAAAATTATGAGGGGGAGGAGGAAACTATGTATATATAGGGGGGAGAGAGAGGAAGTTAGAGAGAGAGAGAGAAAGAGAAAGGTAGAGAGAGAAAGAGAGAGACGTTAGAGAGATAGAGAGAGGAATAAGAGAGGGGGCCCACGGGGTTAAAAAACCCTCGTGATTGGCCTCGTGATTGGCCAGGGAGATTTTAAAGTGGTTAAAGAGATTTAAAATTAAAGATTTAAGAATCTAAAAAAAACTAACAGTGAGAATAATATAAGGTTTCGAATATTTTATTAATTTGGGATTTTGGCGCTAAATGAAACATTTTCAAATCGCGTCCGGGTTGGGTCCAAAAATTCGAAATTCAAATAATAGGATTTTAAGCGGGTTCCAAATTTTAAAATGAAATGTTTTCTGATTAAAAAGCATACCCCCAAGTCGGACACCTGTACGCGCGCGTAGTCGTCCAAACTCGCCCGTTTCACCGAACGGGACGAGAACTCGATGCACGGACGGTACCACGCGGCTAGGGGTGACGAGTAAGCCAAGATAGATATTTTTAATTTTATTTTAGGTGCTAAAATTTGTTATATGCAGAAATGACTTAGCCAGATAAAATTTTACAGTAAGACCCAAACAAGCAAGATAAATGAAATGAGTAATATCTAATGCTCAACCAATAACAGAAAATAGTAGTATTGGGATCGGGTGTTACATTATACCCAACTACAAAAGAATTTCATCCTCGAAATTCCAAGAATACAAGATAGAAAACTACAGGAAAAGGTGAGGAAACTTCTGTTGGATCTCGTCTTCTCGCTCCCACGTGGACTCTCCATGCGATCGATTACCCCAAGAAACTAGCACAAGGGGGATAACCTTGTTCTTAAGAACCTTTTCCCTTCGATCCATGATTTCAACCGGTCGCTCCTCAAAAGTTAGGTCTTCCCGTATAGTTAACTCCGAATGATCCAAGACGTGTGTTTCATCTCGAACATACCTTCGTAGTTAAGATACATGAAACACATCGTGCACACCTACCAAGGACTGTGGTAACGCCAAACGGTACGCTACCTCTCCAACACGCTCCAATATCTCGAAGGGTCCAACGAATCGAGGACTAAGCTTCCCTCGACTCCCAAAACGAATCACCCCTCTAGTCGGTGATATCTTCAAGAATACCAAATCACCCACAGCGAACTCTTGAGGTCTTCTTGACGTGTCAGCCCAACTTTTCAGTCTGTCTTGAGCTGCCTTCATATGCTTCCTGATTGTATTCACCTTCTCAACTGTCTGTACCACCAAATCTGGTCCCAGTAATCTTCGTTCACCAACATCATCCCAACAAACAGGTGAACGGCACTTACGACCATACAAAGCTTCAAACGGAGCCATCTGGATAGTTGCTTGGAAACTATTGTTGTAAGAAAACTCCACCAAGTGTAGGTGATCCTCCCATGAACCCTTAAAGTCCAACATGCATGCTCTCAACATGTCTTCAAGAGTTTGGATCGTTCTCTTCGACAGTTGCGCCTGTGAGCGGTGGAGCTGGTCGGAGGGGCCGAGGAAGATGGCCTCGGCGGGGGAGCTCGGGAACGAGCGGGAAGGCCGAGGCATCTTGGTCCTGTGGTAGCTCGAAGACGGGCCGGAAGGGCCGAGGAGGCCGAGGCTATCTTGGTCCTGTGGTAGCTCGGAGGCGGGCCGGAAGGGCCGAGGAGGCTCGGGCCCATCTTGCTCCTGTGGTAGCTCGGAGACGGGCCGGAAAGGCCGAGGAGGCTTGGGCCCGTCTTGCTCGGAATAGAGCAAAGGGACACTTGGCCTGGCTGCTGAAGTGCTGGGGGGCAAGGAGTGGAGTACAACTTTGGAGACAGGGTTGGAGGAAAGCCCCCCACTGTAGTACACTGGCTCCTTCGTGGCCCTCAGGGCCCAATTGGTTTACGCGTGTGACACGTCATCCGCCATATGTCACAATCTAGGGAATTACCGTTCTTGAGCATCATCATTAGCCCCCCACTCCTGTCCCGACCAGCCAGCTGGTCGGGTCAGGAGTGGACTGCCGGGCCGCCTAGGGTGAGCTCCCTCCTAAGGTTTCATCGGGACGCATCCCCGGACTGTCAGTTGTCTTTTGTTGGGTAGGAAGCTACCCGCCGGGATGCGCCGAGTAGGAAGGGGCTCGGCAGCCTCGCGAAGAGGGCTTCATACCATCAGCGTCTGATGGGCAGGAGGATGCCCGTTTGGGATGCGCAGAACAGGAAGGAACTCGGCGGCCTCACGATGAGGGCTTGAGATCCTCAGCATCTGATGGGCAGGAGGATGCCCGCTGAGGATGCGCCGAGTAGGAAGGAACTCGGCGGCCTCGCGATGAGGGCTTCAGACCATCAGCGTCTGATGTGCAGGAGGATGCCCGCTGGGGATGCGCCGAGCAGGGAGGAACTTGGCGGCCTCGCGGTGAGGGCTTGAGATCCTCAGCATCTGATGGGCAGGAGGATGCCCGCTGGGGATGCGCCGAGCGGGAAAGAACTCGACGGCCTCGCGACGAGGGCTTCAGACCATCAGCGTCTGATGGGCAGGAGGACGCCCGCTGGGGATGCGCCGAGCAGGAAGGAACTCGGTGGCCTCGCGGTGAGAGCTTGAGACCATCAGCGTCTGATGGGCAGGAGGATGCCCGCTGGGGATGCGCCGAGTAGGAAGGAACTCGGCGGCCTCACGGTGAGGGCTTGATCCCTGGCATTGTGGGGGGCCGTGAGAGGCCTGCGAAGGATGGCCGAGCATGGTAGCTGCTCGGTGCCTCTTGGCGAGGGCTTTGATGCTTGACGCTGGAGGGGCCGTGAGAGGCCTGTGAAGGATGGCCGAGCAGGGTAGCTGCTCGGCGCCTCCTGGCGAGGGCTTTGATCCTTGACGCTAGAGGGGCCGTGAGAGGCCTGCGAAGGATGGCTGAGCAGCACTGGAGGGGCCGTTTGAGGCCTGCGAAGGGTGGTCGAGCAGGATAGCTGCTCGGTGCCTCTTGGCGAGGGCTTTCTGATCCCTGGTGTTGCGGTAGGGATGTTACCCGCCAGGGATAGCCGAGTGAGGGATCCTCGGGCTCGACTGCCTCTGGGAGGACTTTCTGATCCCTGGCGTTGCGGTAGGGAAGCTACCCGCCAGGGATAGCCAAGCGAGGGATCCTCGGGCTCGACTGCCTCTGGGAGGGCTTTCTGATCCCTGGCGTTGCGGTAGGGAAGCTACCCACCAGGGATAGCCGAGCGAGGGATCCTCAGGCTTGACTGCCTCTGGGAGGGCTTTCTGATCCTTCAGGACGGGGACCGAGCAGGGTTAGTGCCCAGTGCCTCTTAGCGAGGACTTTGATCCCCGTCGGTTGTGGTAGGAAGCTACCAGCCGGGGATAGCCGAGCAAGGACCCAACTGCCTCTGAGAGGACTTTGTTTCTTGGCGCGGGAAGAGCTATAGGGCTGTAAGAAGCCTACCAAGGACCCTTGGCCGGACATGGTTACTGCCCGGTGCCTCTTGGCGAGGGCTTTTGTCCTGAAGGATAGCCGAGCGAGGGATCCTCGGGCTCGACTGCCTCTGGGAGGGCTTTCTAATCCCTGGCGTTGCGGTAGGGAAGCTACCTGCCAGGGATAGCCGAGCGAGGATCTTCGGGCTCGACTGCCTCTGGGAGGGTTTTCTGATCCCTGACGTTGAGGTAGGGAAGCTACCAGTCAGGGATAGCCGAGCGAGAGATCCTCGGGCTCGACTGCCTCTGGGAGGACTTTCTGATCCCTGGCATTGCGGTAGGGAAGCTACCCGCCAGGGATAGCCGAGCGAGGGATCCTCGGGCTCGACTGCCTCTGGGAGGACTTTCTGATCTCTGGTATTGCGGTAGGGAAGCTACTCGCCAGGGATAGCCGAGCAGGGTAGCTGCTGGGCTGCCTTCTAATGAGGGCCTAGATCCTTAGGCGAGGTGGCCCTCGAGCCGCCTTGGTGAGCCCCTTCTGTGCGACCCCGTCAAGGGAGGGGGTGTCGGTCGCCAGGAGGCTCGAGGCAAGGCGCCCTGGAAGAGGATCTTGGCGTGGAGTTGTGGGGCGCCCAGCGGGCCTCAGAGAGTATCGGCCCGTGAAACCCGTGGCCATAGGACGCAGCCTGTCGGTGTCAGGCGCGCCGATGAGGGCAGAGTCTCCTGGAGGCGGAGGAGCGGTGATCTGGGGCCCTGGCCCGGCCATTTGGACGAGCGCCTCCACGATGGACTGTAGTCGGTCTATTCGGCTGGTGAGGACGGTGATGACGGTCGCCGGAGGAGGTTCATCCGCACCTCCGATGAGGGGGAGGCGGCGGCTGGTATCTGGATCTTCAGGGTGATCGCCCGCCATGTGGATGGAGATCGGAAGGCCAATTTTTATTTTTGTGGAGTTTTGTGTTCCCACAGACGGCGCCAACTGATGGAGCTCCTTTTCGGGCCTCCGTCAGATATTGTCTTCCGTTGATCTCCCGGTGGATTTTGGTGGTCATCTCCTGTTGCGTGTGGGTCTCAATGGGTTTTGAGGAGATTGGTGATTTGAGGAGCTTAGTGCCGAGTACCTGCAAAGAAGTCCCGGGATGGTTTGGTACCACCGAGGACCCTCCGACGCTCAAGTTAGCGATCAGATCCGAACAGAGTAACGGCATAAAAGTGTAAAAAAATGGCTTACTTGACTCCTCTGTGATGAGGGTTTATATAGTGGTGATGGCACGCAGCAGCAGACGCGAGAATCTCGCCGGCAGTTACGCTCCCGACGTCACGTCCGCGTAGAGAGCGGATCGCCCATTAATGGGGATCGCGGAGGCGTGGAACGTGGGATGTTGCTGGCGGAGAATCTGCGCTTGGCGAGATTCACGGAGCGGCGGTTACGCCTGTGAGCGGTGGAGCTGGTCGGAGAGGCCGAGGAAGATGGCCTCGACGGGGGAGCTCATGAACGAGCGGGAGGGCCGAGGCATCTTGATCCTGTGGTAGCTCGGAGACGGGCCGAAAGGGCCGAGGCCATCTTGGTCCTGTAGTAGCTCGGAGACGGGCCGGAAAGGCCGAGGAGGCTCGGGCCCGTCTTGCTCCTGTGGTAGCTCGAAGACGGGCCGGAAGGGCCGAGAAGGCTCGGGCCCGTCTTGCTCGGAATAGGGCAAAAGGACACTTGGCCTGGCTGCTGAAGTGCTGGGGGACAAGGAGTGGGGTACAACTTTGGAGACAAGGTTGAAGGAAAGCCCCCACTGTAGCACACTGGCTCTTTCGTGGCCCTCAGGACCCAAGACACGTCATCCGCCATGTGTCACGATCTAGGGAATTACCGTTCTTGAGCATCATCAGATTGCATATCCCGTCACTATCCCATAGTTGTGAAACCTCATCCCATTACCATCCAATGCAAACAAAATCTGCCCCATCCCCGTCCCACCAAGAAACCCAAGTCCAGGCCCCATCTTCTTATTATTCATTTTTCAAGTGTTCATATTCCAACTGATAAATTGATATGATCAAGATATTCTTACATAGCCATTAAAATTAAGGCCTACCATAAATAATTATAAATATTGAATCCTTCTTATTTGAATTAATGTAGATCTTTCAGACAATCAGAATGTCGAACTATATGTCAAAAACAACAAGGAGCTGAAATTATCTCGGTGTAGCATTACTTTCAACAATTGGAACATGAAAAGCAGCTACATTGGCCTCTATACTCCTGATTCATTATATGCTGTATACGAACACATATTTCATTACTCTTGTCTATATGAGGTTTGCGCTGCTTCCGAACATCCGATTGCAGATGCAGAAACAAACATAACACGTAACAAATTGACAAATGAAAATGGTATAAATCGCTTTAAGGAAAACTTATTACAAAATACGAGTCCAAACGACTGTCGATTACAAGCACAACACTGAGAAGAAACGAGAGACTAGTAATCTCATCTTGCTCTTGGACTTGCTACTCTCACATCATAAACTTCCAAACGGTGTGGTCTCACTGGTACAAGGAGACCCCATGAACAGATCTTCGCTCCTCTCTTGGCAAGCTTCAAGTTCCAGCGCCTCTTTAATCTGTACGACAACATTAGCCATGGTTGGCCTCTGGGTTGATTTTGCATCTGTGCATTTCATGGCTATATCTATAACTTTCCATACAGAGTTGGCATCAAATTGCATTTTGAGTCTAGCATCGAGGAAGTAATCAATGTCTCCCTTTGAAAGCCTTTGCTGCACAAATTGACGTATGTGACACTGCTCTGGTCTTGGGAGCACAGCAGGTTGGCCAGTGACGAGCTCAAGTAGGACCACCCCAAAGCTATAAACATCGCTCTTCTCAGTAAGCTGCGAAGTACTGTAGTACCTACAAAAAGATAAAAATACAAAAGTTATCCAATTTGTTTGTAAGCTTATAGCAGATTAGCACTGTTGGTCAAACAATAAATTATGATCCTAATCAAGCATGGTAACCGTTCCTTTTGTTGATCTTATTGCATATATGTTTGGGATATACGGCTTGTTTGATGCTCTCAATGACGATTTATTACTGAAGAATAGGTTACCCTGAGATGATATAATTACTCAGTTCTTCGAATTGGAATATACGAATGCAATAGAAAGACTTACTCAGGATCAAGGTAGCCTCTGGTGCCAATCACTCTTGTTGATACATGAGTTACGTGATCATCGTGAAAAGATTTGGACAGCCCAAAATCTGCTATCTTAGCTTCCAGGTTTTCATTCAAAAGTATATTGGTGGTCTTTACATCTCTATGAATTATAGGTGGCTTGCATGCATTGTGCAGGTACTCCAATCCTGCATTGATTGTATTGGAAACCAAAGGCTGAGAGAATAGCGATATAATCACGTGAAAATAATAAAAAGAATAAGCTCTTGTAAAACCTTGTGCAGTTTCAAGAGCAATGTGTAGCCGCTCTCCCCAGTATAAGACTTCAGGATTTCCAGAATTTCCTGTAATCGGTTGAGGAAATAATGCACATTCGATTACGGGATAATGCAGAGTATTATAGGATAATACTTCATGAAATGAAAGTTCAGCATGATGTTTGGGCGTTGTTGCACATGGTTTGAAAAAAGTGAAGAAATACCATGGTATTAGGGTTGTGTAGCTTGTGTTGGTGCACATTAAGTTCTGTTTCTACTTTTATTTGTTCTGGTTTGTGTAGTCTCCCCATATAGGGTGAGGGGGATAGTGCATGTGTTAGGGGAGAGAGATTGCAACCCCCCCCCCCCCAACACACACACGGAGAGAGAGAGAGAGAGAGAGAGAGAGAGAGAGAGAGCTGCTTCCTCAATAAACTTGGTCCAACAATTTCCGTTTAGCTTCAAAGATATGCCGCATGCTGATTTTAGACCGAACCACAGACAGCCAATTATTCATTATGTGTACCGACATTTAAATCATAGTCACACTGTGTGTGTGCACGCGCGCGCAAACTGACAATGCAGGTGCACCTTGTTTGATGGGGAGATTATCACATAGCTTTGTTTCCAAATGTGCCTACTTCGGTTTTTGGAACTGGGTAATGATAAAATATGACATTATGAATAGATTTCGTATGATTTGAGGAGAATTAGATTGAGGTAAATTATGACATATTGAATAGGAATTTAATTACATTGAAGATAAAAAAATCTTCTGATGTCTGAATATACTACGGTGAAACAAAGAGGACAAGGCCTGAACTTTTAAGAGAGAATCTGCGACCTACTGGTTCTTGGTACAGTGGTAACAATGGACGGTTACAATTTACAAGGGAGGGAGGGAGATGCTAGTTTCAAATCCTCGAAAGAACAAATGTACACTTATCCTTTAAATTTTTTGGGAAAGAGGCTTTATAAGAGTTCATACATGATAAAGAAAAGAAGATAAAGAATCTTCCTTCATATTGGAATACAAAGAAAAGAAGAACAGAAATTTGGGCTATTTTTCCTGGGTTTACCATCTAAAATACAATAAATATAAAACTGTAGTGTAAATATACAGTTTAGGCCATGAATATCGAAGCAATGAAGCAATTATAAAATTACATAATCATATATATGCATAGTATAAAAAATTCACAGCTCGAATGAATTCAAGAAATGTCTATATATAGTCTGAATCAAATATCAGATTTAAAAAGTCCTAAAACATTCTAAATCAATCCCTAAAACAACCAGTCATATATAGTTCACTAGAATAAGAAGAAACATAGGTAAACTAAATTATGTGAATTGTGCAAATAAATAAAGCAAATTAAATTGTGACTATTTTTGTTGTACACAGCTAAAACATGTGAAGCATGGTGTCTAAGCCGTGATCTGTGTGTTCTGATATCTAACACATGTTCCACATGGGTACAACACCATGTTGCAAGTATTGGTCACATTTAAGAGATCATATCTGCACCTTTCGAGCTCTAAATTTTTTTTACAGAGGACAAGAGGCTGATGACTACAATATCATATGATGCCAGTATTGACAATCATCAGATCAAATTCAATCGTCCACATCCAAATACTTCTAAAGCTAAAAGCACTTGGACTAGAAGAAATCAAACCTTTAAGGTCATCTTAGAGTTTAGAAGACAAAAGTTAGCATCAAAGTTTTCTGGACTGCCAAACCTTTCAAATGCTCTTCCAAGCTTCCTTGAGGCATGTACTCATAGACAAGTGCCATGTGATTTCTCTCGCTGCAATATCCAACCAAAGGTACCAAGTTCCTATGGTGAACCCTGGTCAAAACTTGTGCCTGCAAAACAAAATACATGGTAACTTGTACCAATAGAGAATTTTCTAGCATCAAATCAGCTTACATAATAGCAAGCTGCAATAATCGCATCAACTTCAGGGTGAAGAAAAAACTTTAACTGCAATGCAAACTAAACCACGGACGTCATATTCTGGGAACTTGGCATGAAAAACCATTGCCAAAAATATGACAAAAAGGCATTACTGGATAAATATCTGTTACCTCAGTTATAAACTCTTTAGACCCTTGTGATGATGATTGAGAACGCAATTTGACAGCAACTTGAGTACCATTCTTCAAACAGCCATGGTAAACAGTCCCAAATCCTCCTCTGCCAATTTGACGATGAAAGTTTTTAGTGATTCTTTTCAACTCCAAAAATGTGAACTGTATATTTTCCGCCTGTAGTGGAATTTTCTCATTATTCATGGGCTGCCCAGTGTAGCCTTCAATTTGCAGCATCATGGTAACATTACCAGACTCTAAACCTCAAGGAAGCAAATAAGTGCATGTTATTCATGGATAAAGAAATCAACTGGATAACAAGAAACCAATTAAATCATAAGCATAAAAACTTTATTTCGTTAATTATCTTTGATGGAAAGAGGAGGGGCTTTCCCAACCGTTTTTATCATAAGCATGAAAACTATTTTTCCTTAAGAACAAGAGTACCTTGTTTTCTTCTCCTAATTCTCCACAAGAAGAATGCCACCGCTAGAAGAACAGCAACTACAGATAGCACTACTGAAAGTATCACCGCAATGGTTGTACTGATTTTCTTCTTGTTACATGAATCCTTATTTATGCAAAGACCAGAATTACCTCCAAAACTAGCATCACAAAAGGAAACTGGTAATGAAGGTTGAAAGTAAACAATATTCTGTATCGAGGAAAGAAATTGAGCAGTTCCACTTCAGGACTTTCCTCACGACAAAAATAATGAGATATGCCAAAGTGGAACGGCATGATTGGATAATAATTTAATAAGAAAGGGAGGACACAGATGAAAATATAACCATTTTCGATATCACCGTACCATACTTGCTAAGAATATCTAGAAACTAGACAGTGAGAAAACTCCACTACACCCTTCCCATTATCCGTAGTAGTATTACCCGATTGGTGCTATGCTATGGTTTGGTACCATGGGGTTGCCATTTAGAGTAAGTTTAATCAGATCATATTTAAGAACGGGTATATTTTGGGGTCTGGGAAACCTGGGAGCATTCACCTATTCTAAATGTCGGCCGACATTCACCGGATATCATTACCCGATTATTTTTTTTTGCGTCGTGAAATGTCCCTTAATTAAATGAAAGTAATTACAAGATGAGTCACGCTAAAAGATAAAAAGGACAAGGATTTTTCATTTCTCTTCTCTAGCAAGCGTCAAAGGTTCAAATCGTAGACCGTAGTAGCTTTGGTCCATACCTCTGTTCCTATACATGAGGTCTGACATAGTACATCGCATTACTTGTGACCTTCCCTGGATACTTGGGCCCCCTTTGGACCATGTTCAGGACAACTCAGTGGAGGTAGCCAAGCACAAGATAGAAAAAGTTGATTTGAATAAACATAACACATTATATTGTTCTACGTTCTATTCACTAAATTTAAAATGAGTATTTTGCAAATTGACCTGCTAGGCAATTAGTTGGGAAAAACTACTCTAGAAGGGCAAGCCCCTCTAGAGCCATTGGATGGGGGACCCCCATTAGTGGGGGTCCCCCATCCAATGGCTATGCAAGGGCTTGCACCATGCAAGCCCTTGCATAGTAGTTTTTTTCATTAGTTGCCCTGTGCCCATTACCTATTTCCAACCAACTCTCAACTTTGTCTGTCAAAATAAACGGTTAAGCCATATTAAGCCAAGTGGAAAAATAACTCACAATATTGTGTCATAATTACCATGATGACGACGACGATGGTGATGATGATAAATATAGTTCAAACCTTTTCCTATTAAAATATGGTCTCTATCAGCCATGACTCAAAATTGAGAAAGCACAAGAGGATCAACCCTTCATCACCCTTCAATTAACCCCTCTATGAGAGAGTGCCATATCCTTGGCACATGTACTGTCTACACATAGTGTGGCTATCATAAATTCTTGATGATCAGGTGCATATAGGCAGCATTGTGGTGTCAATGTGTGAGCATAATCCCGACTAGTAAGTCGAGGAAAAATTGAAGGACATAAATGTCAGATTGGGACCAAAACTTGCTCAGTGTTTTGATTTAAAATTGATTACACAGCTTATCACAAGGAGTCAAGGACTCAATATACTACTCCCGACACCATAGAACAGTCCAAAAGGATCTTAGGCCAAGGACATATTTAGTCAATGAATGGTGCATGGTCTAGCCGTTTGAAACAAAAATGATGGTGATCTCACGGATGAAGTTTCATTAATTATAATCACACATGGGCAAGCAGATCGTTGAGGTTTCATATTTGCCTATGACTGCATTGGAAAATTAATGGTTGATTGAGCTCAAATAATCTCGTGACTGCATGAAGATAGGCAGCATCAAAAAGTAGAGAGCAGTTTAGTAACATGTATGCAGAAATTTGAGGGCTATCTAAGCTCTATGACTAAAGAGCAACTCTTATTAAAGTCATTTAGAAAAGGATAAAGTAAAGTTGACACAACCTGTTTTACATTAGTATTCTTCTTTGAGGCTTGAGGCGCCTTACATGCCAAGTAACATAAATGAAATCACTAACCGTATTCATTAATTAAAATATGGGGCAGCAGTTTGTACTGGTAACAAGCTATCCAAATGGCTTAGGTTATCCAAAGAAGACTACATACACATTATCATTCTATTTCTACAAAAATGGTTCAAGGGATATAACCATGGTTATAAAGCCCAATTGATCTTGTTCCGAAATGGCCTATTCAAATCCCAAAAATGACCATCCGGATTCCGAGATTTCAAAACCTTGGTATCGGGTTCACCAATTGATTATTGAGGTTTTGATATTCGGTGTATTAAAGGGTTAGTGGGTTTATTACTGGGGATGCATGAATTTATTAATGGATTAATTGGTTATTTGGCATTGTTAATTATTAAGGAATTATCAAAAAGCTTATAGTTATCTTTACAACGTTTTATACGAACTGCTGTAGACATCATTAATACCTACCTAAGAGATATGTCTGTGTCAAAAATGTTTATAGTTATTTTTACTATTTACTTAAAAAAATTAATTACTTTTAGAAATTCGTTTAGCAAAATGATGAAAACTCAGCATCCCTATCGATCCGAGAGCCAATGCAATCGATATGGTCGATTCTGATCCAACAAATGACCGACTAATACAGAGGTGGTCATTCCCGCCAGGTAAAACATAGGTGTTCAACTGGAAAAACAGTTATCAAATTATACCATTCGAAGCTCAGGGCAGCAGCTTGGTAGACTGGGGATCCAGGTCATTGAGAAATCAACTATGTAATAACACTGACTAAAATAAGTGCTGCAGTGACTTGTTAGTCTCAGGATCACACAAACCTGAATGTAAGATTTCCGCTTTCTGATCTTGAAAGGAGAACTGGAGGAATGGATCCACTAAACTCGTTTCCTGACAAATTTCTGTAAGGTGCTTAAAACCAGGTTGTTACTCTTTCTAAATAATGGAACTAGTCAAAATATTTACACAAACTTACAAGAGTTGAAGGGATGTCAATTCTGCTAGAAAATCAGGTATTGTCCCGGTCAAATCATTTCCAGACAAATCCCTAAAATGTATATCACCAGTTGTTATGATACATTTATAACCACTAGGCTACTTTAGAAAATTGTATGGCAGAGTATTAGAAGTACTTCTTGAAAGAATATAATTTGATTCCCTCAGCGCTATGTGATGGGCAAGAAACATGTAGTTTCTAGGAATTAGTCAAGGACTCAATTGTAAACCATCACAGAAATCATTACATGTCAGCCTAATAACTAAATTATGAGTTGAGAGTTCATGAAACTAGTGCATTCATTACTTTCAAATGAAAAAAGCACATCATTCCTGCTCAATTAACAGTTGTTCAAAATATCGGTATCATTATGCTTTGTGAAAAGTAGAACTAAACCCATCAAGAGGAAAATTAAAGAGAAGAATAGCTGATTAGTCAATGAAAAAGGAGAGTTTCTTTTCTAGACGATTCCAGAGAGTATGCACCCTAACGAGTCATCAAGAACAGTTACCAGTGTATGATGTAGATGGAATATTTGGTGGTCAACATTAACTAATTACTAATACTAACATAAATAATTAATAGCAAATAATAAGAAAATTATATTAAATAATCAATTGCCAAATTTATATAGCAACAGAGAGGTGATGAATCTGGGTGATTAATGCCTCCTTCAGAAATTAGGATAGGAGTATTCGGCAACACACATTAAAGAAAATGATTTTCTTTTCGAATTACAGAAACAATAAATAGTTACACATAAGTATGTTTGAAGTTCAAAATCATCCGTATGGCATGGTAGCTATCAATACAAAAATAGAATGAATAATCATTTTCAAGTATAGACTAGCTAGATTATTCTCCAGCACTAACCAAGAGCACAAGGACAGTTGTGTGGCAATACTTACAGGGTTTTCATGTTCTTGAGTTTGGCAAGTGAAGGGAAAATTACACCTGTCAATTTACTGGAGGAAAGATTTCTGCAAAACAGTTGAACCTATCAGAAGATGAAAGGAAGTTTCGTCTGACACAACAAATAAAGGTATGGAAAAAGTTCCATGTAGTTTTCTGCCTGGAGAACTCACAAATCTACGATTCTTGGAGGAACTGAGTTACCATAACTACAATTCAAGCCATCCCAAGCAAAAATCACTGGTGCACATGGATCCCCCATCCAATTCTTCTTTAGCTGGTAATATGCCTTGATTTCCATTATAGCATCAACTAGAGTTCACAAAACATAGCAATAAGCCGGACATATCAATGAACGTAAATTACCGGTATATAAGTAAAAATTCAATGCAGAAGAAAACGGCAACAAGAAAATATATCACGTTAAGAATAACCCGTATTATACACGGGATTATTATGTAATAGATAAATAATAGGGACGTAACTACATAATGGCTTTTGCCTATATAAAGGGGGAATTAGAGCCTAGCTAATTCACATATTATATTTCCCTAAAATCTCTCTCTCGTCCCTCTCTCTCTCTCTCTCAGAGCCAAATCTGAACCGTTCAGATTTGGTGATCTAATCCTAACCATCCATCTCACAAAACCTAGCCCATCTCCACCACGGTGACCACCACGCCGCCACTGCCTCAACCACTCGCAATCGTTGCCTCCATTGACGTCACTCTCCACAGATCTCCATCGCCGACCTCGCTATTACCTTCATCCATCGGATCGACCATCTCCTTCGCCTCGCCTTGTTCCCGGTCGCCATCTTCTCGCAGTCGACATTCGCAGTCGCCATCATAGGTCCTTTCTCGATCTCGGCCGTTGCTCCCTTGCTCGATCTCAACCGCTAGTCCCTTGCTCGAGCTTGTCCTCACCATCGATCGCAGGTCCTTGCTCGAACTTCTTGTGGTTGCCATCGCAGATCTGAACTGGACCTCGTTCTCGCCATCGCAGATCTGAACCGGATCCCTTTTTCCCTCGATTTGAACTGCATCGATGAGTTCTTGATTCCTTCGGCTGAGCATGGAGAGATAAGATGATTTCTTTAGTTGTTTGGTTTATTTTTGGATGAGTTCTTAATTTCTTGAGAGTTTGTTTGGAGTTTTTATTTTTGATGGATTGTTGTGATGAGAAAGCAGGGGTTAATACCAAATTGGAATTATGGAGGCAAACATTGGAATCTCGAGAATTCAGATTGAGCAGGTCTAAGACAGCATATATGCATTGCAAATTTAGTAACCAGAGAAGTCAAAACCATATTGGTATAACATTGGAAGGGCAAGAGATATCACCAAGCGACCAGTTTAGATATCTAGGTTCCATCATCCAAAAGAATGGGAAGATCGATAATGATGTTAATCAAAAGACCCAAGCTGGTTGGTTGAAATGGAGGAGTGCAACATGGATTTTGTGTGATCGTAACTTTCCGTTAAAATTGAAAGGGAAGTTTTACCGGAGCGCTATTCGGCCTGCCTTATTATATGGTACAGAATGCTGGGCTCCTAAGAAGCATCATACACAGAAGATGCACGTAGCGGAGATGTGCATGCTTCGTTGGATGTGCGGTAACACTAAAAAAGATAAGGTGCGAAATGAGCATATTCGTGCAACAGTTGGTGTAGCATCTGTGGAGGAGAAGATGCGGGAAAACCGGCTAAGAAGGTTTGGTCATGTGCGACGCAGACCTATGGAAGCACCGGTTCGACGAATAGATACTCTAGATATGGACAATGGCAAAAAGACAAAAGGAAGACCGAAAAAACATGGATGGAGGTGATACGAAACGATATGGATGCCAAAGGACTCGATGAAAGTATATTGTTCGATAGGAGTGAGTGGAGGCGGAGGATTCATGTGCTAGACCCAGCGTGATTCTCATGTTGGTTCATGTAGCCTACCCCATATGGTTGGAATAAAAGGCTCAGTAGTAGTAGTTGTTGTTGTTGTTGTGATGAGAACGTTGTTGAGGGGCTTGTGCTCTCGGAGATGATGATCCAAGCTTGTTGAGGGTTTGTTGGTCAGTTGCGTGGATCGGATCTTTAAGGATCGATCACATTTGTTTGTTGTTGGTTGTTGGTTTGTGTGGATCGGATCTTGAGAGATCGATCACATTCGTTTGAGTTTGATTGAGTTGGAGTAATTCTTGTCACAAAGTTTGGTAATGGAGACTTAAGAAGGGGTGTCGCTTTCGACGACGAGTGTTGAAGCCAACAAGATAGTGGAATTCAAATTTGATGATAACAATTTTCATAGCTGAAAGCTCATGGTTGAGCGCTATGTGAAAGGACGGAGGAAGGGTGCACACTTGACGAACCCTTCTTCTGACCCTGTTACCGATAATTGGGAGGCCGACGATGTACAATTGAGCCATCTTATGCTGAGTTCCATGGATCGCTGTATTATGGACGGCCTCGTTCACTTGGGGTCCATGAAGGCTATTTAGGATAAGCTTCACAAACTCTACTCTTCACAGCATAGCCTCTCGAAGACATATGATCTGATACATCAGCTATACAAGATCGAGCAGGGGACTCGATCGCCGCATCGGTATTATTTAGAGTTCTCGCATCTTGCTCAGCTCGTTTCGGAGATGTTCCCCATTACAAGCGATGTCGAGAAGATGAGGAGGCGACATGAGTCCCTTCTGGTGATTATCTTTATTCGGGGGCTACGGCCTGACTACTAGTCAGCTCGTCTGGCCTTACTCGGGAAGTCGGATATCACTCTTGCCACTACCTATCATACGCTCCATTAGATTTTCTCGTCCAAAATCACTAATGAGCAGGAGGCGGCATCTGACGAGCATACTGCCCTGATTAAGCCAGAGAGTTCTTCTGCTCCCACTTCCTATCTTTCGTGGGGGAAGGGGAAGCAGGTCGTTTTGGAGGCAGAGCCGGGGGCAGAGGCCATGGAGAGCCTCGTTTCTGCGATTATCGTCATCAAGAGGGTATATTCGCAGTACCTGCTGAAAACTAAATAGGAGGTCTCCTCAGCCACCTCATCTGTCTCGTCCCGCCACTCATGCACATGTTGGGACATCGTCTCCTGTATCCTCCACCATTTTGTCAAACTCGGCGTCATCTAAGAGTTCCACCAGAGCCTTAGAGGAAGCGAATGCTCGATTGAGGCTTGTTACTTTGTCAGTCTCTAGCAGCTCAACTGGCTCGACTACACCCTGTGCTTCCGTTGTCACTACTCCGGGGTTAATGAGAGGTAACCATACAACTTTTATTACTCCGACGACTATACGTCGTTCTTGGGTTATCAATACGGGTGCAACCGATCACATGACAGGAGAGATGCATATTGTCTTTATATCGACTACGGCCCGGGTTCACCCAATAACCCTAGCAAATGACACTACCTCAGCCATAGAGGGTGCGGGCTCTGTTCTTGCCACACCACAGCTACCTCTCTCCACTGTCCTATATTTACCTGGTTTTTCATTCAATTTACTTTCTATAAGCCAGTTAACTCGAGATTTAAATTGTGACGCAACTTTCTTTTCTAGTGGATGTGTTTTTCAGAAGCTTAAGACGAGATAAGGGGTGTCGCTCTCGATGACGAGTGTTGTAGCCACCTAGATGGTGGAATTCAAACTTGATGATAACAATTGTCATAGCTGAAAGCTCATGGTTGAGCGCTATGTGAAGGGACGCAGGAAGGGTGCACACTTGAAGAAGCCTTCTTCTGACCCTGTTACCGATAATTGAGAGGTCGGCGATGCACAATTGAGCCATCTTATGCTGATTTCCATGGATCGCCGCATTATGGAGGAGACGCGGCTCGATTGGCACAGAAATTGTAGTTGATGGGTTATACCACCTCGATGAGCATCCATGCTCCGTAGCCTGCTCAACAACATCCACATCTCCTCTTGATGGTCATTGCCGGTTTGGTCATCCATTTTTTCAGACTTTGAAGAGAATTGTTCCCTCTCTTGATCTTTTATCTAGTTTAGAATGTGGGTCTTGTGAGCTGGGTAAGCATCATCACTTTAGCTACCCATCTCATAGTAATAAAAGAGCTGAAAATTCTTTTTTTAGTGCATTCTGATGTTTAGGGGCCATGCCCCGTTGTTGCCCGAGATGGCTTTCGCTATTTTGTGACTTTTATTGATGATTCCTCTCGTGTCACATGGCTTTATTTAATGAAATCTAGAACTGAAGTGTTTTCGCATTTTCAAAATTTTTGTTCTGAAGTTAAAACTAAATTTAGAGTCGCTATGAGTACGTTACGGAGTGATAATGCCAAGGAATATTTTACAACTTTTAAAACATATATGGCGTAGGTTGGCATTATCCATAAGTCTTCTTGTCCTTATTTCCCCAACAGAATGGGTAGGCAGAAAGGAAAAATAGGGCACTCGCGCTCTTTTGTTTCATATGCGAGTGCCTAAATCTTTTTAGGGATGCAGTTCTTACTGCTAGTTATTTGATCAATAGAATGCCCTCTTCTGTTCTTGATGGACATATTCCTCATTCTTTATTGTTTCCGTCTACAACCCGGGAGTTCAAAACTTGACTCCAAAGCCGTTATATGCATCTTCCTTGGGTATTCTCGGACTCAAAAGGGATATCGCTGCTATAGTCCAGTTTTACGTCATCGTTTTATTTCGGCTGACGTAACTTTTCATGAGTCCACCCCTTACTTTTTTATATCATACCACTGTAGACATGGATACTAATTTTTCTGTGGAATCCTCATATTTTTCATCCATCCCGTCGGAGTTGGTTGATTCTCCACTTCCTGTGTTGGAGGTCACACATATCGCTCCTATTGAACCAACTCCTACTCCTGACTCCCCACGGTTGGGCCCCACACCACCAGTTACCAGGGTATATGCTCGTCGGACCCGTACAGCTCCTCAGCCTCTTGTGGCTGATCTTCCCGAGTCTCAAGCTCCGCCGGATATTGACCTTGATCTCGCCATTGCGTTATAGAAAAGCACCTGAATCTGCACTTCTCACCCTATAGCTCACCATGTGCCCACATCTTACATATCTTCGACATATCAAGCATTTATCTTCTCGTTCGACTCTCATGCTCTACCCAAATCCCTTTCGGATGCTTTGTCTTATAAAGGGTGGACCGATACTATGATTGATGAAATGATTGCTCTCGAACTGAATCAGACATGGGATTTGGTTTCTCTTCCAACTGGCAAGAAGGTTGTAGGGTGTCGTTGGGTATACACTCTGAAGCTCAACCCTGATGGGACACTCTCGGTTGATGGCATGATTGGTTGCCAAAAGGTATTCCTAAACTTATGGTATTGATTATGATGAGACCTTTTCGGTGGCTAAGATGACATGTGTGCGTCTTCTTATATCTTTTGCGGTTTCATCAGCTTGATGTGAAGAATGTCTTCCTCCATGGCTCATTGGTTGAGAAAGTTTATATGAAGCAACCATCTGGTTTTGTTGCTCAGGGGATCCTTATTTGGTTTGTCGTCTGAAAAAAGCTTTGTATGGCTTGAAACAGTCTTCTCGAACGTGGTTTAGAAAATTTACCAAGGTCGTAACCTCGTTTGGACTCAAACGGTGTGCCCATGATCATTCGGTGTTCTACCGCAATCAATCCAATGACCTTCGCATTATTTTGATGGTATAGGTTGATAATATAATGATTACTAGTGATGATCCAGCCAATATTGCACAGCTCAAACACCACCTGCAAACGAAGTTTTAAACTAAGGATCTTGGGAGCCTTAAGTATTTTTTGGGCATTGAAATTGCTCGGTTGAAAGAGAGCATCTACATCTCACATCGAAACTATATGCCGGATATGCTGACTGAAGCCGAGATGTTGGGATGCAAACCCATTGAAGCTCCAATGGATATGAATACCAAACTACTTCCGGAACAAGGTGACTCGACTGATGATCCCGGAAGATACCGACGGTTGGTCGGCAAATTAAATTACCTCAGTCGACCGGATATCTCATATCCCGTTAGTATTGTGAGCCAATTCATA
Source organism: Agapanthus africanus (assembly GCA_030015575.1). NCBI lineage: Eukaryota > Viridiplantae > Streptophyta > Magnoliopsida > Asparagales > Amaryllidaceae > Agapanthus > Agapanthus africanus. Next base: position 87,953,650 of record JASDDO010000026.1, on the reverse strand, counting down.
GCTGATTCTCAAGTGACTCATTGGGATACGGTGATTCGCATACTTCGCTACTTATAGAATACTCCAGGAAAAAGCAAATTGTACTCAGACCATGGTCATTTGAGAGTTGCGGGCTTTACGGATGCAGATTGGGCCGGATCTCCATCCGATCACAGATCTACTACAAGATACTGCGTATTTCTGGGAGGTAATTTGGTCTCCTAGAAAAACAAGAAACAAAGCGTTGTCCCGCTCAAGTGCCGAGTCGGAGTACCAAGCTATGGCGAATACCTCCTGTGAGCCTGTGTGGATTCAATTTCTACTTAAAGAGCTTGGCTTCGAGCCCGCTCTACCTATGCGGCTATATTGCGACAATAAGGCTGCAATTTATATTGTATACAATCCCGTGTTCCATGAGCAAACAAAGCAAATTGAAGTGGATTGTCATTTTGTGAGAGAAAGTTGAAGACGGGGTTATTGATGCCTACTATATTCAATCGGCGCATCAACTGGCAGATTTATTCACGAAGCCCTGAGAAAGAATAGAGTGCATTTTCTTTGTAACAAGCATGCGTGTTTGATATGTATGCTCCAGTTTGAGCAAGAGTGTTAAGAATAACCCGTATTATACACAGGGTTATTATGTAATAGATAAATAATAGGGATGTAACTGCATAATGGCTTTTGCCTATATAAAAAGAAATTAAAGCCTAGCTAATTCACCCATTATATTTCCCTAAAATCTTTCTCTCTCATCCCTCTCTCTCCCTCTCCCCCTCCTCAATAATAATAACATATCGGAACTGAATAAGATGGAAATGCAAAGGGGATACTAAAAGTTGGTACAGCCACTTTATCAAAAAAAAATTTGGCACTGCCGTAAGGGGGTTTTAGAATACAGATTCGCAGCATGGACTTGACTCCTCCATAAAGAATTGGAAGCAAATTCTTCTCATTCAAATCCAACAATAGGCCATTTAGACGCTCCATTCAAATTGCTCATGAAAACCAAAAAGCAAACGAAGGTGTCATGTCTATACATAAGGCGGCTTTAAGTGGATTAACAAATATAACATGTTGCTAAGATTCATGGTATGAGACTACAGATCGAGGATCCAAACGGACCAAACCTTCGACCATGATTTACAGACTTAAAAACCCATGCAACAATTTTTGCAGGGTTTGAAACTTCAAAACCACATATTTAAACAAGTTGCTGGTTTCTACCGTCCATTTTGTACCCTATTTAATACATAGGAAAATTCTAAATCATTTTCCCTTTTGGATTTAACACATTCTAAATGGTGCGTATAAACTATATAGCAGACTGCATCTTCCTATTTGATATTCATATAATTGAATAGGAATAGGAATACCTGCATGGGGTTTGCTTGATAGGTGGGAATCCAGAGAAGAAAGTAGGTTTCCAACAAAATATTCCCACGCTTGGTATAATAATACACGCAGGTTTCCCATGAATATGTGATTCCCTTGGGCATCACATACTTTACAAAAATGAAAATCCAATTTCCATCAAAACGGTTTCTATCCGACATTTCTCCCTCATCGGAATATTATCCTACTCATACCACCGCCGCAAAGGCTGCCGCTGTCATATCTAGTCATAGTCGCCACCTACGTCGTTTCCACCATAGTCTTCACCGTTGGTCGATTGGTGTCGCCGTCGTTTCTGCCGTCGCCTCTGCAGTTGCTAATCCCACGATTGCATGTGCCTCTGCCGCCACCTTCGCACCAACCCGCAGCCGGTGCCTCCTCTACCCCCTTTACCATTGCTTCCTCCACCGTCATTGCCTGAGATGTCATTGTGACCACCGCCATTGTCTTATTGTTGTTGTCGCCGCGGCCTCCGCCTCTGTTGTAGCCTCAGCCACCACAGCTGTCATCTTCGTCAGCTGCACCTACTGTTGCCGCCTCCACCACCATCATTTCTGCCACAGCCTCCATTGTTGCCACCCCCCACAGTCACCATCACAACCACCGCAGTCAAGAACACACCATTGTTCTATGTTATCACCACAGCAGTGCATATATTAAATATGGGAATGAGAAAACTATATCAAGCACACTAATGCAATTTCCCTAAATTTGAATGCATGTGGATCACGTTCCAGGTAATGTTAGGACTCTTGGAAATCTGTCATTCCACGCATAAAGCAGGCCCTGAATGGGAGTAAATTATGGCCTATCATTTTGGTTTGAATGGAAATTAGTTGCTTTGAAATGTATGAAAACTTCGCACGTGTATCCACATGTGCATGTCTGTATGTGTATGTGTATGTGCATGTAAAGCCTAAAACAAAGTAAAAAAAAGTCAAGTCCTCACTCATTGTTTAAATGAATAGTATTATATTAATTTTGATGGATTTAGTTACTCCAACAATCCTGTGATCTTCGTACTCTTTGCTTATGCAAAATTAATGAGTTTTGGATAATCTAACATTTTGCACTCCTAAATCCATGAGGTATAGGCGCATCAAATTCGGTGCCCCTCCACAATGTCCCAAAAATTTGTTACCCCCCCCCCCCACCGGCAGAAAAAAGGTACAAATCGTAAAGAAAATTACATGTTTGCAAGAAAGTTTTAAGGAACCAGGGTTAGGAAAATTAAGGCAGAACACGCACCATCTCCTGTGTCGGTCTCTACCTCATCCCGGTGCATCAATCTAAAGACCTCAACAGCATTGAGGATGGGTGGGACGTTGGAACTGTCGTTCTTTTGAATACGAAAATGGTACGAACTCTCTGACTCTGGTTCAGTGTTGTAGATATAATCAGAACGGAGGTAGTCTGCTGTGTATGCGTCATACCACAAGCCATCATTCATATATATTTTAAAAGTCTGTGTATGAGATGTGGACCCATTGGATTGGATATCGACAAAGTGCATATTGAAAAGGTATTGTGAAAGCCGCCCATCTCTTTCCACAGATGCGTCCCAATAGAAATCCAAGGTAGAAGCACCTGCAACAGGGATCACCGCTGTTCGTAGGACAGTCGAAGGCACCATGAACACATCATTGACCCGGTTGTTAATTTTGGAGGCGGTGGATATTGCGCGCTGAGATGGATCACTATTCAAGGGCTCCCATATACGATCTACAGAGTCTTCTGGATATCTGTGAACAAGGAAAGTAAAGTATCAAACAAAATAAATTTACGATTTAGGATTAGGGTTTATCAACTTTTCTTAATCATATCATAGCTATTATATTATAAAACTTTTGACTAAATTGTTTGCAATTGTTTTTATTGGATTGTACTTCATGTCTACTCTTTTAAAAAGACTATGTAGCACCTTCAGATGTAGCCTCTTGTTGTACTGTATGCAAGTTTCACCTATGCCGGTTTATTTCTTTTTGAATATACATTATTTGCATAAAGAATGGACTTTTTTTACAAGATTAAATTCCATTTTGCCTACCTACTCTAAACCACTGACAAATTTTTAAACCAAAATGATTGTAATGGAACTGTGTCTGATCATGTGCGAGCTTGGGGGGGGGGGGGGGCAACATTTTGGTTTTACAGCTTTGCCATGCTAAATCAATTACAAATTGAGGAATCGGGGCCAAAAGTTTCACTGAGAGGTGCATCCTACATGGCAATACCTCATTGTGTGTTGAATAAATGATGAAACACAAAGTGAATCCATTATTTAATACTAGTATTATGCACATGTGTAACCACCTATGTGCAGAGTTAAGAGCAATGAAAACTTGATGATCTTATTAAAAAGAAAGAGAGGGCTATTTATAACGGGGCACCCCTGTTTACAATAGATTCCTCCTATAATTAGAATGGACACCTTGCTATGTCTAGATTCACCTAGAGTTAAAAGAGATGGCTCGAGCTCGCTGGCATAGAAAAAACCAGAGCAATTGGCCACGGCCAAAAAGGAAGCAATAGCCTCTTCTTCAAACAAGATTGACAAAATGTTGAGAGAAGTCCATAGAAAAGGCTTTAGAGAACAAAATCCTGGGTTAAAAGCCATTGAAGTTTCCCATCCAGAGATAGGTAGTATGATGGTTATAGTACCTATAAAGAATATATAATAGGTTTTTTTTCACTTTTGCACAATATTAGTATATGTAAACTGCTGCTAAAAGAAGTTAAATTTCATAATATTATTGTCAATCAAAATAATAGCAAGTGTTATGCTCATACTCTAGACATGCTAAAAAATGAAGGTTTAATTCCACAAAAATACCAAATACTATGGCCCGGTTACGAGAAATTACCAAAAGCTCTCAATCTCTCATGCTTTGAAAGTTTTGTGCTACTTTCTTATAAATATTGCTGACGTGGCATCTTAGTTAGTTATGGTAGTTTTCCATAGTTTTTGAAAGTTTTTTGGTCATTTCTCATAGTTTTGGGAGAATTTGGTAGTTTTTGTCAAAGTATTTGATAGTTTTTTGGAATTAAGCCAAAAATGAATTAAGCCAAAAATGAATTAATCATTTTCACTTATTATAATTTTGCTCATATAAACCTTTTGTCTAATTATTTTCTTATAATAAATTTCTATTATACACAACTAATAAATTGAATAATTAATTTAAATAGACATAAAATGGTTTTTTTTATAATTTCATCTTATTTGTGCATACTTTTAAATCTTATTCCCTATCAACAAAATCATCAATTAACATTCAAAGAAATTGTCAAAAATTGTAATTTGAAATTGTAGACTTTCTCTTGACCATAAGAGATGGTATATATGGGATATGCAATTTCACATTATTCTTTAAAATAATATAAGGATTTTTCTTGGCCTTATTTAAAAAGTAAAATATTCTTTAAGGTTTTGATCAGTTAGAAATGAAATGTTAGATTTTATTTTTTAATGTTTTTATGAATTTTTTTTCAATGGCCATGTTATGAATCGAAATTTTATTTTTTTAATATTTTTATGTAATCTTTTTTGTCAAGTGCAATATTAGGTATTAAATTGGAATTATGCAGGGATTACATAGAGGGATGTAAATGGAATTAGGTGTTTATTTTATGTTAAACAGAGTTTTTGTATATAAGACAAGGTAGAGGTGTGTGTGTGGCTATAAAGGCAAAATTCATTTTATTTTCTAATTCGCCGAGAATATGATCGACAGGGTATCATTTTGTGTAGCCCGCCTTCCCTTTTCTATAGATTAGCCCACTGAAGTAATGGAGCGTTCTATTTTTTTTTTTTTGAAGGAATTTTATGGAGCCTTCAGAATAGGTGGCAACATTCTAGAGATTGAGCCAATTCATAATTTAACAGAATTCCAATCCCTTAAGAGTTTGAGCCAATTCATAATTTTTCAGAACATTCTAGAAATTGCAATTCCCTTAGGAGTTTCCACCAAAATAGAAGAGATGAGAAAGATGTCATGTCACTGACTAATAGTTATCATCAAACGTGACCACAACATCAATGCAAAGTGCATCCTACAGTGTCACTTTAGACTGTTTTCTCTTACAAATGTGTGCCGAAAAACCAGTACATACGAATATGGGTATGTGTTTGAGGAAAGGGGTCATCATATTTTACAATTTTATAAATCTGAGGCAATTCTGGTAGTATGGGTTTTTACCAAATTTTGCTTACAAAAAGTACATAACTTTGGAGTATAAAAAGGAAACAACTTCAATTTTCATAAAATTATGCCGTGCCTGCCAGTATAATAGAACCATAAATGCTCTAATCTTGTAATCATCTTGAAGGGAGGGGGGGGGGGGGGGGCGATATAATTTGGTTTGCCTAACATAAGTTAAAAACAGAAAGAAATTGAAGAAATGCTTTTGGCTTAAATCGGACAAATATAAACGAAAACCCATTCCCCATTCCATTAAATGCACCTATAGAAGATCGTAATTGCCAGTCTGCTCCATCCATCCTGATCTAGCAATAAAGGCATCTAAACTAGGATCAGTATGCTATATTGTCCACAGAAAGTAGAAATTGATAGTTGCTCATAACAATATGCACACATGCTCAATCTAAGTGATGTACAAGGGCTTTAATATATCTAATTTCATGATCGGCATTTTTTATTAGACTATTGTCAATTCATATGCTCTTTTAGACAATAGATAATCAGTGTCTAAATTCTGAACAAACCATGGCTACAGGCAGTAAGAAAATAAGCTTTACCTCACCGTTCGATTCGTCAATGGTCCAGCATTGCGTCGATCAACGAGAACCAACGGATTAGAGGCATTCACAGTCGGATAAGTAGATGGTATGAGCGGTCTTAGCTCAAGTGACGATATAAAAGGAATTCCGAATTTGGTTACCAAACAAACCACTATTGAATTAGTTTCAGCGACGGTCAGAATTTCGGCTGTGTAGACATGCGATGGATCAGAAATGGCGATTGTTGTCCAGAAATTAGCCCCTAAATACAAATCAAATAATATAGGCTTATTCTGTAGTGTACTTTTTAGGCCATCGTAATTTCCATGCATAAAGGAAGCTCTTATCAGATACTTCAGATCTTGTGTTACAGATTTTAGAGTGTAACAGTTCCGTACTCCACTTGGAAAGCTTCTGAGGGTTGAATGTTGTGTTGGAAGCATGGAGTCTATGTAATCAGTTGATATCTTATTGTTTGTACCCGTGTCGATGAAATCAGAATCAGATGTGTAAGGAATAGTGGTAGCATTATCGCTGTAACCATAACCTTCTGGGATGCCACAGTCGATGCTAATGAAGCCTGCATGTTACTTGAAAGTCAAAATTAAGGGGGAAATTGGGTCTAGGTCCCTGGCCCAAAAAAGTAATAGGGTAAGGTCGCTGAGCCCAAACAACTTGCCAAAATCTCCCTGATACATAAATTTCATGTATTAACAATCCTATAGGATAATACCTTTTTTATTATATTACTGTGACGCTCTCTTTTGTCTCTCCATGTGCCCGACGTCTGTTAATGTCTTTTTAATCGTCATTTCAATCCGCCGCTTTTCAAACTACTACATATAACAGTGTACCCCTATATATAACAGTTAACTACTCCATTTAATAGTTAATTATTATATTTAGCAGTTAACAACTACATATACCATTTAACTATTACATTTACCAGTTAGCTACTACGTCTGCATATATCAATTAAATACTAGAACAATGGTAATAAAGAAGGTTGGTAAAGATAAAAGAAAAAGAATAATGATTTAATTATGGAGGAGCTAAATATCTGTGATTGAATGTAATTGGGATGGAAGAATTATTATAAGACAGAAAAAAATTTCGAGTGTTTATTTTTTTTTCCCTGAAATTAATTATGTAAGACGCAAGTAGTATGTTGTAGTTATCTACTTATATGTACTTATCAGGTATATGTAGTCACTTCACTTTGCTAAATGTAGCAGTTTAGCTAGCAAAGTTACAAGGGTAGCATATGAATATTGAATTATACAAAATGGTTGGTGTACACAAGAAAGCTAAACCGACCGCTTTTTTATCTAAGGGGCTTTTCCAAGTTTTTTTGGGCAGACTTATTTCTACCGGTTTTTGGTCAGGGTTCTAGACCCGTTTTTTCACAAAATTAATCTTATATATACCAGTGTTCTAAACATCGGCGATATATATATCGGTTTTGGACAATAAACGCAATAATTTTTCAAAATTATATTGTTTGCAATTTTTAGAAAATATCGGCCGATATATATAAATATTGCCAAATATCGGAATTTTCTCGTAAAACTTATTTTCGGCTAATTAGGTTTCAGATAGTATTCTCACAGTCTTGGCCCGTCTTGGAGTAACCCATACCCATTACAATAAAAAAAAACGAGTATACAAAACAAAATCTTTCTTTTTTGTATATTTATTTCTCTTATTCAAAGTCTATGAACCCTAGATATTTTGATCTCGCGTCTTCAAAACTCGACGACCAACCTCTGTGTAGATTGAAGAAACCTAGATCGAATCTCAAGGTGCCTCTCTTTCGATATCTCTCCACATCACTCTTTTTCTTTCTTTTTTTTTGTTGAGCTTATGTATGATTTGAAATTGATTGTGCCTCTTTTCCTATCTTTTTTTTCTTGAATGTGAGTATTTATGAAATTGATGCTCAAACTAAAAGTCAAGTTTAACCCTCAACTTTTTCTACCTAATTTTTTGCTATGTTAAAAAAATATGAAGTATGTTAAACATAAACGATGACCAATCGCCTAATAGGCAACTGCCCTTCCACCGAGCTAGTGAGGAAAAACTTATCTAAGAAAGTCAACTTTTTATATTAAGTTATATTTATGGTATTTATAATACAAAGCTTTGTTGTCCGATATTTAGAAAATATCACCTAATATATCATGATATATGCTATCTGATATGAAAATCTTCGGACCGATACGATACCAATATCCAATATTTAAAACATTAATATAGACACGGCTTCCCATTTGTCTCTCAATTAGACTTATATGTAGGAAAAGTATTTTTCTTTCTGTGCTTCTCATAATTTTGTATTTTCAAAGAATAAAGTAATTGGATTTTTTCTTATTTTTGAATTAACAATGAGAAAGCATTTAATTGAATTGAAGCGTGGCATTTTTTTTAGGAAAAAATACTATTACCCACCTCTAGCCTACCCACATATCTACCTTAGAGGCATCTTGGTAAAGCTCGCAAAACCCCAATATTAGTACCCCATTCAGGGAGGCTCCTTTTTATTAGCAGGGTATATCATCATATGAAGCGATATGGCTAGAACACGGAATAATTCCTTCGATCCTCACAAAAAATCTGTCAATAAAACCCTTCATCTCTTATTACAAAAAACCCTTCATCTCTTATTACAAAAAACCCTTCATCTCACTCTTAATCTCAAGTGACTACCTTCCTCAAAATATCCTATGTTGCGATTGGTACATGGAATGGAAGATTACCGGGAATTCATGCATTCTGTGATGAACGAACATTTAATTCCAAGAAATCTTGCATCAACACACTTGGTATATTTTAATCATCTTCGGAAATATATATGTGCAACCATCGACCGGCGGCGAACTGCGGTGGGTGGGCAACCGACCGGCCGGTGGCATAGGCCAACTGGCGGCAAATGGGCGATCAGTGGTGGGGACGACGGGCAACCGGGGGCGAACAACCAACCAGTGATAGGTGGACGGGCGACGGGACGGTGGCCAACCGGAGGCGGGTGGGCGAACAGCCGGCTGGGGACAGGGCGGCAGCAAACCAAAGGCGGGTGGGCGGTTGTCCGGTCGGCAGCGACGGATGGGCGGACGACAGGTTAGGGACCAATGAGCGGCGGCTGTCACCCGACAGCGTGGTTCGGCGGGTTTATCCAATGGAAAACGGTCATAACACATCTTGTGTTAGGTTGGAATATTTCGTGATAATCTAGAATAGACACATGTTTTGAGAGTATATAATTCCCATGAAATGGGGTCATTTGATTACCAAAATAATCCGATGTTCACAGGAATATTTTTTACACCTAAAATATTTCATGAGAATATAGGATTACCATGTAGATTACCTCCTATCAAGTGCACCTTTAATTCCCATAAACCCTAATCCCATAACCAAATCAAAACCCTAATCCTGAGTTAAGTCTGTTATTATGAGCCGCATTTTACTAACGAAATGCATCCAAAGCAACTATGACCATCATGTATTCGGGCATCACAAAATCATTTCGTCCAATTTTCGAAACGTATTTAGGCACTAGTTATGGGCATTTGAAAATTAAATAACTATTTTATATGAGAACTAATTAAAAACATAGATTATTAATTTAAGTTCTCTGGTTTTGGAAGGGGCAAACGGTCGAAGCATTGACCATTTAAATGAGGTTAATTAATGAAGAGTTTTGTGGTCTTTTGACCAAGCTTTGACAGTTTCTTTAATTCTATTGGTCAATAGCTTTTGCTTTCGATTTTATAGCGGGTGATAACAACATGAAGGCAAATTAAAATCTTGACTGCAACGGCCTTATTCTGAAGCATTTCAATTGAAATGCTTTCGGGTATGTTCAAACAAACAAAACTATTCACATAAATCCTTTCATCTTCTATAAATAAAGCCAAACGCCTATTGTTTTTTAAAAAAAACACACAACAAACCCTTCTCCTCTCTCTCAAGAAAATTATTCCCAAATTATTTTCCTATTAACAGAAGAGTTGCGAAAAGTTTTGAGGTCGGGGGTTTAGTCAATATTGCTAATTGCGGTCTCGATTGACTTCGTTGTATTCTGAAAGTGTATCGTCCGTAAACCCAATAGCAAACTCGATACCGATTGAGAGACGATAAGCACTCTAAAGAAAGTTGTATTCTACGCGTCTCGAGGTCTACAGCGTTTTTCCAAGTTGTTTTATAATACTATTTCCGTCTCCATTAACCAAATATTCCAACAATTTTAAAGTGTTTATCCGTCTTAAAAGGGAAACAGAAACAACTGTTAGTTCGATCAAACTGATGAATCAAGATTTGGTGCAGTTAAACCGCTTTGATGGTCAAACTTCACTCGATGGCAAGACAAGATGACATACCTACTTATGGCTCTACAGATCTTCTATGTGCTTGATCCGATACTTCTATCAATTCTAGCACCTACCGCAACCGATACCGACCAAAGAAGAAAGAAAAAAACGAGCGGAATACAGATTACTTTACCGATGCCACATTTTGAATACGCTCTCCGACCGTCTCTACGGTCTCTACACTAAGACTACATCACCAAAAGAGATATGGAAGGCTCTTGAATATAAATACAAAACGGAGGAGCAAGATACAAATAAATTTTTTATTACAAATTACTTTGATTTCAAAATGCTTGATGGCAAACCTATACTTGAACAAGTACATGAGTTACAAGTCATTGTTAATAAGATTCGTTGTTTGGATATTATTTTACCGGAAACATTCCAAGTATGGGCTATTATCGCTAAACTACCACCATCCTGAAATGAATTCTGTAAGAAACTTATTCATAAAACCAAAGAATTTGGAACAAATTCAAAGGCATTTTCGCATTGAAGAGGAATATCGCCTCCAAAATGGGAAGGACGGTTTGTTATTAACCAAAGTAAACACTCTTGAAAAGTTATGGAATAAAAGAGAGAAATGGATCTAAAAGGTTTAACAATGAGTTGCAACCTAAGAATCATTATTGAATAAAAGAGAAAAATGGATCTAAAAGGTTTAACGATGAGTTGCAACCTAAGAATCATGATAAGTTCAAGAAATGGAATAATCCCAATAAAACAAATACAAGGAATTGCTCTTGCTTCAATTGTGGGGGGAAAGGGCATTTCAAACATGAATGTAAATTTTCTAAAAAGAAGCATAAGAACCATGCAAACATAATCGAGGATAACTTAGTTGCTACGATGACCGAAATTCTTATGACTACTAAGGATTCCGGTTGATGGTATGACTCAGACGTCATGGTTCACGTTTGCAATGATAAAAATCTTTTCAAAATTTATGAAGTGGCCGATGGGCAAGAAGTACAAATGGGAAATAGGAACGTTGCTAAGGTAGTCGAAAAGGGAACGGTTGAACTTCAATTTACTTTGAAAAACAAGCTCATTTTGATCAATGTTCTTCACGTCCCCGATATCCGAAAGAATCTTGTATCCACCGATCTAATTTGCAAAAGATGAATTCGTGTTGTATTGGATTCCGGCAAGTTAATCTTGTCGAAAAATGATGTATTTGTTGGGAAGGAATATTTTTGTAATGGGATGTACAAATTAAGCATTAATGAAAATCATCGTTCTCTTTATATTGGTGATTCTTATTCATTAATGCATAGTAAGCTTGCATATATTAATTCTAATACTATTAAAAACATGTCTAAACTTGGTTTGCCATCTTTTAATCATGATGATAATTCTAAATGTGAAATTTGCGTGCAATCTAAAATGACTAAAAAGCCTTTTCCAAAAGTAGAAATATCTTCAAATGTTTTAGATTTAATTTATTCCGATATATGTGAATTAAATAGTGTTTTGACATGATGTGGAAAAATATATTTTATAACTTTTATCGACGATTTTTCAAGATACTTATCTATTTATTTATTAAAAACAAAAGATAAGGCTTTTAAATGTTCTAAGAAATTTAAAATGAGGTTGGAATTTTTTTGGAAAAGAAATTCAAAAATCTTAGAAGCGACAGAGGTGGCAAGTATTTATCTAATATTAGTTCTAACTATTTTGATGAGTGTGACATTATACATCAAATTACCGCACCATATACACCGCAACAAAACGGTTTAGCCGAAAGGAAAAACCGTACATTTCGAAATATGATTAATGCTATGTTGTTACATGCACATTTACCTAACAATTTATGGGGAGAAGCATTGTTGATCACATGTCACGTTCATAATATAATTCCATCTAAAAAACCCAGTTTATGTCCATATGAGTTGTGGAAAGATAGAAAGCCTAATATTTCTTATTTTAGAGTTTTGCATTGCATATTATAGAATTCCAGATCCTAAAAGAGTGAAATTAGGCCCTAAAGCGAATAAAAGCGTATTCATTGATTATGCAGAAAATAGCAAAGCATATAGACTGTTAGACTTGGAATCTAATATAATTGTGGAATCTCGTGACGTTGAATTTTTTTAGAATAAATTTCATAATAAATTGTTGATAGTAGCCATAGAATGGAAAATCTTAATGTTCAAGATGTACAACTTGGGTAGCGGAAAATTGATGATATGGTTCTTGAACATAGGAAAAGTCGAAGACTTAGAAAAGAAAAGAATTTTGGTCCCGATTTCATTAGTTTTCTAGTTGAGGGTTCTAAAAAGAATGTTACTTATAAGATTGAATTTAGTATAGATATTGAAAATGATGCTAAATCTTATGAAGAAGCAATGAACTTGAGAGATGCCCATTTTGGAAAGAAGCGATAAACGATAAAATGAACTCGGTTATGACTAATGGTAGTTAGGAACTAGTTAATTTGCCTTCCGGATCTAATCCAATAGGTTGTAAGTGAATATTTAAAAGAAAATATAATGTTGATGGATCCACTCAAACTTTTAAGGCTAGACTGGTTGCTAAGAGTTTCAGACAAAAAGAAGGTATCGATTACTTTGACACTTATGCACCAGTTGCTAGAATTACATCTATTCGTATGTTGATTGTATTGGCATCTATTTATCATTGGAAAGAAGCGATTAACGATGAAATGAACCGCATTTTTAAACGGTGACCTAGAGGAAGAGGTTTACATGGGGCAACCCAAAGGGTTGTTTTAATCGGTAATGAAAAAAATGTTTGCAAATTAGTTAAATCTCTTTATGGATTAAAAAAAGCTCCGAAATAATGGCATAAGAAGTTTGATTCTATTATCATGTCATATGGTTTTATGCATAATGATGCCGATAAATACATTTATTTTAAATTGCATGCTAACTACGCTGTTATATTATGCTTTTATATTGATGACATGTTAATTATTGGCACCAATATGATTGCAATAAATGAGACTAAGAGTTATCTATCTTCTATGTTTAAAATGAAAGACTTAGGAGAGATGAATGTTATTTTGGACATTAAAATTACAAAGTATGATAAAAGTTTTTCTTTATACCAATCTCATTGCATTAGTAATCTACTTATGAAATACAAACATCTCGAAATTAAAGAGCATAATACTCCTTTTGATTCGAGTAGTACATTACAAAAGAATACCGGTAGAGGTATTGCACAAAATGAATATGCCAGTATTATTGGTAGTTTAATGTATATTGTGCATTGTACTAGACCCAAAATTGCTTTTTCCGTTTGTAAATTAAGTAGATATGCTTGTAATCCTAACGGTGACCGTTGGAAAGCAATTTGTAGAGTTCTTGGATGTTTGAAAAGTACCCTTAATTTCTGTTTATATTATAACGAGTTTCCAAATATATTGAAAGGATACACGGATACTAGTTGGTTTTCGAGTGCGGGAGAGAATAGCTCCACAAGTGGTTGAGTTTTTACCTTAGGGGATGGAGCAATCTCTTGGGTTTCTAAAAAGGAAACATGTATAGCGCATTCAACCATGGAATCCGAGTTTATTGCTTTGGCCGGAACGGGAAAAGAGGCGGAATGGCTTAGGGATCTATTAGTAGATATTCCTATATGGCCTAAACCAATGCCTAGTATATCTTTATGGTGTGATGGTGTTGTCACGCTATCAAGGGCTTATAACGAAAGTTATAATAGAAAGTCTAGACACATTGGTCTAAGACACGAGTATGTGAGGGGCTTAATTGATAATGGCACCATCACGGTTACTTATGTTAGGTCAAATTATAACTTGGTAGATCCTTTCACAAAGGTGCTGTCTCGAGAATTGATGAAAATGATACCCCAAGATATGGGGCTGAACCTACAACAATTTCACCGGTAATGAGAACTCAATCTATTCTTAAGAAATGATTAGCAATAGATTTAATGTGGTAAAAATAAGTTACCGATAAGTGATAGTAGAAGCACTGATAGCATTTATATAGTCTCATTTGGAAATATCAGTGTCGACCGTTATACGAATTGGAGGATGAGTGTTTTGACTCGTAACAATGTTCATATCCATATGGATGAAATGTCTACTTATACCGGGGACATAGGAATCTGGCTATATGAATGTAGAAGTGGTGTTGCTTCACATTGGAGCTTGGGTTACTCAGGGGAGCGTTTATGAATTTCGGGAAAGCACATGACCATAAATAGTGCTAACATCAATGATCTCGTTGGACTATGATGAAATGTGTGTATGTCATCTCCGGTTAGATCACATAGGAGATCTTGATTTAAATCCGTAGCTACCAGTGACTTCAATTTAATTTTGAGTTGATCATACTAAGTGTTGGATTTAAACCGAACGGTATCTACACGTAATCACAAATCGCCGTGCAACTTTTGTTATATTATATTATATTTATTTTCAAATAGGGAAGAATTGTTGGTATTTGAAAATTAAATAACTACTTTATATTATATGAGAACTAATTAAAAGCATAGATTATTAATCCAAGTTCTCAGGTTTTGGAGTGGGCAAACGGTCAAAGCATTGACCATTTTAATGGGTATAATTAATGAAGAGTTTTATGGTCTTTTGACCAAGTTTTGACCGGTTTCTTTAATTCTATTGGTCAATAGCTTTTGCTTTTGCTTTTATGGCTGGTGAAAACAACATGAAGGCAAATTAAAGTCCTCACCGCAATGTTCTTATTCCGAAGTGTTTCAATTGAAATACTCTCGAGTCTCTTCAAACAAACAGTGAAAACTATTCACATAAACCCTTTCATCTTCTATAAATAAAACCCAATGCCCATCGTTTTCAAAAAAACACACAACAAACTCTTCTCTTCTTCTCTTTCAAGCAAATTATTCCCAAATTATTTTCTATTAACATAAGAGTTGCGAAAGGTTTTGAAATCCGGGGGTTAGTCAATATTGCTAATTGTCCGTAAACCTGTAACACCCTAGTTCATTTATACCAATTCTAGTATTTCTTTATTTATGGTGTTTTCTTGATTTATTGTGTTTTGGGTGCGAATAGTATATTTAACATTTGTATTTGCGTCCGACCCGACCAGCTTGCTGGAAACCCATCTTGATTCCTGTTTATGATTTATTCTGACTAGTTACGAGGATCCGTGCACTTTCATATTTTTTTAATATACTGCATACTGGCATTATATCTGGGATCTGCATTTTTTAAGCATAATATTTAAAGTCACATAAAATACTTTAAAATATATAGCATGGCCTGCATGATACCCCTAACCCCATAATAGCATCCGCGCATCTTGTTCTCGTCCCGTTCAGTGAAACGGACTTGTTTGGATGGCTACGCGCACGTACGTGCATCCGTTCTTGGGGGTATGCATTTTCGTTACCCGGACATTCATTTTTAAGTTTGGTCGTCGCATATATTTTTCATATTTTGAAACTAAATTTTTGACCCGATCCGGGCGTGTTTTTGGACTAAGTTTGTATTTACCGGAAAATCAAATTTTATAACATAATATTTAAAATAAATCGACAGTTTAAATTTATAAAACCAACAAATCTTTTAAAATTAAAATCTAAACCTATTTAACTAACCCAGCCCCACTCTCTCTCTCTCCTCTTTCCTATCTCTTTCTCTCTCTTCCGCTATTTTCTTTCTTTCTTTCACTACGAGACAACTTCATCTCTCATCTTCCCTCTCTCTCTCTCCTCTCGCCTCCACCTTCATCACCTTCTCTTTCTCTTCTTCCCTTCTCCTTCCTACACCAAACCCCTACACCCAAACCCCAGCCAACAACAACCACCCTAATCTAATCCTAACTCCTCAAAATCCCCTCACCGGCGCACTACACCGCCGTTCATCTCCTCGACACCATCACCCCTCTCCTGACCCCTGTGCACCTAAAACCACAGTGAGCTTCTTCCTTCCCTCTTCTTCTTCCTCTTCTTCTTTTCTTTTTTATTTTTCCTTTTCTTTTCTTGTTCTTGAATCTTGGAATTGCAGAAGTCGCCGGAGTCGCGTCGCTGCCGTTCCAGACGACCCAGTGGACGTACCTTACCCGCGTGATCGCCCTCTTGCTTTACTTGGACCCGTCCTGCGTGCCGTTCGTGCGTTGCAATGTTTTACCGACGTCGGATGTGCCGTGCGTATCCGTATCGTGATCCATCGAGACAAGTTTATCTTGCTACATGCTAGGATACATTTTACATCCATATTAATAATAACATTTAATATTTAGTGTATTGTACATCCCCTAATATCATTTTATTGTTTTCGTATGCCCGTTTGCATCCATATTCGGTTAACATATATATAATTGCATCTATAAATCACATTAACTCATATTATTGTTATAGTGACACCCCATACTAGATAATGTGCATCCTACATAGTAATGGAGCTATAGTTGCAACCCCTAATAGTTAATTGTGCATCCATGTTTTATTGTGCACCCATACCATTAATTCTTTATATCAATTTGCATGCTATGTCACATTGTTTCATATTATTATTACATTAGTACCCCATGCTTGATATTGTGCATCCTACTTAGTCATGGAGTAACCCCTAGTAAATATTTGTGCATCCATACTTTTATCGTACATCCGTACTTATACCGTGATTCCATACTTGCTGCAGTTTGATTATGAGCACCCGCTTGATATATGTGCACTACTTGGCATGACCTGATATACCACTACTTGACATGACTTGATACATGTACACTACCTGACATGACCTGATATATCACTATTTGACATGTTACCTGATTCTGTTTCTAATGCCGACAATCCTGACATGTTGTCCCGATGGACATATCCTGTTGTCTGTATAGACAAACATGTTCCTGCTTGATCTTGTATTGGCATTAGTCTCAGATTTATCAATACCTGACTTGAACACATAACTTGGATATGGGGAAATCAATCATGAAACCTGACCTGTAACTCGACGGTTCGATGCTTATACCGATCAGTTTTACGGGCTAGGCCAGCCTCAGGATGATGCTGCTGACATCATTCATCTGTACATGTTACCTGTTTACTGCCTAGCGGCATGTCTCGGATTCAGCCCGAGAATCTCGACCGTGGTCCCGGGCATGCACGGGATACTATTGAGTTACATCGATGATTCATTAAATTGATTTCAAAGACTTGAGAGTAGTTAACCCAGTATGTAGTTCAGATTACTCACCACACGTCACATGTGCTTTTACCCTTCACTGTTCCTTATTCGTGTTACTGTTATACTTTTATTACTGTTCATACTCATGCCAGCATATCCTGTTATCTCCTGATTATATTATTGTTGATATTATGACGCACTGACGTCTGGGTTTTGCATGGCCCAGATCCTCTACCTTTGCAGCTGACCGATCAGGAGTATTTCAGCCTATAAGCCGAGCTGTGAGGACTTGTTAGTATTCTAGATTAGTTTCCTTTCAGCATCTTTATTCCTGATGTGAGCCCGTATTTTGGGACGTACTTTTCAGATTATTACCGTTTATTGGATCTATTGCTTCCGCATATTATTTCTTGACTCGCTTACTCTGGCTCATGGACATGTACTAGATAGTTTATTTTTATTTCTACTGTTATTGATATCTCTAGACAGCCGTAATGTGACTGTGGAGGGATGCTTCCCATCCACATGTAGCATGGTTAGCTCTGTCACGTGCCTATCTTAGCGCACTCTGGGAAACGGGGCGTGACAGGGTTTGTTTGGTATCAGAGACATAGGATTTAGGTCAATCGGGTTTAATTTTTTTGTAGTTGGGTATTGGACCCAATACACGAATCAGAATACTCGTGATTAGGAACATGTCCTGTCACTTTACCATCTTGCATTTCTTGAATCTTAACTTCCTCCTGATCCTTATCTTGACGATATGCAAACCTCCTTGCATCTCGACTTGAAACTTTTGGTTCCCTATTGTTTATCTCTAGGATTTGGGCGACTTGAGTGGGGTTATGTGATTGTAATTATGTACTGCGGAATGGTTATAATGCGGTACTCTATTTAAGTAACTTGGAGTTCTAGTCTTGATTCATATCCTTGATCTATGGTCATTATTCATCAAAAGTTTGAATCTTGTTATCATACTAATCCTTTTCGGTGTTTTGGTTTCAGAAACATGGCAGACAGAAATCTGAGATCGTACAAGAGGCGTGTTGATGACGCCGCTTTGCTTGGAGTAATACGTGGGATGCTTGAGGACCAGAAGCGGCAGACCGAGCTGAACCAGCGGCAAGCCAAACCTTTTCAGGATGGTTTGCGGACCGTTCAGCAGTCCGTAAACAATGTTGTGGCCAAACCAGTTGAGCGTGTGGGTACCGTAGCGGATTTCAGGAGACTTGGTCCGTCCGTCTTTACTGGTCTAGAGGAGTCGTTGCCAGCGAAGCAGTGGCTGGTTGATACGGAGAATTTGCTCGTTGCGGCACAGATTCCAGAGGACAAGAGAGTGGATGTTGTACGCATCCAATTAGTGGACTATACCCGTGAATGGTGGCTTGACCCGCTTGCCCAAGCCGATCAGTTGGGCAGATTTTTCGAAGAGTTTCTTGGATAAGTTCTTCCCACAGACTGCACGGGAGGAAATGGAAGAAAAGTTTATCAGTTTGAAGCAGAATGGCGGATCCGTGGATGCATATGCGGCTGAGTGGACTCAGTCGATTCGCTGGACCTTTGGTGGCCAAAGAAGCTGATAGGGAACGAAGGTTTATGCGCAGTTTGGACGTGGAAATCCAGAGGCGCGTTATATCTCTGGGATTGACCACTTTCTCGCAAGTGCTTAAAGCAGCCAGGGAGCAGCAGAGTTTATCATTGAAGACTGAGGGTACGCAGCAGCAGGCAGTTGTGGTACGGAAGCCGACATTTACGCCGAACCGAGCGCCTTTACGCAGAGGTATTCCGGTGAACCGACGTGGCGTGGTGCCGATGAAGAAGCCCGTCGTAGCCAATCAGAGAAAGAACATGATTTGTGACTGCTGCCATTTACCCGGACATGTGCAAAGAGATTGCCGAAGGATGCTGGGACTTTGTTTGGT
The DNA here is from genome assembly GCA_030015575.1 of Agapanthus africanus. Lineage (NCBI taxonomy): Eukaryota > Viridiplantae > Streptophyta > Magnoliopsida > Asparagales > Amaryllidaceae > Agapanthus > Agapanthus africanus. The sequence goes on along the minus strand of JASDDO010000026.1, from coordinate 87,934,135 downwards.
TTGTGGATCAGCGGATCATACTATCAATGCTTGTCCGTCGAAGCTTCGTTTGAAAGATGATGTTCAGAGACCACCGCAGAAGCAGTTTCAGAGGCAGAAGCAGTTAACTCAGGGACCCAATCAAGCTCGAGCCTTTACCCTGACGGCTGAAGAGGCCAAGGCTTCAGAGGAATTGTTTCAGGTATCCTGCTTGTTCATGATTTTCCCGCATTAACATTATTCGATTCTGGTGCATCCCATTGTTTTATGTTGTCCAAGTTTATTACTGCACACTCGATTTCTTGCATGACCCTGTCTAGTTGTTGGAACATACACACTGGGAATGGGAAGATCATAGCTAGTAGAGAATGTAAGGATTGTTCAGTTGTTGTTTGTGGACTGGAGTTATTTGCAGATTTCTTGGTGATTGATACCGGCAGCTATGATGTTGTCTTGGGAATGGATTTTCTCGGCACTTTCCACGCTCACGTTGATTGTAGGGCAATGAAAGTGATTTTCCAGATTCCCGGACATCCGGAGTTTGTTTTCACTGGAGGAGCAGTTCTGTCGGGCCAGTCGAGTTTAGGGCTAGGCCGACAAGCACTGTTCTTGCGTCGATAGAAGTTGATAAGGAGGAAGCGCCAACTGTGGTTCGAGAGTTCATGGACATGTTCGATGACATCTCGGGTTTACCGCCAAAATGAGATGTGGAATTCGCGATCGATCTTATTCCTGGTGCAGCGCCAATCTCAAATGCGTACTATCCAATGGCACAAGTGGAGTTAGAAGAAGTCAAGAAACAGGTTACCGAATTACTTAAGAAGGGTTGGATTCGCAGCAGCAATTCACCTTGGGAGCTCCAGTTCTTATAGTCAAGAAGAAAGATGGCACAAGGAGGATGTGCATCGATTATCGAGAATTGAACCAGGTGACTATTAAGAACAAGTACCCGATCCCTCGCATTGGCGAATTATTCGAGCAACTTAGCGGCGTGAGGGTATTCTCGAACCTGGATTTGCGATCCGGATATCATCAGGTTCGAGTTAAATCAGGGGATATTTGCAAGCCTGCGTTCCGAACTTGGTATGGACATTGCGAGTATTTAGTGATGCCATTCGGAGTCACGAATGCACCGGCAATATTTATGAACTTGATGAACCGAATCTTTTCACCATTCTTGGACCAGTTTATAGTGGTGTTCATAGATGATATTCCGGTCTACTCGAGGAGCATTGAAGAGCATGCGGAACACTTGAAGATCGCACTACAGACATTGAGGCAAGAAAGATTGTATGCAAAGATGAGCAAGTGCGAGTTTTGGCTTGAAGAAATGAAGTTTTTGGAGTATGTCGTATCCGGAGATGGAATCGTCGTTGATCCCGAAAAGATTGCAGCAGTTCGGGATTGGCCGATTCCGAAGAACGTGGTAGAGATCAAAAGCTTTCTTGGACTTGCCGGGTATTACAGAAGGTTCGTGGAGAATTTTGCTCGTTTGGCTGAGCCTTTGACCAAGTTTACGCGTAAGGAAGTACCGTTCATATGGACGGATAAATGTGCGTCAGCTTTTGAGGTATTAAAGCAGAGATTGATAACCGCTCTTATTTTGACCATACCAGATAGTTCCAAAGGATTGGTAATTCACAGCGACGCATCTGAGAAAGATTTGGGATGTGTTTTGATGCAGCATGTGAAAGTTATAGCTTACGTATTGAGACAGTTGAAAATCCATGAGAAGAATTACCCAACTAATGATTTGGAGCTAACAGCAGTGATTTTGCTCTGAAGATTTGGAGACGCTACTTATTGAGCGAAAAAGTCGAAATATTCATCGATCACAAAAGCCTAAAGTATGTGTTCACGCAGAAAGAGCTAAATATGAGACAGCGTAGATGGTTGGAGCTGATGGGTGACTATGATCTTGATCTTAAGTACCATCCGGGAAAAGTTAATATTGTGCCGGATGCGCTTAGTCGGTTGCCAGCAATTTAGATGTTGACTGTACAGAAGGAGCTTATCGAAGATTTTCGGAGATTCAAGTTGGAGATTGAACCCCGCCGAAAGACACGACCGGGACGTTGGGACGTCGGTCCTGAATTTTGGAGGCAGATGCTAATTAGTGCTATCCGTCCACTTCTTCGAAGATGCCAAGTTGATTTATGACACCGTGTATCGAAGGTTTAAACGGATGCGGCCGATGTAACAGACTTCGTCAGATTCCCCCTCGTTTGAAAGGGTTTTGATTGTGGGGACGCTCTTCCCTGCAGGTGCAAGCCCCTGCAGTTAATTACGCTATTGCATAGCAGTATCCACTTTCTCCTTCTCCAGATGGTCACTTCGTGTCGTGGGTGTTTGTTTTATTTTTGGTTGCCCGTGGATTGTATACGAAGACTAATTTATGTTGTCGCCCGTAGGGCGTGGATTAGTCTAAATCCGTATTTTCTTAGATTTGGGTATGGGGATCGATTTAAACGTTTGTTAAGAATACGTTAGTCTAATTTTAGACTAAGATCAACTTAACGGGATCGTTTAGATCCAACAAGAGAGCATTTGGGCTTTGTTGTTTAGTTTAGGAAGATTGCGGTCGATTACCAGTTTAAGGACATGGTGGTCCAATGTTAGTTTAAGGACATCTCGGTCCAATGTTAGTTTAAAGACATCTCAGTCAAATGTTAGTTTAAAGACATTGCGGTCGAGATTAAGGACATCATAGTCCGTGAGTTTAAAGTCCTCACAGTCAAGGTTAAGGACATTATAGCCCGTGAGTTTAAAGACCTCACAGTCAAAGTTAAGGACATCATAGTCCGTGGGTTTTTAAAGGCCACCACAGTCCGTAGAATGTTTGGTTGTCGGGACCCGTTACCTCTCTGAAGACGTTGAAGGATTATAACGACAAATATCAGAGGAGTAAAGAGATGTACCCTCGAGCCGATGTAAGTTGGTTGAAAGATCTGTAGTCCAATTTGGGGCCAAGATCTGTTAACATATTTATGAGAAGATAAGCTCAATTAATATGAGTTGAGGACTTATGGCCAATCTTGGGCTAAGTCCAATAAAACATTTTATTTTAGGCTGTTGAGCCTTTATTTGGGCTTGGCCCTTTTAACAATGCTGAGCATTGATTTATATCTTGACAATGTTTTGTCTTTTATTGAATGCTGAGCATTCATTATAGCTCTGGGCTTATTAAAGAACAATTTATGTTCTGTCAGCGCTCATGTGAGGGACACGTGGTGCGCTTGGCGCTTTGCGCCAGTCAAAAAGCGCAGTGCGCTTCTGCTGAGTAGCGCACACGTGAGTGACACGTGGCGCGCTTGGCGCTGAGCGCCAGATGATGAGCGTATTGCGCTAATATATGAGCGCATTGCGCTATTAATTCAGTGGTGCACACATGAATGACATGTGGTGTGCTTGGCGCTGAGCGCCAGCCCATGAGCGCAGTGCGCTATTTCAAAAACGCAAAGCGCAAGTTGTCAATTGGCGCATACGTGATTGACACGTGGCGCATTTGGCGCTGAGCACCAGTCCAGAGAACGCAGAAGCGCAGTTCATGAGCGCAAAGCACAGTTTAAGAGCGCAAAGCGCATCTGATCAATTTTATGATCTGGGAAACAATTTATGTTCATTTTTAAAGAGACTTTGTCTCAGGATCCAAGAACAACCGTTCTTATTTTATTTCAATCTCTTATATTGATGAAAGGCTTTGCCTTTATGGATCTATGATCCTTAAGAGAATTGAATTATTCTCCCCTTCTTTTATGTTGAGATGTCCATGATCCCAGAAAGACAATTTGTCTTATAGATCTATGATCTGTGAAAGAAGTAAGTACTTCTTTATTTTATGATGAGATCATTTGATCTTCTTACCTTGGTCTTTATAGATCTATGATCTTTTAAGAAGAGAATTCTTCTTTTTAATTATGAGATGATTTCATATCTTTGTTCATCACCATTCTTTTTACCTTGAAGAAAGAATCTTCTTTTGCGGAGAGCTATGCTTCTCTTCCTGAAATCTCAAAGCTTATGGGGGGTTTCTCTCTACAAGACTTGAAGTCTTGGGTCCTTTATATAGGGCAAGCTGATTTGTTGAATCAGTTAAAGAGATCTTTCTCTGATTGATTTGGGGATGTTTCCCACCATTGGATCTTTTGATCCTAGGGCTTCTGATTTACAGAAGGCAATCTTCTTGTTTTTAACAAGATTAGAAAATCTTTTTAAACAGAATTTATTCTGTGTTTTTGGTGATTTTTAATCACCATTGGATCATTGATCCAACGGTGCTCTGATTTACAGAGCACAATCTTGTTATTTGGCAAAATTTTGAGGAATCTTTTCTTAACAGAGTTTAATTCTGATCAATTAATGATTTATCATTATTATTAGATCTTTGATCTAACGGTGAGGAGTTTTTAATTGCAGCGCCAGCGCACCCGTGCTTTGCACATGGTGCGCTGCTTAGAGTGCAGCGCACTAAACGCTAGCGCACACGTGCTTTGCACGTGGTGCGCTGCTCAAAGCGCAACGTACTTGGCGCTAGCGCACACGTGCTTTGCACGTAGTGCGTTGCCTAGGGCGCAGCGTACTGGACGCTGGATCTGAAGCGTTGCTTCATTTTAAAATTTGAATTTTTGAACAGAGCTTTGCTCTGATTGGGGAAAACAGAGATCGTGCTACCGCATTCTTCGGGATAGTTGATGCAGTTGTAAGTACAGTCATCGTTGATCGAGAATATTAAAGCAGCGCAGTCACATGACCCAAGATTGCAGAAGTTTCGAGAACAGGTTGAAGCTGGACTTCGAACGGACTTGTTGATTCATGAAGATGGTTCATTGCGTTATGGTAGCCGTTTGTGTGTGCCAAAAGGAGATATTCGTGAAGAAGTTATGAAGGAGACACACAGTTCCGCATATGTCGTACATCCTGGAGGCACGAAAATGTACCGTGATCTACGACGACATTTCTGGTGGGAAGGCATGAAAAGGGAGATTGCCCGCTTTGTAGCGAAGTGCTTGGTGTGCCAGCAAGTTAAGGCTGAACATCAAAGGGTTGCTGGTTTATTGCAACCACTTCCGATTCTTCAATAGAAATGGGAACATATAACCATGGATTTCGTGACAGCTTTACCGCGGAGTCCAAAGGGCAACAATGCAGTTTGGGTAATTATTGATCGATTGACCAAGGCAACTCATTTCATACCATTTCGAGTTGGTCAATCAACGGAAGCGTTGGCAGAACGGTACATGCAGGAGATTGTAAGATTGCATGGAGTACCCATGAGCATCGTTTCCGACCATGACATCCGATTCTTATCACACTTCTGGAGAAGTTTACAGGAAAGTTTGGAGACGCGATTGAAATTTAGCACTGCTTATCATCCTCAGACAGATGGCCAGTCGTAGAGAACGATCCAAACTCTTGAAGACATGTTGAGAGCTTGCATGTTAGACTTCAAGGGCTCATGGGAGAATCTACACTTGGTGGAGTTTTCGTACAATAACAGCTTTCAGGCGACTATTCAGATGGCTCCATTAGAAGCGTTGTATGGTCGCAAGTGTCCCTCATCCGTTTATTGGAACGATGTTGGAGAACGAAGATCGTTGGGACCGGATTTGATCGTGCAAACAGTTGAGAATATTAATACTATCCGGAATCATATGAAGACGGCACAAGACCGGCAAAAGAGTTGGGCCGATATATCGAGAAGACCTCTAGAGTTCACTGTTGGTGATCTTATGTTCTTAAAGATATCACCGATTAGAGGAGTGATTCGTTTTGGGAGTCGATGCAAGCTTAGTCCTCGATTCGTGGAGCCTTTCGAGATTTTGGAGCGTGTTGGAGAAGTGGCTTATCGATTGGCGTTACCACCATCTTTGGCGAATGTTCATGACGTGTTTCATGTATCTCAACTCCGTAAGTTTGTTCGAGATGAAACACACGTGCTGGATCATTCGGAGCTGACTGTAAGGGAGGATTTGACTTTTGAGGAACCACCGATGTAAATTGTTGATCGAAAAGAAAAGGTTCTTAAGAACAAGGTTATCCCTCTCGTAATTGTTTCTTAGGGAAATTGCTCGCACGGAGAATCGACTTTGGAACGAGAAGAAGAGATTCGACAAAAGTTTCCACACCCGTTCTTGTAGATTCTTGATTGGTTATCTTTTCTTGTTTTGGGAATTTCGAGGACGAAATTCTTTTTGTAGTTGGGTATAATGTAACACCCTAGTTCATTTATACCAATTCTAGTATTTCTTTATTTATGGTATTTTCTTGATTTATTGTGTTTTGGGTGTGAATAGTGTATTTGACATTTGTATTTGCGTCCGACCCGACCCGCTTGCTGGAAACCCGTCTCGATTCCTGTTTATGATTTATCCCGGCTAGTTACGAGGATCCGTGCACTTTCATATTTTTTTAATATACTGTATACTGGCATTATATCTGGCATCTGCCTTTTTTAAGCATAACATTTAAAGTCACATAAAATACTTTAAAAATATATAGCATGGCCTGCATGGTACCCCTAACCCCGTGGTAGCATCCGCGCATCTTGTTCTCGTCCCGTTCAGTGAAACGGACTTGTTTGGATGGCTACGCACACGTACGTGTATCCGTTCTTGGGGGTATGCATTTTCGTTACCCGGACATTCATTTTTAAGTTTGGCCATCGCATATATTTTTCATATTTTGAAACTAAATTTTAGACCCGACCCGGACGTGTTTTGGACTAAGTTTGTATTTACCGGAAAATCAAATTTTATAACATAATATTTAAAATAAATCGACAGTTTAAATTTATAAAACTAACAAATCTTTTAAAATTAAAATTTAAACCTATTTAACTAACCCAACCCCACTCCCTCTCTCTCCTCTTTCCTATCTCTTTCTCTCTCTTCCGCTGTTTTCTCTCTCTTTCACTACGAGACAACTTCATCTCTCCTCTTCCCCCTCTCTCTCTCCTCTCAACTCCACCTTCATCATCTTCTCTTTCTCTTCTTCCCTTCTCCCTCCTACACCAAAGCCATGCACCCAAACCCCAGCCAACAACAACAACCCTAACCTAACCCTAATCCTCAAAATCCCCTCACCGGCGCGCCTCACCGCCGTTCATCTCCTCGACACCATCACCCCTCTCCTGAACCCTGTGCACCTAAAACCACAGTGAGCTTCTTCCTTCCCTCTTCTTCTTCCTCTTCTTCTTTTCTTTGTTCTTTTTCTTTTTCTTTTCTTGTTCTTGAATCTTGGAATTGCAGAAGTCGCCAGAGTCGCGTCGCTGCCGTTCCAGACGACCCAGTGGATGTACCTTACCCGCGTGATCGCCCTCTTGCTTTGCTTAGACCCGTCCCGCATGCTGTGCATGCGTTGCGACGTTTTACCGACGTCGGACGTGCCGTGCGTATCCGTATCGTGATCCATCGAGACAAGTTTATCTTGCTACATGCTAGGATACATTTTACATCCATATTAATAATAACATTTAATATTTAGTGTATTGTACATCCTCTAATATCATTTTACTGTTTTCGTATGCCCGTTTGCATCCATATTCGGTTAACATATATATAATTGCATCTATAAATCACATTAACTCATATTATTGTTATAGCGACATCCATGCTAGATAATATGCATCCTACATAGTAATGGAGCTATAATTGCAACCCCTAATAGTTAATTATGCATCCATATTTTATTGTGAACCCATACCATTAATTCTTTCTGTCAATTTGCATGCTATGTCACATTGTTTCATATTATTGTTACATTAGTACCCTATGCTTGATATTGTGCATCCTACTTAGTCATGGGGTAAACCCTAGTAAATATTTGTGCATCCATGCTTTTATCATACATCCGTACTTATACCGTGATTCCATACTTGCTACAGTTTGATTATGAGCACCCGCTTGATACATGTGCACTACTTGACATGACCTGATACACCACTACTTGACATGACTTGATACATGTACACTACCTAACATAACCTGATATATCACTACTTGACATGTTACCTGATTCTGTTTCTAATACCGACAATCCTGACATGTTGTCCCGATGGACATATCTGTTGTCTGTATAGACAAACCTGTTCCTGCTTGATCTTGTGTTGGCATTAGTCTCAGATTTATCAATACCTGACTTGAACACATAACTTAGGTATGGGGAAATCAATCATGAAACCTGACTTGTAACTCGACAGTTCGATGCTTATACTGATCAATTTTACGGGCTAGGCCAGCCCCGGGATGATGCTGCTGACATCATTCATCTGTACATATTACATGTTTACTGCCTAGCGGCACGTCTCGGATTCAGCCCGAGAATCTTGACCGTGGTCCCAGGCATGCACGGGATACTATTGAGTTACATCGATGACTCATTATATTGATTTCAAAGACTTGAGATTAGTTAACCCAGTATTTAGTTCAGATTACTCACCACACGTCTCATGTGCTTTTACCCTTCACTGTTCCTTATTCGTATTACCGTTATACTTTTATTACTGTTCATACTCATGCCTGCATATCCTGTTATCTCCTGATTATATTATTGTTGATATTATGACGCACTGACATCTGGGTTTTGCATGGCCCAGATCCTCTACCTTTGTAGCTGACCGATCAGGAGTATTTCAGCCTACAGGCCGAGCTGTGAGGACCTGTTAGTATTCTAGATTAGTTTCCTTTCAGCATTTTTATTCCTGATGTGAGCCCGTATTTTGGGACATACTTTCCATATTATTATTGTTTATTAGATCCATTGCTTCCGCATATTATTTCTTGACTCTCTTATTCTGGCTCATGGACATGTACTAGATAGTTTATTTTTATTTCTACTATTCTTGATATCTCTAGACAGCCGTAATGTGACTGTGGAGAGATGCTTTCCATCCACAGGTAGCATGGTTGGCTCTGTCACGTGTCTATCTTAGCGCACTCTGGAAAGCGGGGCGTGACAAAACCCAAGAGCAAACTCGATCACGAGTGAGGAACGATAAGCACTTTAAAGAAAGATGTATTCCACGCGCCTCAAAGTCTACAACGTTTTTCCAAATTGTTTTATAATACTATTTCCGTCTCCATTAACCGAAATATTCCAACACTAGCTCTAGAAATCGACAATAAGCTGTGAACTATTTCAAGGGACGAAAATTCCAGGCAATGTTTTAAAGATGTCGCACCTGGGCGCCTAAGGTATCCAGGCTAGGCATTTTACGCCGCCGCCTTAGAGTGGTCCAAGGCGATGACTATAGAGTGTTTTTCGTCACCCTATTAAGTTAGGATGCGCTCGCTTGTCAGGTATGTACAGATTCACTATTCCTAGGGTAGACAAAGATTTATTGATTGTGGGGATTCTAATCACCAGCAGCCGCGGACAAACCTGTCGTTAATTACTATCCGTTTTGAGGCGAGAGAACCTCCGGTTAACAAGTCGTGCAGATCGATGTTTTAAAAGGCGGAGGCGAAAGACGAAGCGTTCGACCTTTGGCTAGGCGAGACGTTATGCCTTGAGGCATAAGGAGTAAGCATCATGATTTTCGTATTTTTATTAATTATAAATATAAATAAATAGAGAAAATTCAGAATATAAGATAATATTATGGTCTTGCTTCACTCATATGCCAAAACAAAGATGTCCATAACATAATAAATTATGGATGTTAGTTAATATTTAATAATAATATAGTTTTATATTGAAGTTTTAATTTTTAAATTATCAATGACCGCTGAATCTTTATTTACTTGTTTAGGGATTGAGAAGAAGAAAATTGAAATGTTATGTGCTGCCTTATTAACCCAAATCCCAAACCCTAAGCTCAAACCCAATAACATATCCCTTTGTAACTCTCTTATTACAACACCACAAAGAAAAAAACCAAGTGCTTTCTCGCGTGGGTTTCCTCCGCCGCCAACAATGGAAGAGCTAAGTTTTCTTCTCTCACGGCACCTTTGATCCTTGCCTTCTAACCTCGATTTCGCTGCCAACTTGCGCAGCTCCTTCAATCCTCGCATTCTAGTTTCGATCTCGCCGCCAACTTACGCAGCACCTTCAATCCTCGCCTCCTGGTCTCGATCTCACTGTCAACTTGCAACCTTGAAAACAAAATCCACGATCTAAGTTAGAATTTAAGCTTTTTCTGCTTCTTCTAAACAAAAGAAACGTACGCTTCACGGTTAAAGCGTACGCTTCGTCCACCTCAATAGAGCCTCGCGAATAAAGCGTACGTTTCAAGGGAAGGTCTCGCTTCTGCTTTGCACTCCAGGGCGAAACCTTGGCCATTCGTCTTGAGGCGCGCCTCAGAAACGCCTTTAAAAACACTAACGCGAATCATGCGAACTCATTCCGTTGACGTGTGCTTTGCGTTTGAAAACAATTTTAGGCCTCTTTCAACATATCAGGGGATATCACACAGGGGTTCCGCTGTTCGATCAGCGGGTTGGGGGTCAAGAGAGCTAGCAGCCCCCTTGCGGGGCTCGGGACAGCGCTCCGGAACAAAAATTTATTTGAAGGAAATGGTTTGAGTGTCTTGGAGGGCTCCGAAAATGGGAGACAAAGAGGTGGCCTCCTGAGTTCGAGAGGCCTTCCTAAAGGCGGGATGGGATACCTTTCTAAGGGGGTCCCGAAAGCATAGGGACCCCTTTGGAAGGGTCCCGAAAGTGGGGGACCCTTTGAGGAGGGTCCTGAGAGAAGAAGGGACCCTTTTAGGGGGGCCAATGGCGGGAACCCCTTAGAGGGGTTCCAATGGCGAGGATCCCTTGGAGGGGATCCCGAAAGAGGGAACTCTTTAAGGGGGTTCCGAAGTAAGGATCCCGGAAGGAGTCCCGAAGCAGGGATCCCTTAAGGGGTGTTCCAAAGCAGAAAACCCTTTTAGGGTTCCGATGGTGAATAAAGGTGTACCATGTGTTCAAGCTTTCGATGAGGGAAATATGGGTTGTGTCCCATGTTCTCATGGATCTCGTGGAAGATCCGGCGATAAAGAGTCTTTGTGAGGCGAAAGTTTTGAGTTTTTACCCTAAAATTATATTTTTATGAGCTCGAAAGGTGAAACCAATGGGTTTCACCAAGGCCTTCATCCATGGTGTTTGCTTGGGGGCTTTCACCCCAAAAGAACTCCTTCTCTTTTCTTAGCTTTGATGGAGAAAGACGATGTCTTTCATTTATTTGTAGTGTTAGATTAGTTTTATTTGAGATTTTAGAGAAGAAAAGAACTCTCTTGTGAGTTTTCTAGAGAAATAAGCTAAAAAGGAAAGAGCATTGCCTCTTTTTTGATGGAGACTTAAAACCCTAACAAATTTGTGGGAGGAGAAAAACTTCACATTTCTTGTTATGGTTGGGTTTAATACCCATTACAATTTGCACTTAGCCCCTTGGGCTTTACATAATTGGTTTTCTGCTTTTCTTCGTATCCCTGTACACGCACTTTGCACGTGAGCCATTGGCTTTACAAAAATTGGTTTTTAGCCTATTTATTTCCTATTTATTACACATTAAATTTATTTATTATATTTTCCTACTCTTTCCATGGCATGGGGCTGGCTTATACTTGAGCTTGGACCGGTTGAGCTTCGGCCCGAGTTGATTGGGCTCGTACCCACTTGTTCGGGTGCTGACTTTGACTTTTGACTTTTTGATTTCGTCAGTAAGGTGTAATTTTTTATCCCAACAGTGACTTTTGATGAGACAAGCGCCTTTGCTCCCTTAAAGCTCAGGCGAGCATCTGAGTTGTTCGATTCTAGACGCCCAGACGAGTGTCTGGGTGTTTTTACAAACGCTTTTAATAGTCTCACTCTTCTTTTCTATTATCTATACTCCATCCTTATCTATAAAATTAACTTTTAGGATACAAAATAAGCTAAGTTAAGGTACAAATATATTAGGTTTATATTCTTCTTTAAAACTCTATTTGTTTTTTCTTTTCATCTCGACATTCAAACATGAGTGTTCATCTCTGTAAAAAAAATTAATGAACCAACGTTTAAAATAGATAGAGAATAAACAAAACAAAGATTCGTATTTTAAATGTTCAACCAGATAGTCATGAGGTCGAAACTTTCAATAAACGCAGGCACTAACTATTAATTACATCCTATGGTTTTAGGTTGTGCCTAAAGAAGGTACCTTATTAGATTGCTTTGAACCACATCTTAGAGAGAGAGAGAGAGATCTCATAAGAATATACTTGTAAGGAAGGAAAACATAAAAATTCATCTTTATTAAGAATTATTATGTAACATTGGTTCTTGTACACGATTTTAGACTACACCACCCAAAAATCTTAAAATGCACGCAAGAGACTAAATACTCAAAAGCTCAGATTATTTGAGTAGATAATCAGTGTATAAGATGTTTAATGTTAGTTGTTTAGATTAACATAGCGTAGGCGGATACCCTGAGTGGGATTCAGCCTAGCCAAATGAAGTGAGAACCCTAATTAGAGGGTTTTCGCCAATGTTCTACATTTAGGATGTCGGTGTCAAATCGGCCGGAAGATTTTGATGTCTGATATCAAATATTGCGAAAAGTCGGGTGGTATTATCAAATATCGGGTGCTATATTTTTGTAATGTAAACGACATTTATTTAAATTATTTTTTAAAAATATTAACTTATTCAGATTTTTAGTTTTATTCGACTTATCTCACCCAAAAAAAAATTTCCCTCATAATGGTAAATGTCGGCTTAAACGCCGACATCATGACATTTCGGCGGAAATCATGAAATATCAGCCAACATTCAGTAGATATCGTTACCCGAAATTTTTTTGAATGTCTGTGTCGTTTTCTTCCCAAAATCGACATTTAAAACACTGGTTTCCGCATGTTGTTTGCCAAGAATACCCTATTTTAGGGTATCCGCTAGAACACGGTAGGGATGGATACTTTATTTGGAGTATTCGGATTTATTTGTTAACACAAGAAATTGGCATTTTTTCCAATTCTCTATATTTTTTAATTGGAATGGCTTTTTTGTGTTATTTCCAAGCTCTATGATGAACATTAATATATATATTATGTTCAAAAATTTATGAGAGAACATTGAATTTCTTTCACGTTCTGTTCTAACTTTGAGAAAATAGAGTTTCTTTCTTATTTTCATGTTTTATACGTAGATCTATTTTCATATTTTATTCATGAAAAATAGGGTTTTCCCTATTTTTCAGATGTTGTGAGAATAAGTTTCCCCCATTTTCAAGTTTTGAGACAGAGTTTTCTCTGTCTTCTGTCTTCTATCCATAGTGACAAAATTTCCTATGTCACTATCCATATGCATGAACATAGGAGTATCCCTATGTTCAATGGTTCTTCTGTCTTTTAGAATAGAAATTTTCATATTCTTTGTTCAAGAACAAAAGGATGGCCAATGGGAACACATTTGTGTTGATAACTTATCGAAGTTCTTCAAATGGCCCTTCTGATCATAAGGGAATGAGAAGAGAGGAACTTGGCTTCAAATTCTCATCTTATTTCTTTCTCTCCTCATTTTTTGTTGATCAAGAACTCTATAGCCTCTTTTTGCCCCTAAGAAATGATATTTATAAGGGTGGTGAACAGTTATTAAAGTCTTCCCATGTTTCAGGGAAGTAGGGAGAGGCATGACCCCCACTAACCTTAGAAAATAGATTAGGGGCCTATTCAGATACCTCATTTTAAGGTATTGGCCCATGCTTCATCTAAATAGTTGAAAGTAGGTATCCACAATGGGGATACCCAGCATAGGGCCTATTTGGATACCTCATTTTAAGGTATTGGCCCATGCTTCATCTAAATAGTTGAAAGTAGGTATCCACAATGGGGTTACCCGGCATGGAGTATCCACCCAAGTCGACTAAATTTCATACTTAGTTCCTTTTAGGGATTTTTCTTTTAAGAGTCCATATTTTGACTCCAACTCTGAGCCAACGGCCGTTAAGGTTTTTGTTTCTCGTCGTCGCCTCCTCTACTCACCGGCACCTCCAGTTGTCGCCGATGACTTCATTGCCACTTCCTCTACTCACTAGCGCCATCTCCTTTTGCCTTCTCATTTGCTCTTCTCAAATTTCAAATCAATCTCAATTCTCAAAAATCAAGCTAAATTTTTTTAGCTCTTTTCTTTCTTTTCCAAATCTCAATTGTTTTTATCATCACCTATAAAAAAATTATGTTTGCACATTTTATGATATTTTATGTTAGTTACTCTATGGTTTCTCAAATTATTATAGTAACTTATGCTCTATTACTTATTTTATCTTTAATTTAGAACTTTAGACTTGGTTGAAAAAACTCAAATTTGTGATTTGAATGATATTCCCATCATTGTGACTTATTATGAGATTATTTATCATCAGTCCTTTATGTTATTGAATGCTATATTCGCGTGTAAGTTTCCCTCTTATAATCTATGTCATTTGTTGATAGAATACATTATAACCAATATTGTTGATAGATATATATCATGCTATAATTGTTTTTATATTTTTTCACCTCACTTAGCTCAGATGCTCGCCTTTTTAGCGTCTCTCGTCTCAAAAGACAGGTGAGCTTCGGCGCCTTGACGTCTCTTTTCGTATTTAAAACACTGATTTTCAGGATCCTTCTCAAAAGTAGGATTGGTTTCCATGTGAACTTTGGGACTATCTATATTTGCGGTTACCGTTTCTTTACTCCTAACCACAACCGGCATAAACAACAATGAGCTCTACCGGGCATGCCAGAAGAGATGTTGGCTCTAAATATTTTTTACAATTAAATCAATTAGTGCCCACAAACCAGAAATACATATTTAAAGCTAAGATGTGTCTCCCAACTTAATTTAGTAATTAAGTTATTTAGAGGAAGGGGATCAGTCTTCCCTTAGTGAGTTCCACCTACAAAGGCTTATGACTAGCCAACACGAAGGTCTTTTACTCTAAACCGTAGGTCATTCATGTACCATAGAGATATCAGCAAATATCATGCAACATGAATACGACCATCAGAAATGACCGACGTCCACTTAGCTTGTTGACGGATTCATCAGTATACAACTTTTATGCTCTTTTAGCAACCAATGCCAAGAACATGTCTTTCGTGGGTTCATTAGTGGGCCAACGCTCAATCCCGTCCTGACGCATATCTAAAGTGTACCGGAGACATATACTCCTGACCCTACACAAAAGCATGTCTAATGATATTGTGCATGTCTAAAGATATTGTGCATCCCCGATCCTGTTCGAAGGCATGACTAAAGATATTGTGCATCCCCAACCCTGTCTAGAAGCATGTCTAAAGGCGTTGAACGGTACACCCAGGCCTGCAATAGTTGGAGTTCGAGAGCCATTGTTGACCGTTGATAGCATCATGTCGAGCCCGGGCTTGAGCCTAACTCAGATATCATCAGCAGCTAGCGCCATGAACTTGGCAAGTTTACCTGACAGCGGTTTTCACTCTGCTCCGGCAGGGCCTTCGACACCATGGTCTTCTATTCCTACTGATAAAGGCCAACTACATTATAGATAAATTGCAAAGTAAAGATAACTAAGATAAACTGCTGGTTGATTGATCGAGGGGTCTTTTTCTCTTCATCTTCTGCCATATTTATAGCCCAGCGTAGCAGCAGTTATGCCCGCAAAAATAACTACAACTTCCCACTAAACCCTCAGCATAATGTGCTCGTGGCTCTTACCGCATGGCACAGTTCCCCACGTTGTAGCACATGTTCTGATGCACATTCTATGAAAGCCGTTTTCTCAGCTTGCTGATCGAAGACCCTGGCTAACACTTAATTGCATGCTTGGGCTAGCAACCGAGGTTGTTCGTTCGAGTTGCAATTCGTCGGCACATACAACCGATTTTAGGTGTAAAAACACCAAAGATTTTTCAAGAGAAAAATAGAGACAAGTAAAGGTCCCCAATCGTTTTTATTTAAATCTTTTGAATCAAAATAGGAAATCAAAGGACTTAAGAATCTATAAGACAATGGCTGGGATATTAGCCATTTAGGAAGGTTTGGTGTGTTGTGTTCATAAACTTGGGTATGTGAAGAATGGTAGACTGGTTAGATCCCACATTCACTACAGAATCCTATGGCAAACAACACAGAGAAAAAACAAACAAAGACTTTCATTTCTCGTCCTATTGCCAAAAAAGCGGACATATGAAGACAATATTTTGTTGGTGCTTACCAAGAGGGCTTTGCTGGCCATAAACCAGAATAGTGTACATAAAGATACCGCATAATATGGAGCATATCACAACCTTCTTCACTGAACTCATGACTACCTTCTGAGTTTGCTCTTACAGATATGAATGGCTGAAGATGGTCTTAATTTATATCCGAAACAGAGTTTGATGAACCAATGAATAATCTTACAACTTATGATGCATTTATAAGTTTATGAAGGTTATATAATAAGGTCAACGGATTCAAGCTGACACACTGAAAAAGGAGGATACAAAAAAAAAAAAAAATAGTGCGAAAGCATTCCATTCAATTAAAGTTTCACATCGCATGGGAAAAAAATGGAAGTGGTAGTACTACAGAGATATGCAAGTAGTTCTATCAGTGTCAACCAAAGTTAGGTAGTAATCTAGTACAATTTGCTTACATTATATGATAGCTTGTGTGAAAAAAGAATATATGTGTGTGTGTGTGTGTGTGTGTGTGTGTGAAGAAAAGAGGCCTTAGAAGACCTTTTGGTTAGGTGGTGTCAAAAAATACGCCATACATGATTTTTTTAGACGATCGGCACCCATCATTATCTTTACCACCTAAGATGAGGATGCACCAAATTTCATATGATTCAAGCAGATCGGTGAAAAAGTGATGGAATCACATGAAATTTGGTGTATCCACATCTTAGATGATAAAGATGAGGGCGATGGATGCCGATTGTCGAAAAAAATCATGGAGGGTGTATTTTTTCGACGCCATAGGAGGAAATTCCCTCCTATAACACCTTTTCTCCATTATCCTATAT
This sequence comes from Agapanthus africanus, assembly GCA_030015575.1. Lineage (NCBI taxonomy): Eukaryota > Viridiplantae > Streptophyta > Magnoliopsida > Asparagales > Amaryllidaceae > Agapanthus > Agapanthus africanus. The sequence goes on along the minus strand of JASDDO010000026.1, from coordinate 87,917,224 downwards.
ATATAAGATGACCAGAAGAGATGTGTATTTTGTTGGCAAGTGCGAGAATGTTTCAAATAAGTGATAGAATATATAACCTCGCCAACGTATGCTTTGACTCGGTTTTCCATTTGTTTTTTCCCGCTATTCTTTGTATCTTTCTTCTTCTTTTTATAGCAACTTGATTCAATGACAAATGCTTCTGAATTCTGATTTTTAAAAACAACTAAAAAAGGTAAGAGGCTAACAAAAGCAAGTGGATCAAGCAAATATGACAGATGGTTACTAGTTTCCAAATTAACTTTTGCTAAATGTCGCTATGTCAGTCCCTGGTTATTTCAAAACTCCAGATCTGAAATTTCTAACCTAATGTTAATCCAAGTTATGGCAAACTGGAATCCAAAAGTTGTGTGTAAATTAAAACTAGCATTTGCAGACACTTGATTTGTATACTTAAATTCTTCGAAGAAATTCATTACAAAAAGAGAAGAGTAGAGAAGACTTCCATGTAATATTCACCTTATGCCAGAATATAAAGAAAATATAGATTCTCAGCTGCCATTTCCTCCTACGGTGGCCAAAAACTTCACTTTCACATTTTGGATGGATGGTCCACACAACTCAAGTTGATATGCACGTCCTAAAATCTATATGCACCAAATAAAAGCTTTCATCACATGATTGCAAAATAACGTCTTTCCTATAACAGAACACATTTCTAACCTCTAATTTTATGAACAAAAGAGTTTGGAAATCACAACAATTTAAGTGTACCTAGACTTTAGACCATGACGATCATTACATAGGTGTCCATCTTCGAATTAAAATGTGTAAATTTGACTCTCTTAACACAGTAGGAGGAAATTGCCAGCTATGGTATGGGGGCTGAGATTCCGTTTCTTATTTACAGATTCCCTATATGGAATCATTTGATTGAATAGATGCAAATTGTGTGCATGAAAAACCCTTGCAGAAAACATTAACTTAACAATGCAAACAATTATACAGATGCAAGCCTAACGTCAAAAATCGACGCTTTGAAGACATCATGGATTACCAATTAACCCAAGATATCAAAGTACTCCCAATTGAATTCCAGAATTTAACAAAGTTGACTTGATATGATAAAGATAGCCCACTAGTGTAAATATACAACACAACCTTTTTACTGATTCCAAATAATTTTAAAATGATCCTAGATGTATTCAAGTGTTGAACAATTATCATTTTTTCCTTTTAAAAAAAAACCCCTAAACTTGCCAATTTGAAACCAACCATAATTCAAGGGAGAAGTCAACTGCCTTACCTCAAATGATGATCTCAGCTTGGTCTCAATCAGCCCAGCGAATATCTCTATTGATTTAGGGGGAAAATAAAAATAAAATAAAAATCAAATAAAGCTGCTTCTAGATTTTGTTGATTGCTGATGCCGCTTCCACAGCAACGAAGCCTAAAGAAGTAAAAATGAAGAAGAAGAAAACCCCATTAAGGCTCAAATTTGGGGTCGAGCTGTCGCGAATTTGAATACATGGAAAGTGTTCGTAACCCATGTTTCGTGGACAATTTATTGCAATAAACTATTTTAAAATAATATTATTAAAAATAAACCATTTTGAAACGATATTACAAAAATAAGTCAGTTTTAGCCACTGGATGCCGGCGCCGGCGTGTAAAAAAAAATATTTTAAAGAGCATGGTTTGAAACTGCGCGTGTAAAAAAAATTTAAAGGGAGCAATTTGAAACTACGCCCCTTTCAATTTCAAACTGTGTCTATTTATTTTATTAATGGACGCACTTTTAAAGTGTCTCCATATATTTTATTGAAAAATAATGGAGCGCACTTTCAAAGTGCGTCCCATTCCCCAACTCGAGATTAAATAGATGTAGATCTATTTTTTTTCTCATTCCACTCTATTCCCTCTCTCTCATATCTCGCTTTAGCTCGATCTCTCTCTCTCTCTCTCAGGTACTCTCTCTCTCTCGATCTGTCTCTCTCCTCTCTCTCTCATCTCCCCCCAACCCCCGTCTCTCTCCCCTCCGATCTCTCTCGAGATCTCTCCCTCTCTCTCATCTCAATCTTCCTCTCTCCAAATCTCATATTCTCTCTCTCATGCAAATTTAGGTGGAAATTCACTGACGAACTATCACCTACAGCCTCATCATCGCCATCACCACCGTGGGTATCAAAAAGGTTAGCAAAACCATAATTTTCTTTAAAAATCATTCATAAAAATATTTGGTTCAAATTTGGTATTGGGAAAACAATTCGAAAAAAATTGACACATATTAGGGGTTTTCCCGATTTTACTTGTGACAGATCAATGAGTAGGATACAAATTCTTGCACGTTGTTACATGCTAGAAATATGGATTTTATTGTAAATTTAGTAATTAGATGAGTATAAATGTGAAAATAAATAAATAAGGTGTTTTATGAGAACTCTCAAAGCATGCGTCAATTTTTTTGGCAGGTGGAAAAATGACGGATATTACATTCATCTATTTTACTATTTCGGTGGCTAATTATCGATTAGAAAAAAATAATATTCTTGAATATATCGAAGGAAAAACTAAGATGACTAAAGTCAAAAAGTCTAACACATACAACGAGCTGTGTCAAGTAGTGTATAAAACTACTAAAATGAATCCATTAGAGTTCAATATCTTCTTAATATGCAAATGGCCGACGGGACATAAATATACCGCCATTGAAATATCTGATGATGAGGATATATAAGTCATGCTTGCATCGGAATCGAAATCGATCGACTGTTTGTGAAGAAAGAGATATTGGCATCCGTTCAGCTGCTCGAACCTTCTTCAGAAGTGCATGATCCTTATTTTCGAGCATCCGAGCATTACCCGCAAGAAGAATGTTCTCGCACGCTCAATATGAATGCTGATTTTACCGGTTTTATGTCTCCTACCAATAATGAACAGTATAGAGATCAAAATTATGTAGGTGAAGGCATATCGAGCGGAACGCCAGTGAATTGGAAGTTTCCGAAGTATTACCCTGCATATCTTTATACCGTATGTACATTTAGCGGAACATTGTTTATTGAGAGTGAATGTAAGCTTTAGTTACTAAGTATTCATATATTTGCATGCGCTTCTGATTGGTAGATTTAATGCGTATGCGCTTTCAAAAGATGAATCAAAAATATTTATAACCGCAATCAAGAACGACGTCGTTTGGTAGCTAACCGGTGAGTACGGGTCGGTCCACAGGGATTTTGTGTATTTTCGATTTGTTCTAACGAGTTAATTCCGATTGTTATCGGATTGATTAAATCTAAAAAAAACTAAAGTAGATCTAAACTAGGACTAGAATCTTGCTAGGGTTAGGTTTATGTTAAGTTTGGAAATGCAAAGATTTCCCACCGCTTTCAATACCCAAATTAAGATCTATGAGGTGTTATGGTAACAATTAATAAAGGGGATTAGTACCATCGGGAAGAAGCGGTGTTTCTTCCTCTAGGTTCCTATCCTTCCTTTCTTAATTCTTACCATAACCTCCATGGAAGACACGCTCAACCGGTCGTTTATACTACGGTATCACCGCTACCTCGTGGGATAGGGTGCCGCAGGGAGCGGTATATGCATGTATGCATGGAGTCCTATAAAAACGTGTGATGGGCAAGAAAGGGGTGAGGGATCTTCATCTCTCAAGTCTTCCCCAAATCTAACCCTAACAAGCGAGGAGACTACTCACTCATTATGGAATTGAAAGACATGATTTAACTATCTAACTAGGGCAGATCATAAAGATCTATGCTAGGGCAAGAAAGAAATTACCTAGGGCAGATAATAAAATTAACTAAGGAAAGAATTGAAAACTTACTCTAATTTGATGCTCTCTTCATTCATTGTAGAAAATTACAGATCTGAATTTTAGATATAAAATGAGGCACAAGAAGAGGCATGCCTCAAAAAGAAGCATTAGGGTTTTTATTTATAGAACATAGAAACCCTAGGATTACAATCGACTCATATCTGCAATTACAAGTTTACCCCCTAAGAAAAGAACTAGTCAACGCACGCCATCTGCACCGACACTTTTTAGCACCGACACGGGCACTATATGGCCGCAGATCCGCGGCCAAAAGCATGGTTTGGCCGCGGGTCCGTGGCCAAGTAGTGGGCTTGTGGGCTCTGTTTTTCCTGGTTGCTTCAGGCTACATTCTGCTTCTGTTTTCTTTACTTTGTTTTTCAGAATATCTTCTGGTTCTCTTCCAGATTTCCACAGTGAATAATGTAGTGGACTTTACCGTTCGCTTCGTGTCGAAGTCTTGAACCTTGCACTGCCTTTGTTCTTTGTGAAATCGTCCATTAATTTTCGTTTAGTCTTCAAATTGTAGGCATGATCAAGATCTTTCCATTTATTGGTCGTAGTCTCACTTTTGTATCGTCTTTTCATCTTCTTCACTATTTTTATTCCGAGAACCTACAACCTACAACTATGTAGCAAATATGGGTCAAAAACACCTGTTTATTTGTAAACTGAATAAGAATGGGGAATATAATAATGAAATATTATGATATGAACAAATACCCCCAAACTTATCTTTTTCTCGTGCTCGAGCAAATCTAGTTTTATTCTCAACAAAATCATAACCTCACTTTCGCAGGGAAACGCGATTGCACTGAGCTCGTGCAACAAGCCATTAAACATCTAGGTGTCCCTAGTAGGAGGAGTGTTGTCTCCTGAGGGTTTTCAGCGGATACTACCCACAAAATCCTATCAATTCGGCCTATTGAATTTTATTTTCCAATTCGGTTTTCTAACAAGAAATTCTATTATTTTCGACTCAGAAATTATCAACCCATATTTTTCACGCTTCCTTATCATTTAACTTAAGATTGTATATATTCTGTAGACTTACTTAGTTTTTAGCATCTTTTAAGTTTTCCTTCTAGGGTTCTATCTCAACTTAGGAATTTTTATCATCTCTATTAAAAATATAAGTCCTATTTTTCATTCATATCTTTTATCTAAATCCCAATCACATACCCCTACATGTGTGTATATATCACCCCTATACTTGGAAATTCAAATCAAGTCATCATACTCTTGTCCGTCGTCCAAAGCACTTCTTAATTGGTAAATTTTTAGATGAAGTTTGCTTACACATCCTCATGCGACCGTTAATACTTCTTGTAACACCCGAGCACAATACTACTAATTTCTGTTACTGTTTGAGCATTAATGTGGTACCCGTTTCATTTAGCCGCTTGATTGTTACTTACTGTAAAATTTTACCTGGCAAAGTCATTTCTACATATAACAGTTTTTGGCATTTAAAATAAAATTAAAAATATCCATTTTGGCCTACTCGACACCCCTAGCCTCGTGGTAGCGTCCGTGCTTTGTGTTCTCGTCCCGTTCAGTGAAACGGACGAGTTTGGACGGCTACGCGCGCGTACATGTGTCCGTATTGGGGTATGCTTTTTAATCATAAAACACTTAATTTTAAAATTTGGAACCCGCTTAAAATCCTATTATTTCAATTTCAAATTTTTGGACCCAACCCGGGCGCGATTTGGAAATATTTTATTTAGCGCCAAAATCCCAAATTTTAATAATATTTAAACCATAATATATTCGATAACTTATATTTATATTTTACTGTTTACTTATCTTTTAAATCTTTAAATAATCTCAACCAATCCGATCCCTTCTTCACATTTCTCCCGTGGGCCCCATCTCTTAAATATCTCTCTTTCTCTATCTCTCTCTCTACCCCTCAAATCTCTCTCTCTAACTTATTTCTCTTTCTCTCTCTCTTCTTTTTTAAACCTACTGTGTTCCCTCCCCATATTTTTCCTCACGAGAAACCCATCCGAGCCTCGAACCCTAGCCACCGCCTCGTCCCCCGTCGCCGCCGCAGCCCCACGCCGGCACCACCGTCACCCTCGCCCGCACCTCCTCACCTTACCAAGCCCCTCGTCCTCCTTCCTTGCGCCTGCACCCTCACCGCGACCTTGCCTCGCCGCTGCAGCCACCGGCTCACCACCCGCGACCACCAGCAACCGTTCCAACGTCTCGCCGCCGACGATCACCTCGTCGTTTTTCCCTCACCACCATCCTCCTCCTCCCGGCGCACCGATCAGAACAACGACCCTCTGCAACCCCCTGCAGCTTCTCTGCAGCCACCGGCGACCACCTGCGCCGTCCCTGGTCGTCGCCGACGATCACCCGACCACCCCAGAACACCTTGTAAGTGCTTCTTCATCTCATCCTTCCTCTCTTCGTTTTCAAACTGAAATGAAACCCTGCTGGATAAATTCTGCAGATCACCGGAGACGTCGTTCTCGCCGCCGTCGATCTCACCGTCGTTGCTGGTGCCCTCCGAGACCCAGTAGGTATCCCCCATCATCTTCTTCTTCCCCTGTCTCTGTTCCTTTCTCTCTTTCTCTAGATCTGCATCCTTTAGAAACCCGATTCACTGTTTTTGTATCTCGCCGGAATCTGGCCATGCCGGCGATGTGTCCCGACGATCCAGCAAGGTACCTCGACCTGCGTCGTTCCATTGTTCGTTGTTTGGGTTCAATCCGTGAACCGTGCGCCCGTCGCGAGTTTCCCCGCCGACGTTACATTCCGTTTTCCCGGTTCGCGACCCGTCGAGGCAAGTACCCCTTTCTACATGCTATACAACACTTATATATATATATTGACACCCTAAACCTGTAAAATTTAACTTGGTATAATCGTTTCCCATTTTTGGTTACAATATTGCATTATATCATTTTACTGTTGAACACGGAATTTACAGTTTGCAAATTGAACCTAATAACCATATCTACCGATTCAATCACATTTTACTATTAAAATAGCTGGTAGCATTTATCCCTGTAGTTCTGTTACATTCGGACACTCGTATGCATTTAACCGGAAATAACTGTATTGAACCGTTATATAAATTATTGCACCGCTAAGGGTGCTTAAACCTGTTCACATGACTAAACGGCTATATCGTTTTACTGCACTCTTGTAATTTGAACGGAACTGCTTATTATGTAATTCATTGCTTACCTCATATTGTTAATACCCATGTTTGATTATATATCTGACTGGGAGCACACTCACGATATTGCTTACATCTTGACCTGACATTGCTACACATATACATATATTGATACACCTGACATGGTACCGTATACTGTTGACTCGACCCGATGTACCATGACCTGGCCGTCACCTGATCTTGTGTCTAATGCCAACAAACCTGACATGTAGTCCTCATGGACCGTTCCTGTTGTCTATCCAGACAAACCTGCTCTTACCTGATCCTGTGTTGGCATTAGTTCTTGATTACTGAATACCTGACTTGACATACATAACTTGGGGGTATGGGGAAATCAAAGGTGAAACCTGACTTGTAACTCAACAGTTCGATATCTGTTCTGATCAGTCTTACGGGCTAGGCCAGCCCCGGAGTGATGATGCTGACATCACTCGCCCATCCTGCTACCTGTTACTGCCTAGCGGCACGTCTCGGATTCAGCCCCGAGGGTCTTGACCGTGGTCCCAGGCATGCACGGGATACTATTGAGTTACATCGATGATTCATCAATTGATTTCAAAGACTGTAGAATAGAAAACCTGATAGAACAGTTTAGTTACCCACTGCACACTACCCTGCACTGCTTGATTCACATTATTGCTACTATCGTTTTATTCATATTTATTTTGCATTGCCCGTTACATTGTTCATATTATATTACTTGTTGACATGACGCGCTGACGTCTGGGTTTTGCATGGCCCAGATTCTGTACCGCTATCGCAGTCCGAGCAGGAGTACTTCAGCCAGCAGGCTGAGCTGTGAGTTCAGTAGTAGTTAGTTTTATTTCACGCATTATGGGACATACTCTTCAGTTATTTGTATTGGATCATTTGCTTCCGCATTTATTTATTATTGACTCCTATTATTCTGGATTATGGACATGTTTTAGATAGTTTTATCTTGTTCTTGATATTTCTACAGCCGTAATGTGACTGTGGATGGATACTTCCTACCCACAGGTAACATGGTTGGCTATGTCACGTATCCAATCTAGCGTACTCTGGGAAGCGGGGCGTGACATGGTTCTTTTGGTATCAGAGCCGTAGGATAGTCGGGTTGATTCTCTTGTAGTTGGGTATTGTACCCAATACACGAATCAGAATACCCGTGTTTAGGAAACATGTCTGCCACTTTGACCGTTTTACCATTCTTGAATCATATTCTTCCTAATTATATCTTTTACGATGTGCAAACTTCCTTTGCATATCGACTCGAGAACCTGATTCCTTGTTATCTCTAGGACTTAGGCGACTTGGGTGGAGTTAAGTAATTGTGGCTATGATACCGCGGCATAGTTACAATGCGGTACTCTATTTAAGTATCTTGGAGTTCTAGCCTTGATCTTTATTCAAAATCTATTATCATACTAATGTTGGGTATTTTGAGTTCAGGATTATGGCCGGTAAGAAATTGAAGACATACCAGAGGCGTTTGGACGAAGCCGCCATGCTTGGAGTGATAAGGGGAATGCTGGAGAATCAAAAGAGGCAGACTGAGTTGATCCAGCAGCAAGCAGACTCGTTTCAAGAAGGTTTGCAGATCGTTCAGCAGTCTGTAAACGATGTTGGAGCTAAACCAGTTGACCGAGTAGGGACCGTAGCAGATTTCAGGCGTTTGGGTCCGTCTACATTTACTGGATTGGAGGAGCCGTTGCCAGCCGAGCAGTGGCTAGTTGACACGGAGAATTTGCTGATTGCAGCACAGATTCCAGATGACAAAAGAGTTGATGTGGTACGCATTCAGCTAGTGGACTAAGCCCGAGAATGGTGGCTTGTGGAGGAGACCCGCTTGCCCAAGCCGATCAAGTGGGCGAATTTTTCTAAGAGTTTCCTGGAGAAGTTCTTCCCGCGAACTGCACGGGAGGAATGAAAGAGAATTTCATCAGGCTAAAACAGAAGGGAGCAACCGTAGATGTGTATGCAGCAGAATGGACAAGACTCAGCAGTTTCGCTGGACCTTTAGTTGCCAACGATGCAAACAGGGCACGGAGGTTCATGCGCAGCTTGGACATGGACATCCAGAGGCAGATTGTCTCTCTGGGTTTGACCACTTTCTCACAAGTACTTGCGGCAGCTCGAGAACAGCAGAGCCTATCAGGAAAAACTGGGAGTTCACAGCAGATAGCAGTTGCGGTAAGGAAGCAGTTCTGTCGGGCCAGTCAAGTTTAGGGCTAGGCCGACAAACAACATTCTTGCATCTATGGAAGTTGATAATGGTGAAGAGCCGGCGGTTGTTCGTGATTTTATGGATGTGTTTGAAGATATATCGGGTTTACCGCCGAAGCGAGACGTGGAGTTCGCAATTGATCTTATTCCTGGTGCAGCGCCAGTATCCAAAGCGTATTACCCAATGGCACCAGTAGAGTTGGAAGAAGTCAAGAAACAGGTTGCTGAATTGCTTGAGAAGGGTTGGATCCGAAGCAGTAACTTGCCTTGGGGAGCTCCAGTTCTCCTAGTAAAGAAGAAGGATGGCACAAGAAGGATGTGCATCGACTATCGAGAATTAAACCGGGTGACTATTAAGAAAAAGTACCCTATCCCTCGCATTGGAGAACTTTTGAGCAGCTGAGTGGCGCGAGGGTAGTCTCGAAGCTTGATTTGCGATCCGGATATCATCAGGTCCGAGTGAAAGCAGAAGATATTTGCAAGACAGCGTTCCGAACTCGGTATGGACATTACGAATACTTAGTGATGCCCTTCGGAGTAACGAATTCGCCAGCAGTATTCATGGACTTGATGAACCGAATCTTTTCACCGTTCTTGGACCAGTTTATTGTGGTATTCATTAACGATATTCTGGTTTACTCGAAGAGTTTTGAGGAGTATGCTGAGCATTTGAAGATCGCACTGCAGACATTGAGATAGGAGAAGCTTTATACGAAGATGAGTAAGTGGGAGTTTTGGCTGGAGGAAGTAAAGTTTTTGGGGCATGTTGTGTCGGGCGATGGAATTGCCGTCGATCCCGAAAAGATTGCAGCGGTTCGAGATTGGCCGATTCCAAAGAATGTTGCGGAGATAAGAAGCTTTCTTGGACTCGCCGGATATTACAGGAGATTTGTGGAGAACTTTGCTCGTCTGGCAGAGCCGTTAACCAAGCTTACGCGCAAGGAGGTACCTTTTGTATGGACAGATAAGTGTGCGTTAGCTTTTGAAATGTTGAAGCAGAAGTTGATAACCGCCCCTATTCTGACCGTGCCAGACAATTCCAGAGGATTGGTGATTCACAGCGACGCATCTGGAAAAGGATTGGGATGTATTTTGATGCAGCACGGTAAGGTTGTAGCGTACGCATCGAGACAGCTGAAGACCCATGAGAAGAATTATCCAACTCATGACTCGGAACTTGCGGCTGTGATTTTCGCTTTGAAGATTTGGAGACCCTACCTTTTGGGCGAAAGAGTCGAAGTCTTTACTGATCTTGAAGTATGTGTTCACACAGAAGGAGCTTAATATGAGACAGCGCAGATGGTTGGAGCTGATGGCTGACTACGATCTTGATCTTAAGTACCATCCGGGAAAGGTTTATGTTGTGCCGGATGCGTTTAGTCGGTTACCAGCAATTCAGGTGTTAACTACGCAGAAGGAGATCGTTGCAGACTTTCGAAGATTCGGCTTGGAGGTTGTACTACCGCATTATACGGGACAGTTGCTGCAGCTGCAAGTACATTCGTCATTGGTCGAGAATATTAAAGCAACTCAATCGCAGGATCTTAAACTGCAAAAGTTTCGAGAGCAGGTTGAAGCCGGACTACGAACAGATTTGCTGATCCACGAAGATAGTTCGTTGAGGTATGGTAGCCATTTGTGTGTGCCAAAGGGAGACGTTCGTGAAGAGCTTATGAAGGAGGCACACAGTTCAGCTTATTCTGTATATTCAGGAGGCACAAAGATGTACCGAGATACTCGACAGCATTTCTGGTGGGAAGGCATGAAACGGGAGGTTGCGCGCTTTGTGGCTAAGTGCTTGGTGTGTCAGCAAGTTAAGGCTGAACATCAAAGGGTTGCTGGTTTATTGCAACCACTTCCGATTCCTCAGTGGAAGTGAGAACATATAACCATGGATTTCGTGACGGCTTTACCGCGGAGTCCAAAGGGCAACAATGCAGTATGGGTGATTGTTGATCGGTTGACCAAGGCAGCTCACTTTATTCCTTTCCGGGTTGGTCAATCAACCGAGACTTTGGCAGAGCGGTACATGCAGGAGATTGTAAGATTGCACATGGTACCGGTGAGCATCGTGTCCGATCGGGACACTCGGTTCTTATCACACTTCTGGAGGAGTTTACAGGAAAGTTTGGAGACTCGATTGAAGTTTAGCACAGCTTATCATCCTCAGACTGATGGTCAGTCGAAGAGAACGATCCAAACTCTTGAAGATATGTTGAGAGCATGCATGTTGGACTTCAAGGGTTCGTGGGAGGATCATCTACACTTGGTAGAGTTTTCTTACAACAACAGTTTTCAGGCAACTATCCAGATGGCTCTGTTTGAAGCTTTGTATGGTCGTAAATGCCGTTCACCTGTTTGTTGGGATGATGTCGGTGAACGAAGATTGTTGGGACCAGATTTGGTGGTGCAGACAGTTGAAAAGGTTAACACTATCAGGAATCATATGAAGGCAGCTCAAGACAGACAGAAGAGTTGGGCTGACACATCAAGAAGACCTCTAGAGTTCTCCGTGGGTGATTTGGTATTCTTGAAGATATCACCGACTAGAGGGGTGATTCGTTTGGGAGTCGAGGAAAGCTTAGTCCTCGATTCGTTGGACCCTTTGAGATCTTGGAACGTGTTGGTGATGTAGCGTACCGTTTGGCGTTACCGCAGTCCTTGGCAAGTGTACACGATGTGTTTCACGTATCTCAACTCCGTAAGTATGTTCGAGATGAAACACACGTTTTGGATCATTCGGAGTTAACAGTACGGGAAGACTTGACTTTTGAGGAGCGACCGGTTGAAATTGTGGATCGAAGGGAAAATATTCTTAAGAACAAGGTGATCCCCCTTGTACTTGTTTCTTGGGGTAATCGCTAGCATGGAGAGTCCACTTGGGAACGGGAAGATGAGATCCGGCAGAAGTTTCCTCATATTTTCCTGTAGTTTTCTATCTTTGTATTCTTGGAATTTCGAGGACGAAATTCTTTTTTTAGTTGGGTATAATGTAACACCCTAGCCCAATACTACTAATTTCTGTTACTGTTTGAGCATTAATGTGGTACTCATTTCATTTAGCCTGCATGATTGTCATTTACTGTAAAATTTTATCTGGCAAACTCATTTCTGCATATAACAGTTTTTGGCATTTAAAATAAAATTAAAAATATCCATCTTGGCCTACTCGACACCCCTAGCCTCGTGGTAGCGTCCGTGCTTTGTGTTCTCGTCCCGTTCAGTGAAACGGGCGAGTTTGGATGGCCACGCGCGCGTACATGTGTCCGTGTTGGGAGTATGCTTTTTAATCATAAAACACTTAATTTTAAAATTTGGAACCCGCTTAAAATCCTATTATTTCAATTTCAAATTTTTGGACCCAATCCGGGCGCGATTTGGAAATGTTTTATTTTGCGCCAAAATCCCAAATTTTAATAATATTTAAACCATAATATATTCGATAACTTATATTTATATTTTACTGTTTACTTATCTTTTAAATCTTTAAATAATCTCAACCAATCCGATCCCTTCTTCTCATTTCTCCCGTGGGCCCCATCTCTTAAATCTCTCTCTTTCTCTCTCTTTTCCCCTGATATCTCTGTCTCTCTCTCTACCCCTCAAATCTTTCTCTCTCTCTCTCTAACTTATTTCTCTTTCTCTCTCTCTTCTTTTTTAAACCTACTGTATTCCCTCCCCATATTTTTCCTCACGAGAAACCCATCCGAGCCTCGAACCCTAGCCACCGCCTCGTCCTCCGTCGCCGCCGCAGCCCCACGCCGGCACCACCGTCACCCTCGCCCGCACCTCCTCACCTCACCAAGCCCCTCGTCCTCCTTCCCGTGCACCTGCACCCTCACCGCGACCTTGCCTCGCCGCTGCAGCCACCGGCTCACCACCCGCGACCACCAGCAACCGTTCCAACGTCTCGCCGCCGACGATCACCTCGTCGTTTTTCCCTCACCACCATCCTCCTCCTCCCGGCGCACCGATCAGAACAACGACCCTCTGCAACCCCCTGCAGCTTCTCTGCAGCCACCGGCGACCACCTGCGCCGTCCCTGGTCGTCGCCGACGATCACCCGACCACCCCAGAACACCTTGTAAGTGCTTCTTCATCTCATCCTTCCTCTCTTCGTTTTCAAACTGAAATGAAACCCTGCTGGATAAATTCTGCAGATCACCGGAGACGTCGTTCTCGCCGCCGTCGATCTCACCGTCGTTGCTGGTGCCCTCCGAGACCCAGTAGGTATCCCCCATCATCTTCTTCTTCCCCTGTCTCTGTTCCTTTCTCTCTTTCTCTAGATCTGCATCCTTTAGAAACCCAATTCACTGTTTTTGTATCTCGCCGGAATCTGGCCCTGCCGGCGATGTGTCCCGACGATCCAGCAAGGTACCTCGACCTGCGTCGTTCCATTGTTCGTTGTTTGGGTTCAATCCGTGAACCGTGCGCCCGTCGCGAGTTTCCCCGCCGACGTTACATTCCGTTTTCCCGGTTCGCGACCCGTCGAGGCAAGTACCCCTTTCTACATGCTATACAACACTTATATATATATATTGACACCCTAAACCTGTAAAATTTAACTTGGTATAATCGTTTCCCATTTTTGGTTACAATATTGCATTATATCATTTTACTGTTGAACACGGAATTTACAGTTTGCAAATTGAACCTAATAACCATATCTACCGATTCAATCACATTTTACTCTTAAAATAGCTGGTAGCATTTATCCCTGTAGTTCTGTTACATTCGGACACTCGTATGCATTTAACCGGAAATAACTGTATTGAACCGTTATATAAATTATTGCACCGCTAAGGGTGCTTAAACCTGTTCACATGACTAAACGGCTATATCGTTTTACTGCACTCTTGTAATTTGAACGGAACTGCTTATTATGTAATTCATTGCTTACCTCATATTGTTAATACCCATGTTTGATTATATATCTGACTGGGAGCACACTCACGATATTGCTTACATCTTGACCTGACATTGCTACACATATACATATATTGATACACCTGACATGGTACCGTATACTGTTGACTCGACCCGATGTACCATGACCTGGCCGTCACCTGATCTTGTGTCTAATGCCAACAAACCTGACATGTAGTCCTCATGGACCGTTCCTGTTGTCTATCCAGACAAACCTGCTCTTACCTGATCCTGTGTTGGCATTAGTTCTTGATTACTGAATACCTGACTTGACATACATAACTTGGGGGTATGGGGAAATCAAAGGTGAAACCTGACTTGTAACTCAACAGTTCGATATCTGTTCTGATCAGTCTTACGGGCTAGGCCAGCCCCGGAGTGATGATGCTGACATCACTCGCCCATCCTGCTACCTGTTACTGCCTAGCGGCACGTCTCGGATTCAGCCCCGAGGGTCTTGACCGTGGTCCCAGGCATGCACGGGATACTATTGAGTTACATCGATGATTCATCAATTGATTTCAAAGACTGTAGAATAGAAAACCTGATAGAACAGTTTAGTTACCCACTGCACACTACCCTGCACTGCTTGATTCACATTATTGCTACTATCGTTTTATTCATATTTATTTTGCATTGCCCGTTACATTGTTCATATTATATTACTTGTTGACATGACGCGCTGACGTCTGGGTTTTGCATGGCCCAGATTCTGTACCGCTATCGCAGTCCGAGCAGGAGTACTTCAGCCAGCAGGCTGAGCTGTGAGTTCAGTAGTAGTTAGTTTTATTTCACGCATTATGGGACATACTCTTCAGTTATTTGTATTGGATCATTTGCTTCCGCATTTATTTATTATTGACTCCTATTATTCTGGATTATGGACATGTTTTAGATAGTTTTATCTTGTTCTTGATATTTCTACAGCCGTAATGTGACTGTGGATGGATACTTCCTACCCACAGGTAACATGGTTGGCTATGTCACGTATCCAATCTAGCGTACTCTGGGAAGCGGGGCGTGACATGGTTCTTTTGGTATCAGAGCCGTAGGATAGTCGGGTTGATTCTCTTGTAGTTGGGTATTGTACCCAATACACGAATCAGAATACCCGTGTTTAGGAAACATGTCTGCCACTTTGACCGTTTTACCATTCTTGAATCATATTCTTCCTAATTATATCTTTTACGATGTGCAAACTTCCTTTGCATATCGACTCGAGAACCTGATTCCTTGTTATCTCTAGGACTTAGGCGACTTGGGTGGAGTTAAGTAATTGTGGCTATGATACCGCGGCATAGTTACAATGCGGTACTCTATTTAAGTATCTTGGAGTTCTAGCCTTGATCTTTATTCAAAATCTATTATCATACTAATGTTGGGTATTTTGAGTTCAGGATTATGGCCGGTAAGAAATTGAAGACATACCAGAGGCGTTTGGACGAAGCCGCCATGCTTGGAGTGATAAGGGGAATGCTGGAGAATCAAAAGAGGCAGACTGAGTTGATCCAGCAGCAAGCAGACTCGTTTCAAGAAGGTTTGCAGATCGTTCAGCAGTCTGTAAACGATGTTGGAGCTAAACCAGTTGACCGAGTAGGGACCGTAGCAGATTTCAGGCGTTTGGGTCCGTCTACATTTACTGGATTGGAGGAGCCGTTGCCAGCCGAGCAGTGGCTAGTTGACACGGAGAATTTGCTGATTGCAGCACAGATTCCAGATGACAAAAGAGTTGATGTGGTACGCATTCAGCTAGTGGACTAAGCCCGAGAATGGTGGCTTGTGGAGGAGACCCGCTTGCCCAAGCCGATCAAGTGGGCGAATTTTTCTAAGAGTTTCCTGGAGAAGTTCTTCCCGCGAACTGCACGGGAGGAATGAAAGAGAATTTCATCAGGCTAAAACAGAAGGGAGCAACCGTAGATGTGTATGCAGCAGAATGGACAAGACTCAGCAGTTTCGCTGGACCTTTAGTTGCCAACGATGCAAACAGGGCACGGAGGTTCATGCGCAGCTTGGACATGGACATCCAGAGGCAGATTGTCTCTCTGGGTTTGACCACTTTCTCACAAGTACTTGCGGCAGCTCGAGAACAGCAGAGCCTATCAGGAAAAACTGGGAGTTCACAGCAGATAGCAGTTGCGGTAAGGAAGCAGTTCTGTCGGGCCAGTCAAGTTTAGGGCTAGGCCGACAAACAACATTCTTGCATCTATGGAAGTTGATAATGGTGAAGAGCCGGCGGTTGTTCGTGATTTTATGGATGTGTTTGAAGATATATCGGGTTTACCGCCGAAGCGAGACGTGGAGTTCGCAATTGATCTTATTCCTGGTGCAGCGCCAGTATCCAAAGCGTATTACCCAATGGCACCAGTAGAGTTGGAAGAAGTCAAGAAACAGGTTGCTGAATTGCTTGAGAAGGGTTGGATCCGAAGCAGTAACTTGCCTTGGGGAGCTCCAGTTCTCCTAGTAAAGAAGAAGGATGGCACAAGAAGGATGTGCATCGACTATCGAGAATTAAACCGGGTGACTATTAAGAAAAAGTACCCTATCCCTCGCATTGGAGAACTTTTGAGCAGCTGAGTGGCGCGAGGGTAGTCTCGAAGCTTGATTTGCGATCCGGATATCATCAGGTCCGAGTGAAAGCAGAAGATATTTGCAAGACAGCGTTCCGAACTCGGTATGGACATTACGAATACTTAGTGATGCCCTTCGGAGTAACGAATTCGCCAGCAGTATTCATGGACTTGATGAACCGAATCTTTTCACCGTTCTTGGACCAGTTTATTGTGGTATTCATTAACGATATTCTGGTTTACTCGAAGAGTTTTGAGGAGTATGCTGAGCATTTGAAGATCGCACTGCAGACATTGAGATAGGAGAAGCTTTATACGAAGATGAGTAAGTGAGAGTTTTGGCTGGAGGAAGTAAAGTTTTTGGGGCATGTTGTGTCGGGCGATGGAATTGCCGTCGATCCCGAAAAGATTGCAGCGGTTCGAGATTGGCCGATTCCAAAGAATGTTGCGGAGATAAGAAGCTTTCTTGGACTCGCCGGATATTACAGGAGATTTGTGGAGAACTTTGCTCGTCTGGCAGAGCCGTTAACCAAGCTTACGCGCAAGGAGGTACCTTTTGTATGGACAGATAAGTGTGCGTTAGCTTTTGAAATGTTGAAGCAGAAGTTGATAACCGCCCCTATTCTGACCGTGCCAGACAATTCCAGAGGATTGGTGATTCACAGCGACGCATCTGGAAAAGGATTGGGATGTATTTTGATGCAGCACGGTAAGGTTGTAGCGTACGCATCGAGACAGCTGAAGACCCATGAGAAGAATTATCCAACTCATGACTCGGAACTTGCGGCTGTGATTTTCGCTTTGAAGATTTGGAGACCCTACCTTTTGGGCGAAAGAGTCGAAGTCTTTACTGATCTTGAAGTATGTGTTCACACAGAAGGAGCTTAATATGAGACAGCGCAGATGGTTGGAGCTGATGGCTGACTACGATCTTGATCTTAAGTACCATCCGGGAAAGGTTTATGTTGTGCCGGATGCGTTTAGTCGGTTACCAGCAATTCAGGTGTTAACTACGCAGAAGGAGATCGTTGCAGACTTTCGAAGATTCGGCTTGGAGGTTGTACTACCGCATTATACGGGACAGTTGCTGCAGCTGCAAGTACATTCGTCATTGGTCGAGAATATTAAAGCAACTCAATCGCAGGATCTTAAACTGCAAAAGTTTCGAGAGCAGGTTGAAGCCGGACTACGAACAGATTTACTGATCCACGAAGATAGTTCGTTGAGGTATGGTAGCCATTTGTGTGTGCCAAAGGGAGACGTTCGTGAAGAGCTTATGAAGGAGGCACACAGTTCAGCTTATTCTGTATATTCAGGAGGCACAAAGATGTACCGAGATACTCGACAGCATTTCTGGTGGGAAGGCATGAAACGGGAGGTTGCGCGCTTTGTGGCTAAGTGCTTGGTGTGTCAGCAAGTTAAGGCTGAACATCAAAGGGTTGCTGGTTTATTGCAACCACTTCCGATTCCTCAGTGGAAGTGAGAACATATAACCATGGATTTCGTGACGGCTTTACCGCGGAGTCCAAAGGGCAACAATGCAGTATGGGTGATTGTTGATCGGTTGACCAAGGCAGCTCACTTTATTCCTTTCCGGGTTGGTCAATCAACCGAGACTTTGGCAGAGCGGTACATGCAGGAGATTGTAAGATTGCACATGGTACCGGTGAGCATCGTGTCCGATCGGGACACTCGGTTCTTATCACACTTCTGGAGGAGTTTACAGGAAAGTTTGGAGACTCGATTGAAGTTTAGCACAGCTTATCATCCTCAGACTGATGGTCAGTCGGAGAGAACGATCCAAACTCTTGAAGATATGTTGAGAGCATGCATGTTGGACTTCAAGGGTTCGTGGGAGGATCATCTACACTTGGTAGAGTTTTCTTACAACAACAGTTTTCAGGCAACTATCCAGATGGCTCTGTTTGAAGCTTTGTATGGTCGTAAATGCCGTTCACCTGTTTGTTGGGATGATGTCGGTGAACGAAGATTGTTGGGACCAGATTTGGTGGTGCAGACAGTTGAAAAGGTTAACACTATCAGGAATCATATGAAGGCAGCTCAAGACAGACAGGAGAGTTGGGCTGACACGTCAAGAAGACCTCTAGAGTTCTCCGTGGGTGATTTGGTATTCTTGAAGATATCACCGACTAGAGGGGTGATTCGTTTGGGAGTCGAGGAAAGCCTAGTCCTCGATTCGTTGGACCCTTTGAGATCTTGGAACGTGTTGGTGAGGTAGCGTACCGTTTGGCGTTACCGCAGTCCTTGGCAAGTGTACACGATGTGTTTCACGTATCTCAACTCCGTAAGTATGTTCGAGATGAAACACACGTTTTGGATCATTCGGAGTTAACAGTACGGGAAGACTTGACTTTTGAGGAGCGACCGGTTGAAATTGTGGATCGAAGGGAAAATATTCTTAAGAACAAGGTGATCCCCCTTGTACTTGTTTCTTGGGGTAATCGCTAGCATGGAGAGTCCACTTGGGAACGAGAAGATGAGATCCGGCAGAAGTTTCCTCATATTTTCCTGTAGTTTTCTATCTTTGTATTCTTGGAATTTCGAGGACGAAATTCTTTTTTTAGTTGGGTATAATGTAACACCCTAGCCCAATACTACTAATTTCTGTTACTGTTTGAGCATTAATGTGGTACTCATTTCATTTAGCCTGCTTGATTGTCACTTACTGTAAAATTTTATCTGGCAAACTCATTTCTGCATATAACAGTTTTTGGCATTTAAAATAAAATTAAAAATATCCATCTTGGCCTACTCGACACCCCTAACCTCGTGGTAGCGTCCGTGCTTTGTGTTCTCGTCCCGTTCAGTGAAACGGGCGAGTTTGGACGGCCACGCGCGCGTACATGTATCCGTGTTGGGAGTATGCTTTTTAATCATAAAACACTTAATTTTAAAATTTGGAACCCGCTTAAAATCCTATTATTTCAATTTCAAATTTTTGGACCCAATCCGGGCGCGATTTGGAAATATTTTATTTAGCGCCAAAATCCCAAATTTTAATAATATTTAAACCATAATATATTCGATAACTTATATTTATATTTTACTGTTTACTTATCTTTTAAATCTTTAAATAATCTCAACCAATCCGATCCCTTCTTCTCATTTCTCCCGTGGGCCCCATCTCTTAAATCTCTCTCTTTCTCTCTCTTTTCCCCTGATATCTCTGTCTCTCTCTCTTTCTCTATCTCTCTCTCTACCCTTCAAATCTTTCTCTCTCTCTCTAACTTATTTCTCTTTCTCTCTCTCTTCTTTTTTAAACCTACTGTATTCCCTCCCCATATTTTTCCTCACGAGAAACCCATCCGAGCCTCGAACCCTAGCCACCGCCTCGTCCTCCGTCGTCGCCGCAGCCCCACGCCGGCACCACCGTCACCCTCGCCCGCACCTCCTCACCTCACCAAGCCCCTCGTCCTCCTTCCCGTGCACCTGCACCCTCACCGCGACCTTGCCTCGCCGCTGCAGCCACCGGCTCACCACCCGCGACCACCGGCAACCGTTCCAACGTCTCGCCGCCGACGATCACCTCGTCGTTTTTCCCTCACCACCATCCTCCTCCTCCCGGTGCACCGATCAGAACAGCGACCCTCTGCAACCCCCTGCAGCTTCTCTGCGGCCACCGGCGACTACCTACGCCGTCCCTGGTCGTCGCCGACGATCACCCGATCACCCCAGAACACCTTGTAAGTGCTTCTTCATCTCATCCTTCCTCTCTTCGTTTTCAAACTGAAATGAAACCCTGCTGGATAAATTCTGCAGATCGCCGGAGACGTCGTTCTTGCCGCCGTTGATCTCGCCATCGTTACTGGTGCCCTCCGAGACCCAGTAGATATCCCTCATCATCTTTTTCTTCCCCTGTCTCTGTTCCTTTCTCTCTTTCTCTAGATCTACACCCTTTAGAAACCCGATTCACTGTTTTTGTATCTCGCCGAAATCTGGCCGTGCCGGCGATGTGTCCCGATGATCCAGCAAGGTACCCCGACCCGCGTGGTTCTATTGTTCATTGTTTGGGTTCAATCCGTGAACCGTGCGCCCGTCGCGAGTTTCCCCGCCGACGTTACATTCCGTTTTCCCGGTTCGCGACCCGTCGAGGCAAGTACCCCTTTCTACATGCTATACAACACTTATATATATATATTGACACCCTAAACCTGTAAAATTTAACTTGGTATAATCGTTTCCCATTTTTGGTTACAATATTGCATTATATCATTTTACTGTTGAACACGGAATTTACAGTTTGCAAATTGAACCTAATAACCATATCTACCGATTCAATCACATTTTACTATTAAAATAGCTGGTAGCATTTATCCCTGTAGTTCTGTTACATTCGGACACTCGTATGCATTTAACCGGAAATAACTGTATTGAACCGTTACATAAATTATTGCACCGCTAAGGGTGCTTAAACCTGTTCACATGACTAAACGGCTATATCGTTTTACTGCACTCTTGTAATTTGAACGGAACTGCTTATTATGTAATTCATTGCTTACCTCATATTGTTAATACCCATGTTTGATTATATATCTGACTGGGAGCACACTCATGATATTGCTTACATCTTGACCTGACATTGCTACACATATACATATATTGATACACCTGACATGGTACCGTATACTGTTGACTCGACCCGATGTACCATGACCTGGCCGTCACCTGATCTTGTGTCTAATGCCAACAAACCTGACATGTAGTCCTCATGGACCGTTCCTGTTGTCTATCCAGACAAACCTGCTCTTACCTGATCCTGTGTTGGCATTAGTTCTTGATTACTGAATACCTGACTTGACATACATAACTTGGGGGGTATAGGGAAATCAAAGGTGAAACCTGACTTGTAACTCAACAGTTCGATACCTGTTCTGATCAGTCTTACGGGCTAGGCCAGCCCCGGAGTGATGATGTTGACATCACTCGCCCATCCTGCTACCTGTTACTGCCTAGCGGCACGTCTCGGATTCAGCCCCGAGGGTCTTGACCGTGGTCCCGGGCATGCACGGGATACTATTGAGTTACATCGACGATTCATCAATTGATTTCAAAGACTGTAGAATATAAAACCTGATAGAACAGTTTAGTTACCCACTGCACACTACCCTGCACTGCTTGATTCACATTATTGCTACTCTCGTTTTATTCATGTTTATTTTGCATTGCCCGTTACATTGTTCATATTATATTACTTGTTGACATGACGCGCTGACGTTTGGCTTTTGCATGGCTCAGATTCTGTACCGCTGTCGCAGTCCGAGCAGGAGTACTTCAGCCAGCAGGCTGAGCTGTGAGTTCAGTAGTAGTTAGTTTTATTTCCTGCATTATGGGACGTACTCTTCAGTTATTTGTATTGGATCATTTGCTTCCACATTTATTTATTATTGATGCCTATTATTCTGGATTATGGACATGTTTTAGATAGTTTTATCTTGTTCTTGATATCTCTACAGCCGTAATGTGACTGTGGATGGATACTTCCTACCTACAGGTAACATGGTTGGCTATGTCACGTGCCCAATCTAGCGTACTCTGGGAAGCGGGGCGTGACACTTCTTGAGGTACCAATGACCGATTACAAAATGTGTTTGCACATTAAAGCGTAATTCCTAGTCTTGTAACACCTAAGGCTTTAGCAGTGACTCCCAAACCAGTTGGTCTAAGGCACTAGGTGATGAAGCACACTCGCTAAATATTTTTTCTATTAATGCAGCCTTAAGTAATCACAACACCAGTGTTCATTTTTTTATTATCTCTTTATTCACACTTGTGTTTTTTTTTTATTTTTCTTCGTACTAAGGACTTTAGACAAGAGCATTTCAAGGTCTTTTCTACCATTCCAAGTTTCATGGTTCGTGTTTGTGCAATTTGTAGGGTATATATTTTCAGAATTTAGACTTAAGCTTAGGAATTATTTTTCAAACTCATACTTTAATAAAAATATCAATACTTTTCTCTTGTTTTGACTTAGCCCAAGAAGTGAACTCGAAAATTGCCTATTTCTAAATAAACTATAAAGACATATACTTTCTACCGTTAAATTTTAAGAAAGATTATTTTTAGGATTTTTAATTTACTAAGTATAAGATCTAGTTGTTCCTAACTAGTTAACCTTTTTGTCAAACTCAAGTCAATTTTGGCCAAAACTTAATTTTTATAATTTTTAAAATTTTCAATTTTTATTGGTTTTAAAATAAGTATGCAAATGCAAAAATATACACATGAATGCGGAGGAAGAAGGCTTACCGAGCACACCCCCAAAATTAAACTTGACAGTGTCCTCACTGTCAGGCTACACCAAGAGGGTCAAAATTGTCGGCACTCCCCTATTTATTTATTTATAAATTTTTAATTTTAATTTTTTTATTGTTAAAACAAAAAATATATATATATAACAAGGTCCCCCCCAAATTTAAGTGAAACAGTGTTTCCACTGTGTAAACATTAAAGTTCAGAGTTAGGGAGGAGAAAAATCAAATTATACAAGGCCTTACACAGACCAAAGATTAGCACCAACCATTCAAAAATTCTATCATGATAATGGTATGGTTGGTGGAAGAATGGAGTGTAGAGAAAGGAGTTGAGAAACACACGAGACCGTATGGGAAGAAGGGTGGAATATGGTCTCGGTGGAGGAGGAGAATGGCGGAAAAGAGAAAGAAGTGTAATACGAACTTGAGGGTGTAAATTGAGTGAATAAATTAGCACAATTTGTGATGACCGATATGTTAAAAGCGATTGTGCTAATTTATCAATCTGTCGAGAAATGGGGTCAAATCCCTCAAGATTCGCAAGAAAGCATGGGTACATTGAACTTGGTAAACCATCCCTTGAACATGGAAGCGCAACGGATTCTTGCGTGGTCGAAACGATGAAAAGGAGGGAGGGGGTGATTTAGGGATAGTCTTTTTCTCACCTAAATAAACTGTCACGAACTCGAAGGATTCTATCAATGGTTCGAAATGACTGTAAGCAACCGAGTCTGATAGTTCAGCTAACTCATCTAAAAATTCAAAGGACTCAAACTCGGGTGGTGAGTCTTCAAAATCGTCCGAAAAAGTGAAACACTCGTAATCGTTATCGGCTGTGAGAACTGTGTCAGATTCAAAGAGGTACGCACTAGTGGCGTCCAAACTGCTGTGATCGAATAGAAATTTTTCAAGCTCACAGTCCTCCTGCGTGATCTTTTGCGTAGTCGGTACGATGGAAAGGAGGGGGGTTGATTTAGGAAGTATAACAGTTAAATGTTCAGGAGGATGAATTGGAAAATCCGACACATCAAACAAAAATGGTTCATCCTCAATACTATCCTCAATACTATCCTCATAATTCTCCTCAAAATTTAACTTATCCATGCAATTATCATCAAAATCAAGACGCCTATGAGGTTCGGGAGAAACGTTTCATGACTCGGGATGATGAATTGGAAAGAAAAATTCAGTTAAATCTGTGGGTTCATTATCCAAAATATTCCCGGCGTCAATATCCTCAATCAAGTGAAAATCAATTTTTTCAGAAACTTCATCAAAAGCATGGATTTTTATCAATTCAGGTTCTAAGTTGGAGGTGTAAAGTTCAAAAGGATTAGGTGTGGTTTCACTCGAAAAGGACTCTTCACGATCTGGCAAATCAAGCACTCCAAAGTCGCACAACTCATTAAATGTTTTATCTTCAACTGATGAATCATTTAGGACACTTGATTGAAAACCGGAGTTGTGGGATTCTATTGGGTATGGGTAGGTTTGATTTGGAAGGGTGCACAGCCCACTCTCTCCTCTCAAATTCTCACTCTGTCCAACCGCCTCATCATACATTGGAAGATTTGGAGCTAGTTGGAAACCAGCTATCGGTTCACTAGGTTGCATAAGGGCGGCAATGGACGCATCCAAATTCCTCATCTGTTTGTTTGTCGCTTCAATATAAGCTTCCAATGACTGTTCCAAACTAGACATGGGTTGTGAAGGGGTTTCGGGAAAAGATTCAAAATTGTTTGGATACATGAAACTCCTAAATGGCTGTATAGAAGCAATGTCTAGGGAAGGTGCGGAAGTCGGGTAGGACTGGTAGGAATTGAATGGTTGGACAGAAATGGATCAACATTTAGATAAAAAGGTGAATGGACTTGTTGATCCGAAGAACTAGATGTGTTGAAAGGAGTGAAAGATTGGTTACGAGATTGTTCAATATGTTCAGCTATAGACATGGGTTTCGGAGTTACAACAGGACTCGAAAAAGAAGTATCAACGTAAGAAGGTGGTGAAGATTGATACGGTTGATACAAAGTGGATTGCGGAATCCAACTGTTACTCCTAGACGGTCCTATTCGATCTTTCAAAGAAATTTTGGGCATGGAGGGGTCGTCCGTAATTCGACCGAAACAATTCGCGTATGAAGCAAAGTTTGGTTCAGGGTACCAAAGTTCGGCAAGAGTTTTGTGAGGTAGGATACCCATGATGTAAAAATGAGAAGAAAAAGAAGGTGGGTGTAAGTGGGGTGCACGGATTTTTTAGCGACAAAATTTGCAAGTCTTTTTTGTAAATTTTTTTTCCTTTTTGTGTTTTTTTATGGAGCTTTTTGCAAAAAGATTTTCGATAAAAGGCTTAGACACACGTTCAATCAACCACAAATGCACAATCAGGCCTAGATCTAGGGTCACCTAGGTCAGCTAGACAGCTCCTAACTGTTCCAAAGGGCAAGAAGTAGGACCTCAAACCGCCTCTTCACCGCCAATTGTGGCCAGGTAAGCACAAGTAGAGAAAGGAGGAATCCGCTCACGAATCACCGTGAGACGGGCCTTTTAAAGTTACCTTTCCCTACCTGTCTAGCCTAGGCACCACAAAGTCAGGTTAGGATCAACGGTCGATGTCTACAACTATTCTTTTGTCCTATTGAGCGCGAAGTCCTTAGGGCTGAGTCTAATCTTTTTTAATTAGCTTGATGGTCAATGCAATATGCCTTATATGATTTTGGGGTCCTGGGAAGGGAAATGAAGTCCCCACCGAATCTAGATTGGTGTAAAAGCCCCTTAAAGTCAATTTAAATCATGCAAAGCAGTAAACACAATCACTTGCAAACAATTTTTTTTTAGCGCGGCGCAAAAAATCCTGCACAAGATCAATTATTGGAAGGGGGAGAGATTTTTTTAGTGCAAAGAATCCTGCAGGAAATTTTTACAGAGGAGATATTGGGGTTGCAGAGAAAAACAGAAGACTTACAGTGGAGATTCGGTCTGCTGACGTCAGCAGACCGCGGCGGTTCCGCGGCGAAAGCGCACCTCCGGCGGCGGTTCCGCGGTCAGAAGGGTAGATCAGATCTTCAGTTTTTTTTCTGTTGCTCTGTTGTGGTACTCCTTGGCTGTTCAGATCTGCTGTTTTCTGTTTCGCACTCTGGATTTTTCCAGATCCGAACTCGTTCGTCGATCCTGCAAAATTCACACGAAAATACCCTTCACAAAATAAAAGATGATAAATTTTTTATATTTTTTTCCAGTTTTTATGATTTTTTCAATTTTATATTAACCCGAAATTACAAAAAGAAAATAACACGCCATCCCCGGCAACGGCGCCATTTGATTGGTAGATTTAATGCGTATGCACTTTCCAAAGACGAATCAAAAATATTTATAACTGCAATCAAGAACGGCGTCGCTTGGTAGCTAGCCGGTGAGTACAGGTCGGTCCACAGGGATTTTGTGTATTTTCGATTTGTTCTAACGAGTTAATTCCGATTGTTGTCGGATTGATTAAATCTAAAAAAACTAAAGTAGATCTAAACTAGGACTAGAATCTTGCTAGGGTTAGGTTTAGGTTAAGTTTGGAAATGCAAAGATTTCCCACCGCTTTCAATACCCAA
Source organism: Agapanthus africanus (assembly GCA_030015575.1). Lineage (NCBI taxonomy): Eukaryota > Viridiplantae > Streptophyta > Magnoliopsida > Asparagales > Amaryllidaceae > Agapanthus > Agapanthus africanus. The sequence goes on along the minus strand of JASDDO010000026.1, from coordinate 87,890,646 downwards.
ATTAAGATCTATGAGGTGTTATGGTAATAATTAATAAAGGGGATTAGTACCATCGGAAAGAAACGGTGTTTCTTCCTCTAGGTTCTTGTTCTTCCTTTCTTAATTCTTACCCTAACCTCCATGGAAGACACGCTCAACCGGTCGTTTATACTACGGTATCACCGCTACCTCGTGGGATAGGGTGCCGTAGGGAGCGGTGTGTGCATATATGCATGGAGTCCTATAAAAACGTGTGATGGGCAAGAAAGGGATGAGAGATCTTCATCTCTCAAGCCTTCCCCAAATTTAACCCTAACAAGCGAGGAGACTACTCACTCATTAGGGAATTGAAAGACATGATTTAACTATCTAACTAGGGCAGATAATAAAGATCTATGCTAGGGCAAGAAAGAAATTACCCAGGGCAGATAATAAAATTAACTAGGGAAAGAATTGAAAATTTACTCTAATTTGATGCTCTCTTCATTCATTGCAGAAAATTACAGATCTGAATTTTAGATATAAAATGAGGCACAAGAAGACGCATGTCTCAAAAAGAGGCATTAGGGTTTCTATGTATAGAACATAGAAACCCTAGGGTTACAATCGACTCATATCTGCAATTACAAGTTTACCCCCTAAGAAAAGAACTAGTCAACGCACGCCATCTGCACCGACACTTTTTAGCACCGACACGGGCACTATATGGCCGCGGGTCCGCGGCCAAGTAGTGGGCTTGTGGGCTCTGTTTTTCCTGGTTGCTTCAAGTTACATTCTGCTTCTGTTTTCTTTATTTTGTTCTTCAGAATATCTTCTGGTTCTCTTCCATATTTCCACAGTGAATAATGTAGTGGACTTTACCGTTCGCTTCTGTCGAAGTCTTGAATCTTGCACTGCCTTTGTTCTTTGTGAAATCGTCCATTAATCTTCGTTTAGTTTTCAAATTGTAGGCATGATCAAGATCTTTCCATTTGTTGGTCGTAGTTTCACTTTTGTATCGTCTTTTCATCTTCTTCATTGTTTTTGTTCCAAGAACTTATAACCTGCAACTATGTAGCAGACATTGGTCAAAAGCACCTGTTTATTTGTAAACTGAATAAGAATGGGGAATATAATAATGCAATATTATGATATGAACAGCTTCCTATGTACTGCCGTCCGGTTATAATTGCGTAGCACCGCCAAACTTCGGTTTTAATTGCATGCCAACGCCAAGTTTCGACTTCAATATTCTGCCCCAAAATACCGAGCACATGCAGTCATGCAATACAAGATACAATACGGGATGGACACCGTTTGCAAATGATAGGTCAAGATTTCGTCGGTATGAAACCGAAACATCAAGTACTATGCAAGTCCCTAGTGTTGGTTCCGGATATCTAACCCATGTACCTGCTACAGATCCAGCGGTGTTAGAACATAATGGAGATGAAAGTGATGATAATGATGATGCTAGCGATGAGGACGAGATTCAAGCACAATATAGCATGCAAATTGCACATGTTCTTGATGATGAAAATGATAGGCAATGGATTACTAATTCATGTGTTAATAATGACTTCGTTGTGTTTGAAGATCTACTTGTCGATAACATGACAGATGCTCACATGTTATCTACAGTGGTAATGGAGAATGTCAACTTTCGTGCTGATTGGCTTTCGGTGGTCGATATTGAAAGTGGATTGAAGGTCGGCAATTTGTTCAAGAATAAGGAAAAGTTAATTCAGACAGTCAGCGTTTGGTCAATTAAATACGGGGCTTCTTTTAAACCAATCAGGACTACCATAACCAAGTATACCGTCGTTTGTAAAACAGACGCGGACTACTCTTGGAGGCTTCATCCATATATCTTGAAGAAATCACTGACAGGATATTGGCAGATAAAGAAGTATGTGGGTAATCATACTTGTATAAATTCTGTAGTGAATTCAAATCATAAACATGCCGCTTCTACATTCTTATATAACAGGATCTTGCCTTTCGTGAAAGCGGATGTTGATTTGACCCTCAAAATGATTCAAGTGCTTATAAAAGATACATTATTCATTGAAATGAATTTTATGAAGGCATGAAATGTGTTGAACAAGGCATTTTCTAAAATATACGGAGATTGGAAAGATTTGTATGAATATTTACCACGATACCCTACCGCCATCAAATCTATTAATCCCGTGACTGTCTTCAAGATAACCAACTTATCAATGTAAAAAAGAATGAGATATTTTACCAGTGCATTTTGAGAATTTGGACCGACCATTGATGGTTTCGCTTAT